>BSYO01000031.1:13204308-13804308 GCA_033239525.1 Nepenthes gracilis
AATATTTAAAAAAATTATAACAAAACCCGATGAAGATTATCTCTATTAACAACCGGTGAATATGCATGAGAGATCCTCAATAAGGGATCATGACCGAATTCCTTGCAATAGATCTTCCACTAAATCTATGATGATTATTTACCATTCAAACTAAAAACAGCCGTGAGATGCTCATTCGCTTATAAATAAGGGATTACAAATACATATGCGTTTACTTACTATTGATTCTTCAAAAATTGCAAATAAGCAGTGCCATTATAGATAGCCGATAAGAACAAGGTTGATGAAAGCAGTAACAACATCCGCCTCTTTGTGGATTTTGATTTTGGAATTACATATACCGATTTTGGGAGAAATCGGGAGAAAATGGGGGAGAGAGGCGGCGCGCGGTGAAGGATTGCACAGAAGAGAGAGAAACGATGGCGACGTGCAGTGAGAGCGACGCTGTGTGGTTGCGTCGTCAACGGAGGAGGCCGTGCGCTGGTTGTCGGCGACGGCGTGCGGCGAGAGCTGCGCAGAGAAAACGGCGCAAGGGAGAGAGGGGCAGTGCGTGGGATTTTTGTTGGCAGCCAAGAGAGGTGTCGGCGGCAATGGCGGTGCGCGAGTGGTCAACGGTGACCGGAGGCGAGGTGCGTGAACCCGAGCAGCCCCGGAGGCAGTGGAGTAGGAGAGAGAAGGTAATCGGTAGAGAGAGGGATGGTAGGAGAGAGAAACATGCCGTTCTGGTAATTCAGGACATCCGTTCTTCAGATCTTTGAAGTATAAAGTCGAGGCAAGGACCTGTAATCCATTTTCTTGGTTTGATTTAATATCTTATATATTTTGGATACTGTTTGAAGATTTTACAAACATACATATGATTTTTATACACCTATCTATTTATTTTATACATACATGTATATTTTACCCGCTGTTCAGTGATTTTACACTGGTATTCGAAATTTGGAGATTAAATATATCATGAATTATATGTTATTTTTTAGTATTTGGTTTCTATTTTATATCGGCAAATATGCCCAAAACTTCTACATAATTAAAATTTGAGAATTATGATCTATAATCTATTTATGTTAAAGTCATGATTATCCGTATATTTGCATTTTATGAAAAAGAATCTATTCAAGTTGAGACTTATGTTCATATGAATATAAAAATATGTATTTGTACAAGCTTAAAAGAATATGAAATATGTATCTGTATTCTCAAGAAAATGAAATTATGAATCTATATCAAGAAATCAAAATCCTATAATCTGTTATCTATTTTGGTATTTTCTTCCGGTGTGAGAAAATCAAGGAAAAAAGACTATGACTATTTGTGTAAAGCTTTCAATATAAAATATGAAAAGAAATCAAGAAATTGGACAAAAAAATTTTATTTTAAATGATATTATTTCCTAACATACCTTAATAATTATAGTATAGATTGTTGTTTGAATATGTATCGTTATACGATTTAGGTCCTGTCTACTGTGAGATAATAGATTGTACCATCCTACTCTCGGAATGTAAATAAGGAGGTTATGACTTTTAATTGTGTGGATTGAATATAATTCAGGTATCGATTGGACGCTCCATTAGCTGGTAAGACCTATTATTCCTGGTCCCGAAATAATAAAAGAATTTTTACATATTTTAGAATATAAAGAAATCAGATAAAAAATGTCAAAAAATTAAATGTATTTTTGAAATATTATTTGATCGTGTTTTATATTATATATACATTATGATTGTATTCTGTTCCTTCGATTTATTTTAAAGTATACTATATTCATTCTTTATTTATATTTATACCTTATTGAGTATTTGGCTCACTTCTTTATTAATCCTCAGATGTAGGAGTTCTTGTCCAGTGAGTTAGTTCGAAGATTCGGAAGAGTTTAAGCTTGTTGGTTCTTATGTTTAGGTATTGTTGTATTTTGGACAGGTTTAGGTTGTTTTACTTATTATATATTAGTTAGTTTGATTTTCGGACATAGTTTTTGATATATTATGGATTTTCGGGTGATATTATTAGCCTGTGTGGCATTTTGTGTCGTCCGAAACTGCTGATATTATGTTTGATCATGGATGAGATTATTATTTTATACTGGATTATTTTATAAAAGTGAAATATGATGTTTCACGTTGTGCAGGTTCAAGGAAGTTTGTTAGAGATTTGTTTTTGCCTCCACGATATTATTGGATATATATATGTTGAATTGATATTTTTGTAGGCATCTTTCCTTACTAAAGTTTCGACGTCGTATTTTTGGGTTAGTGTCAAAGCCACCGGTGTTGTGGTATGATTTTGGATACCGTGTATTTGTTGTTTAGATATATATGTTGTATAGGGGTACTGTACATGTTCGTATTAGTCTGATGGCCGTTTTACAGTCGAAATATTGTCAGTTTTTTGTTAGGATTTTTGGGGTCGTCATAAGTCTGCTGGATTTTTTAGGAATATTCGCTTACGTTCACACAATCGCTCTCAAAATGGTAATCATAGCCTGGGCGAATCTATTTCCAGAGTCAATTGTCGTATCAAGTGCCCCCAATGATTATATTAAAAGAGTAAGGAATCCAATAGCCAACTGCTATTGCCTTATTTGGACAGCTTAGCAGACAATTGTCACCAATTAAGAAAAATTGAACCCTCCGCTAACTCTATAAATATCTATTCGCTCTAGTAGGGAAGGGAGAGGAAATGAGAAAAGACACAAGTTGTCACAAAAAAATACAACCAAAAGTCCTCCTCAGTGAGTAAGCCCTAATTGTGATCCCGTCTCCACCGTCTAGCATCCCATTTACACTTCGATGTTCGTATGGTCAGCGATCACACTAAGATGCTCCCCTCCGAGCGCATCTTTCTCTCAAAGACACTCCTAGCCGAGTGCACCACACTTAGTCCCTCACCCGTGCATTCGTACTCTCACTCTATATCTTCCATCATTCTTTTTTTTACAGCAAGATTATTAGTTTGAGTTTCGAAAAATATATTGAAGAGTGAGTCTCATAATCTTCTAACCTCTTATTTGTCTGTTGTACTACGTAGGATTCAGGTTCAAAATGATTGTGATCGGACTTGTTTCAAATCAACCCGACATAAAAATCATACTCGCGGCTCCTTGGTCCATAAAACAATCCAGATTTGAAAACGTATCAGAAATATATAATAAGATTTTTTCTATTATTTTTGAAAATATTTTAAATAATTATTCTTCTACTTTTTGTTTAAAAAATAGTTTTCTTTTATTTTAAATGATAAATTATTCTACATAAGACGTGTATATCATATTATTAATTTTTGTGTTAACAATATTTTACAATTTATTTTTTTATATAAAATAATAAAATATATTATTCTATTTATTAAAATATTTTCATTTCAGAAGTTGCAATTCAAAATGTTATAGAGGCAAAACAAGTTGAACTACAGTAAAATGAATATCACTTGGCCAACATGGTAAATTTTGATATACTAGATGTTTACAATCATGTATTCTTTTTATTTTATTTCAGTCATCTTTCATAATAAAAATATTTTAATGGTCAAGTTGATTATAAATATTGATTGCAAAATGGTTTAAATAAATAAATATTTTTAAAATTTTTTGGTTATTAACGAACTTTAAGTACCCTATTAAACCATCTAAATTCTACTTTGAAGAAAATTATCGTCATTTATTAACTAAATTACACCTTTTCAAGACGATAGGTGATGGATGCAAACATAATATTTTAAATTAAAATTAATAATTTTTAATAAATATTAAAATTATTATAGATTACATATTTACTAATATTATATTTAACTATGATACATTCACATCTTTGGGTTTTCTTATCGGTTAGAGAGCTATTAAATCTTTTTGACGGGTCTTGAAGCAGTCCAGTCTCTATACCTTTTAACATGAAATCTACGTAACACAATTAAAAAGAGATGTCAGAAGATTGGTGGGATTGGCTCCCTTCTATATTCTCTGATATTTAAATCAAAAATATTTCTATAAGAGAAGAAAGATGAATGATGTAAAATGCGATGATACACGGTGAGGAAGATGAGTGTGAGAATAGAGGACATTGCTTTGGAAGTGATGCTCAGCAGGGAGCAAATTAATGATAGAGGGCTGAGCTCCAATAAAAGGATGCACTCAGCGGGAAGTGACTCACTAGAGTGAAGTTCGAGGGGGAGTGGTTTGAGATAGAGAAAGGGAGATGTGGGATTCTTCCTTCTTTTTCCCTAACTAGCAAAAGGCTCCCGTCCCCCCTTCACTGTTGAGGAGAAGTGTTTTATAAAGCTAGATCTACTTGGTTTTAGCACCAAGATTGGAGACGGCTATCCCATGGTGATTTGTTGGGCTATCATAGTGATCATAGTGGCC
Organism: Nepenthes gracilis; assembly: GCA_033239525.1. Lineage (NCBI taxonomy): Eukaryota > Viridiplantae > Streptophyta > Magnoliopsida > Caryophyllales > Nepenthaceae > Nepenthes > Nepenthes gracilis. The sequence continues at coordinate 13,208,672 of BSYO01000031.1, forward strand.
AACATTGCATGCCTGAGGTTGTCGGCTATAGGCGCTGTGACTTTGCGCCTCTATGGTGCTGCCATCATCCTTCAACATCTGGAGCTCTGCATCGTCGTAATCCCTAGGGCGACAAGGTGGTGGCCGCCGCTTGCGGCTCCTACTTTTGCAGCTACTTGGGACCATGCAGTGGCAGTAACTGTTGGACTCACTCGTTAAGCTGGATGGGCTTCCGACGTCGCAATGAGCCTCCCTACTTGGGGTTGGCTATTGGGCCTGGATTGTGCCTTCTTGTGCTATCTCGTGGTTGGGCCTCCGATGATTTGTCTTGAGTTTCGAGCCACGCAATGACTATTTGGGTCTTGGCTCCTTGAACATGCGGGCTGACAGGGTCACTAATGGGTTGGCTCACAGGGTTACCAGACCCATCAAACTATATTTTTCTAAAAAAAAGTTTTAAAATATTAAAAAAAATCTTCTAATATTAGTCTAACTTGCAACAATTATAGATTCCTCATGAATTTGCATGAGATCTATAACCGTTTTAAAAAATTCTACATGAATATGGGAATAATTGATAATACAAAGGAAATAAAGATCTGTGCCTATCAATGCCCGTATATAATGCATAGCTTATATGTACCACAATTAATACGAAAACCATCTATTTCAATAGAAGAAGCAAGCAGCAGTAGAGATGGACAACGAGATTTACTTTTATTAGCATAGGTTCAATATAAAACCCAACCAATTAGTAAAAATATCAACACCGAATAAATTTCATTACTTATAGTCGGACCACATTTTTAATATAACAAGTAACATATCATACTTTCAATTTTGAATTTATAGAAGGCTAACGAGCACATGCTCCCCATATTTATATCAATAGTACAAAACCTCTTAGTCTATTAACAAATATGATATTATCGGAACTAATTTTCAATATTAGGGATTAAATAATTGACAAAAAAAGAAACAAAATGACACCATAATTGTATAAATATCCATTCTTTTTATGAATTGATTATACACAAAATTATATAAAAAATCCAATCATTTTAAATTCTAATAATGATGATGATTTTAGAAGTAATAGTAATAAAAATATAAATACAACCTAAAAATAAGTGAGCTCTTATTAAATATATTTTTTCTATATTTATAAATGAAAATATTTAAAATACTTGATAAAATAAATAACATATAATATATTTTTATAATATATATATATATATATTTTTTATATAACAATGTCTTTTTTTTTTTTTTGGTAAGTAATTTATATGGGAATGTCGTGCTTAACACTGTTGGTTAGAGAGACATTTAGCCAGCAAAAGCGGTGACATGCTGTGTTGGATCAGCACTCATTTAACATTATGTTGAATGGACACAGGATCATAACAACTCTTTGAAAGATGACCTCATTGTTGAGATGGCAAGCATTCTCTTTTCTCAGTTTAAATGGAGAAATTGCAAAAAACTATGGCTTCCACAACCTTCATGAGTACGTACAACAGAGGATAAAGAATTACACATAGTCAAATTAATCACATTTCTGCAAAAAATTTATAGTAATATGGGCTAAACTTCTTTCGGAATATGACTTGACCTTCTGTGGAGAAGTAGCAATCGAACGAAATAGATTCACAACCAGCAGTTCGGATGAACTTGTAACCCCAAACAAACTATGGTTCAAAGCACCTACTCCTGCCACGACCACTTTCATTATCATCTTTTCTTCTTTTTCTTTTTTCCCTTTCTTTTCAGTTTGTTCTATGGCTATCATAACTTTTAGTGTTATCTCCAAGGACATCCACCTTCAAAAGCTTCTTCTAAGATGTCTTCCATTTGCTTTGCAAATATTATCTGTCAAACAATGGCAATAAAATTAAACATGAAAAGACAATACAATCACTTCAAGTATGAATAAAACCTTGATTTTATAAAAAATCTTCTTCATTGACATAAATTATAGAATATTGGACGATTTATACCAATATAAGATTTAGCAACCATAGAATCTATTTTCTTGTCATAATATCAAAAGTGAATTATATAGTAAAACTTAACCCTTTTATTGTCACATACTTATTTGAAAAGTTTTAATTAATTTTATCAAAATTGAAATTAATATCTGCCTAGGTCATTGAAAAAATATCTAACTTTTAATATATACTTACTATATATCTTTAAAAAATAAGCAGATTTAGACATTTTAAAAAATGACTGTTTAAAATATACCATTGATATTAGGCATATCATGTAATTTATCATGATATGTCACTAAAAAAGAGACATATCTTGATGATTTTTCATACATCACAGCTGAAATTTTCTAATTTTTCAAGCCTTCCAGTTGTTTCATTTGTGCTTTTGTTCATTTTTAGTTTTAGACAAGATGATCCAAGATCAGATCCAAGAGTACAAATCCCATAAAAAAAGTGTGCTTTGGTTCATTTGTATTAGGAAGCTACACAGGAAATTAAATAGAATTACCTTGAGACTAGCAAGAACAGCTGATGGGACTTCAACCAAGTCTTTCAAATTCCCCTCAGGCAAAATAACCCGCTTTATACCATATCGATGTGCTGCTAATATCTGTTGAGATGAGAGCATTTAAATTGAAAAATAAAAAATAAGAGAATAGGCATTTACCTAATGTAGGAAAGATCACAATATGATAGACAACATCAATAAAAATATTGCTCAATATAGAATATTATTAGCTGATATATATCGGCATCAGTATCCCTTAATAACATTGCAAAATTATGATATATTGATATATTAATGATATATTTATCAATATTTACTTATGAGTTTACAATTTTTAAATTTTTTCCTTTCATTGTATTCAATGCTAATAATATTATTTAATCTGAATGATATTAATAGAGCTGTAACTTATACCGATATTTTCATCCACGATATTCCTTCTTGCTTCGTTGGTTCTCCGGCACATTAGTATTTATAATGTTCTTTCTAGTCTCATTTGGTTTTGAGAGCTTCCTCTCTTTGTTCATACTCATCTCTTGAAAACCATTATCCTAGATTTTTTTCTCATATGTCCGGAAAGTTTACCTTTTTACATTTATTATTGAAAAAAAAATTCCTTTTGTCTCTACAAAACATAATGAATAAGGCAATACAATGCTCCATGATTTAGTGCATAATTGCATATTGATAGCAGAACTGTTTATACAGTACATAAGAATTTTCCTTCAACCTAGACAAAGTTAGGAGCAAAATCCAACAGTGCAACTCACAAAGCATGTTGTGGTGAGAGTAAATCAATCGGGTAGCACGCAATAGAGAGAGAGAGAGAAAGAAGAGGATTATTCTAGCAAAAAAACAAAAAAAACTAAACAGATTTTGAGAATAGAAGAGACTATTCTAATCATTTCACAAACACATATATACATACCAAGAATTAGATTGCATAGAGTTTCTATGAATTCTTCTAACAAATTAGCTGTCAACTTGCTAATATGCCACAATTTCAACAGGTTCTAGGTCAACATATGTGAAAAGGCGATATAGTTTAGACTAGACTGGGACATTTGAACAGTGAACATATTTAGAGATTTTCACACATGAAGAAAATAACAAACAATTTATCGTAGATGGTCTAGCTCTTTGTTTCAACTTCTTTGAAAGAGGGAAGAGATGCTAGGAAGCTCTAGGGAATAAAAACCATATTTCTACCAAGTCCGATAGTATTTGCCAAAAAATAATTAAAAAACTCTCTTTTCTCGATCTTAATTTGCATATAAATTCAAGAATGGGCCTCTGAGTCAAACCTGAGCTACCCTAATTAAACTCGTAGCATAAAGATTCTAAGCTTATGTATAATACAATTAAGTACTATACAAACAGACTCAACAAAATTCTAGTATAGCTTGTTCAAATTTTCGAAAGTCAAGGAAAATGCTTATCATCTTATGGGAAAAAGAGACCAACAAACCAATTTTTCATGACAACTACATACCAAAACAAGTCCATGAAAACACGACCACAAATTCAAGAACTAGTCTCCTAATTGAACCTAAACCATCCTAATTGTATTAGCAATATAGAGTTACTTAGCTTATAATTAAGTAATGAATGAGCAGACTCTACAAAATCCTAATATAGCATCTCAATTTCTTAAAAAGTCAAAGAAAATGTTGATGACTTTACAATAAAAAGAGAACAATACACCAATGTTTTTGACAATAACATAACAAAACAAGCCTGTGAATAAACGATTACAAATTCAATAATTTGTCTCCTAGTTGAACCTGAACTACTCTAATTACACTAGTATAGAGATACTTAGCTTATATATAATATAATTAAATACTTATGGATAGATTGACAAATTCCACATATAGCTTCTTTAATTTGTTGATAAGTAAAGGAAAATTCTAACAACTTTGCAGTAAAAAGAGGCCATTATACCAATTTTTCATGATAGCTACATAACAAAATAAGGCTATGAATAAACGATTAAAAATTCAATAGCTAGGATCCTAGTTGAACGTGTACATAACAAAATAAGGCTATGAATCAACGATTAAAAATTCAAAAGCTAGTATCCTAGTTGAACGTGTACTACCCTAATCGCACTAGTAGTAATGAGATACTTGGTCTATATACAATGTGATTAAGTACTATACGAGCTGAATCTATAAAATCCACATGTAGCTTCTTTAATTTCTTGATAAATCAAGGAAAATATTGATTATCTTGTGGTAAAAGAGAACAAAACACCAATTTTTCATGACAACTACGTCACAAAACAAGCCTATGAATAAACAATCATAATTCAAGAACTAGTCTCCAAGTTGAACATGAACCACCCTAATTGCACTAGCAACGTGGAGATACTTAGCTTATCACAACATAATTAAGTACTATATTAGCATACTCTATAAAATTCTCATATAACTTTAGCTTCTTGATAGGTTAACGGAAATGCTAATGATCATGTGGTAAAAAAAGGCCAAGACACCAATTTTTCATGAATTGAAATGAAATTTTCAGAATAAATCAATCAACTTAGAAGGAAGTAATAAAAGGACATCAAATCAAATCTAAGATTTTTAAATTGACAGAGATATTGAGACAACTAACATAACAAAACAAGCCCATAAAATAAACAATTATAACCATACCTTATCCATGATACCCCCAACAGGAAGTATTAGGCCCCATAGAGTCATCTCTCCCGTCATTGCCGTATCTGGCCTCACTCTTCTCTGACTGAAGAGAGAAACGAGTGCTGTCACAAGTGCTACACCAGCTGATGGCCCATCCTTCGGTAAAGCACCAGCAGGAAAGTGTATATGAATATCACAACTCTCCATTAAATTGGTTTTTCCATTGGGTGCCAACTTCATGTCAGTGGCCCTCGCTCTCACCTATTAATATAAAAAATTTAAAACAAAAAAAAGGTTTAACTCAAGACCCATCAAACATGAATGAAAGCAGAACAAAAAAAAGGATCAACATAGAGGACAAAATTCTACTTTGTGTGATCCGAGAAGGGTTGTACCATATTTTGTCTATTGCACATATACAGACTTATCATGCATTATGCAAGATGCCATTTTTACAATTCAAACTTACAACCATTAAGTCAAATGGTGTTACACCAAGGCTCCCCTTCAAATTCTTGAGAAAGAAAAATTTAAGTATATAATAACAAAATCTTTAGTTCACTAAATAGGATCGGTTATATAGATACGTTTTCACATGCCACAAGATATAGTGTAATTTCTAATACTGAAATAATGTTAAATAATGCATCATGATATCATGTAAAATTTTTTGGATTCATCTCTTCTTTTTTTCTCCAATAGTAACTAATTCACATTTTTTCCCAGATGCATCATAAGGCCTAACAATTTAAGTGCCCAAACTACTTAAATGTTATTTTCTCATCTTACCTTTTATACAAGCAACTTTTAAATATTTACAAATATCATAATTTATTATCTTATCTTTTAGTATAACACATCCATCGTAACATTTATTTTTGCAATAATTATTTTTCGTAAACACTATTATTTGATCACTTAATATTTTGATTTAAATATGTAGAAGGATTCACATATATAGACACCAACAATATACAGAGGCAGTCAAAACCCATTAGACAACAAAGTATTGCCAGGAAATAAGATGCAATACTAAAAACCATTAATCAAGACAATAAGATGCAACATTGACATTCATATAACATGAGGAAAGAGATTAATAAATAAAAGTACTATGAAAGACAAGATTACCCAAGTTAGCGCTATTTGTGCTGATTCTTTAATAGCATCACCAAGTTGTCCAGTGAGACATAAATCACCCTTCCCAATCTTTGCAGTGGCCTTAAAAAACTGAATTTCTCCACCATATGCAGTCCACACCAGCCCAACAGATACCCCAATTGTAGCAACACGATCTACAATTTCTCTATCATCAAATTGTGGAGGCTGCAATCACAATAAATGAGTTTTAGATATTATCATAAACTAAACTAAAATTGGCTTGAGTTTTCATAAATTTGACAAACATAAAATGCTGCTTGACTATAATTTTTTACGGAACAAAAAGTCTCAAATTAACAAAATTACTCTCAAATTTCTAAGCAATTTTTTCCATCTAGTACACTATTTCAGCCAAAATTTGCCTACCCTATAAGAATAAGTATACAAGGAACTTAAAATCTTTTCAACCAAAAAAATCACAAGATCACCACATGAAATTCAATGGGATGTCAGCCACAGGTAGTTGATAAAAATGATACCTCTAGGCTCCAGCTAAAAGTATATTTACATAATTCCAAACACAGAGCCCCAACTTTAAAAGAAGCCATATTTATTGGTCAAGAAAGAAAACAAAAAGGTGGCCATATGTTTGACAAGTATGGGAGTTTCCAACATTGATAACCTAATGAGGAAATAGATAAAGAGATAAGGAAAATATGGATAAGAAAAACTTACACCCAGTACATTTTTCAACATATCTTCATCTACAACCACCGGAGAATTAAGCCATGTTGTGCTAGAAATCTCTTGATTATCAACATCCACGGGAAGGACTTTCATCTCTACTTCAGCTCCCTCAGCTAGCTTACTTTCCAGAATTGATGAAGAAAGCTGGTGCATATCTTTGCGAAGTGACGTAGCATGATCTTGCACTACAAATCTTACAGTAGCTGCACTAGCCAAGGCAGCTAACTTTTGCTCTAAATTTTTAACGCCAGCTTCTCTCGTGTACCTATGTATTACAAGTTTCACAATGCCCTGCCACACCCGACATGTGTAGGATCAGATGAATAATTGACCAATAAATTAATCCAACCATAGCTTGACAGGATGTCTTCTAATCCTTTCAGAAATAAAATGAGAATATGAGAGAGAAATAACAAGCAACTATTCTTTAAGGAGAGTAAGGGCTCCATGACAAAGTCAAGTACATATATAGTATGACTAAATGATTTTTGATGAGACATAGAGTTTCATACTACCCATTAATGAACAGCCAGTCATTGCAATGCTAACAACATTTGTAAGTTATATAACTACACAGTATCACAAATAGCAGTAGTAGAAATAAAATAGACAAAAGCATACATAAATACCCACTTGCAAACACAATGATATGAAAAATGTTCAAGCTCAGATAATCTATAGACACTAGATCACTGTCATGAATAGCTACAACTTGAGATAAGAGAACACTAATATAAATATCAGCCGATATTATAAATATCAACCGATATGCATAGGCGTTAGAATATTGTAAAAGTATTACGATATGTTTCTATAACGGCAATATATTACGATACATCGACTAATATTCAAAATATCGGCAATACAATATTTTCAAATTAGGATTTTCAAAATTTTCTCCCTTTTAAAATATATAATACTGATTCAACCATAACCGAAACCAATACTAATATTTTCATCCATGCTAGAGAGTATTCCAACATATCAATAATTTAAGGGGAGATAAATTAAACCGTTTACAAGATCATTCATGTCATTAACCAATTGCAATCAATTGAAAAAGTCAACTACCTCAGGAATCTGAAGAAACTCAGAACTCAATCCATGCTGGTCCAGAACTCTTGGTATCAAATGTTGCATTGCTATTTTAAGCTTTTCTTCAGGTGCGTATCCGGGCAACTTTATGACTTCCATCCTATCTAGCAGTGTAGGAGGGATAGGCTGCACTCCATTTGTTGTAGCCATAAAAACTACTTTTGAAAGATCAAATGGAACATTCAAATAACTATGTATTTTAGTTAAGGAACAAGTTAGATTATACATGGGTCTAGGAGACGGATAGACCACATATCTAGTGAATGTAAAACAATGGAATCACATTTCAGATAATTGTTTTTTTTTAGGGGGGAGGAGAAGGGATGCTGCTTCTCCTTGTCTAGTTGTTTGATTAAAAAATTTCAACGGATAAAATTTTAAATATTAGATAATACTCACTAAATATTTTTTTATATTGTATTTAATAATTAATAGATATTAATATTATAAACAAAATTAAAAATATAAGCACATTCATTATTTTTTTCTTTTAAAATCACAACTATTGGATTTTGATCCAATAGTTATAAATAGAGAAGCAAATGCTGCTTCTCCTTGGAGAGGGGATCATGACTTGGTCAATCAATGTCATGAGTTCAAAATAGCTAAACATGGCCATAGAGAAGTCAAACTTCTTAGCCTAATTTTTCACATTAAAAATATCTAGTGTGTCGTAACATCGGATTTATATCTGTGCTAAAATTCTTAAGAAAGTACTATCCACACATTGCAAGAAAGGATACTGATCATTGAATGTTTTATTCTGTTCAGGGTCCAGAACTTCTAATAATGTTGCTACAGGGTCTCCACAAACATCAGAGCAAGCCTTGTCAATTTCATCCAACATCATAACTGGATTACAAACACCTACTCTCTGTATGTTAATAATAGCACATCATAGTCAGAAAAGAAAAAGAATAATAAACATGAACTAATAGGGCTATGTTGTATGATCCAAGTAAAAAGTAGGCACATAATGCATAAAATGCTATAAAAAAAGTAAGAAATTATAGCATATAACCAAAAGGTAGATCCAAAATACTGGTAACAAGCTCTACATAGCTACATCAAGCAGCATTATCAAATACTTCACAAAGGAGCCATTAGTTTTATATTAAAATGTCACTTATTGACCTACTGAATGTACACAATTTTGTGGACGCTCATTATCATTTTCATAGAAAATTTTAACCCATCATCCCAGCCAGGTGATCTCCAAATGCAACACATACTGAAATCTAAAACCATGAAAGATGTAGAAATGACGTAAAAGAGAGTAAATTTGATTTATATTGCATAAATTTTGATTTTTTAGGATCATATACCATATGGTAAAAGTTTTTATAAATAAATATTGAAGAAAATGTAATTCAAAATAAAATATATGTGTATACAAAACTTGAGTTGAGTGTCAAACAATAGAATTTGAAACTGATTTCCAATAAAATGGACCAATTACTTGACCATGGGATGCATGTAATTTTATTCGCCATATATAGAAAGAATCAAATAAGCACCTTCTCTGTACTTTTTTCATTTTTGAAGTGTAGTTACTTAATGCTTTTTTCACAACCAAAAAAAGGGAGAGAATAAACTAAGTATACTTAAATGCAGAGAGTAGTATGCATCACAAAGAAACCAACTAATGTATGTTTTTGACAAATAAGTATAAGATTACAAAAATAACAACCTTTATTCCATCAATAAGAAGTCCAGGCATGCTCCCAATGTATTCTCTCCAATGCCCTCTAATATCAACCTCATCTTTCACACTACCGAGAGATATACATATAAACTTTCTACCCAGAGCAGCAGCAATAGATGTTGCCAAGGATGTTTTTCCAACACCAGGTGGGCCAACAAAACAAAGCATTGGACTTCTTATATCTGGTTTCAGCTGCAATACAATTAACATGCAGGGATCACATCTAAATCATGTAGTAGCATCATCATGTCACAGAATGAAATTGAAAGATGATCAACCTTACGGACAGCTAGATATTCAATAATTCGTTGCTTGACCTTGACTAATCCATAGTAGTTACGATCTAGATGCTCTTTTGCAACTCTTAAATTCAATTCATGTTCTTCACTGATCTTCTGCCAAGGGAGATTAGCAAGAAGCTCCAAGTAAACAAGTGAACTACTATACTCTGGTTGCTGAGGCTGCAACTTCTTAAGACTCCTGAGTTGAATTTGATATGAAACTCATTAGGAGCAGCAAAAATATTGCCATTAGTTTGGGCAAGTAAAACTTTTAAAGGCAAAAACTGCAAGCTAAAATACCAAGGTTTAAAACATCTACAAAATGAAAGAATTAGAAGTTCAATAGTCCGGTTGAGGCTAATGAAATCATTCAAAGTTCAAAACAGCTAAGCCATTCAACCCTTGCTTTACCACAATGATGGTATCTTGACGATCAATGAGAGGCAAAATAAAAAGAAACTTTCAACTTCAACTTTCTTCTGTAGCAAACTAACTAAAAAGTTTCCTAGCCCAAGGCTTGAAAAGGTGGCAAATTACTTTGAAAATAAAGAGATGGTAGAAGACTGTTCTCCAGAATTTATTTTGATAGGTTTAGTGTGTTATGCATCTTTGACAAGTCAATTGCAATGATTGATGTGCGTATGGCCTAAATGCCTCCGCCAACATAAGATATCAAATGTACAACTAATTTACTTTTCAAGCATATTGATGAATTGTCCATGCAAGTTGTTTCTTTTATTTTCTGTGCATTTACCCACATCATTACTGCCTGCAAAATCAGATTTCTCATAGTAGATGAAGTCGAAGAAGAAAAAAACTGCTCATTTTAAACAAAATAGTGATCACATAAGGAATAACATGGATGGGAATGGAATATAAGAGGAGAACTATAGGAAAGCATGCAAACAGGAGTCATTTAAATGAGAAGAAAGAAAGGTCATAATTTTAAAGAGTTGTCTTACTATGCCATTTAATTCAGCAATATATATAAAGTCAAATTGAAATTTGTTTGTAAAAAGTGATAGAAACACAATATCTTAGCATCCTAGTATCCCATGATAAGAAGTTAGAACTAATCCACAGTATCCACAATCAAGTAGCAAAATAAAATGTAGAAAGGTAACCATGTAATGAGAATGTCAAAACCCTGTTAATAGATCAAGGGCATCAATTTCAATAGAATCGCATCACATTAGACTAACCATCCATGTAAATCTCAGAAGAATGAGATCATAATCAGAGTTAATAAAAGCAACCTAAGAAAATTTTAAAGTCCAACATAACAGAAAAGTTATATTATACCTTAACTCCCTTTGTGCATGCTTCAAAATATTTAGAGGCATTCCTGCACTTTGCATCTTTATTTCAAGAGTAGCCATGTCAACCTCATCATCATCATTGTCCCCAAGTTCCTCTTTTATAGCTCTCATCTAAGTTTAATTTATAGAAAAGTACAAATAAGTCATCAATTTTGGGGAGTGTCTAATGGGCCACATATTAAAAGTCGAATTGATATAAATGAAATCATTTCATTATTTGACAAAATAGAGAACTATTGTCGAACCTTGAGTAAATATTATCAAAAGCCATATAGCTATAAAGATTTAATATTCTGACACTAACCTCCAACCTCTTGTGCAAGTATGGATACAAAGCTATGCAACAGTACTTGACCTAAATTAAGAATGCTCCCAAGACAATCTGAATTAGTTTAAGAAACAAACCTGCGGGCATAGAAGAAATTCATTCTGTGACTTTGACAATTGGCCCTCAACTTTTTTCATGATTTTCTCTGCTACTCTAATTGACTGTTAGTAAGATAAGTAAATGTGATTACTAAAACAAATAAACATGAATATGGACTTACAAAGACATGAGATCCGAATAATTCAATCCTTTACAACATACCTGTAAATGCTTGTCAACTAATTCAGTTGCTTTTGAGAGCCTTACTTTAAGATCAATGGAATCCAACATAAATAGCTGCTCTTGAAAACTTATCTCAAAGTTGGCAACAATTATATCAGCCAACTTGTGAATCGGAATAGTCTCTATAAGAACTTTTGTTCTTCCATTGGATTTTTGTTTCTATCCAAGTTAAAAGTTTTAGTCAGTCAGCAGTACCAAATAAATTCAAAAATCAATTAGGAAATACATGATAAGCAATAAAAAAGTGCTGGACTTGTCAAGAATATAGTTTCCAAGTTAGTGGCCACCCCAGAAAATATCAACCCAATGGCACAAAATTCTAACTTATGTAGTACACCACTCAATATGACTAAAATGCACCCTTCCAAAGAATCTTGCCCAACAAATGCAGAGAGCCTCATGCCTTCTCTCACAACCTAAAAATGGAAAAAGCCAAGGAACCGAGCTAGATTTATTCTAGAAGAATCACGATATTAAATAAATGAAGGTCAAACTTTCCTTTTTGTTAATCTCAATTAAATGGCCATCGTAGTCTTTCCATGCGTATGAGCACAATGCCAAGATTAAAATAAAGACCTATGCCCCAACTGTTTCACAATATACTTGAGTTCAATAGGTTCAGAAAAAAAATCAATGATGTACACCAATCATGCTTCACAGTCAAACAAGTAAAGAAGGTATCTCAAAATCTAAAATTTTTACTTACGTCTCGTAATACTCATCTAACAACTGTAGAGAAAGATATATTAAACCTAATATAATATTAGTTCAAGATGCCATCAGTATTGAGTAAACCCCAAGCATAATAACTTAACAGAAGGAATTGGTTCCCATCCATGGTAATGTGCATAATAAGAATTGAAAAACAAGGAATGTGCGCAAGGATGGGCTTAATATATGATTCATGCTTACAGTAGTTGGAGCTTATTAGGGTAGCTTTGAAATTCTGAAATTCTTGCATGTTATCTACTTATAATAAGTGGAGCATAATAAGATATGATGACCTAATTAAGTGGATCTTTGCTTTCAACAAGGGCAAAGTAGCTCGGTATCTCTCAAACAAAGATAAATCAAGTTAATTGGATGTCAAGATGATTTTTTGGAAAACCAATTATTGTAATTGCAATGGCTCAATTTTTTTTTTTTCCGGATCGTAATTCTTTGCGTGTCCCTGATTAAGTAGGTTTTTCCTTTTAGCATTTTAGCAAAGAGTTAAGCAGCTTAATAACTCCCGAACAAAGACAAATTAAATTGTTTCAAAAGAAGAAACAGAAAGAGTATACAATGATCATTATGGTCTCAACTCGACAAGAAGTTACATCGCAACAGTATGCCAAAATCCTACATGCATTTAAGGCAAATAGTGGGAAAAAACATAGCACCATCCCTACATGGAAAACAGTTTGAAAAACTGCAAGGATGTTCAGGATCGTTTTGCCAGTACAGTAATTAATCCAAGTGAAATAGCAGGCTCTGAGATAGCTGCACATAGAAGATGGTGATAGGAAACACATGAAGCAGCACAACTTCAAGTTGGACCCTAGAATTGTAGTGTTAAACAAGTAACTTAGCAAAAACAAAGTTACCAGTTGACAGCCTCTGTAGCAAAATGATGAAGTGCAGATAAAGGCTATGTAATTTCAGGAAATTATGAAGGGGGACAGAGAAAGAAGGAATCAAAAAACAGATAAAAAAAAGTTTTTCAAAAAAAGAGCGCACTTGCTTCTCAAAGGCCAGTAGAAAATAATAGTCTGTGGTCCTTCGGCATACTAGAGTTACGAGGTTCATTCATATGGTACACAAGGTCTGTCACACAATATATAAATGAGTGTCATTTTTCATAAGACATAATAATTTAGAATTGTATTTGCTATACAGTATAGCGGAATGCAGTTTGTACAGGGAATGGATTTGAGAAACTATGAGCCATACTTCTACTAAAGATGGCTCTCATGGTTCTGCCATTATTATTGATCAGGCGAAGGTTTAAGTTTCAAGCTTTGGTTACTTTGTATCGCAAAGAAAATGAAAGAATGGTACATGGGAAAGAAAAGTTCCAACAGAAATAATGGAGCCAGCTAGAGGACATGAATTTCCATCTATTAATATCTTTCCACAAAAAGATGAATTAAGAAGCGGAAACCCCTAGATCTCTAAATGGCCGTAGTTTAAACGTTCCAACAATATAAGACAGCTAGGTAATAATGGAAGCCAGCAGAGAAACCATCACTATGATACAGATTAGAGAAGGTTATTAAGTACCCTTGGCATAAAAATTGTGTTCATTTCAAGTAAACAAATGTTACATCCTGTCTAATCATTTGAAAGAGCAAAACATCATTTGTCCAATAGCAAAGGAGATCTAAAAGTAATTTGACTAAAACATAAAATTACCATTCTAAAGTAAAATTTTTTCTGTCAATACCTCAATTAGAACAACCAAAAAGAGAAGAAGAACTAATTAGAAGAGGACAACCTGACTTTGGGTTGTATAATATATATTGGGTCACATAGAAAGTTACCAAAATGTAAACAGGCTGACCACATCTTGAGATGGATTCTTAGTCAACATAGTTCTAAGAAGAAGCTCAAATATCTTGTTTATTAAATTATTCATGGGTGGGAGGTAGTTGCCACAAAATTTCTCAAAGAGAGTCACATTATAGAGCCTTTAAGACAAAGAAATGTCATCTTCTCTACTTTTCAGTTTGTTAACTCCCTCCTAAATTAGTGCCAGTAAACTATTATGTATAACAAAATTAAGGGTAAAGAAATATCATCTTCTCTACTTTTCAGTTTGTTAACTCTCTCCTAAATTAGTATTAGTAAACTATTATGTAGAACAAAATTAAGGGTAGTGGCCCGGTAAGTTAACCACTTAAACAAACCAAGGCCAAGGTTCAACCCACTAACACCCCTTCCAAGGAGGCCCCAAGACGGGGAGGGAGGAGAGAGAGTGTGAGAAAAAAAATTTTATTAATTAAAATCATTTACAAAAGACACAACATTAAACTATTGAGCAATATAAAAGAATAATTTGTATATGAAAGTCTTCCTTTTTTAAATAACTCCAAGAAGAATAAAATTGATAAAATTCTAATAATGTCTTCAATTCTTATTAGATGTTCTATTTTACGAGAATGTGACATACTATCAATATGGTCAAGCTTCTATTCAATTAATGTTATTTATGACAATTATTATTAACAACAATTTCAAATTGTTAATGATAAGTACTAATTTTTAGTCGATCCAATAGGTGATTGCTAAGGACCTACAATTTCTTTAATCTAATAGTGTGTTTGGGTAGGGTACTAGTTGAGGGAATTTCTATTTTAGAAACAACCCTTAAAGTACCTTTGTTCTAATTCCATCGTTTCAGATACCTAGCAAGGCATAAGGTGAAAATCACAAGGTGTTCAAAAAATCTTGTTACACACCTCCAATTCCTTCGGAATGACACCTAAGTAAATTTTGCTAAGCTCCATCTTGTCAAACTCTCCCCAATCCACTGGACTCAATTAATTTTCGCAGAACACTACAACTAGCGTGCTTCAACCACCAGCCACTTCCAAAGCATACAAATTAATCTCAAGCAACAACATCGTCCTCCACTTGCCACCAACATTCACCACATATGAGCTCAACATGCATGAATTCCCTTAACATCTAAACCTAAAGCTCTATAAGACCAGAATATATAAGAACATTTTTATGCGATTAGTTCTACTCTCTTGATTGCCTACAAATGGTCTCATCCATACTATAAAGAAATATCATGATGACTCACCAGCTTTTGTCATGTCCAGAGGAGAAATTCGTGCAGTGCAATAAGTTCCTCTTGCACTAAGTTCCTCGACACTAAATCTGCACAAACCTTCAAGAACAACAGTGAAAGTGACCCTCCCACTTGGTTCCTCTACTCCTCTTGAGAGATACAACGCTCGAGCAGCAACTCCTCTACATTTAATATTATAATCTATCAGCAAAGCAATAAGATGTAAACTACAACAATAAGGCGTAAACTTCAATGAAAACAAAAAGGGTTAAAACGGGGCAATAAGCCAGTTAACCTCTAATGGACTAACATTATGAAAGAGAAGGAAATTTTAAATGAAAATATACCTGTTATGCCAGTGAAAAACCTCTTGCTGATTTTTTCCATCCAGTTTGTGACAATCTGATATCCCAAATTGATTTTTCAAGTTCTGCTGAACATGTTCCGCCACTACACCTATGAATAGTAAAATGGTAGAATTCTCACACATAATGAAAGAAAACTTGCACTGTAAAATAAATAACCAGAAGCAGGCTTACCATTACTGGGATATAACACAGGCCCCACCATTATTGACTCTGCCTCATCATGGACTGGTAAGATGCCTATTAACCGTTTCTCTTCCATCTTCCATAATTCTTCTTCAATTAACGTCACGCTACACAAGGAGAAACACCATTTTTCCCAAGGAAGTCAGAACCAAAACTTAGAGAATACAAATAGTCAAAGCGGCAGCGAAATAAAAATAAACGAGTTTCGAAAATCAACGGATGCCTAAAGGCATCACCAACTCACCAATAATGTGTGAACGAATCAAAAGACAGTTTCTCCAAAATAATATATATATACTCTAATTATAACAAAATGATTTCAATAAATCAAGCGTAATAGTTCGCAATGAAGAACTAGACGCCCCATTAAAGGCACAATGATAATAGATTCATCAATTCACAGCCCAAGAGATTCTCTTCAATATATGGCTATGTGCTTAAGTTGTTAGGTAAAAACCCAACAAACGTTTTATACTCCAACCACTCATGTGAATGTCTTTTTGGGTTTAATGCCTAGATAAATTATATCTCACTTTATATCATAAGATGAAACATAATTATAAGAAAATGAGAATTTTGGGAAATGAAATCAAGACCACTTAGATCAATGGGCCAGTGGATTCAAAATCCTAAGCAGTTATGTGAGGGCCAAAGAATGATATTGTTAGGTCCATAGTGCCTTGGACAAAGACAAGCAATTACTTGGGTTGGGAATTTAATGTAAATGAGAATGGCCATCCAGGCTCCTTGTCTTAAGAAGTTTGACTAGTTCGGATGATATCCTTTATATATTAAAATCTTTTTTATATTAAAATCTCCACCATTGAATTCTCATCCAATGGTAGAGATGGGAGATGGATGGGGTATCTTTGCGGTGCTCAAACGGGTTGATAAACAATCGTGTCACACATCTGAGCCTCGTATATGGAGCCAGTCAAGCTGCCCACATGGCATAATAGAACTTCCAGGCTTCCCTATAAATACAAGGCTTCATTAAACATTGAAGTGGATCCGAAATTAGGTGCACCGGAGAAATAGCTACTAACTTAGCACTTGGATTGAATCATCAGCATTCTTGGGGCCAAGTGGTCTACCTCAAGAGTCAGGTTGTGTTCTTGAGAGGAACACTTGACCCGAGTCATTTCCTCATACTTTGAAGTCTTTCTACTCTATCTCCATACTTAATGAGAAAACAAAGTTAAGACCCATGAATACCTAGAGTGGGTGAGCAGATGTTACACTGCAGAAGTGCAAATTAAACAAACTTATAATTTTAATATGCAGAAAGCAATTATCAGTTTAGATAGTCAAAATTAATTTATCACCACTCACATGCATGTATACAAGAATGAAATGGCAATTAAGCAAAAGTGTGCTAAGAAACCCTTTAGGCTATCAATCACCAACTTCAAAATTCATAATATGAAAATTGTAAACTTACAAACCCACAAATAGACATGCTATGCTTAGATGACCGACTATGGACATGTGACCAATTAGGGTACTTTTAGATATATAGAAACACAGTTATCCAAACTCCATCTTGTTTTTCCAAATGGATCTCTAAAATATGAACAAAAAGTATTATAGACCATGGGATGACTCTCTCTTGTGTTTAATATTGACTCTTGATGGGTTCGGTTATAATATGGGCTGACACAGAAGTCAACCCATCTATTGAAAGGGGCTAGGAAGTAGTGAAACCCAAAAGACCCCATTCACAGCCCACCTTCAATAGGCGCATTTTGGGCCAAAGAAGGTAGCGACGATCCAGGTCCAATAGGTTGCCTTTGTGGCGTGACCAATCATGGCCCAAGTCCACTCTCCACCTCAGCAACAGAAGTTTGGCAACGCATAGGGTGCTGGCGTAGTAGGCAACGACCAATGGTAGTAGAGGTCAACTCTGGGGAAATACCATACCAGCCGACCCACAACAGCCTAGCCAATCCACACAGGAATAGCCTGGCCCCTATCGGCCACAATCAACTCCAGTCACATCACCACTACAAGACAACACCCGACAACGGTGGCTCTCATGAATGCCTAATGGCCGACGAATTTTAGCAGGAAACTTGTCACCAACTTTGATGCCAATGGCACCATTGGCCACGCTTACAAATGTCCCTCTCCTCCGTCAGAGAAGGAATCAATTCCAATTGATTGCCAAGAGTTCAGAAAAAATCAAGCTCTCTTTCTAGAAACAGCTCTCTCGCTCCTCGATACTCCAAAAGCCACTCCCCGAGTACAATATGCCAGAGCCTTACCCTCTAACTTTCTTATAGCTGCTCCCCGTTAAGCGCATTATAGGAGCTTAGTCCTCTTATATTCTCCACATACGTGTATCGTTGCATTCTTTTACATCAACGCGTCTACCTATTTTTTGAGGAAGATTTCTAATTTAAGCGTTGGAGGATAAACCGATAAGTGAATCTCACTAATCTTTTGAACTTTTGTTCGCTATTTGCAATGCGTAGAACCCTGGTTAATAGAGACGAAGACCGGACCAACTTTAATCCAACCCACAGTGGAAGATCGAGTGGCTCTTCAATCCGCATAATAACTCGGATCTAGGGATGCATCACTCCAAATAGACTAATTCTTAACAAGATTTCCTCACTACACAATGAACAATTATCACCAAAAAAAGGCTAATTCTAACTTGAATTTTGCATTGGACAATTTTTTAACACCTCTCTATCTCCACTACCTCACTAATCTCACCCCCTAACTTCTTTTACACAAAGAATCAACTAAGCAGCTCCCAAAAAATATTGATCAATGCAGTTAAATATAGTGGATAAGGGCCAAAAACTACATTCAGCTTGGGCTTTTATCAGCCAAAAATCATGCTGTTCAGATCTAGATGTCTGCAGCATGAGCTCATGTCTCACAGCTTTCAAGCTGCTTCACTCTTAGAAACTAGAGCTTGAGTTTCCAACTCACTTGCATTGAGTGAGATGATTCTGGAGGTCCACAATTTTAGTTGGCGCCTTGCTTGCTTCTAGCAAGTTGATTCAGGAGGTCTGCAACTTGAGCTGCTATCTTGTTTCAATCTAGCTAATTGATTCTAGAGGCCAGTAGCTTGAGGCATTATCTCGCTTCCATCTAGCTTATTGACTCTGAGTCCTTCAACTTAAGCCGATATCTTGCTGCTATCTAGCTGACTTTAGAAGCCTACAACTTGAGTCGATATCTCATTGCTACCCAGCTTCTGTCCTGTTTGAACTGCTCATGGTTAAACCACCTTAATAATAATCTTAAGTCCGGAAACAAATCTTATATGATGGTTAAATTAACTGATAGTGTCACGAAACATACCAAGACATACTGGTCTAACAATTAACATTGAGTTTGCCCCGGTAACTAGCCCAAAGGGACCAGCATCCTAGGACTCTCATCTCATGACCGAGAATCTAGTACAGCTCGCCATCTACACCATTGCCATTATCAGTAGTCTAACTACGCGGTCCAGATGAGTCGGTAATCTCCTTTTCCTTTTTTCTCATCTTGAGCCAATGCTGAATTGGGCATTGGAGGGGTTCTCCGCTAACAAAAGCTGGGTCACTTTACTTATTTGTTTGGGGTATGCAGGTTCAGGTTAATTGGTTACTCTATCAAATCCAATCTCAAGTCTACTTCTTTCAGAGTCAAATGTTGCAAGTTTACACAACAGGTCCTCTGACGGCTCCCGGCATCCTACAGTTCCGAGTTGTAGCACCCAGCCGACTCAGCAGCCACTAAAATTGCACGATTATATTTAAATATTCCTCCATTTAGTTGGTATACTGAGTAGTTAAATATTAGGATGTTAAATATTGAATATTGTGTTGTTAGTTTGATGAGTTGAAATCTGTTACCTATCACGTGAAATTTGTTAGGCTGATGATGGTGTAAATACTCCAAATCTGTGATGTGCAAGGGAAGAAGATATTTCAGATACTCTAACCTCACGTCTCTCTCTCTCTCTCTCACGCTCAAACCTTCTCTTTTCTCTCTGTCTGGTCTCATCCTGCTCACTGCTCGTTCTCTCCTCCCCTTCCTCTGCAACACCCGGCCGACTTGCATCATTTCGGCTGTACTGTAGTAGGAAACCGCGGTCTCACTGTAGCTCCATCAAAGGATCGAGATCCTACTGTAGCAAGGTCGTGTTGTGTTTGCTTCATTGGTACTCTCATTGAGACATGGCAAAGGGCATGACGACGTGGTACAAATCGATGGAGGAATCGATTGCTGGATTGAAGGAGACAACCGTTGCTCTTCAACACCAATCGGAGAGTATCGTCACCACTCTCCAGCACCACTCCGAGGGTATTGCTTCTAACACTACTCTCGGTGAACAATTACAGCAATCTATGTCAGAAGTCCTCCACTCCCTCGCTCGAATCGAAGCTCACAATCGATCTACAATAAACCCTTTCTTGCTTCCAACCCCACCATCATTTATGGCGTCCTCGATTGCACACCCCGTTTCTCCTCATTCAACAACCCTATCTCTCCTTCCTCATACCATGATCGATTCACCGTCCGTTCTACCAGTGCACTTACCTAAGCTCGAAATCCCCTTCTTCTCCGGCGACAACGTCCTTGGATGATTGTTTCAAATTGAACGATTCTTCCATTATCACCTTACCCCCTCCGATCAGAAACTCACAATAGCTTCCTTCTACATGTTTGGTCCAGCACTCCAATGGTTCCAGTGGTTGCATGCAACCCACCAGCTCACCACCTGGGAAGCATTCAGCCGTGATCTGGAGCTTCGATTTGGCCCCTCCACCTATTCCAACCCTGAAGCCTTACTCTACAAACTATGCCAAAACACTTCAATTGCCTCCTATATGTCCGAATTTGAAGCTCTGTCTACCCGTACCTCAGGCCTTACTACAACGAACCTTCTAAACTGTTTCATCTCTGGTCTCCAGGATGAAATTCGGCGGGAGCTTTTACTGTTGAAACTGCAGACGCTATCGGAGACCATTGGGATGGCCAAGTTAGTAGAGGAAAAATTAGAAGCGGGTCACTCCTCTTTTCACCACCCCTTGACTTCCAAACAACAGCCCCAAGCTCTGGGCCAACCGCAGCGGCCATTGACCCACTAGCACTTGACACCGAGATAGCCCATCAAGCGGCTCACGCCAGCAGAAATGGCGGCACGCCGTGCACGGGGCTTGTGCTTCAATTGTGATGAACAATTTACTTCGAGCCATCATTGCCGTCCACCCCAATTCCTTTGTATGATTGCTGAGACTAACGATAGTTCGCCCACTGAATCACTCCACTAAGAGGAGATTTTCGTAGGAACAGAACTCCAGCCAATGGACTCACCAAAAGTAGAATCCATGTTGCCCAACACAGATTCTGCTCCCACAATTTCCTTACACGCTCTTGAAGGCCGATTTGTACCTCTACACTATGGCTGCAAGGCCAGATTGCAGGCCGTCCAGTCGTCATCCTTGTAGATAGCGGCTCTACTCATAACTTCCCGCAAATCAGGGTGGCTCGGAACTTGGGACTGACAATCCAGCCATCACAACACCTCAATGTCACCGTAGGTAACGACGATTCTCTCCACTGTGAAGGGATTTGTTCCAATACTCTAATAACGTTGGATCAATCTCAATTCGGGTGGATTTATTACTTGCTGCCCATTTATGGGGCAAATATAGTTTTTGGAGTATAGTGGCTAGCTACAATTGGCCCTGTCTTGTTTGATTACAAGGCATTGTAGATGAGTTTTGATCATGTTGGCCAACGACTCACTCTATGAGGCTTGCAATCACCTTCTATTTCTGCCATGACCCTGGGGCAACTAAGGAGAAGTGACATGACTAAATCCACTGCTTCCTACTTCCACATGACTATTACTTCCGTAAGGCAAGCAACTCAGGATCCGACAGCAGAGCCGCTCTCCTCCATAGACTCCATATCCCGAGATAGCGACCCTTCCAACAAGGCAGCCTTGCAACAGCTACTCACTACATTCACAGGAGTCTTCTCCCTACCACGAGGCCTCCCTCCATGCCGGGTCACCGATCACCGCATTCCGCTAAAGCCTAACTCCGAACTGATCAACGTCAAGCCTTACCGGTACCTACATTTCCAGAAGGCGGAGATGGAATGTATGATTCAAGAGATGCTGGCTGAAGGCATCATTCAGCCCAGTCATAGTCCCTTTTTGTTTCCTATCTTATTGGTCAAGAAGCGCGATGGCAGTTGGCGATTTTGTGTGGATTATCGAGCCTTAAACGCTATCACTGTCAAGGATATATTTTCCATCCCTATGGTTGATGAGCTACTGGATGAGCTGCAGGGGCACGGGTTTTCTCCAAACTCGATCTTTGAGCTGGATACCATCAGATGAGGGTCCACCCAGAGGATATCCACAAAACAACCTTCCGAACTCACAACGGCCACTATGAGTTCATGGTCATGCCTTTCGGGTTATCGAACGCCCCCTCTTCCTTCCAATCCGAGATGAACGAGATCTTCCGTTTAGCGCTGCGGCGATCTGTGTTGGTATTTTTTGACGATTTTCTTATCTACAGCCCCACCTGACAGAGTCATCTTCACCACCTCGCCCAGGTACTACACATCCTCCAACCTCATTCTTTCTTTGCCAAGCTATCTAAGTGTGAATTTGGACGTACCTCGCTGACGTACCTTGGTCACATTATCTCTGAGCGCGGCGTGGCAGTTGATCCCTCCAAGATTACTGCCATCCAAAACTGGCCGCAACCGACTAGCGTGACCCAATTGCGTGGGTTTCTGGGGCTCGCAGGGTATTATCGCTGCTTTGTGAACCAGTATGCCCAGATCTCTGCTCATCTTACGATGTTATTACGCAAGAATGCTTTCATTTGGACCCATGAGGCCGAGCAAGCATTTACATCCCTCAAGGCTGCACTCACCACCACCCCAATGCTTGCCCTGCCAGATTTCACCAAACAATTCATGGTACAGACCGATGCTTCAAGACAAGGCATAGGGGCTGTGCTGCTTCATGGGGGACATCCCATTGCCTATTTTAGCAAACAACTTTGTCCAAAACTGCAGACCTCCTCCACCTATATTAAGGAGTTATGTGCTGTCACCGAGGTAATAAAAAAATGGCGCCAATATTTGTTAGACACCAAATTCACCATCCAAACTAATCAGCAACCACTCAAACCCCCTCCCACCCAAACCATTCACACCCCCGAACAGTAGCGCTGGATCACCAAACTCCTTGGGTTTGATTTCGACATCGAGTACCAGCCCAGGGCGAACAATGGACCAGCTGATGCATTATCTAGGCGCGAGCTTGGATCATGCCTCGCACTCCAAGCTGTGTCCCAACCTATCATGGGTTTGTTGGCGGCTCTGAGAAGATTTATTGACAACAATCCTGCAATTGCTTCATTCATTAGGGCCATTCAAGAGCAGCCAGGTGACCACCTTGAATTCTCCTGGCGCAATGGAATGATTTTCTTCCATAATCGAATTTGGGTACCCCCTGAGTCTGCTCTGTCCCACTTGATCATGCAGGAGTACCACAATTCCCCACTTGGAGGGCATGCCGGCATTCACCGAATCTTTTCCCGCATTGCATCAGTTTTCTCCTGGCCAGGTATGCATAAGGAAGTGAGAGACTTTGTCAATAGTTGCCCGGCCTACCAGCAAGTTAAACCTCTTAGTACCGCCCCAAAAGGGCTTCTTCAGCCACTTCCCATTCCGGGTAATATTTGGGAATCCATCTCCATGGATTTTATTACTCATCTTCCCCCTTCGCGTGGCAAGACGGTTATATTGGTGGTCGTTGATAGGCTCTCCAAATATGCCCATTTCTCAGCCCTGGACACCCAGTTCACTGCTGTGCAAGTGGCAGAGATGTTTATCAGGGACGTCTGCAAGTTACTTGGGTTTCCGGCAGATATCGTCACTGATCATGATCCTTTGTTCATGAATCTGTTTTCGAGGGAACTCTTCAAACTGCAGGGAACCCGGCTGTCCACCAGCAGTACCTACCACCCACAATCCGATGGCCAAACTGAAATCGTCAACCGTTACTTGGAGGATTACCTGCGGTGTTTCGTGATTGGCGTCCCCTCCTCATGGGTGCATTATTTACCTTGGGCTGAGTGGCATTACAACACAGCGTGGCACTCTTCCATAAAAATGAGCCCCTTCAAAGCAGTTTATGGACACTCACCACCCAATTTGCTTACCTACGTGCAAGGCTCCTCTTCTATAACAGCCGTAGGCGACCTGCTGACCACCCGAACGACTCTCCTGGCTACTCTCAAGACCAACTTGCAGTGCGCCCAGCTGAGGATGAAACAACAAGCGGATTCACACCGGACAGATCGAGAATTTTCAGTCGGCAACTTGGTCTACGTGCGTTTACAACCTTACCGCCAAACTTTCGTGGCGGGACGGCAAACCAACAAACTCGCCAAGCAATATTACGGTCCCTTCTGCATCCTGGATTAGGTAGGAGTCGTCGCCTACCGTCTGGACTTGCCGGCACACTCCAAAATACACAATGTCTTTCATGTGTCCCTACACAAATAGTGTTATGGTGATCATAGCAAACCCACACTGGATCTGCCGATTGAGGCTCTCGGCTCCCAACCTTTGCTACAGCCTTATCAAATTCTCGGGTTCCGGCGCATTCTCCGCAACAACCAACAAGTGTCCCAGGTCTTAGTTCACTGGAAGACCCAATCGCCTGAGGAGGCTACTTGGGAGACAGCTTCCGAGTTCCCGCAGGATTTCCTCAGTTTTAACCTTGAGGACAAGGTCGATTTTCATGGGTGCGGCAATGTTGCAAGTTTACACCACGGGTCCTCGGATGGCTCCCGGCATCCTACAGTTCCGAGGCATAGCATCCGGCCGACTCAGCGGCCACTAAAATTGCATGATTATATTTAAATATTCTTTCATTTAGTTAGTATACTGATTAGTTAAATATTATGACGTTAAATATTGAATATTGTGTTGTTAGTTTCATGAGCTGAAATCTATTACCTATCACGTGAAGTCTGTTAGGCTGATGATGGTATAAATCCTCCAAATCTGTGATGTGCAAGGGAAGAAGATATTTCAGTTACTCTAACCTCACATCTTTCTTTCTCTCTGTCTCTCTCGCTCGAACCTTCTCTTTTTCCTCTGTCTGGTCTCGTCCTGCTCATTGCTCGTTCTCCCCTTTCCCTTCCTCTGTAACACCCGGCCGACTTGTATCATCTCGGCCGTGCTATAGCAAGAGACTGTGGTCTCACTGTAGCTCTATCAAAGGACCGAGGTCCTACTGTAGCAAGGTTATGTTGTGCTCGCTTCATCAAACCTCGGCTCATGTGGGTGGCATCGATGTTATTCTCTTAAGGAATCAACATGCAGCACACAAATTAATTGGATAAGCAAACGAATTTCAGAAAGGTAAAACCGGAAAACGTTCGATAAAAAGAGAAACAAAACACATTTAGAAGCAGTTCTTTTATTAGAATTGAGAATAATGGCTTGAAATCTAACCCGAATCGCATAACTAACGTAAACAAATCAAAATTATGTTTCAAATTATTCATTAGCTTCAAAGGAAGAGAGGGAACCTGCTGGGATCAGTGCAGCCGATTTGAACGATAGCTCCGGGCAATAACACTTCATTTCTGAAAGGAAGAATTCCCAAACGGCTAGACAGTACCACGGATTCCATCTCCATATCTCTGATATAAGATGAAAAGGAGAGAGAGCGAGAGATGAAATATAAAGGAGTATGCAAGGCAACGGAGCGCCTTTTTGGCTGAAACACTCGTTGCTTGGGTGTCCTTTTGTGGGTCTCTCATTTTCTTCCCCTCCGAATCGGGAGAAGCTAAATGTACAGCCGAAAAAGGCTAAAACACTCGTTGCTTGGGTGTCCTTTTGTGGGTCTCTCATTTTCTCCCCCTCCGTTTCGGGGGAAGCTAAATGTACAGCCGAATTTTTAACTGCTTGGTCAATCCTAAAACCATTATTTGTGATAGAAGAGTTTCATGACAGCTGTTAAAAAGTATCACTTTTGAAATGTATATATTGTTTGGTTATTAGTGTAAAAATAATTTCATCAGTTTTTAAATTAGGTTATTTATTAATGCATTATTATGTCTCAATTGATAGCAATCATTTTTTAAGATTGAATGTTCTGTTTAATATCCCATGGAACTGTTACTTGGTTAACCATTTTGATATAATACTTTCCTATTTAGACCGTTAATACTTTGACATTATTTTAAATTTAAGTTAAATCGATTTATCTAAGAACATACATAATAATAATTTTAATATAAAAATTGATAATTATTTAATTTATTTTATTATATTTGTATTATTGTACTTTAATCTGATAGATTATTTGGAATTATAAATAGGTAATCTAATTATTTAAAAAATTGAAACGTTTTTTTTTTTTTTTGGGTGAGCATTTACACCGGCAGTAGAAGACGCGTTACGACCATTTATAAGTCAAGAAGTTCCAGGCCACCGAGCAATTTAGAAACTGAGAAAAGCATGTTTCAATATATCAATATATATATATAACACATAAATTTTTTACATAACCCATATAGTTTTTTTATGTTATATTTATTTACCACTTATATCCTAATATTACACTTTACAAAGTCAGGTTTTCCTACACAGGTGGCCCATATCTATTCATGTTTCATATCCCCATAGTTATTATACTAAAAGAGTAAAATAAAAAATATAAACAATTAAAAATATTTAAAGATATACATATTAATAGGAATATTTTACATTAACATATTTCGTAATTAAAACGAGCAGATAAGGTAAATTATTTTCAAGTATTATGAAAACAGTGCCATATATACACCAGATACTCTCAAAATACGCAACTTCTAATATTTACGCCTAACTTATATTTGACTCACGCATGTACGCATTTTGTTTAAATTACTCGTACTTGGTGTATGTTTGACCAGCGCATATGAATATTTTCTCTAAAATATTCACGTCCATGTGCATTTCAAATTGTACATGTGCATATTTTGTCCAAAATATTCACATCTGATATGTGTATGATGAGCGCACAAACACCATTTATATATATGACGCCTTAAACCCGAGTCATCCAACCTAATTCGAGTCGACCATCCGGAAACCCAAAATCATAAACCACTTCAAAATGTATCATATAATAATTATAACTCTCATAATAAATTTTATAGAGATAATGAATGCCTACAATATTATTATCTTGGAAACACAATTCTGATAACATTTTTTTAAATATAACCACGATCAAAGAAACTAATTCTAAAACTTCTTATCACAAGCTTCTTCTATCTTTAAGATTGTCTTTATCTTGAAATTCCTCGACAACAGTACGATATCTTCTCATATGTTATAAACTTTTACTCTGAAACCAACAAAATGTAAAGGTGAACTAAATACCCAACAAATAAATAAATTAATAAAATAGCATAATACAATAAAGTGTCTTAAATAAGAATTACAATATGAATAATTACATAATATAACTTAATAATTATCCAAAATTCAACCAATATCACATGCATTAGATTCATAAGATTATAAGTATTCATCCAAATTACCTTAATCTCCTATTTGACTTAATACCATAGTATTTTTATACGCACTCTTCAATTTAATTATAGAATACTAATAAAATATATGCACATATCTAAGTTAATGCAAATGATAGATTATCATAAATTCATCAAGGGAATCTACGAATGATTAGCTGATTGAACATTAAATATAGATACACACAGCATCTGTCAAACACACACATGCACATACCATAAATATGATACATAGACTTGTAAATACAGCAAATACAAATTGTAGATGATGTCTATGCATGCTTTCATCTGTTCTCTCCTTCGTACATAACCATACATGCACGCAGAACACATACAAACACACCTGCACCAATACGTACACACTTCCCACATAGCACACACACACACACACACATACACACATATATATATATATACTCGCAATAATTAGATAACAATATCCACACCCAAAAAGTAACCTTGCAAGCTCGGTTCAAATGAGTAGATAACTTCCTTTCCCTTTTTACTAACTTAAGCTTACCAAATTAGGCATTTGAGATATTACCATGGGAACATGGGCCTGAGGCTTCAATATTGTTGTTTCCAGTATACAGGACCAATGAACCGAATCATACCAAGCGAGCTCCCTCCTCAAGTCATCTTTATTTCGAATTGTACTTTTAGTTTAGGTATGCAGCAACTACTATATCAATCAACTAGCTTTTTCACATATCTATTACATGGAATCATCTTTTGAATATGCATCCTCTTTGGTAATTAGAAAGAAATCCCTAGACGGATAAAAGGGTGAAATTCAACCAATTATATTATTATTCAATAATTACAAATTATTGCCTGTAAAATAATAATAATTATCAAGGAAACAACAGTATATCACAGTTTTATTCACTTTTTCCATCATTCTACTATATTATTCTTTAGTAACTATAAATTGTTGCCTCTGAGATAATAATAAATATCAAGGAATCAACACAATATCATAGTTTTACTCACTTTTTCTGTCATTCTACTATATTATTCTTCAGTGACTACAAATTATTGCCCCTAGGATAATAATAAAAACCAAGGAAACAACAATATATCATAGTTTGACTCACGTTTTGAAATAGTAGCCATTTTTTCTTGATTTTTAGTGTCTCAATGAATTGTTAATGGAATATATTTACAGAACGGGTGAAAAATTAGGTAAAAAGCGTGTGATCATGAGGAAATCCGCATCCTAGTGCTCGTGTGCCAAATAAATGCGCTTTAGGCATATATGCTTTAATAAAGAGTTCACACCCCTATGCACATGCGCCTCTTGAACTCTTATTAGGTGCAAGCAACCTATATAAATGTGCTTGAGCGCTCACCTTACACATGTCGGGTGTGAATATTTTGAACAAAATATACACATGCACGGTTTGAGCATAAATAGGGCGTGAATATTTTATAGAAAATGTTCACTTGTGCAAATCAAGCACAAATTGACTATGAATTATTTAAACAAAATGCGTACATACATGAGTCAAATATAAGTCAGGCATGATATTAAGAGTTGGGTATTTGCAAGTATATGGCATATTTGTAGCATTGTTTTCACAATATTTGGAAATAATTTACAATATCTACTCCATCAAATTATGAAATATGTCAATATAAAATATTTTTATCAATAGATATATCTTTAAATATTTATAATTGTCTATATTTTTATTTTTTAGTATAACTCTAATAATCCATTTTAGTTTTTCATATCTACAATGCTTAAATTTTATATATGATATTTAATTATCTATCTATAATTTATAAATTATAGCAATTCTAATAAATTTTTCCTCCTCTTTTAGTATAATTACTATGAGGATTTGAAACATGCATTAATATGGGCCACCAGTGTAAGAAGACCTGACTTTGTGAAGTGTAATATTAGGATATAAGTGGTAAATAAATATAACATATAAAAGCTTATGGGTTAAGTAAAAAATTTATATAAATTATATATATGAATATATTGAAACATACTTTTCCCAGTTTCTGAATTGCTCGGTGGCCTGGAACTTCTTGATATGTAATGGTTGTGATGCGTCGTCTCCCGCCCGCGTAAATGCTCACCGAAGAAAACGTTTCAATTTTTTAAATAATTAGATTACCTACTTATATTTCCAAATAATTTGCCAGATTAAAGTATACTAATACAAATATTAAAAAAAGAAATTAAATAAATATTAATTTTTATATTAAAATTATTATTATGTATGACGTAAGATAAATCGGTCCAACTTAAAATTAAAGAAATATCCAAGTATTAACAGTACAAATAGGAAAGTGTTAAATCAAATGGGTCAACTGGATAACGGCTCTGTAAGGTATTAAATGAGACGTTCAATCTTAAAAAATGGTTACTATCAATCGAGATATAATAATACATTAATAAATAATCTGATTAAAACTAAATAAAATTATTCCTTTAATAACAACTAAACGATTTTCTCATTAATTCAATGGACGGATATCCTTCAAAAGTGACACCTTTTGACAGCTGTCATCAAATGCCTTTTATTATCACAAACAATGGTTTCACGGTTAATCAAACGGCAAAAAACAAGACAAATTTAGCTTGCTCCGAATAAAAGGGGGAAAAGACGAGAGATCCACAGAAAAACACGCAAGAAATTAGTGGTTTAACCAAAAAGGCTGTCCATGGCCGTGCATACTCCTATTTTTCAGCTCTCTGCTCTCTCTCCTCCTCGTCTTATATGAGAGATATGGCCATGGAATCCAGGGAGCTGTCGAGCCGTTTGGAAATTCATCTTTTCAGAAATGAAGTGTTATTGCCAGGAGGTTCCCTCTCTTCCTTTAAAGCTAATGAATAATTTGAAACATAATTTTTATTTGTTTACGTTAATTATGCGACTCGTGTTAGATTTCAAAGTATTATTCTCGATTCTGATAGAAGAACCGATTCTATATGTGTTTTGTTTCTCTTTATATCGAACGTTTTCCGGTTTTACCTTCCTAGGACTCGACCACTTAGCCAATTAATTTGTGTGCTGCTTAGCCAATAATAATAATAATAATAATAATAATAAACCTCATAATAATAATAATAATAATAATAATAATAAATGAAATGGAATAACTATTCCCACATATGTGGAAATAAATATTCCCACGAGAATATTTATTCTTAGTTAATTGTAATAAAATGGAAGAATATCTATTCCTAGAATAAAAAGAAAATATAATTTATATTACCTCCAACCAAACATAAGGTAAGAGAATAATATTGATGTTGCCCACAAGAGCCCAGGTTTGACTCCGAATGAAGTAGACTTGAGATTGCGTTTGATCGAGTAACCAATAAGTTAGGGGGTGAGATTAGTGAGGTAGTGGAGATAGAGAGATGTTAAAAAATTGGCCAATGCAATATTCAAGTTAGTCTATTTGGAGTCAATAATAAACACAAGAGAGAGTTGTCTCATGATGTGTAATATTTTTTGTTCATATTTTAGAGATCCACTCAAAAAAAACAAAAAGGGTTTGGATAGTTGTGTTTCTACATATCTAAAAGTACCCTAATTGGTCACATGTTCATAGTTAGTCTTCTAAGGATAACATGTCTATTTGTGAGTTTCTTAAGTTGATAATGTTCATATAATGAATTTTAAAGTTGGTGATTGATAGCCCAAAAGGTTTCTCAGTACATGTTTGTTTCCCTCATCAACAAATCCATATTATTAGCTTAATTGCTATTTTAGTTTTGCATGCATGCACGTAAGTGGTGATAAATTAATTCTGACTTTCTAGACTAATAATTTCTTTACATGAATTAAAATTATAAGTTTGTTTAATTTACACTTCTGCATTACAATACCTGTTCACCCATTCTAGGTATTCGTGAATCTTAACTTTTTTTCCTCATTAAGAATGGAGATAGAATAGGAAGACTCCAAAGTATGAGGAAATGACTCAAGTCAAGTGCATCACTCATGAAAACAACCTGTCTCTTGAGGTAGACCATTTGGCTCAAATAATGTTGATGATTCAATCCAAGTGCTAGATGAGAACATGCTTATCAGATATTGAGATGATTCCATTTATATTAATTTGGCTTCTAATGTATAACCCATTAGACAATCCCTAAAATTAATGACTTACTTGTACTTTTCTATAAATTAAACCTAGATAAAAGAGGAACATGGAGACATGGATGGTGATGAGAATGACATGGCTGCTCTTGAAACAAAAATACAAAGTGAATGCCTTCAAATATTTGGAAGCATGTACAAAGGGAGTTAAGGTATAATATGACTTTTCTATTATGTTTGACTTTAAAGTTTGCTTAGGTTGCTTTTATTAACCCTGATTATGATTTCATTCTTCTGAGATTTACATGGATAATTAGTCTAGTATGTTGTGAATCTGTTACAATTGAGTCCCATTGATCCATTAATAGGGTTTTACTATTTTTATTAATGGTTACCGTTTTAAATTTTATTTTGCTGCTTGACTATGAATATTGTGGATTAGTTCTAACTTCTTATCATGGGACATTGAAATGCTAAAATATTGTATTTTCATCACATTTTACAAACAAATTTCAATCTGACTTTGCATATATTGGCGATTTAAATGGCATAGTAAGACAACTCTTCAAAATTATGACCTTCTACCTTTTTTCTCATTTCAATGACTCTTGTTTGTATGTTTATCTATAGTGCTTCTCCTATATCCCATTTACATTCATGTTGTTACTTATGTGATCACTGTTTTGTTTAAAATGGGTAGTTATTTTCTTTTTTGACTTCATCTATTATAAGAAATTTGGTTTTGCATGTAGTAATGATGTGGATAAATGCTTAGAAAATAAAAGGAACAACTTGCATGGATAATTCATCAATGTGCTTGAAAAGTAAGTTAGTTGCACATTTAATATCTTATGTTGGCGGAGGCATTTATGCTATGCGCACATCGATGATCATTGCAATTGATTTGTCAAAGATACCTAACACATTGAACCTATCAAAAGAAATTTTAGAAAACAGTCTTCCATCATCTCTCTATTTGTTATGTAATCTGCCACCTTTCCTTGCTTTGGGCTAGGAAACTTTTTGGTTAGTTTTCTGCAATTGAACGTTAAAGTAGAAAGTTTCTTTTTAACCTACCTCTCATTAATCGGCAAGACACCATCATTATAGTAAAACAAAGGTTGAATGGCTTAGCAGTTCTGAACTTTGAATGATTTCATTAGCCTCCACTGCACTGCTGAACTTTTAATTCTTTCACTTTGTAGATGTTTCAAACCATGGTATTTCAACTTGAAATTCTTCCTTTTGAAAGTTTTGCTTGCCCAGACTAATAGGAATATTTTTGTCGGTCCTAATGAGTTTCATATCAAATTCAATTCAGGGAGTATAAAATGATGCAACCTCAAGAACCAAGATATAGTAGTTTACTTGTTTACTTGAAATTTCTTGCTGATCTCCCTTGGCAAAAGATAACTGAAGAGCATGAATTGGATTTAAGAACTGCAAAAGAGCTTCTTAATCATGATCACTATGGATTTGTCATGGCCAAATAACGAATTATAGAGTATCTTGCTATCCTCAAGGTTGATCATCTTTTAATTTCATTTTGTGACATGATGATGCTACTACCTGATTTCAGTGGCATCCCTGCATATTGTCTGCATTGTGGCTAAATCTAGATGTAAGATTCCCAATACTTTGTTTTGTCGGCCCACCAGGAGTTGGAAAAACGTCCTTGGCAATATCTGTTGCTGCTGCTTTGGGTAGAAAGTTTATACGCATATCTCTTGCCGGTGTGAACGATGAGGTTGAAATTAGAGGAAACCGAAGAGAACACATTGGAATCACACCCGGACGTCTTATTAATGGAATAAAGGTTGTTGTTTTTCTAACTTTATCTTTATTTGTCAAGAATATATATACATTAGTTGGTTTCTTTACGATGTATACAATTTTCTGCATTTTTAATTATACTTAGTTTATTCTCTCTCTATTTTTCTTTGATCGTGAAAAAGTTATTAATTAACTGCACTTCAAAAAATAAAAAAAAAATGCAGAGAATGGTGCTTATTTGATTCTTTCTATATATGGAGAATAAAATTGCATGCATCCCAGGGTCAAACAATTGGTCGATATTATTGGATATCAGTTTCAAAGTTTTTTATTTGACACTTACCTTAAATTTTTTATACACGTATATTTTATTTTGAATTACGATTTTTTAATATTTATTCATATAAACTTGCACCAAATGGTATATGATTTTAAAAAATCAAAATCCATACAATGTAAATCAAACTTACTCTCTTTTACATCATTTTTACATCTTTTGTGGTTTTGAAATTCAGTATGGGTTGCATTTGGAAGATCACCTAACTAGGATAATGGGTTGAAACTTTTTGTAAAAATGATAATGATTGTCCACAAAGTTGCATACATTCAGTTGGTTAAGAAATTGCATTTTAATATGAAACTACTAGCATTTTAATTAAAAAAAGTAGATAATAGTATGCATCATAAAGAAACCAACTAATGTATGTTCTTGACAAATAAAGATAAGGTTAGAAAAACAACCTTTATTCCATTAATAAGACGTCCGGGTGTGCTTCCAATATGTTCTCTTCGGTTTTCTCTAATTTTAGCCTCATCGTTCACACCGGCAAGAGATATGCGTATAAACTTTCTACCCAGAGCAGCAGCAACAGATGTTGCCAAGGACCCAACTTCAGTGGGGACAACAAAGCATTGGGAATCTTACAACAAGATTTAGCCACAATGTAGACAATATGCCGGGATCCCATTTAAATCACGTAGTACCATCATCATGTCACAAAATGAAATTAAAAGATGATCAACCTTGAGGATAGCAAGATACTCTATAATTCGTTGCTCGGCCATGACTAATCTATAGTGATCACGATCAAGAAGCTCTTTTGCAGCTCTTAAATCCAATTCATGCTCTTCAGTTATCTTTTGCCAAAGGAGATCAGCAAGAAATTTCAAGTAAACAAGTAAACTACTATAACTTAGTTCTTGAGGTTGCATCATTTTATACTCCCTAAGTTGAATTTGATATGAAACTCATTAGGACCGACAAAAATATTCCTATTAGTCTGGGCAAGCAAAACTTTTAAAGGGAAGAATTGCAAGTTGAAATACCAAGGTTTGAAACATTTATAAAGTGAAAGAATTAAAAGTTCAATAGTCCTGTGTTGGCTAATGAAATCATTCAAAGTTCAGAACTACTGAGCCATTCAACCTTTGTTTTACTATAATGATGGTGTTTTGACGATTAATAAGTGGTAGGATAAAAAGAAACTTTCTACTTTAACCTTCCCCTGTAGCAAACCAACCAAAAAGTTTCCTAACCCAAAGCAATGAAAGGTGGCAGATTACATAACAAATAGAGAGATGATGGAAGACTGTTTTCTAAAATTTCTTTTGGTAGGTTCAATGTGTTAGTTATTTTTGACAAATCAAGTGCAATGATCATCGTGTGCTTATAGCATAAAATGCCCGCCAACATAAGATATTGAATGCAACTAATTTTCAAGCACATGATAATTATCCATGCAAGTTGTTACTTTTATTTTCTAAGCATTTATCCACATCATTACTACATGCAAAACCAAATTTCTTATAATAAATGAAGTCGAAAAAGGAGACATCTACCCATTTTAAACAAAACAATGATCACATAAGTATCAACATGGATGTGAATGGGATATAGGAGAAGCACTATAGACAAGCATACAAACAAGAGTCATTGAAATGAGAAAAAAGGTTGAAGGTCATAATTTTGAAGAGTTGCCTTACTATGACCTTCTATCTTTTTTTCTCATTTCGATGACTCTTATTTGTATGCTTGTCTATAGTGCTTCTCCTATATTCCATTCACATTCATGTTGTTACTTATTTGATCATTGTTTTGTTTAAAATGGGTAGTTGTTTTCTTTTTCGACTTCATCTATTATAAGAAATTTGGTTTTGCATGTAGTAAATATGTGGATAAATGCTTAGAAAATAAAAGGAACTTGCATGGAAAATTCATCAATGTGCATGAAAAGTAAATTAGTTGCACATTTAATATCTTATGTTGGCGGAGGCATTTATGCTATAATCTCATCGATGACCATTGCAATTGATTTGTCAAAGATACCTAACACATTGAACCTACCAAAAGAAATTTTAGAAAACAGTCTTCCATCATCTCTCTATTTGTTATGCAATTTGCCACCTTTCCTTGCTTTGGGTTAGGAAACTTTTTGGTTAGTTTGCTACAGGAGAAGGTTAAAGTAGAAAGTTTCTTTTTATCCTACCTCTCATTAATCGTCAAGACACCATCATTATAGTAAAACAAAGATTGAATGGCTCAGCAGTTCTGAGCTTTGAATAATTTCATTAGCCACCACTGGACTATTGAACTTTTAATTCTTTCACTTTGTAGATGTTTCAGTTCTTGCCTTTAAAAGTTTTGCTTGCCTAGACAAATAGGAATATTTTTGTTGCACCTAATGAGTTTCATATCAAATTCAACTCAGGGAGTATAAAATGATGCAACCTCAAGAACCAGGATATAATAGTTTACTTGTTTACTTGAAATTTCTTGCTGATCTCCCTTGACAAAAGATAACTAAAGAGTATGAATTGGATTTAAGAGCTGCAAAAGAGCTTCTTAATCGTGATCACTATGGATTAGTCATGGTCAAACAACGAATTATAGAGTATCTTGCTATCCTCAAGGTTTATTATCTTTTAATTTCATTTTGTGACATGATGATGCTACTACGTGATTTAAATGGGATCCCTGCATATTGTATGCATTGTGGCTAAATCTAGCTATAAGATTCCCAATGCTTTGTTTTGTCGGCCGACCTGGAGTTGGAAAAAACGTCCTTGCCAGCATTTGTTGCTGCTACTCTGGGTAGAAACTTTATACGCATATCTCTTGCCGGTGTGAACGATGAGGCTGAAATTAGAGGAAACCGAAGAGAACACATTGGAAGCACACCCGGACGTTTTATTAATGGAATAAAGGTTGTTTTCCTAACCTTATCTTTATTTGTTAAGAACATACATTAGTTGATTTCTCTATGATGCCTACTATTATCTGCATTTTTAATTATACTTAGTTTATTCTCTCTCTATTTTTCTTTGATCGTGAAAAAAGTATTAAGTAACTGCACTTCAAAAAATAAAAAAAAATGCAGAGAATGGTGCTTATTTCATTCTTTCTATACATGGAGAATAAAATTGCATGCATCCCAGGGTAAAACAATTGGTCAATATTATTAGATATTAGTTTCAAAGTTTTTTATTTGACATTTACCTTAAGTTTTTTATACACGTACATTTTATTTTGAATTACGATTTTTCAATATTTATTCATATAAACTTGTACCAGATGATATATGGTTTTAAAAAATTAAGATTCATACAATTTAAATCAAACTTACTCTCTTTTACATCATTTTTCCATCCTTTATGGTTTTGAAATTCAGTATGGGTTGCATTTGGAAGATCACCTAACTAGGATAATGGGTTGAAACTTTTTGTAAAAACGATAATGATTGCCCACAAAGTTGCATACATTCAGTTGGTTAAGAAGTTGCATTTTAATATGAAACTACTGGCACCGCCAGGAGGCACTTGATAATGTTACTTGATGTAGCTATGTAGAGCTTGTTACCAGTATTCTGGATCCAACTTTTGATTATATGCTGTAATTTCTTACTTTTTTTTATGGCATTTTTTGCATTATGTGAATCCATTTTGACTAGATCATATAGTATAACCCTATTAGTTCATATTTATTATTTTTAAATCACAATTATTGGATTTTTATCCAATAGTTAGAAATAGAGAAGCAAATGCTGCTTCACTCTAGAAGTGGGATCATGACTTGCTCAATCAATGTCATGAGTTCAGAACCACTTAAGATGATCACAGAAAAGACAAACGCCTAAATTTTTGCATTAAAAATATCTAGTATGTCGTAATATCAAATTTATATTTGTACTAAAATTCTTGAGAAAGAACTATCCACGCAATGAAATAAAGGATACTGATCATGGAATGCTTTGTTCTGTTCATGGTTTAGAACTTTCAATAATGCTGCTGTAGGGTTTCCATGAACATTAGAGCAAATCTTATCAATCTCATCCAATATCATAACCAGGTTAAAAACACCTACTTCCTGTATGTCAATAATAGCACATGATACTCAGAAAAATAATAATAAACATAACCAATTGGGTTATGTTATATGATCCAGTCAAAAAGGAGTCACATAATGCATAAAATGCAATAAAAAAATAAAAAATTACAGCATATAATCAAAGTTGGATCCAGAATACTGGTAACAAGCTCTACATAGCTACATCAAGTAACATTATCAAGTGCCTCCTGGCGGTGCCATTAGTTTCATATTAAAAAGCAACTTCTTAACCAACTGAATGTATGCAACTTTATGGACAATCATTATTATTTTTACAAAAAGTTTCAACCCATTATCTTAGTTAGGTGATCTTCCAAATGCAACCCATACTGAATTTCAAAGCCATAAAAGATGTAAAAATGATGTAAAAGAGAGTAAGTTTGATTTACATTGTATGAATTCTAATTTTTTAAAATCATATACCATCTGGTACAAGTTTATATGAATAAATATTAAAAAATCGTAATTTAAAATAAAATGTACATGTATACAAAACTTAAGGTAAGTGTCAAATAAAAAACTTTGAAACTGATATCCAATAATATGGACCAATTGTTTGACCCTGGGATGCATGCAATTTTATTCTCTATTTTTAGAAAGAATCAAATAAGTACCCTTCTTTGCATTTTTTTTTTTATTTTTTGAAGTGCAGTTACTTAATACCTTTTTCACGATAAAAAAAAAATAGAGAGAGAATAAACTAAGTATAATTAAAAATGCAGATAATAGTATGCATCATAAAGAAACCAAGTAATTTATGTTCTTGACAAATAAAGATAAGGTTAGAAAAACAATAACCTTTATTCCATTAATAAGACGTCCGGATGTGCTT
Source organism: Nepenthes gracilis (assembly GCA_033239525.1). NCBI lineage: Eukaryota > Viridiplantae > Streptophyta > Magnoliopsida > Caryophyllales > Nepenthaceae > Nepenthes > Nepenthes gracilis. Next base: position 13,247,617 of record BSYO01000031.1, read on the forward strand.
CCAATGCGTTCTTTTCGATTTTCTCTAATTTCAGCCTCATCGTTCACACCGGTAAGAGATATGCGTATAAACTTTCTACCCAGAGTAGCAGCAACAGATGTTGCCAAGGACGTTTTTCCAACTCCAGGTGTGCCGAAAAAACAAAGCATTGGGAATCTTACAACTAGATTTAGCCACAATGCAGACAATATGCAGGGATCCCATTTAAATCACGTAGTAGCATCATTATGTCCCAAAATGAAATTAAAAGATGATCAACCTTGAGGATAGCAAGATACTCTATAATTCGTTGCTTGGTCATGACTAATCCATAATGATCACGATCAAGAAGCTCTTTTGCAACTCTTAAATCCAATTCATGCTCTTCAGTTGTCTTTTGCCAAGGGAGATCAACAAGAAATTTCAAGTAAACAAGTAAACTATATATCTTGGTTCTTGAGGTTGTATCATTTTATACTCCCTAAGTTGAATTTGATACGAAACTCATTAGGGGCAACAAAAATATTACTATTTGTCTAGGCAAGTAAAACCTTTAAAGGCAAGGACTGCAAGCTAAAATACCAAGGTTTGAAACATCTACAATATTAAAGAATTAAAAGTTCAATTGTCCAGTGGGGGCTAATGACATCATTCAAAGTTCAGAACTGCTAAGCTATTCAATCTTTGTTTTACTATAATGATGGTGTCTTGACGATTAATGAGAGGTTGGATAAAAAGAAACTTTCTACTTTAACCTTTCCCTGTAGCAAACTAACCAAAAAGTTTCCTAACCCAAAGCAAGGAAAGGTGGCAAATTACATAACAAATAGAGAGATGATGGAAAACTGTTTTCTAAAATTTCTTTTGGTAGGTTCAATGTGTTAGGTATCTTTGACAAATCAATTGCAATGGTCATCGATGTGCTTATAGCATAAATGCCTCCGCCAACATAAGATATTAAATGTGCAACTAATTTACGTTTCAAGCACATTAATGAATTATCACGCATGTTGTTCCTTTTATTTTCTAAGCATTTATCCACATCTTCACTACATGCAAAACCAAATTTCTTATAATAGATGAAGTCAAAAAAGAAAACAACTACCCATTTTAAACAAAACAGTGATCACATAAGTAACAACATGAATGTAAATGGGATATAGGAGAAGCACTACAGACAATCATACAAACAAGAGTGATCGAAATGATAAAAAAATATAGAAGGTCATAGTAAGACAACTCTTTAAAATTATGACCTTCTACCTTTTTTCTCATTTCAATGACTTTTGTTTGTATGCTTGTCTATAGTGCTTCTCCTATATCCCATTCACATCCATGTTGATACTTATGTAATCACTCTTTTGTTTAAAATGGGTAGATGTTTCCTTTTTCGACTTTATCTATTATAAGAAATTTAGTTTTGCACATAGTAATGATGTGGATAAATGCTTAGAAAATAAAAGGAGCAACTTGCACGGATAATTCATCAATGTGCTTGAAAAGTAAGTTGCACATTTAATATCTTATGTTGGCGGAGGTATTTATGCTATACGCACATCAATGATCATTGCGATTGTTTTGTCAAAGACACTAACACATTGAACCTACCAAAAGAAATATTAGAAAACAGTCTTCCATCATCTCTCTATTTGTTATGTAATTTGCCACATTTCCTTGCTTTGGGTTAGGAAACTTTTTTAGTTAGTTTGCTACAAATGAAGGTTAAAGTAGAAAGTTTCTTTTTATCCTACATCTCATTAATCGTCAAAACACCATCATTATAGTAAAACAAAGGTTGAATGGCTTAGCAGTTCTGAACTTTAAATGATTTCATTAGCCTCCACTGGACTATTGAACTTTTAATTCTTTCACTTTGTAGATGTTTCAAACCATGGTAATTCAGCTTGCAATTCTTGCCTTTAAAAGTTTTCCTTACCCAGACTAATAGGAATTTTTTTGTTGCTCCTATTGAATTTCGTATCAAATTCAACTCAGGGAGTATAAAATGATGCAACCTCAAGAACCAAGATATAGTAGTTTACTTGTTTACTTGAAATTTCTTGTTGATCTCCCTTGGCAAAAGATAACTGAAGAATATGAATTGGATTTAAGAACTGCAAAAGAGCTTCTTGATCGTGATCACTATGGATTTGTCATGGCCAAGTAACGAATTATAGAGTATCTTGCTATCCTCAAGGTTGATCATCTTTTAATTTCATTTTGTGACATGATGATGCTGCTACGTGATTTCAATGGCATCCCTGCATATTGTCTGCATTGTGGCTAAATCTAGTTGTAAGATTCCCAATACTTTGTTTTGTCGGCCCACCAGGAGTTGGAAAAACGTCCTTGGCAACATCTGTTGCTGCTGCTTTGGGTAGAAAGTTTATACGCATATCTCTTGCCGGTGTGAACGATGAGGTTGAAATTAGAGGAAACCGAAAAGAACACATTGGAAGCACACCCGGACGTCTTATTAATGGAATAAAGGTTGTTGTTTTTCTAACTTTATCTTTATTTGTCAAGAATATACATTAGTTGGTTTCTTTACGATGCATACTATTTTCTGCATTTTTAATTATACTTAGTTTATTCTCTCTCTATTTTTCTTTGATCGTGAAAGAGGTATTAAGTAACTGCACTTCAAAAATAAAAAATAAAAAATGCAAAGAATGGTGCTCATTTGATTCTTTCTATATATGGAGAATAAAATTGTATGCATCCCAGGGTCAAACAATTGGTTAATATTATTGGTTATCAGTTTCAAAGTTTTTTATTTGACACTTACCTTAAGTTTTTTATACACGTACATTTTATTTTGAATTACGATTTTTTAATATTTATTCATATAAACTTGCACCAAATGGTATATGATTTTAAAAAATCAAAATCCATACAATGTAAATCAAACTTACTCTCTTTTACATCATTTTTACATCTTTTGTGGTTTTGAAATTCAGTATGGGTTGCATTTGGAAGATCACCTAACTAGGATAATGGGTTGAAACTTTTTGTAAAAATGATAATGATTGTCCACAAAGTTGTATACATTCAGTTGGTTAAGAAGTTGCATTTTAATATGAAACTACTGGCACCGCCAGAAGGCACTTGATAATGTTATTTGATGTAGCTATGTAGAGCTTGTTACCAGTATTCTAGATCCAACTTTTGATTATATGCTGTAATTTCTTACTTTTTTTTATGGCATTTTATGCATTACAAAGCTCCTTTTTGACTGGATCATATAGCGTAACCCTATTGGTTCATGTTTATTATTTTTAAATCACAATTATTGGATTTTTATCCAATAGTTAGAAATAGAGAAGCAAATGCTGCTTCACTCTAGAAGGGGGATCATGACTTGCTCAATCAATGTCAGGAGTTCAAAACCACTTAAAATGATTACAGAAAAGACAAACTTCCAAGCCTAAATTTTTGCATTAAAAATATCTAGTATGTCGTAATATCGAATTTATAATTGTACTAAACTTCTTAAGAAAGAACTATCTACGCAATGAAATAAAGGATACTGATCATGAAATGGTTTGTTCTGTTCATGGTTTAGAACTTTCAATAATGCTGTTGTAGGGTTTCCATGAACATTAGAGAAAATCTTGTCAATCTCATCCAATATCATAATCGGGTTACAAACACCTACTTCCTGTATGTCAATAATAGCACATGATACTCAAAATAATAATAATAAGCATGAACCAATAGGGTTAAGTTATATGATCCAGTCAAAAAGGAGTCACATAATGCAAAAATGCAATAAAAAAAAGTAAGAAATTACAACATATAATCAAAAGTTGGATCCTAAATACTGGTAACAAGCTCTACATAGCTACATCAAGTAACATTATCAGGTGCCTCCTGGCGGTGCCAGTAGTTTCATATAAAAATGCAACTTCTTAACCAACTGAATGTATGCAACTTTGTGGACAATCATTATCATTTTTACAAAAAGTTTCAACCCATTATCCTAGTTAGGTGATCTTCCAAATGCAATCCATACTGAATTTCAAAACCATAAAAGATGTAAAAATGATGTAAAAGAGAGTAAGTTTGATTTACATTGTATGAATTTTGATTTTTTAAAATCATATTCCATCTGGTACAAGTTTATATGAATAAATATTAAAAAATCGTAATTCAAAATAAAATGTACGTGTATACAAAACTTAAGGTAAGTGTCAAATAAAAACTTTGAAAACTGATATCCAATAATATGAATCAATTGTTTGACCCTAGGATGCATGCAATTCTATTCTCCATATATAGAAAGAATCAAATAAGCACCATTCTCTGCATTGTTCTTTTATTTTTTGAAGTACAGTTACTTAATACCTTTTTCACGATCAAAGAAAAATAGAGAGAGAATAAACTACGTATAATTAAAAATGCAGATAATAGTATGCATCATAAAGAAACCAACTAATTTATGTTCTTGACAAATAAAGATAAGGTTAGATAAACAACCTTTATTCCATTAATAAGACGTCCGGATGTGCTTCCAATATGTTCTCTTCGATTTTCTCTAATTTCAGCCTCATCGTTCACACCGGCAAGAGATATGCGTATAAACTTTCTAACCAGAGCAGTAGCAACAGATGTTGCCAAGGACGTTTTTCCAACTCCAAGTGGGCTGATAACACAAAGCATTGGCAATCTTACAACAAGATTTAGCCACAATGCAGACAATATGCAGGGATCCCATTTAAATCACGTAGTAGCATCATCATGTCACAAAATGAAATTAAAGGATGATCAACCTTGAGGATAGCAAGATACTCTATAACTCGTTGCTTGGCCATGACTAATCCATAGTGATCACGATCAAGAAACTCTTTTGCAGCTCTTAAATCCAATTCATGCTCTTCAGTTATCTTTTGCCAAGGGAGATCAGCAAGAAATTTCAAGTGAACAAGTAAACTACTATATCCTGGTTCTTGAGGTTGCATCATTTTATACTCTCTGAGTTGAATTTAATACGAAACTCATTAGGTGCAATAAAAATATTCCTATTTGTCTAGGCAAGCAAAACCTTTAAAGGCAAGAACTGCAAGCTGAAATACCAAGGTTTGAAACATCTACAAAGTTAAAGAATTAAAAGTTCAATAGTCCAGTGGGGGCTAATGAAATCATTCAAAGTTCAAAACTGCTAAGCCATTCAATCTTTGTTTTACTATAATGATGGTGTCTTGACAATTAATGAGAGGTAGGATAAAAAGAAACTTTCTACTTTAACCTTCCTCTGTAGCAAACTAACCAAAAAGTTTCCTAACCCAAAGCAAGGAAAGGTGGCAGATTACATAACAAATAGAGGGATAATGGAAGATTGTTTTCTAAAATTTCTTTTGGTAGGTTCAATGTGTTAGGTATCTTTGACAAATCAATTGCAATGGTCATCGATGTGCTTATAGCATAAATGCCTCCGCCAACATAAGATATTAAATGTGCAACTAATTTACGTTTCAAGCACATTAATGAATTATACACGCAAGTTGTTCCTTTTATTTTCTAAGCATTTATCCACATCTTCACTACATGCAAAACCAAATTTCTTATAATAGATGAAGTCGAAAAAGAAGACATCTACCCATTTTAAACAAAACAGTGATCACATAAGTAACAACATTAATGTGAATGGAATATAGGAGAAGCACTATAGACAAGCATACAAACAAGAGTCATAAAAATGAGAAAAAAAGATAGAAGGTCATAGTAAGGCAACTCTTCAAAATTATAACCTTCTACCTTTTTTTCTCATTTCAAAATAGCTTTTTTTTTTTTTGACAAAGTGAAAGAAAAGCAAAGATGGGGGCCAAAGCTGGACTTTCAAGTTTTTTTTTTTTTTTTAGTGACAAATGGTTGGAGATAAAGATTTGAAAAAGAATCCTGATGGTGATGAACCACTTTATTATTAGACCTTAGGTGTGGCAATGAGTTACCCTTAGCTTTTTGTCTCAATTCGAGCCACTTCTCACAAGTTCTATGGGGTTCTATTGGCCGGGCTTATTGTTCGGTGGCTCGAGAGAGAAATGGTTTGAGTGAAATTATCGGAATAAAATTTGGACAATGCAAAATTGTCCTCTGGAATGGATATGGTGTATGAACCTCTTTATCATTAAAAAGGTTGCAAGACCACCTTTGTTTTTGTACTTTTGGCAATGATGTTGCCACCTTAGGTGTGGCAATGATGTTGCCCCTTAGCTTTTTGTCTCAAATAAAATCCGATTATTTGAGCCACTTAAATTTTGACATTTGGCCTGTATGTTTTCTAAGCCGGGTGCTTTCTTTATTTTTTCTATTCACAACGTTCCGTGCTTCGCCCTTTCTTTCCTCGATGAGAGAGAAAATACCGGTTGACTTACAACCGGTGGTTTCATAGAGAAATGCCGATTATAATTTTGAGTGAAATGACTGGTTGGAATAAAATAACCAATTTGTGCAAAGTGACCATTTATGGCTATTTGTGAGACAGCCAAGTGGCTTTGAAAATGATTAGCATGTTTGTTTTCAAAGAGCCACCTTAGGTGTGGAATGGATGTCTCAAATAAAATTGCCACATTTTCGAGTATCTATCTCTTTTATGAAGAAAATAACTTACAACCGGTCTCATTTATGGCTATTTGTGAAAGATTGGAATAAAAGTGGTTTCTTTGACAAGAGTGTCCGGAATGGATATATCAGCGAGTTTGTTTTTATACTTTTTGGTAGTAAAGTTGGCCTTTTGGCGCTTTGTTTTTTTACTTTTGGTAGTAAAGCTGGCGCCCGGCCAGCCACGTTAGGTGTGGCAATGATGTTGCCCCTTAGCTTTTTGTCTCAAATAAAATTCGTTTATTTGAGCCACTTAAATTTTGACATTTGGCCTGTATGTTTTCTAGGCCGGGTGCTTTCTTCATTTTTTCTATTCACAACGTTCCGTGCTTCGCCCTTTCTTTCCTCGATGAGAGAGAAAATATCGGTTGACTGAAACATTCGCTGGAATAAAATGGTTTGAGAGTGACCGCCGGGCAAAATGATAATGTCGGAATGGTTGTAATTTTGAGTGAAATGATCGGTTGGAATAAAATGGCCAGTTGGTGCAAAGTGACATGTTGGCAAAATGATAGGCATGTTTAACGTAAAGAGCCTGGAATAGATATATTGTACATTCAATGAGAGAGAAAATACCGTGGTCGGGAGAGGAGATCGATCTCTTTATAAAGAAAGCGTCACGGTCTCATTTAGAGGCTATTTGTGATCGACGGTCTCATTGATTTCTTTGAGTGGCTTCTGACAAGAGTGCTCGTTGTTTTTTACTTTTTTTGTACTTTTTGGTAGTAAAGTTGGCAATGCCTTTTCAGCTTTTGTCTCAAATAAAATCCCGATTATTCGAGCCACTTTAAATTTTGACATTTGGCATGTATGTTTTCAATGCTTTCTTCATTTTTCTATTCACAACGCTCCGTGTTCTTTCTTTCCTCGATAAGAGAGAAAATACAGTTGACTTCGGGACCACTTAGGTTGTAATTTTGAGTGAAATGACCTGGCTGGAATAAAATGGTCTTGGTAAAGTGACCGGTTGGCAAAATGATAGGCATGCTTGACGAAAGATCCCGGAATGGATATATAATTTTGAGTATCGATCTCCTCGAAGATCTCACATCTCATTTATGGCTATTTAGAGAAAATTAAGTGGGTCGACAAGAGTGGACGCTTTGTTTTGTACTTTTGGTAGTAAAAATTGCCAGAAGTTCCGCCAATATCAGAATCTGGGTCCTATGGACGGGACCGCTCTAAGTGGATATCTTTTCAAGACAATACAATAAAAAGATGCATGGATGATAAATCCTCCAATATCAAGTCAAATATCTTTTGAGTATAAAAGATGTATTGAAGATACATATATGAATGGATCGTCAAAGGTTGATGACAGCCTAGAGGTGCACCCGTTGAGGGTGTCTTAAATCTGATCCCTGTTAAGGGGTACGAAAGTCGGGCTTCCTGGAAGATAGTAAGAGTCCTCTTGAAAGAGGATCATCCTTTTGAGAGGGATAAGTAGCATTTTGGGATGGATGGCTGGCCTCTTGAGATGGAGGATTAACCTCCTTATATATGACATTCTGGATGAAGCACCTGGCTCTGGGAAGGCTGGTCAGCAAAACTTCCTCTTTTATTCTCCTCTCCAGCCTTTCTCCTTAATTCTTACTCTCTGGCCATTTTGGCCATTTCTTTCTCTCTCACCGTTTTTGGCCTTATTTTTTCTTTTTTCTTTTACGAGAATAAAAGTGGTTTTTATAGAGATGTGGGGCCATTGTATAACCATCTATTGAACCACCCGTCGAACTGTTGCCGTGGATAAAGACGAACGGGTAAACTGCGCATAACACATGGGCTTGCTTTCTAGGCCAGAATCATTGTGCCGCCGGATCCTCTTTGGGCTGAATTTCATTGGGCCTTTACTTCATCTTGACCTTCTTGAGCCGGGTTTATTGAACCCATCAATACTATATCATTCAAATATGGCTAAAAGATGTCTAAAAAAAATATCATTCAAACATTTCTCTTGTTTTACTCATCATATCATCCAAGCACATCCTACATTTCAATACAAGATTTAGCATTCACAACCCAAGCCTGTTTTGATGTCAATTTTAGTTGGGTAAGGATATAGCTAACGACAATGTTAGAGTTGAGCAAATAATACCTCAATATCCTTAGTCAGTGAAAATAACTAGCAACTCCTTCTCTTACACTACATAATATCGTTTGGCCTTATTTAATTTTCAACTCTCATAGGCTACCGAATGATCTTCTTACAATAAGATTCATCTAAAAGTGAAGTCTGATATATCAGTCTATACTTTAAAGTGTTTGGTCACATCAGGAAGAGCTAGCATCAACTCTTTTATTACCATGCCTTTAAGCTTCTCGAAGGCTTGCGGGCATACTTTTGTCTACTCTAATTTATTTTTCTTCTAGAATAATCTATTATAGGTGCGGATTTTTTAAAATATCTTTCTATGAATCATCAGTAACAGTTCATAAGGCCAAACTAATGAGCATATGCAAACTGTCAGACACTTTCTATTGAGTAAGTTCATATGCAAACTATAAGATGAAACAATGCCAAATCCATTTGTTATCATCAATGAAAATTGTCAAACAGAAAAAAAAAATAATTTAATGCTATGTAAATGGATGATATATCAAGCAACGAGCAGTTCTTTCAATGACAAGAAAGTTGAGCAAAGTGTACGGAAATGAGTAGACTAATATGACAAAAAGATTCATAGATTTTTTTCTATTATACTTATGTTCATAAACAAACTATAAATAAAATAATGTCAAATAGATTCAATATCTTTAATGATAAATATTATAAATAAAGAACTATATAGTAATTTATATGACATAAATAGATAAAATATTTAACAAAAACCACTTGTTAGAATTGGTCTAAATAATGTGATATATATTTTATAATTTATTGAAATAATTAAAAGGTTATGGTCTCAAATGATTTTATTATTTTTACTAGAGAAGTTTTTTTTTTTTTTTATAGGCCTAATTTTTAATTAAAAAATAATTTTTTTGTAATCAAGGGATCAATCGTCTTATCCTATAAATAATAGAATTATATATTATTTATTTTTAATAAGATAAGAATGATTTTCTGGATCACCAATGATGACCATTTTTGAATTTTGAATGTGTGGAGGTTATTAACTTTCCATTAATAATTCTTTATAAGGAACTACTTTTTCCCAAAAAAAAAAAAAAAAAATTAAGAATTGAGAAAATCTTTTCACACTTAATTCTATTAACTCTTTTTAAGAGAGATAAGAGTAAAAAGAGAGAAATTGATTATAAATTATTTAATAAAAAACTTTAAATATGACTTTAAATATAAATGTTTGATTTCTATTGTAAAATTATATGATAATTCTAATAATCTGTAAATAATTTAAGTCTAATAAAGTTTTACAACATGCTCTCAAAGATAGACTCAAGAAAGTTGAGGTAAGAGTTGGCATTGATCTTCATTAGCAATAGTGATCTAGAACAAGATCAGCTAAATTGAGCATGATATAATTATACAACAAATTACCTCCTCAGAATTGATATCATTGCCGTGATCCACACCATAAGCCGATACCTTAAACCTAGTTGTCATTAGCAGATTTCGAGCTGCCAAAAATCCCACATCAGTTAAGAAACTCATGAGTAGTTTGTGATGTATTGGCCCAAAACCTTATTAAATGATCTTTACGTCACTTCCTCTTTATCAATTAGATCTTTTATCCATATAATCAAGTATCTAGGTAACTAAAATCAAAAGTGTACTATAATGGTAGAAGGATTCATAAATTTCTTTCCACCATACTTATGTTCATATGCTAACTATGGATAAAATAATGTCAAATCGATTCAATATCATTAGTGATAAATATTGTTAATAAAGAACCACGAAGTAATTTATATGACAAATATATAAACTACCTAGAAAAGAACCACTGTCTCGAAGATGGAATCAGGAAAGATGAGGTAAGAGTTGCCATTGATCTTCATTGGCAATTATGATCCAGAACAAGAACATCTAAATTGAGGATGGTTATAATTATAAACTAATTACCTCCTCAGAATAGATATCATTGCCCTCATCCGAACCATAAGCCAGTATCTTAAACCTAGTTGCCATTGGGAGATTTAGAGCTGCGAAAATCCCTCTTCAGCTCAGAAACTCTCTTCATACAAGCAGCCTTAGTTTTCGCAGGAACTGCAGCAGCAATCTTCTCCCACCTCATCGGCACATCCTTTGGAAAAGCTTTCAATGCGTTGAGTAAAGCAATATCTTCACCTGAACTCCAACGGCTAATTTCCACGCCACTATCTTTCTTTCTCTCGTCACCATCAACGAATTCACCATTCCCATTCTCTACTCTCTTATCCACTGGCTTCCTATTCCTCAGGAAGTTCGAATACGAATCAGAATCCTCCGGTTTCGCCTCCCCCATCAATTTAGCCATCTTGATCACACTTTGCACAGTATGCCTACCCTTAAATGAGTCAGTAATCAGTTCCCATCTCCTAGGTTTCCCCACAGGATGCTTCAAATTTTGTTTCTTGAGCAATTCCATGTCCAATTCTGTCCATTTTCTCTCATCGATCACAAATCCATCGGAATTTCCCTCAAATCTCTCTTTCCCTCGATCTAAATTCACAGACCCATTAACCCAATTCTTTGAATTAGCCCCAAAATCGTCTAATTTCTTCACCTCTTCAGTAGAATCAAACGTATTTCTGTCCGAATTCTGAACCTTCTCCTGATATTCCAAAGACGCATTAGAGTCAAACCCTAGTTCATCGGATCTTTTGCCTTTCTGTCTCTTACTGGGCACTTTTTTCTTTGATTCATCAGTAAGATTTGATTCATTTGGTTGGAGGAATTCGACGATCTTACCTTGGCCAACTCGAATGTCTCCGCCGGTTAAAGAGAGGGGAGCGAAGGGGCCGATCAAGAAAGAGATAAAAAACCAGAGGGAAAGGGATCGGAAAATCTCGGATTGGAAGAAGAAAATGGTTAGAACGAGGAGGAGGAGAGAGATCGAGATTGAAATGAAGATTAGGGGCTTGTTCTGATGTGGGTTTTCTGGTTCGGTCGAGGAAGACGGCGGTGATCGCGACTGAAAGAGAAACCTTGGTCTTGTCTCCTCTTCTATGAACTCCATTTCACAGAGGTCAGAGAGAGAGGAGCGGCGAACGGCGGAGTTTGGATTTCCGCTCGCGATTTATGAGCAAGTTATCCGTCATGAATGGGGCTTTAGCATAATTAATGGAATTATACAGATCACAGAATTATAGAAATATCTTATATAAAATTATATGAAATAAATTTAAAGTATTTTGATTCTTTTTTAATATACACATAACAAAAGTTTTATAGATAGACTTGCAATTTTCTCTCCTTAATAAAATAAGCAATAAGTGGAACTATCAATGAGTTAAAATATTAAATGAATTACATCTACCACGAGTTTCTCAACACACTTGATCTTATGCTTGTGACTCCATAAATGTGATTTTGGCACAATAATGTAAGTTATTTAATGAGATAAAATTTTAATACTTAAAATTATTATTATTATATTTATTCACTGTAATAATCGTATATATATATAAATAAATTTACCTACTTGGATCCATTATTATCAGATTTTTTTGTGCCACACTAACATTATTTTTGTTTCGAAAAACTGAGAGATGATTTCTTTTTCATTTCCTTATAATTTATAAAGGCTTTATACAAATTTTATACATCCCAAAATGATGACCACAGATGTCTTTTTATAGAGGAAGAGATGATCATTCACAAATTATTAAAATGTCACACCTTTTGCTTAAAAGATATATCTTAAATAGATATAATCATTGAAAAATGATATATCCTTTTGTTCAACTAGTATATGTCACAGTTTGATAATAAATGTTAGCTAGTAACTATTTTTTTATAAAATTTAAAATCTAAATAAATGTACCTAATAACAATAAATTCTAACCCGCACGTGACAATTTATATGTATATTGGATCCAAACACATCACGACCTACACAGGATCTCATTGGATATAAATTCGGACAACAACCATCAACTTGTTATCTAAAAATAGTAAGGGAGATATTCATATCAAAATAACAACTTATTTACATAATATGATAAGTGCAATAATTTCCAGTACACAGTTCAACGGCCCACATTTTGCTACATTCAATATCCTTATACACCCTCGATATCAATACTCAAACCAAAATAAGATATCCATACTCACTAGCGAGTGATGCTACGTTTGACCACATTTAGTCTCTTACAAACATATTCGAGTTACTAGTTTGAGGGGATAAAATATAAAAATATGAGTCTAAAATTTAGTAAATATCATGATATAAATATAAATATATCCATATTTAGAAAGACGGTAAAATAACCTAATAAATCGCATAAAGCAAATCATATTATGTAATAAATCGTGATCCAACATCTTGTCTCGTAACCCACAACTGACATCATATCCGCGTGAGACACACATGTATAATCAACGACTACATATTAGGCCTACAGTTCTTGGCCGTTCGGATAATCAATGGCTACATTTTAGGTTTGCGATTCTCGGCCATTGGTTATAGTTTAGGCTGGTAACTCTAAGCCATTTGGATTTCATATCGGCTATGTTTTATGTCAGCAGTTCTAGACCATTTCTATATCGACTACATCTTAGGCCGGTAACTCTAAACTATTCCCATATCTACTACGTTTTAGACTGACAATTTTAGACTATTTCAATATTGATGACGTTTTAAGCCGGCACCTTTAGGCTATTTCCATATCGGCTACATTTTAGGCTGACAGCTCTAGACCATTTCCATATCGGTTACGTTTTAGGCTGACAGCTTGAGGCCATTTCCATATTAATTACATTTTAGATCAATAACTTCAGGTCATTTTTTTTCCCATATAAACTTTGATATACGAACATATGTACAGTCCAAATATTTTCAAACTTCCATAAAGTAATAAAACCTTCTAAAATTATAAAAACTTAAACAAAATATCACATCGACAAGTAAATCACATATGCATGTATATAGTAAATGGAGATGGTGTATAAAGTAACCCGCATATAAACAACCTCCAAATAGTGGTCAAAATATATCAGACGAAGAAATAAATCAAATATATGGATTACAAATACTTATCTTAATCTTATACCAAATAAATTTGACAAAAAAATACTCCAAAATATCTAATCTCCACATTCTCTCTCTTCTTTCTCTTGCTCTCTCTCCTCTCTTCTTTCTCCCGTGTAAATGCACTACAATGCCCCGGGCCTCTATTAATGAGTAGGCTACTCCTAGCGCACCACTCGAATGCTGCTCGAGCATAACCCCCATAGGTTTTAGCACTTGAGTGTGCCTTGAGCGTCTTCCGGGGGCTAGCCCATGGGAATCCATGTTTGAATCCCCTTCGGGCACACTTTAGACACCATTCAACTGATTCAATTTTCTTCCAAAATTTTATAAATTACACATAATTTGATACAATTAATTAACCTAAAATAATAAATATATTCAAAATAAATTAAATAGGAATCCGAGTATTACAATAATTTTTTAAAAGGACATATCTATGAAAAATAACACATTCTTTTCATCAAAACATATATCTTAAATGGGCATTTCTTTAAAAAAATTTTTTAATATACAAATAAACTAATATGATTGTATTTATTTAATCAATTTAATAAATTAATAATTCATATACTTTGTCATGTAGAATATATTTCTAACATTCTTTCACTTTGTCCATATGATAATAATATTTATCAAATTGGTCAAAATAAACTTTAAACGTGTAACATTATAATCATCTAATAATTTAAATATCATAATATTATAATTAAGTAATTAATAAATATGAGTCATGATAATTTTATATCATTATATGACATAATTTTTTCTATGTACCAAAATACTTGTGAATAACATAATTAAAATTTTAAATGAGAAATATTCATACAGTCCAATAATAATATCTTAAGAAAAAATTATTCCTATTATTATTAATCTAAAATATTAAATTCAAACAAAATAAAAATAAAATAAACAAGAGATATTGAAAATATATTATGTAAGATTGCAAATGCCGTCACAATATATGTATATATACTTGACTACATTACTATATATCCACACCCCTCCACCACCACAACCTCCCTGCCAAATTGTAATTTCCGAAGACCCAATAATAAGTAAACCCATATGCATTTACATACTCCTTATTTGCCGGATATTATTGTTCGATGTAGCAATTTCACCATTTAGTAATTGTAATCCATTATTAATAAGTGAATGAACATCCCACGACGATTTCCAATTTGAATGGTAAATAATCATCCGCTGCTTCGTAATCTAGGGATTGGATTAGTTGATGATCTATTGCAATGAATTTAAGTCCTAATCCCTTACTGAGGATCTCACATGCATGTTCGTCTGTTGTTAATAGACAATCTTCTTTGGGTTTTGTTATAGTTTTTCAAATATTAGTCTCTTTATTTTCTTAATAATTGAAATTATTTTAAAAATAATGGAGGGCAGATATTAAGATAATATTTTAATATTAACATTTTATATCGTAAAAATATATATTAACTATTGAAAGTATAAGGAAGCTTAATATTTGGAAGATCACAGCAAAGCCCAATTTATACAGCAGAATTCATCCATTGTTTTGACTTGCAGTTCTTCGATTGATACCATGGGAAATGGGTGCCTGTATGAAGCCGAGGAGTTTGCCACGGAGCTCCATATGTGGGAACAACTTGTCAGTGTTGTAAGGATGATTTCCGAAGGTGGTGGGGCCGAGCAGTGAATTTAGAGTTCTATCGGCCGCCAATTTGTGGCGGTTTCCTTCCTTTCAATGTGTTGCTAGAATTTGAGACTAAAAAATCAAACATCTTTAGCAATAGTTTAGCATTCAACGTCATATTTGGTTACAGGAATTGGGAGAGAATAAAATTTTTATTCCCGTAAGAATTGAAATTTCTCCATTTGATTACTGGTAGGATGATAATTGTTATTCCCTGGGAATTGTTATTTCCACAAATATGGGAATAACAATTCCCACCACTTATATGGAAATTATTATTCCCACACATGTGGGAATAACAATTCCTACATTATTATTATTATTATTATTATTATTATTATTATTTATTAGGTATTATTATTATTATTAGATATTATATATATTTATTATTATTATTATTATTTATAAGGTATTATTATTATTACATATTATTATTAATATTAATATTATTATTATTATTATCATTATTATTATTATTCCGACCTTATTCCTCATACTATTGTACAAACCAAATAATGGAATACTAATTTCCATCTTATTATATTCTAACAATCAAATATAAGAATAATAATTCCAACTCTATTCTCATCCTTTTCTATTTTCTGAAATAACTATTTTATTCTCACCTTATTCTATTCTAATAACGAAACGTCCGTAAGTATTAAAAAATATAGCAAAGAATCCTTAAAACTGCTATTTTTGCAATGATTCAATTTTTTTTTTTTTTTGTTTTATAAATGTGTTTTCAACAATACAAGTAGCAGAAA
The DNA here is from genome assembly GCA_033239525.1 of Nepenthes gracilis. NCBI lineage: Eukaryota > Viridiplantae > Streptophyta > Magnoliopsida > Caryophyllales > Nepenthaceae > Nepenthes > Nepenthes gracilis. The sequence continues at coordinate 13,263,771 of BSYO01000031.1, forward strand.
TTTGTGTTTTCAAAAACACATAAATAACAAAACTAAAAGGTCATTGTACAGGTAAAAGTCGAGATGTAATAATAGTTATTTTAGTATTAAGAGAATAGAAATGAGTTGTAGCAGATTTTTCTCCCCTTAGATATTTATATATTTATTTGATAGTCAAAAATATTTTAAAAATTATTATGAGCTATATATATTAAGGATTATAAATCTAAACATGTTTTTATATAAATGTGTTATAAAGTTAATTGAGTAAAAATTATACTAGTATGATCCAAATTAATGTTTATTTCTTTACAAGAAATAGTATTAAATTGGATTTAGATTTAAGAATAGCCTCAATTTCCCAATCCAAATTATTAGATTTAGAACGCAAAAGTAATTTTATTTTTATTATGTAAATGAAAAATTAGAACAAAGGACAAAAAATACACCCATACAAGGAAAAAGAGACACAAGTGGAAGATAAGACTGAAATTATGATCTTATAAATGAGAATTCTTATATTTATTCAACATTTAAAGTTAAACATTAGATAGAATAATAATAAAGATTATATTAAGTGATCTAAATAATTATTTAATATTTATAATTTATTTACTTAATTTTTAGTTTTAGTTATTGAATGTAAAGATACTGATTGGATTATACCAATATGTGATATAATATAACTTAGGTGAATAACGTTGAGACACAAATAAATATATGTACATCTCCAACATCAGCATAACAATTTAATGGGATGGTTATTTCACACTTACACCTATACATATACCCCCATCAACACAGTATAATTATATGAAATATCATATATATATATATATATATATACACACACACACACTTTGTGATTGTCACGTTGGCAATCATAATCAGTTCGCCCCACTCGACCTACGGGACAAAACAGCACATACAACAAACGACCACAAACTCCATTAAATCAGGCAGCGTGGAAATCCTGCTGTTCCTCATCAGTGAAGAGTGCCGAAGCATGTACGCAACTCATCAGCAATATTTACTTCCAAAATCACAAATGTATCCTTAAATCTGGAATTTATTTGGGGCTGGAGAATATGAACAGGAAGTCGATAGTCACTATTCTTCTTCATTAACCAAGCTCTCATGCTGCGTCATGGTTGTTCTCTCATGCCGGAATTTATTAGCGAAATATTGAACATCCATTTTAAGTAGGGATCCTTAGTTTATATGATTACTATAACAAATTTCAAGCTTTGTCAACACATCAGTTCCAAACAGAGTTTTATGCTCTATTTTTCCCAATTTTTACTTATACATAATCAAAGGAGCCGATGAGCACCCATATCAATTTTCATCTACTAACAATTAGAAAAGAATATTTTTAGTATAAACCTACTGATTATTACACCTCAATCTCACAATTTCTCACCACTCAAGTCGAAGACTCTATTTTTACCCTATTTTTGGTTCAAGACAAAATATGGTTGATTCCTACAAAATTAAGGCATATAGCAAGAAAATCAATATCAACAATGAGAATTGAAGGATTTACTTGCAGAAATGAGGAATTTTACTTGCCTCAATTTGTTACTCTTCTTCCGAAAACGATGGTAGCAACACCAATCGACGATGGCAGCGGCACCAATCTATGATGGCGACTTCGATTGCAGAGGCGGCGGCTTCAACCCAAATTCATGATGGCGATTAGCAACGGCAACGGTAAGGAATAGAGGTGATGGCATCAACTGCATGGTTAGGGTTTTGATGGCCTCAAACTTCCTTAACCGTTCTCTTCTTAAATAACAGAGAGGATTGATTTAGGGTTCCCTTAGGTTTCCACTTGGAGCATCAATTCCCTTCCTCCTTCCACCACAATCTCTGTCATGCCTTCCACTTAGGATGGTGCTTTTCTTTATAGGATCATTGGATTAAAATCAAATGGTCAAAATTTAAAAAATAAAAAAATATTAAATATAGTTATAATTTTAATTTATTTTTTTAAAATATTAATATTTATTAAATATTAAGTCAAATATTAAAAATATTTTTAATAAAAATAATTATTTACATATTATTTTATAGTATTTAAATTTTAACCGCTCTAATGTTGTATCTCCCGGATACAATATCTGCACACAAATATGCCACTAGGCACCTTAAATCAATCCATAAACAACCTATGGAAGCATACACAATCATCAATGCATAGCAAAAACTAAACTATCTGTACCTCATCAATATACAAATATATATGAATACAAATCCATCAGAAATATACAAAATCCTCTTATACATAAGTACAAAATCACAAAATCTAAATCTACAAAATTATCTTCCAAGTCCACGGCATAGTCAACTGGTAATCTTTACTTCGCCTCATCAAATATGAGTTTGTACTCATTTGAAGACAAGAAAATAGTAAGGAGCGAGCCGAATACTCAATATGGTATAATATAATCAAAGATAACAAGCAATATATTAGGGAAGGGAATAGAAGTATAATAACGATGTATAAATATGAAACATAATTCAACACATTTTTCAAAACATATTCATTTTTAACATTTTATTTCTGATTCCTTTAAATTCTAATACATGTAGAAATTCATTCGTTATTTAGGGATTAGAATTAGTAGGCCTTATCTGCTAATGGAGTAGCCGAATAAAAAAATGAATGCTTATGTATCCATATATTCTAAGGCGCTACCCACGAACTTTAACTTTAATGTCCTGTGGCGGATAGTATACCTTTCACCCAATATACAAAGACAGATAACATATGCAAACATAGCATTTTTCATGGCCCAAGAGCATTCCTCAGTCTACCACTTTAATATCCTAAGGTATATAAGAAAATATCACTATCTGATATAAAATTCTTTGTTTAATTTTATGATTACTTATTCTTAAGGGAAAGACCATCATAGTCTTGTACAAAGTTCTCTATCTTTGGAGAATAAATCATCAAACATAATAAATTATAGAGTTTCCTTCATATACTTTACATAATTCTCATATTTCTTGGTTTTAAAAACAGATTATCATTTTCTTGACACTTTAAGTTTTCACATGACTTCAAATATATGAATAAATTAACATAGAGCTTAGAAAAATTAGAATATCCTTACCATATTGAGCAAAATAAAATTTTGTAACTTTCAGACAATAAATCCCTTTACAAAAACATCCAACAAAATTTCTGAAATACGTAAAATAATATATATAAAATATATGTGAAAAAATACCAAATAATTAAAGCAACCATGTTCACAAAGTTAAGGTTCTAATGTTTTAATGTCAAATCATGCAAAAATTCCAAAATATTCGAGTGAATTAGTACGGGTGTAGGGGTTAGGGTTTCCATGAACGCAATACCGCATAAAAACTATCAAATCAGACATTAAATCAACAAATAAGTATACTAAAGATATGAGTTTCATAAAGTAAAAATCTAGACAAGCATTTGAAAGAAAATACCCAAAAGGAATGGAACATAAAACACAACAAGAGAAAGAAAAGCATATGAGTACACTTGCCTCGATCCGATTTATAACTTCATCTACTACCTTTAAGATGGAAACAGACTCGAAGCCTCGATCTCCTCCTCCTCTCTCTTCTCCTTCGCGCTCTCTCTCTCCTCTCTCTTCTCTTATGGGAAAATGATCAAAAAAAATGCACCGTGGGTATATATACCTAGACTGGCACTTGAGCGCCAGTTGAGCACTGCTTGGGTGCCACTGCCCCTAAATACTGCACCTTGACCGCTCACCGAGCACGCCGAATTCTAGAAAACCTGCCCTGGGCACTCCTCGGGCATGCCTCGGGCGCGATGGTTTTGCCAAACACGCCCTGGGCACACCTCAGGTGCGACTCAGGCGCCGAGCATCCCACTTCCATTTTTGCTTCCGAAATATAATTTTTCACATAATTTAAGTTTATTTTTTATTATATTAACTTAATTATTCTTAATTACTATATTTTAAAAACCAATACTTTATAACTCTCTCCCCCTTATAAAAATTTTGTCATCAAAATTTACGAATCTTTAAAATTAAGCAAAATTACATACCTCGAAATAAATAGGGATATCTCTCCTGAATTTCATCCTCTCTTTCCTATGTCGCTTTCTCGTGAGAATGGTTCATCCATAAAATCTTCACAAGATGAAGGGTCTTCAAACGCAAGATTTGATCCCTCTTATTCAAAATCTAAATTGGCTCCTCAGAATAAGATAAATCTTCATTGATAACCAAAGAATCATAATCTATAACATCTGCTGGATCATGAACATATTTCCTCGACATCGAAACATGGAAGGCATTGTACACATCGGTCAAATTTGGTGGCAACACTAATCAATACACTACATCTTCGTCTTTTTTCAAAATCTCGAAAGGTCCAATGAATTACGGTTTTAATTTTCCTTTAACACTAAATTTAGTAGTCCCCTTCGATGGCGAAACCTTAAGGAAAACAAAATTACCAACCTTAAATCTGAGCTCTAATTTCCTTCGTTCAGCATAACTCTTCTACCGACTCGGAACTACCTTCAACTTCTCAAAATTTACCGCAATCTTCTCCAAAGTTTTCCTAATAACATCGAGCCCCGAAAATCATCTATCTACTATCTCCTCCCAATGGATAGGAGAGCGGCACTTCCCACCATACAATATTTCGAATGGAACTATGTCAATAATTGCCTAAAAACTATTATTGTAAGCAAATTCTACTAATGTCAGGTGATCATTCCAATTTCCTTTCAACTCTATTACCAAAACTCTAAGCATGTCCTCTAAAATTTAGATAGCCCACTCTAATTGACTATTGGTCTGAGGATGACACGCCATGCTAAATTTTAAGTTCGTCCCTAATTCTCGATGCAAACTCTTTCAAAATTTAGAAACGAAACGTAGATTGCGATCAGACACAATAGATACTGGCATTCTATGAAGCGTAACAATTTCAATAATATACAATTGCACCAAGAAATCACAAGAATACGTCACCCGAATGGCCAAGAAAAGAGCTGATTTCGTTAGTTGATCTACAATGACCCAAATCACGTCGTGATTTCTCGGGGTCCTAGGCAAACCTATAACAAAATTTATAGAAATATCCTCCCACTTTCAACTCAAGATAGACAATGGCTACAGTAAATCCAAAAGTTTTTCCCTTTTAGCCTTCAGCTGCTGACAGATCAGACATCAACCAAGAAAAGCTACAATCTCTCTTCTCACATTCCTCCACCAGAACATCTTCAAATCTTAGTACATCTTATTAATCCCAGGGTGGATGGTGTACCTGATTTGATGAGCCTCCTTTATGATCTTTTCCTTCAACTCCTTATCATCAAGTACCCATAAATAATCATGAAATCTCAGGACTCCGTCAGTACAAATATTAAAATTAATCCAAGAGTCTCAACTAAGATCCCCAACAATGTCCATAAAAAATGGATCATTTTCTTATCCCTCAATCCTCTGGAGGATCTCCGGTTGTACATGCAGAAAAGACAACATCATCTTATTACCCCTAATATATTGCTAGATATTACAAAACTTTAAATAATCCAATATCTCCATCTGCATGATTTGCAGTCACGCTACAAAATTAGTCCGATGACTAAGAGTATCCATAACCATATTAGCTTTCACCAGCTGATAATAAATTTCACAATTATAGTCCTTTAGAAACTTAATCCATCTCTGCTGTCTCATATTTAACTCCTTCTGTAAAAATAGATACTTGAAGATCTTATGATCAGAATATATTAAAAATTTCTCGTCGTACAAATAATGTCTCTAAATCTTCAATACAAACACTATGGCATCTAACTCCAAATCATGGATCAGGTAATTCATCTCATGAATCTTCAACTTTCGAGATCTATAAGCAATCACCTTCTCATTCTGTATCAAAACACAACCAAGCCCAAACTTAGAAATATCACAATACACCTCAAAATCACTAGAATCGTTAGGAATAGTTAGAATCGGTGCAGAAGTCAACCGATCCTTTAACTCATGAAAGCTTTGATCACCTTCTTTTGTCCATTCAAATCTAACTTCTTTTTTCGCCAATTGGGTCAGCGGCAAAGTAATATGAGAAAAATTCTCCATAAATCTACGATAATATCCGGCCATACCCAAGAAACTACGAACCTCCATCACCGTCGTCGTTCGAATCCAATTAATCATAGTTTTAATCTTTCTCGAGTCTACTGAGACACTTCCTTTAGATATAATGTGGCCCAAAAATACAACCTCCTCAAATCAGAACTCACACTTCTTTAGCTTTGTAAACAACTTATGCTCCCTAAGGGTCTGAAGCACAGTCCTCAGATGCTTCTCGTGCTCTACACAACTCTTTGAATATATCAGAATGTCTTCAATGAAAACGACTAGAAATTTATCCAAATAAGACTAAAAGACCAGATTGATCAAATCCATAAATACAGTAGGAGTATTCATCGACCCGAATAGCATAACAAGGAATTTCATAATGGCCATATCTCATTCAAAATGTCATTTTTGTCACATTTCCTTGCTTGATCTGAAACTGATGGTATTTAAACTAAATATCAATCTTTGAGAACATACGAGTCCCTTACAATTAATCAAAAAGATCATCAGTCTGCAGCAAAGGATACTTATTATTAATCGTGATTTTATTCTATTCACAATAGTCCACACATAACTGCAAAGTCTCATTCTTCTTTTTCACGAATAGGACTGGAGCACCTCAAGGCGAAACACTAGGTCTAATAAAATTCAAATCTAACAAGCCCTATAATTGCTACTTTAACTCTTTTACCTTAGCAGAAGCTATATAGTAGGGTGTCTTCAGAATAGGTGTCGATCCCAACACGAGATCGATCCCAAATTCAATATTCCAGTGTGATGGTAAAACAGACAATTTATCTGAAAATATATCCTCAAAGTGGCACGCCACCAAAATCTTCTTCGCTAATATCTCACGGCTCTCCAATAGACTGGTATAGACCAAATAGGCTTCACACCCACTTCTCAACAAGCGACGAGCCTGTAGAACCAAGATAAAGATAGACTTATCCATCCGCCTAATTCCTTGAATGTAAAACGGCTCACATTTTGAAATTACAAAATCCACTCTTTTATGAAAATAACTAATATTCGCATGATACCTTAACAACCAATCCATATCCAAAATTACATCAAAATCATGCATCTATAATAAAATCAAATCAGCAACTAAGGATAACCTATTCACCTCAATAACATATCTAGGATACGAAACATCCGTGACAATGGAAGATCTCGTAGGCATCAAAACAACCAATGAATAATCAAAGATCACTAGAGATGATGTAAGATGAAAATCAAATCGAGGCAAAATAAAAGAATGAGTGGATCCAAAATTAAAAAATACATCACCAAATGTACCACAAATGGAGAGAATACCTTTTATCATGCTATCAAATGCCTTTGCCTCACTGGCAGACATCGTAAAGGCCTTGCTCAAAACAGAGGGCTTAGAAATAAGGATTTTCTTCTAATAAGGATAATCCTTGATCTTGTGCCTCGATTGGCCGCAATTAAAATATATACCCTACTCCTAATAATAAGGCCTATCACTATGGAACTTCCCATGATACTGACAAGAAGTAGCTGGAGCTTGGACTAGGGCTAAAACGGATACTGGAGCGAGATTCTTCTACCCCATATTCTCAATGATATCCGCAAACCTCACCAACAGGATTAGATACTCAGCCTCCCGATCACGCGGCTAGCTGTCTCCACGCACAATCCTTCGTCTAGGTGGCATGGTCAGCTATTGATATCTTTTCTGAAATAAGAATGATACGGGCTAGTTCACATTCGGACACTAGTCATGACATTATAATCTACGCAATCAAACATAACTAACATCCCTAACTTAGTTCTAATTTAAGTTATACAAACTAAGATAATTAGAATTATCCGGTCTAATTTACTCATCCTATGCCTACATCTACTTATTTAGTCTAACTTATCCTATCCTAGGCTTCCACATAAAATCCAGATCAAGTTTACGGTATCTCCTTCTCTAATACCAAATTTTGGCTAACCAAATTCTAACCGGGATCCGACAAGATCTTGCCTATCAAATGTCCGTTAGACTAAACATAAACTTATATAATTCACATGTATAATATGTACATATATCTACAACAAATACACAGGATCCAAAAGCCAAAAAACTAAGGCATAGCTCCAACATCATATCTTCCGGATACAACGTCGGTATATAGAGATGCCACTAGGTACATTAAATCAATACATAAACAATCTGTGAAAGTATATACAACCATCAATACATAGTGAAAACTAAACTATTTGCACCTCATCAATATACAAATATACATCAATACATATTCATCAGAAATATACAAAATCCTCTGATACATAAGTTCAAAATCACAAAATTTAAGTTTATAAAATCATCTTCTAAGTCCATGGCCTAGTCAACTAGTAATCTCTACTCTACCTCATCGTGGTATAAGCTCATACTCATCTAAAGGTAAAAAAGTAATAAGAAGTGAGTCAAATATTTAGTAATGTACAATATAATTAAAGACAATAAGTAATATACTTAAAATAAAGTAAGGGAAGGGAATATGAGCATAATACAGCATAAACATGAAACATGATTTAATACATTTTTCAAAATATATTTCTTTTCCATATTTTATTTCTAATTCCTTTATATTCTAAAACATGTAGAAATTTATTCATTATTTAGATACCAGGGCTAGTAGGCCTTATAATCAAACAGAGTAGTCAAACGAGGAAAGGAATGTATTTGTATCTACACATTCTAAAGCGCTACCCACCAACTTTAACTTTAACATCCCGTAACGGATAGTATACCTTTCACCCAATATATGAGACCAGATAATATATGCCACTATAACACCCCCCATGGCCCAGGAGTATTCTTCGATCAACCATTACAATATCCTAAAATATGTTAGAAAATATCGCCTTATGATATAAAATTCATGATTCAAATTTATGATTACTTATTCTTAAGGAAAAGTCCACCATATTTTTATATAAAATTTTTACTCCTTGGAAATGAATCATCAAATATAATAAATTGTGGAGTTTTCTTCACATACTTTGCATAATTCCCATATTTCTTGATTTCAGTTATAGATTATTATTTTCTTAAAAACTTAAATATTTTCATAACTTTAAATACATGTATAAATTAACATGGAGTTTATAAAAATTAGAAAATCCTTACCACGTTGAGCTAAATAAAATTTCGTAACTTCCACACAACAAATCTTTCACAGAAACATCCAACATAGTTTTTAGAACACGCAAAATAATATATACAAAATATATGTAAATAAATATTAAATAATTAAAGTAACCACATTTACAAAGTTAGAGTTTTAATTTTCTGATGTCAAATCATGCAAAAATTTAAAAATATTCGGGCAGAACATTAGGGGCGTAGGGGTTTCCACGAATGCAAGACTGTATAAAAACTATCAAATCAGACGTTAAATTAATAAATAAGTATACTCAAGACATGAGTTCATAAAATATAAATTTAGACAAGTATTTAAATGAAAATATCCAAAAGAAACGGAATAAAAAATATAATAAGCAAAAGACAAATATATGAGTACCCTTGACTCGAGCCAATTTATAACTTTTTCAACTAGCTCTAAGCAAAAGACGGACTCAAAGCTTGGATCTCCTTCTTTTCTTTCTTCTCCTTCGCGCTCTTTCTCTTTCTCCTATGTCTCTTCTCTTTCAGAAAAATGATTGAAAAAATGCGCCGCGTGTATATATACCCAAACTGGCGCTCGAGTACCAGTCGAGCATTGATCAGTCACCACTACCCCAAGGAATCGTGCCTCAAGCTCTATCGTGTGTGCTTCAGGCGCAATAGTTCTGCCAAATGTGCCCTGAGCACGCCTCAAGCGCGATGGTTCTACAAATGTGCCCTCAGCGCGCCTCAAGCACCACTCAGGCGTTGGGACTCCCGTTTCTAGTTTTGCTTTTGAAATATAATTTTTTGCGTATTTTAAACCTAATCTTGATTATATTAACTTAATTACTCCTAATTACTATATTTTAAAAATCGGTACCTTAATTTTTGTGTTTTAGCATCTAAGAAAAATTAATGAACTTAATATTTACATATTTATTTGATAGTCAAAAATGTTAAAAAAAATTTTATCAGCTAAATATATTACGGATTAGAAATCTAAACATTTATTTTTATAAATACATTACAGAGTTAATTGAGTAAAAATTATACTAGTATGATCCAATTTATTTTTTTTTCTTTACAAGAAATAGTTTTAAATTGGATTTTGATTTAAGTATAGCTCCAATTTTCCAATCCAAATTATTAGGTTTAGAACATCAAAAGTAATTTTATTTTTACTAAAAACTAAAACAAAGGTAAAAAAATATATCCATACAAGGAAAAAGAGTCGCAAGTGTAAGATATGAGTGCTGTTCTGATGTTACAAATGAAAAACTCTTATATTTATTCAATATTTAAAGTAAAAATTAGATTAGATTAATTAAAAAAGATTATATTAAATAATTTAAATAATTATTTAATTTTTATAATTTATCTATCTTACTTTTAATTTTAGTTATTGGTTATAAAGATACTGACTGGGCCATGTCATCCGTGACACAATATGACTTATGATAAAAATATTGAGCCATATAGTACAGTCTAATACTTTGAACGTGCCAGTTTGTAAGTTAGATGGTTCACAGCACTATCAAGCTACTTTTTTAAAAAAATAGTCATGTGACTGTTGAAAGGAGTTGGGAAAAGAGGTTGCCCCCAATATTTATTAAAAAAAAATAATTTTAAAAAATTATAAATATACCCCTTCCCTTCCCCCTACATTGACACACTCTATTATCTTTCTTTACTCTTTATTTTCTTACAGTATAAAGTTATATTATAATGATCATTACTAATATATTTATATTATTTTTATTAATTTTTATTTATAATTTATATATTAATAATATTATTTTATAAAGTAATTATTAATTATGGTATATATTTTTTTAAATTTTTACAATGAAAAAATATAAAAAATTATTTTAATACTCTCACATTTGTTACATTACATATGCACGTTGATTGTGATTCTAAACTACAAAAATTATAACCTAATTTTGGCCCGAATACTACTATTACTCCTTTTAATTCTAACATCCCTAGAAAATATTTTAATAATATATGATAATTTTTTAGATGAAGTTAGTTAATGGTAAAGAATATGTTGTTTATAAAAAAATTATATACGTGCTTTTAGACTAAGGATATAGAATATTTAAAATAACACAAGAAAAAAAATATAAATGACAATAACTATTTTAGACACAAACCAAACTAACTTTTTTAGATGACACAAAACTAGAAGTTTTTCAATTTGATTAGGGCTAAATTGGAATGAACTAACAAAATATATAGTTCAGTTGAAGAGCATTTTTCTCACGGTAAAAGGTTACAAGTTCGAAAGCTAAGTATAGAAGTACTTGCAAGCTAAATTTATGAAATTATTCTGGTATTACAATTTAAACAAGAATTAATTTTAAAATTAATATAAGTAAAATTTAATATTTCTTTAACTGTTAATATATCATAATCATGTAATAATTTATCATATATTGTGTTACAAGATATTAGATTTTAGAAAATTAGAAATTATAAAAAAATTATTTGTTTTAAAATTTTTGAGTATCTACATACTACTTTTGTAATTTTTAAAATAATTAATAGCATTATAAATGAATTCAAAATATTTAATAAGATTTTTTATTATTTTGGTAATATTTTAAATAATAATTCTACTGCTTTTTGTTTAAATAACTTTTTTTTTTGTTTTTTTACTTTTAAATGATAATTTATTGTACATACGACATGTATATTATATTATTAAGTTTTGTGTTAATAATATTTTATAATGTATTTCTCTTTATATGAAAAATGAAGAATATTAGTCTTTTATTTGAATATTGTTATTTCAGGAGTAGCAATTCAAAATGTTATAGAGACAAAATAAGTTGAGCTGCAATGAAATGAATATCAACTGGCCAACATGATAGAATTCAATATACTACATGTTGAATATTGTAACGTCCCCGGCGCATCCACATGTAGATATTGTCCGCTTTGGCCCGGGAGAACTTCGCGGCGTCTCCAAGCCTACAGGCCGCAGCCTGGGAGAGTTTCACTGCATCTCCAAGCCTACAGGCCTCACGGTTTTGTTCCTGGCGGACGACCTTAGCCGCCTCCAAAACGCGTCTCCCAGAGTGGCGCAGCGGCGGCACAGCGTGGCGAGATATTGTCCTCTTTGGCCTGTGGAACTTCACGGCGTCCCAAGCCAAACACAGGCCTCAAGGTTTTCTCCTGGCGAACCCCCCACAGGCTCCCAGAACGCGTCTACAAGGAGGGAGGTGTCCATGCCCTTATAAGGACACTTCGTTCCCCTCCCCCGATTCAATGTGGGACCTACAGTCCACCCCCCTTGGGGACCCAGCGTCTTCGCTGGCACACTGGACCGAATCCCGGCTCTGATACCATTTGTAACGTCCAAGCCTGGGAGAGTTTCACTGCATCTCCAAGCCTACAGGCCTCACGGTTTTGTTCCTGGCGGACGACCTCAGTAGCCTCCAAAACGCGTCTCCTCAGAGTGGATAGGCAAGGCACGGCGTGGCGAGATATTGTCCTCTTTGGCCTGGGGAACTTCACGGCGTCCCAAGCCAAACACAGGCCTCAAGGTTTTCTCCTGGCGAACCCCCCACAGGCTCCCAGAACGCGTCTACAAGGAGGGAGGTGTCCATGCCCTTATAAGGACACTTCGTTCCCCTCCCCCGATTCAATGTGGGACCTACAGTCCACCCCCCTTGGGGACCCAGCGTCTTCACTGGCACACTGGACCGAATCCCGGCTCTGATACCATTTGTAACGTCCCCGGCGCATCCGCATATAGATATTGTCCGCTTTGACCCAGGAAAACTTCGCGGCGTCTCCAAGCCTACACAGGCCTCAAGGTTTTCTCCTGGCGAACCCCTCACAGGCTCCCAGGACGCGTCCACAAGGAGGGAGGTGTCCATGCCCTTATAAGGACACTTTGTTCCCCTCTCCCAATCCAATGTGGGACCTTACAAATATAACGTATTCTTTCTATTCTATTTTAAGCATATTCTATAATGAAAATATTTCAATGGTCAAGTTGATTATAAATATTAATTAAAAAATAGTTTAATGATTAAATATTTTTAATTTATTTGATTTTAATAAACTTATAGGTACCTATTATACCATCTAAAATCCACTATTAAAAAAATTACCGTCATTTATTAACTAAATTATACTTTTTTGGGACAATAATGATTTTCATCGAAAAGCGTTGGTGATGGAGGCAAACATATTATTTTAAATTTAAATTAATACTTTTTAGTAAATATTAAAGTTATTAAAAATAACATATTTACTAATATTTTATTTAACTATATTAAAAAAAAGTTTTAAAATATTAAAAAGTCCTCCAATGCTACCCTAATTTGTCATAATTATAGATTCTTTATAAATTTATGTAAGATATATATCTGTTTAAAAAATTTTACATAAATATAGGAATAATTGACAATACAAAAAAATAAAGGCATATGCCTATTGATGCCTATATATAATATATAACTTGTATGTACCATAACCAATACAAAAACAATCCATTTCAACGGAAGAAGCAAATAACAATAGAAGTGGACAACGATATTTACTTTTATTAGCATAGGCTCAATGTGGAGTCCAACCAATTAGTAAAAATATTAACATTGGATAAATTTTTTCATTACTTATAGTTGGACCATATTTTCAACATTACAAGTAACAAATTAAACTTTTGATTTCAAATTTTTAGAAGGCTAACGAGCACATACTCCCCATACTTATATCAATAATACGGAACCTCTTAACCCTATCAACAAATATGGTATTATTGGAGCCAATTTTTATATTAGGGATTAAGTAATTGACAAAAAGGAAACTGATGCGTCCCTGGATTCAGGTCATAAAATAGATTAAAGAGCTACTCGATCTTTTCCGACAGGTCGAGTTAAAGTGATTTCGGTCTTCATCTTTGATAACAGGAATCCTGCGCAACACATCAAACAAATGAGAGATCAGAAGATGATAGGACTCACTCTTCAATTTTTCTTCCGACGTTCAAATCAGTAATCTTTTAATGAAAATGAAAAAGATTGAGGATGTAAAGGATGCTGATGTGCGGATGAGGGGATTGAGTGTTGGGTAGGGGACGATGCTCTGATTGGTTTACTTGACGGGGAGCAGCTTCTTGATCCATGCACTCAAAAGGGGGTGGCTCACTAGGGTGCACTCAGCGGGAAGCGACTTCAAAAGTTCTCAGGGTGAGTGGACGCTGAAGGTTCTAGGCTCGCTCGACAAATGTGGCTTGTCTGTTTAGGACACGATTGCTTGGATCAATTTCTCAATTTTGGTCATAGTCCCTTTTTCTATAGGGTGAAGGGGTATTTATAAAGTGGAGGTTGGCTCAACCTTTCCTGGGCCTCATGGCTGGTGACAGCTTCTCGTGCAGATTCGCTGAACTATCCTCATGATTACGGAGGCTGACTATGGTAATTGTGGATGGCTGGGAGAATTCTTTCCTTTCTTGGGGCAATATTGGAGCTCATTATTATAACAGTTGCCTTTAGAGGAGACTCGTTAAACCGTAATTACCTTTCTGGGGTTGATTGCGCTATCATGGCAATACTTCAGGAATATTTGCCAGGTTGCTATAATAGTTATGGCAAACATCTCCCACATATACACACTACTCTACACAGGTTGTCAGCCGCTAGATGTAGGGGCTGCCATGACTTTAACCCTAATTACCCGCCTCCTATGGGATGGATTCAGGTCGATCCGCTTTGGCCAACTGTGTTGCTGCCTCATCGTGGGCCTGAGGAGTTGCACTGTGGATTGATGCCATCGGGATCCTTCTTTTATCAATGGGCTTAGTTTTTGGGTTGGCCATTCGCTGACATACCTATTACTAGCCCCCCATACCGCGGGTTTAAATTTTTAACTCTTGGCATGTCCACTAATGGGACGCCAGTTGTCGTCTTTGTTGATTGATCCTTCCCTAAGATACTTGTTGATTTGTTGCCCCGTTGGTAAGGATTTGGTTCCTTGCACTTGGTGATTTGTTGATGTTGGAAATTCCCTGCATTAATGGCTTGCTAATCTTCTTTCCTAACTTTAGATAGAGGGGCATCCTATGCCTTATTTCACAAATTGCTTTTTTTTACCAGCTAAGTGGTGTGAGAGTTTGGAGTTGGCACAGATCTTGTATTGCCATAGGCCTAGATAAAAGGAAGTTCTGAGAAGCCCAACCTTGCATTTGAGGTTTGCCATGATTTTCCTACTTTGATTGTTCTTATATTGTAACGAATAAGGTTCGGGTATAGGGTGGCTGTTATCCTCTCCTCCCAACTAGCGTCGTATCATCCTTGATGGAGCGGCTTAATGGAGTGGTGGTTTAGCCCCTGAAGGGGAGAAGGTCGCTTCCTCTTCCCCATGGGACGAACAACTTCTCTATCTATAGCCCATGTTGGACTGTTGGTGATTGTTGGGGGAGGAGCTTCTCAAGTCCACCTTATATTTGGGCCATCATCAGTACATTGGGTCTAATTCAGACTCTAGTCTAAGCAGCTACAACCTGTCTTAGTGGACGTTCTCTAGTGGTTGCCTTCTAGGTTAGAGCAGGCAACTAATGCCTTACTCTTGCAAGGGAAGGCTTTTACTTGTGCTTCCTACTTTAGCAGCTTAAGGGTAGCAGAACACAGGAGCCTTATTTTTTTGACCGTTTAGCTGAGATTCCTCTCTAAAGTCAAGTATCTCTTATTCTTTAGGAGTTCGTCCCAGTGGAGTAGGGTTTTGGTAGTTGGATCATCGTTCCATATAATTTTTTCTTCCTTTTGAATTGTACGTTAGTTGTTATAAGCTTTGTACTTTGTAAAATAAATTAATTAATGAAACTGCCAAGTATTTTTCGTCTTTATTATGCAGCTTCAATAATCTTGTGTAAAGTGAATGATTGAACCACTTGAATGCTCTCTTCCGCTATCTGATCTATGACACTTTGATAGTTTGATCTGCTGAAAACTCAAGCTTCTAATAGTTTGACTCACGGTGGCTTGTCCCAACTCTTGGTTGGGGCATGGGGTGGTCGAATTAGCCTTAAACCTATCAGGGCCGTGTGCCATCAAATTTCGATCTCTGGGGAACGATGCATTAGGGCATCATTAACTAAGTGTCATGTCCTACATTCTTATACTCATATTAATCATAAGAAACGTGTGTTTACATTAATAATCTGTAAATCACAATAAATCATAATACACAGGATCCAAAATAATATCAATCGTTAATGGCTCTAATATTTATTTAATAATAATATAATATCAGCTTGTAATAAGAAAATATGCCAACTAAAATCCCAAACTCATTTTATAAAAATTACACCGAAACTTACAAGATAACCATAAGAGATTTATGAACATATTTTTAAACTATCAATACTAAAATTTAGGTTTTAGGGGTTTATAAATTTATAAATTCTTACATCATCACTTAAAGCTAAACTAGTTACTTCGTTACCGATTACTGCATACTTAATGGTTCCTCTTTACTTTTGTTTATTAGACTTAAACTCCTACAAAGCATCTGAAGGGAAAGAAAACAGTAAGAGAGTGAACTAAATACTCAATAAGAATATAATAGTCAAGGACATACATATTTATCTTTAAAATAATTTATGAGGAGGAACAAGGATCATGATGCATGTAAAAATATATATATACTTTCAGAATATTTTCATGATGTAATTGACTTTTTTTCTTATACTTAATTCTTATTATTTATCAACACATTTTACCTTACATATCTTAAGAAATTAGGGTTAGTAGGCCTTACCAACTAACAGAATATTTGATCTATGTCTGAAATATATTCATCAACGCAATCAAAGGACAAAATCGCACAATACAGTGATACTTTCATCCTTATTTACATCCAAAGACAAGATGGATTGTATTCACTATACTCAAATCAAAGGTCTTATCTTTCTTATTTACATCCCGAATATAAGATTGTACTACCTGTTGTCTCTTGATAGATAGGGCTAAAATCGCACAACGATAGTTATTCAAATAACGATTTATACTATAGTATCTTAAGGCATGATAGGGGCTACTGTCCGCTGAAATCAAAATCCTTGGTTCAATTTTAAAATTTTGTAGCAGAAGATCTTATTCATAATCTTGCCTTTTCTTCTTCTTAATTTTCTTATCTCAGAGAAAATTTATATTTTTATGGTGTCATACTAGCTTCTACTCATGTATAATATATCATATAAGTTCGTAGCAAAATCACGATAAAACTTATTGATAAAACAAGTTCATATAAATTTTTACATGTGCTAGGTTTATTTTTAAATAACATATTATTCGATTCCTAATCCATAAATTCTATAATTTACGAGTGCACTAATCGGTTCAATTTTATTTTATCTCTTCAACTGGTTTGATCACAAAACCGATTTATGGATCTGTTCGACTTTTTATAATATTTTGCCGGTTTTATCAGGTGAGTCGGTTCACTATTATCCATATAATAAATGGCCAGTTCATCATTTTAAAGGACTATATATGAAAACTGGTTTACTTACAATTTAGTTGGTTAATTAAAAACTGGTTCATTAAATATCTTTAGCATCTTGTTCTTATAATGGCCAACTGATTTATATGATATATAGCTTGATCACTAATTTAAATTACCATATATGGTCGGTCTAACAATAATTTTTAAGCCAGTTCACTATAATTTAACAAAGTAGGCAACATGTGCAGCGGCTAGTTTAGTGCTAGCCTATACTTTGGGCACCAGTTCATGGGACAATTCAAAGTATTTTCAAAAGTCAATTTACATGGTGATAAATCAGCCCTAATACTAAATAATATGACGGGTCAGTTACTAGTTCAACCAGTTCATGGCCGGTTCAACCCACCAAAGTGGACTGCCAGATTCAGCATCCACATGGACGTAAGGTTCTGCTATTCATTTGTGGATCTGATTTAGTAGTCCATTCAACCCATTTTCATGAGCCGATTTTGTACAATCATAATAAGGGTCTTAACTAGTTGGCGACCAATTTTGAGACGATTTGGTGGTCAGATGGGGGATGGTTTGGCATGATTTTTTCAAACTGTCAATTTCAGCATCAGTATACAGTGGTTAGTTCGGTTGTCATTTTGGGTCCGATTCAGTGATTAAATCATCATGAGAAATTACTTTCCATACATTTTCAGAATCAGCATATAATTTTGGATCGGTGCATATATCGTTTTCAATTTTATTCTTATCCAATTTAAAATTATGCACTGATTTTTGATACACAACTCTGCTTCTGGCTGATTCAATGACACTTCCTTTTCTTTGAACTGAATCGATTAGATTTTGAGCTAATAAAATTACACAAATTTTATAGCATATTTTTGGTTCGTTGAAGTATCTTACATAATTTTTTTAAGCTTGAATCGGCCTAAAACTTGGTGAAAGCCGCAGCCAAAATTATCACCAGTAGCTGCTCTGTTTTTATCAAGCTCAATTTGTCAGTCTACTTTATTTCCATTGAATTGGCTGGTTTCATGAAAAATTATTTCAAAATAAAAATATAATAATTTAGCCAATATATTAAAGTTTCTTCACTAAAATTTTCATGAAATAAATCGGCCATTAATAGTATGTAAAAATTAACATATCAGCAAGTATAATAGCAAGTTGTAGAACCAGCTTCACGATGCATGTTTTTTAATTTTGGCTATTTTAGCATTGTAACGGTAAGCATATTTCCAGAACAAAGTTATGGAGATTTAGCTAATATTTTTAAATATATTCAGTAAAAATTCCATGATATGAATCAATCAAATAAGATGTGTAAAAATTCAAACATCAGCATGGTGCAACAAAGTTCAGCAACAGAGCTTTATTTTGACGTGTTGCTAAACTTTGCTCATTCTAGTATGGATTCGGTGAGAATTTTAAGTATTGGACCGACAATATTTTAAGATAAGATCAATAATTTAACAGCAAATCAAATAAGGAGAGGAGTTCTTACCGAAATTAATGTAGAAAAATTATTGAAACTTCTCCTTAAAACTGCCGAGTAGCTTCTTGGTTTTATTTTCCTCTCAGTTTTGGCTGCTCTTTTTTCCATTCTCTCTCTCTGTTTTTTCCCAATTGTTTTCGTGGAATTATAGATATATTAGCCTCCTAAAATGATGAGTCATTATTTATTTATTTTGGTATTGCCAAATTTTTATAAAGAATGGAATCATGAGGAGGTGACATGTATCCTTCAAATCCAACTAAAATTAATTATTAACGGTGTATTAAAATTAACTTAATTTATTATGGTATTAGTTAGCTCCTTAATTTTACACTTCTTTTAATTTTATTTAAGTGTATAAAATTTTATTTCGCTGCATTCAGATCCTTCTAAATATTAATTTTGATTATAAATTTTAGTTAGGTTGTTGTCCAGAAGTTTCGGCACCTTCTGGGCTAAATTCGGGTCCGTCGAAACACTAATTTGATCAATCAAAACTTGTTTGAATACCAACCGAGTCTAACAATTTAATTCTTATTTAATTTGAGCTATATTTAATCAATCGGGCCAATTCGATTATCAATCGTGTATAATTTCGGTAACTTGATTATTTTGTCGTCAATCGAAATTAATTTGATTATTAATCGATTTGAGAATTTATTAACCGAATTACTTTCGTATCATTCATTTCATCATTTATTAAACGAAATTGAAGTCAGTTTCATCAAATAAATTGTTATCGCATTTTGGGGTGAGTTCCTGATTTCTAAATTTTTTACTATTTATTGATCTTAATTTTATATAAAATAATTTTAACTTATTGAATTATGAAATTTCAATCCTTACACTAAGCTGCATCGTCATTGTGCCAATCAAAGTGTTAAGACTTATCGACTACCAGCAGGATATGTGGGGAGGCAACATATCACTCATCATAATAGTTGCAGTGAAAGGACATGTCGTAGCTCGCCAAGGTGGTACACACGTCGTAGTCATTATGGGAAAGTGCTATTTCAATATCTTTAGACGACATTAGTGTCAGGTCAAGGTGTTGGCTATTTAAGTGCTGAACCTTGACCATTTCTATAATCCTCAACTTTGCAAATATCTCAGCCCTAATTTTACCATTCTTCCTTCTGGCTTGCACAATTTTTCGAATGGCTTATCGAGACATCAATTATATTCCGGCCTTGTTTACTTCATCACCAGAAGTGTCATCTTCCACTACCTCTATGCCTTCGACTAATGGGGAAGGATAATACGCAAACGACAAACAAAATTGTAGAAAATGACTCGGGGAGCGGCGTTGCCATCAAGGAGGTGCATCACCCGAATGCGTTGATTCTTGAGCCCTGGGGGCTTTGGTGGTGCTTCCTAGCCTCAAGTCTGTTGGATCTTCTTGTCAGATTTGCTCATCTAACCATGAGGTAGCGTTCTATAGATTTCTGTCTTGCAATTATACTCTTTCATTGTAGCCTTTGTTTGAGCACTCTTTTTCATTTGACAATTGTGGGGGGCACCCTACACAGTGGAGGAGGCATTGTGCTTGTGGAGGCTGAGATTGCTCGCTTGTTGTAGGAACGCACCAATCTAACTGAAGAGGAGATGGAGCACCGGGTCAATATTGCTATAGTTGATGAGCTATAGAGCCAAGAGCAAGCTAACTACCTTAACTGAGCTCTATCCAAATCTAAAACAAGATCGCAAGAGCTCTCAAAGGCCAATACTCGGGCTCTAGATTGGATAGCCTTACTCAATGATGTGTTTCAGGAGAGTCGGTAGCGGCTTACTGATCTACTTGGCGTGTGCGCCCAACTGGAGGGAAAGCTAAGGATCAGGTTCTGCCCTAATGAGATGGCCCTAATGCTAGGCGAGCAGTTTTAGGAAGGCATCCGTTTCTATAGATAAATAGTCTCTTTGGCGGCTTTAGACTTTCCTGTTGGTCTTCTTGACTCTAGATATGCTAGAGCTTTACGTTTCTATAGATTGGATAGCCTTTCTCGAGGATGCATTTCGGGAGAGTCGGTAGCGGCTTACTGATCTGTTGGGCGTGTGCACCCAACTAGAGGGAAAGCTGAGGATCAGGTTCTGCCCTAATGAGATGGCCTCGATGCCAGGCAAGCAATTTCAGGAAGGCATCCGTTCCTATAGTTAAATAGTTTCCTTGGTGGCTTTAGACTTTCCTATTGGTCTTCTTGACTCGAGATATGCTAGAGTTTTACGTTTCTATAGATTGGATAGCGTCGCTCGAAGATGCATTTCGGAGAGTCGGTAGTGGCTTACTGATCTGGTGGGCATGTGCGCCCAACCGGAGGGAAAGCTAAAGATCAGGTTTGCCCTAATGAGATGGCCCCAATGCTTGGCAAGCAGTTTCAAGAAGGCATCCGTTTCTATAGATAAATAGTCTCCTAGGAGGCTTTAGACTTTCCTATTGGTCTTCTTAACTCAAGATATGCTAGAGCTTTATGCTAGTTTGACCTGATTGGTTTCACAATGAGAGAGGGAGGAGAGTCTGCACCATGCTTTTTGAGGGTCCTCGACCATAGGATAACCATCTAATTAGGCCATAGGCATAAATAGCATCTTGTATCTTTTAAAGCTATTAGATGCCTCCAGATGTATATTTTAATTTTTCAATGAACCAGCTAAACCGTTTTGATCATCATTGTTGATGCTCTTCTTGTTTATATTGAACTTCTTTGTCCAATACCTATCTGCCCGCTGGCTAAGTGTTATTATTGTCGAGGTTGATTGGGACATGCATGTTGGGTTGTGCTCGCTCTTATCAGAAGGAGGCCGTGGCACGGTGATAATTTATATGCTGGCTAAGCATAGAAGCTATCATCGCTGGGCATAATCGGATGCGTTTGTTCATTTGTACTCTATCATGTAGAAGAACATCGTGGCATGGGGATGGGTGAGTCCCCTAAGGGCTAGTTGGGTTTTATGGCCACATCCGCTAAGCTCTGGTAAAGTCTAGACCGTCACTCGCACGTAACCGTATTGGTATTTAGTCCTATTAGTGGACGTCGTACCTCACGCGCATTTGGTCCTAGTCTGCTGATTGTCTTTTGCTGATAGTGCTCTCTCCTTTGGGAGGAGGTTGTCACATACATATTGTAATAGCTCCCTAAGGTTTTAGTGGCCACTTGATTCGGAGGTCCAACTTTTGTCCGCAAGCCTCCTAGGCTGTGGTGTTCGACCTTGCATGGGCTGCTTAGTAGCAGAATCGAGGTTTAGAATCTCGTCGCGTATGGGCAGTTTGGCAATGGGACCAAGGTTTTTTGACCGTGTAGGTCCAATTGCGAGTGAACAAGAGTTCACCCGACTTAAGGGCAATTTGGATCATTTGATGTTATGAAATGATATGGAAGCACTTGCTTGAGCTGACTAAACAGAAGAAATGATTGTTATATTAATCAAAGCATGGTTCAAGCAATCCTCATGATACATGCAAGACTCACCTAGATTTCACATGAAATGGCTAATGGTGCTTGTGGTAGATGGCGCGCCCTGCCCTTGGGACCAATTAACCATCCCATGTGCATGGCTTGGGTGCACCACCCCGGAGAGTCATTAAGGCATTTTATCGACATTCTTGTCCGTAGCCGTTATGCTTCGTTGGACTTACTCCTACACCTTGAGTAAGCTGGCTAGCACCTTGCTACAACATGGTGAGTAGCAGGTCAAGTATGTCGATCCCCCCATTGCGAGAATAGCAATAGCTTCTACAAGATCTGCTCCTCAGCGCAAGGCCAATGAGAGGTGTCGCCACGGGATTGGTCTTGTCAAGCCCCTAGGTCAAGCCCCTCACTCCAACGAGGCCACTTGTGAGCAGAGGGCCGAACACTCTGAAGTTCTCTCTAGGTCGAGCCTCTTGCCACAGCAAGGGAATGATAGAGTGCCTGTCAGCACTGTACAGGTCTTCTTTGGTGGGCCATCTTTTCCTCCAATTTCCCCTTCTGGGTGTAGGGACTTGCACGAGTGAGGAAAGAACCCCCTGCTATCACTCATCCAGATGAATGTATAGAGTCTCGAGTAGTTGAGGCATGGTGTCTTCTTTGGATAGCGCGCACATGCACGTTAAGGGCAGGTAGCATGTTGCCATAGTTACTCGGGGGATTGTCACCATGGGAGACGATGTCTTTGGCCAACGTGTTGGATGGAGTATAAGTATTGATCGTGTTTGTTTTATTGATGTGTGGTGGTTAGACTTTTCAATTATTTCCTACAAACGAAGCCAATAATGCGTCCTTAGATCCGAATCTTTGTATGAATTAGGAAGCTACTTGATCTTTCCTAGCGAATCAAATTGAAATTGGTTCGGCCTTCATCTTTGATAACCTAAATCCTGTGCAATATAACAAACAAACAAGTGGTTAAAGAATGACAGGACTTACTTCCCGATTTATCTTTCAATACTCAAGTCAACAATCATTCAACGAATGTGAGAAAGATTGAGGATGTAAAGGATGATAATACACGGGTGAGTGGATTGAGTATTGGTTGGAGGACGGTGTTTCGCTTAGTGCACTCAATGAGGAGTGACTTTTGGATTCATGCACTCGAAAGGGAATTGCTCATTAGGGATGCAATCAATAGGACGTGGCTTCAAAATTTCTCAGGTTGAGTAGATGCCTGAAGGTTATGGGCTGGCTCAATAGATTCGGCTTAGCTACTATAGGGAACAATTGCTTGGATCGATTTCTCTGTTGCGATCATAGTTCCTTTTTCCATAGAGATGAAGAGGTATTTATAAAGTGAAGGTTTCCTCAACCTTTCTTGGGCCTCACGGCTAGTAACAACTGCTTTCGCAGATTTGCTAAGTTATTCTGGGAATTACGGAGGCCGATTATGGAAACCATAACTGGCTGGGAGAATTTTTTCCTTTGCTGGGGTGATCCTGGAGGTTGTTGTTATAGCAGTTGCCTTTGAATGAGACCCCCTAAGCCATAATTATAGTGCTGACAGTAATTGCGCGATTGTGGGCAATACTTCGGGAATATTGGCCAAGTTGACTCAGTAATTATGGCAAACGTCTCCGGCATATATGCGTTGTTTTGCACAAGTTGTTGGTCACTAAGTTGGAGAGGCTACCAATGGTTTAACCCGAATTATTCGTCTCCTGCAGGACAGATTTGGGTCAATCTACTTTAGTTGACCGTGCTGCTGCCTCGCCTTGAGCTTGAAGAGTTGCACTGTGGGCCGATGCCATCAGGGTCCTTTTGCTGGCGAGCTTAGTTCCTAGGCAGGTCCATTCAATGCCATATTCATTAGAAACAAAATAATACCGCAACTGTATAAATATGCATCTTTTTCATGAATTGATCGTATACAAAATATTACATCAAAAATCCAACCACTTTAAATTCATATAAAGAGAATAATTTTAACAGTAATAAAAATATAAAAACAACCTAAAAATAAGTAATGTCATATTAAATATATTTTTTATATATTTATAAATTATAATATTAAAAATATTTAATAAAATAAATAAAATACAATATAATTTTCATAATATTTTGTAAAATTTTGTTATATATATATACATATTATATTTTTTATATAATAGTGTCGTGCTTAGCACAGTGTGGCTTAGAGAAACATCCAGCCCAACAAAGACGGTGACATACTGTGCTGAATTAGGACTCATTTAACATACGTTGAATGGACATAGGATCATAACAGCTCTATAAAAGATGACCTCATTGTTGAGATCGCCGGCATTCTCTTTCCTCAATTTAAATGGAGAAATTGCTAAAAACTATGGCTTCCACAACCTTCATAAGTACGTATAATAGAAGATAAAGAATTATACTTAGTCAAATTAATTGCATTTCTGTAGAAAATTTATAATAAAATGGACTGAACTTCTTTCGGAATATGACTCAAACCTCTGTGCAGAAGTAGCAACCAAACGAAATAAATTTACATCCAACAGCTCGAGCAAACTTGTAACCCCAAACAAACTATGGTTCGAACCACCTACTTCTGCCATGACCGCTTTCATTATCATCTTTTCTTCTTTTTCTTTTCCCTTTCTTACTAGTTTGTTTTATGGCTGTCATAACTTTCAGTGTTTCTCCAAGGACATCCACCTTCCAAAGCTTGCTCTAAGATTTCCTCCATTCGTGTTACAAATATTATCTGTCAAACAATGGCAATAAAATTAGACATGAAAAGAGAAAACAATCACTTTAAGCATGGATAAAACTCTAGTTTTATAAAAAATCTTTTTCATTGACATAGATTACTGAAATATTAGATGATATATATATTGGCGTAAGAATTCACAAACGCAAAATCTATTTTCATATCATAATATCAAAAGTAGATTATAAACTAGAACTTTACCACTTTATTATCACATATTTACTTATTTAAAAAATTTTAATCTATTTTATTAAAATAGAGATTGATATCTGCCGAGGTCATCAAAAAAATACCCAAGTTTTAATATATACTTACTTTATACCTTTAAAAAATAGGCGGATTTCTTTTTAAAAAATATGAGTATGTTCAAAATATACAATGATATTTTACATATCAGCTAATTTATTGTGATATGCCACTAAAATGGAGACGTATCTTGATGATTTTTCATATGTCAATGCTGAAATTTTCTAATTTTTTTAGCCTTCAAAATATTTCATTTGTGCCTTTATTTATTTTCAGTTTTATACAAGATGGTCCAAGATCAGATCCATGAGTAGAAATCCCATAAAAGAGTAGAAATCCCATAAAAAATTTGTGCTTTGGTTCATTTGTACTAGCAAGCTACACATGAAATTAAATAGAATTACCCCAACACTAGCAAGAACAGGTGATGGTACTTCATCCAAGTCTTTCAAATTCCACCAGGGCAAAATAACCCGCTTTATACCATATCATTGTGAGATGAGAACATTCAAATTGAAAAATAAAAAAAATAAGAGAATAGGCATTTACCTAATGCAGGCAAGATCACAATATGATAGACAGCATTGATAAAAATATTGCCCAATATCAAATATTACCAACCGATATTTATCGACATCGAGATCCCTTGATAATATTGCAAAATTATCATATATTGCTAGATTAATAATATATTGATCGATATTTACCAACTAGCATATGATTTTTTAATTTTTTTTTCTTTCATTATATCCGATACTAATAATATTGTTTAATGTGACTGATACTGATATGGCCATAACTCATACAAATATTTTTATCCATAATATTCCTTTCAGCTTTGTTGGTTCTTAGGCACAAAAGTACTCATAATGTTCTTTCTAGTCTTGTTTGGTTTTAAGAGCTTCCTCTCATCGTTCATGCTCATCTATTGAAAATCGCTATCTTAGATATTTTCCCATATGCGGGAATGTTTACCTTTTTACATTTATTATTGAAAAAAAGTTCCTTTTGTCACTAGAAAATAGAATGAATAAAACAATACACTGCTCCATGATTTAGTGCATAACTACATATTGATAACAAGACTATTTATACAATGTAGAAAATTTTTCCTTCAACCTCGACAAAGTCAGGAGCAAAATCCAATAGTGCAACTCACAAAGCACACTATGGTGAGAGTAAATCAAATCAATCGGGAAGCACGCAATAAGAGAGAGAAAAAGAAAAGAGAAAGCAAGAGAGGAGAGAAGAGAATTACACTAGCAAGAAACAAAAAAAACTAGACAGGTATTGAGAATAGAAAAACTTTTCTAATCATTTTGCAAACACATATATACATACCATGAATTAGGTTGCATAGAGCTTCCATGAATTCTTCTAACAAATTAGCTGTCAACTTGCTAATATGCCAAGGTTTTAACAGGTTCCAAGTTAACATATGTAGAAAAGCAACATAGTTTAAACAAGATAGGGACACTAAAACAACAAATATAATTGAAAATTTTCACACGTGAATAAAATAACAAATAATTTATCATAGATTGTCTAACTCTTTGGTTTATCCAAGATACCAACACCTCAAAACAGGGAAAATGGCAAAAATTTGGGCATACAGTAATCAGACATTGATATGTGTCTCTTTGTTTCAACTTCTTTGAAAGATGGAAGAGACACCGGAAAGTTTCAGGGAATAAAAATTATATTTCTACCAAATTCGATAGTGTTTGCCGATAAATAATTAGAAAACTCCATTTTCTTAATCTTAATTTACGTATAAATTCAAGAACAGGCCTCCTAGTCAAACTTTAATTATCCTAATTGAACTATTAGTATAGAAATTCTAAACTTGTGTAAAATACGATTAAGTACTATATAAATAGGCTCAATAAAATTTTCATATAAATTTTTAAGTTTTTCATAGGTCAAGGAAAGTGTTGATGACCCTATGGCAAAAAGAGACAAATACACCAATTTTTCATGACAGCTACATACCAAAACCGGCCTATGAAGACACAAGTACAAAATAAAGAACCTCCTAATTGAACCTAAACCACCCTAATTGAACTAGCAACACAGAGTTACTTAGTTTATAACAATACAATAAGTACTGAATAAGCAGACTCTACAAAATCCTAGTATAGTATCTCAATTTTTCGATAAAGGAAAATGTTGATGATTTACAATAAAAAGAGGCCAATCACCAATTTTTCTTAACAACTGCATAACAAAACAAGCCCATGAATAAATGATAACAAATTCAATGACCTATCTCCTAATTGAACCTGGACTAGCCTAATTACACTAGTAGCATAGAGATACTTAACTTATGTATAATATAATTAAGTACGTATGAGTAGATTGACAAATTCCACATATAGCTTCTTTAGTTTCTTGATAAATAAAGGAAAATGCTAACAACTTTGTGATAGAAAGAGGCCAATACACTAATTTTTCATGACAGCTAAATAACAAGACAAGACCATGAATAAACGATTAAAGAGCAAGTATCCTAGTTCAACGTGTACTACCCTAATCACACTTGTAGCATTGAGATACTTGGCCTATATACAATATGATTAAGTACGATATGAGCTGAATCTATAAATCCCCACGTAACTTCTTTAATTTCTTGATATGTCAAAGAAAATATTGATTACCTTGTGGTAAGAGAGGCTAAGACACTAATTTTTCATGACAACTATATAACAAAATAAGCCTATGAATAAACAATCACAATTTAAGAACTAGTCTCCCAGTTGAACATGAGACACCCTAATTGCACTCGCAACATAGAGATACTTAGCTTATCACAATATAATTAAGTACTATATGAGCAGATTCTACAAAATCCTCATATAGGTTCTTCAGCTTCTTGATAAGTTAAGAGAAATGTTGATGATCATGTGGTAAAAATGGACAAAGACAAATTTTTCATGAATTGAAATGAAATCTTTAGGATAAATCAATTTAACTTAGAAGGAATCAATAAAAGAACATCAAATCAAATCTATGATTTTTATATTGACAGAGATATTGAAGCAACTAATATAACAAAACAAGCCCATGAATAAACAATTATAAGCATACCTTATCCTTGATACCCTCAACAGGAAGTATAAGGCCCCTCAAAGTCATCTTTCCCGTTATTGCTGTATCTGCCCTCACTCTTCTCTTACTGAAGAGAGAAACGAGCGCTGTCACAAGTGCTACACCAGCTGATAGTCCATCCTTTGGTACAGCACCAGCAGATAAGTGTATATGAATATCACGACTCTCCATTAAATTGGTTTTTTCATCAAGTGCCAATTTCATGTCAGCGGCCATCACTCTCACCTATTAATATAAAAAGTTTAAAACAGAAAAAGATTTAACCTAGGACCCATCAAGCATGAATAAAAGTAGAACAGCAAAAAGGGTCAACATAGTGGATAAAATTTCGCATTATGCAAGAGGTTATTTTCACAATTCAAACTCATAGCCACTAAGTCAAATGGTGTTCTACCACGGCTCCCCTTTAAATTCTCGAGAAAGAAGAATTTAAATATACAATAACAAAATCTTTAGTTCACTAAATAAGGTCGGTTATATAGATCTATTTTTACATGCCACTCAATTTAGCGTAATATTTTCTAATACTAAAGTGATTTTAAATAATGTTTTATAACATCACAGAAAATTTATTGAATTCATCTCTTCTTTTTTCTCCAAACATAACTAATTAACATTTTTTTACAGATATGGGGCCTAACATTTTAAGTGCTCGAGCTATCTTAAACGTTATTTTCTCGTCTTACCTTCTATACAATCAACTTCTAAACTTTTACAAATATCATAATTTATTATCTTATTTTTAGTATAACTCATTCATTCATCACAGCATTTTTATTTTTGCGATGATTATTTTTTGCACACACTATTGTTTTATTGCTTAATATTTTCATCTAAATATGTAGAAGGATTTACATATATGGGCACCAATAATATACAGAGGCAATCAAGCCCCATTAGATAGCAAAGTATTGTCAGGAAATAAGATACAATGTTGAAAACAATTAACAATGACAACAAGATGCAACATTGACATTCATGCAACACGAGAAAATAAATTAATAAAAAAATATATAATGAAAGAGAATATTACCCAGGTCAGTGCTATCTGTGCTGATTCTTTAATAACATCATCAAGTTGTCCAGTGAGACATAAATCACCCTTCCCCGTCATTGCGGTGGCCTCAACAAACTGAATTTCTCCACCATATTCAGTCCACACCAGCCCAACAGATACCCCAGGTGTAGCAACATGGTCTGCAATTTCTCCATCAACGAATCTTGGAGGCTGCAATCACAATAAATGAGTTCACAGATATTATCATAAACTTACTAAAATCGGCTCAAATTTTCATAGATTTGACAAACATAAAATGCAGCTTGACTATAATTTTTGACAGAATAAAAAATAAGTCTTAAATCAACAAAATTACTCTCAAATTTTTAGGCAATTTTTCCCATCTAGTACACTATTTTAGCCAAAATTTGCCTACCCTATAAGAATAAATACACAAGGTACTTAAAATTTTTTCAGCCAAAAAAAAAAAAAATACAAAACCACCACATGAAATTAAATGAGATGTCCACTAAGGGTAGTTGATAAAAATAGAGACTTAACTTTAAAAGAAGTCAAATTTATCAGTTAAGAAAGAAAAACAAAAAAAGGTGGCCATATTTTTTACAAGTATGGGAGCTTCCAACATTGACAACTTAATAAGGAAACATATAAAGAGATGAGGAAAATGCAAACAAGAAAAACTTACACCCAATACATTTTCCAACATATCTTCATCTACAACCACAGGAGAATGAAGCCGTGTTGTGCTAGAAATCTCTTGACTGTCAACATCTATTGGAAGGACTTTCATCTCTACTTCAGCTCCCTCAGCTAGTCTACTTTCTAGAATTGATGAAGAAAGCTGGTGCATATCTTTGTGAAGTGATGTAGCATGATCTTGCTCTGCCAATCTTACAGCAACTGCACGAGCCAAGGCAGCTAAATTTTGCTCTAAATTTCTAACACCAGCTTCTCTCGTGTACCTACGTGTTACGAGTTTCACAATGCCCTGCCACACCCAACATAGTTTGAGTATATATATATATATATATGTATATATCATGTGTAGGATCACATGAATAATTGACCAATAAATTAATCCAACTATAACTTGACAAGATGTCTTCTAATCCTTTCAAAAATAAAATGAGAATATAAGAGAGAAATAACAAGCAACTAATGCTTAAGAAAAGGAGAGTAATGGTGCCATAACAAAGTTAAGTACATCTACAGTATGAAAAAAAAAATTTGATGAGATATAGAGTTTCATATTACTCATTAATGAACAGCCAGTCATTGCAATGCTAACACCATTTATAAGTTACACAGCTACATAGCATCAAAAAATAGCAGCAACAGAAACAAAACAAACAAAAACATACATATATACCCACTTGCAAACACAATAATATGAAACATGTTCCAATACAGATAATATGTAGACACTAGATCACTATCATGAATAGCTATAACTTCAAACAAGAGAACACTAATATAAATATCAGCCGATATTATGAACAACGACCGATATGCATAGGCGTTGGGACCTTCCCAATACCGATGTTTCCTAATATCACAAAAGTATCACAATATGTTTCCATAATAGCAATATATTGTGATATATTTGTCAATATTTAAAATATCGGCAATACAATATTTTTAGTTTACGATTTTCAAAAGTTTCTCCCTTTTGAAATATATAATACTGATTCAGCTGCAACCGATACCGATACTAATATTTTTATCCATGCTAAAAAGTATTCCAGCATATTAATAATTTATGGGAGATAAATTGAACTGTGTACATGATCGTTCAATTGCAGCCAATTGAAAAAGTCGACTACCTCAGGAATCTGAAGAAACTCAGAACTCAATCCATGTTGGTCCAGAACTCTTGGTATTAAATATTGCATTGCTATTTTAAGCTTTTCTTCAGGTGTGTATCCGGGCAGTTCTATGACTTCCATCCTTTTCAGTAGCAGAGGAGATATAGACTGCACTTCATTTGCTGTAGCCATAAAAATCACTTTTGAAAGATCAAATGGAACATTCAAGTAACTATGCATCTTAGTTAAGGAACAAGTTAGATTATACTTGTGTCTAGGAGATGGATAGACCACATATCTAGTTGATGTAAAACAATGGAACCACATTTCACACAATTGTTTTTTTTTTTTTTTTTGGGGAGGAGAAGGGATGCTGCCTCTCCTCGTCTAGTTATTAGATTAAAAAATTTTAACAGATAAAATTTTAAATATTAGATAATTTTCTCTAAATATATTTTTATTTTTTAGATTATATTTGATATTCAATATATATTAATATTATAAAAAAATAAAAATATAAGTACCTTTATTATTTTTTTTATTTTTAAATCGCAACTATTGGAGTTTGATCCAAAAGTTATAAATAGAGAAGCAAATGCTGCTTCTCCCTGGATGGGGGATCATGACTTGGTCAATCAATGTTATGGGTTCAAAGGGTTCAAAACCACATAACATGGTCACAAAAAAGTCAAGCTTCTTAGCCTAATTTTTTTGCATTAAAAATATCTAGTGTGTCATAACATTGGATTTATATCTGTACATAAATTCTTAAGAAAGAACTATCCACGGGGTGGAAAAAAGGATACCGATCGTTGAATGCTTTGTTCTGTTTAAAGTCCAAAACTTTTAATAATACTACTGCAGGGGTCTCCACGGACATCGAGCCAATCTTGTCAATGTCATCCAACAGTATAACCGGATTACAAACACCTACTCTCTGTATGTCAATAATAGCACATGATAGTCAGAAAAGGAAAAAATAATAATAAACATGAACTAATAGGGCCATGTTGTGTGATCCAATTAAAAAGGAGGCCATAATGCATAAAATGCAGTAAAAGGGTAAGGAATTATAGCATATACCGAAAAGTTGGATCCAGAATGCTGGATATAAGCTCTACATAGCTACATCAAGTAGCATTATCAAGTGCTTCACAGAGGAGCCAATAATTTCATATTAAAATGCCACTTCCTGATCTACAAAATGTATGCAGCTTTATAGACGATCATTATCATTTTTACAAAAAATTTTAACCCACCATCCCACCCAGGTGAGCTTCCAAATGCAACCCATACTGAAACCCAAAACCATGAAAGATGTAGAAATGATGTAAATGAGAGTAAATTTGATTTATATTTCAAGAATTTCAATTTTTTAGGATTATATGCTATATGTTACAAGTTTTTATAAATAAATATTGAAGGAATTGTAATTCAAAATAAAATATATGTGTATACAAAACTTGAGTTAAGTGTCAAACAACAAATTTTGAAACTGATATCCAATAACATGGACCAATCATATGCATGCAATTTTATCCGCCACATATAGAAAGAATCAAATAAGCACCCTTCTCTGTATTTTTTTTCATTTTTTGAGGTGCAGTTACTTAATACCTTTTTCACGACCAAAAAGAGAGAGAGGGAGAGAGAGAGAGAGAGAGCATAAACTAAGTATACTTAAAAAAGCACAGAATAGTATGCATCACAAAGAAATCAACTAATGTATATTTTTAACAAATAAAGAATAGATTAGAAAAAAAAAAACCTTTATTCCATCAATAAGACGTCCGGGCCTACTTCCCATGTATGCTCTCCAACGCCCTCTAATATCAGCCTCATCTTTCATACCTCTGAGAGATATATGTATAAACTTTCTACCGAGAGCAGCGGCAATAGACGCTACTAAGGAAGTTTTTCCAATGCCAGGTAGGCCAACAAAACAAAACACTGGGAATCTTATATCTGGATTCAGCTGCAATGCAGTCAATATGCAAAGATCACATCTGAATCATGTAGTAGTATCATCATGTCACATAATGAAAATGAAAGATGATCAACCTTGTGAACAGCTAGACAATCAATAATTTGTTGCTTAGCCTTAACTAATCCATAGTGATCACGATCAAGATGCATTTTTACAGCTCTTAAGGATAATCCATGATCTTCACTAATCTTCTGCCAAGGGAGATTAGCAAGAAACTCCAGGTAAACAAGTGAACTACTATATCCTGGTTGCTGAGGCTTCATCATCTTAAGACTCCTGAGTTGAATTTGATATGAAACTCATTAGGTGCAGTAAAAATATTTCCATTAGTCTAGGCAAGTAAAACTTTTAAAGGCATGAACTGCAAGCTGAAATACCAAGATTTAAAACATATACAAAGTGAAAGAATTAGAAGTTCAATAGTCCAGTGGAGGCTAATGAAATCATTCAAAGTTCAAAACAGATAAGCCATTCAACCTTACTTTACTACAATGATTGTGCCTTAATGATTAATGAGAGGCAAAATAAAAAGAAACTTTCAACTTCAACCTTCCTATATAGCAAACTAACTAAAAAGTTTCCTAAGCCAAGGTAAGAAAAGGTGGCAAATTACTTAACAAATAAAGAGATTGTGGAAGACTTGTTTTCTAGAATTTGTTTTGATAAGTTCAATGTGTTAGGCATCTTTGACAAGTCAATTGCAATGATCGATATGCGTATGGCATAAATGCCTCCGCCAACATAAGTTATCAAATGTGTAACTAATTTACTTTTCAAGCACTTGATGAATTATCCATGTAAGTTGTTCCTTTTATTTTCTAAGCATTTATCCACATCATTACTGCTTGCAAAACCAGATTTCTCATAGTAGATGAAGTCGAAGAAGAAAACACCTTCCAATTTTAAACAAAACAGTGATCACATAAGTAACAACATGGATGGGAATGGGATATAGGAGGAGCACTTTAGGCAAGCATGCATACAGGAGTCATCGAAATGAGAAAAAATGTAGAAGGTCATAATTTTGAAGAGCTGGCTTACTATGCCATTTAACCAGCAGTATATCAAAAGTCGGATTGAAATTTGTTTGTAAAAAGTGATGGAAACACAATATCTTAGCATATTCATGTCCCATGATAAGAATTCAGAATTGATCCACAGTATTCACAGTCAAACAGCAAACCAAAATGTAAAAAGGTAACCATCTAGTAAGAATGTCAAAACCTTGTTAACAGATCAAGGGCATCAATTTTAACAAAACCACAACACACAAGACTAGCCATCAATATAAATCTCAGAAGAATGAGATCATAGTTAAAGCTAATAAAAGCAACCTAAATAAACTCTAAACTCCAACATGATAGAAGAGTTATGTTATACCTTAACTCCCTATGTGCACGCTCCCAAATATCTGGAGGCATTCCTGCACTTTGTATCTTTGTTTTAAGTGCAGCCATGTCATCCTCATCATCATCATCATTGTCCCCAAGTTTCTCTTTTATAGCTCTCATCTAGGTTTAATTTATAGAAAAGTACAAGCAAGTCATTAATTTTAGGGAGTATCTAATGGGCCATATATTAGAAGCCAAATTGATATAAATTAAATCATCTCATTATTTAACAAAACTGAGAGTTATTGTCAAACCTGTAATAAATATTATCAAAAGTCAAATAACTATAAAGATTTAATATTCTAACACTGAACTCCAACCTCTTGCGTGAGTATGGATACAAAGCCATGCAACAATACTTTGACCTAAGTTAAGAATGCTCCCAAGATAGTCTGAATTAGTTTAAAAAACAAACCTGCGGGCGTAGAAGAAATTTACTCTGTGACATTGACAATTGGACCTCAACTGCTTTCAATATTTTCTTTACTACTCTGATTGACTGTTAATAAGACGAATAAAAATGATTACTAAAATAAATAAACATAAATATGGACTTACAAAGACATGAGATCAGGATAATTCAATCCTTTACAACATACCTGTAAATGCCTGTCAATGTACTCAATTGCTTTTGAGAGCCTTACTTTAAGATCAACAGAATTTAACATAGATAGCTGCTCTTGAAAACTTATCTCAAAGCTGGCAACAAATATATCAGACAACTTGTGAATCGAAATAGTCTCTAAAAGAACTTTTGTCCTTCGACTGGTTTTTTGTTTCTGTCCAGGATAAAAGTTCTAGTCAGTCAGCAGTACCAAAAAATGTAAAAATCAATTAGAAAATATATAATAAGCAATGAAAAAGTGTTGGATTTTTCAACAACAGAGTTTCCAAGTCAGTGGTCACCCCAAAAATGTCAACCCGATGGCAAAAGCTCTTACTTTGTAGTACATCACTCAATGTGACTAAAATGCACCTTTCCAAATAATCTTGCCCAACAAATGTAGAGAGCCTCATGCCTTCTCTCACAACCTAACAATGGGAAAAAGCTAAAGAACCGAACTAGATTTATTCTAGAAAAATCATGATATTAAATAAATAAGGTGAAGCTTTTCTTTTTATTAACCACAATCAACCATGGGCATTGTAGTCTTTCCATACACATGAGAGCACAATGCAAGGATTAAAATAGAGACCTATGCCCCAATTGTTTCACAATATACTCAAGTTCAATAGGTTCAGAAAAAGAATCAATGATGTACACCAATCATGCTTCACTGTCAAACAAGTAAAGAAGACATCTTAAAACCTAAAATTTTTACTTACGTCTCTATATACCCATCCAACAACTGTAGAGAATGATATATTGAAACAGAGATAATCTCAGTCCAAGATACCATTAGTACTGAGCAAACCCCAAATAGAATAACTTAAAAAGAAAGAATTGATTCCCATCCATGGTAATGTGCATGATAAGAATTGAAAAACAAGGAATGCGCATAAGGATGGGCTTAATATATGAATCATGCTTGCAGTAGTTGGAGCTTATTAGGGTAGCTTTGAAATTCTGAAATTCTTACATGTTATCTGCTTATAATAAGTGGAGCTTAATAAGATATGATGACTTGATTAAGTGGGTCTTTGCTTTCAACAAGGGCAAAGCAGCTTGGTATCTCTAAACAAAGATAAATCAAGTTGATTGGATGTCAAGATGGTTTTTTAAAAAACAAATTATTGTAATTGCAGTGGCCCAATATTATTTTTCTGGATCCTATTTCTTTGCATGTCCCTAATTAAGTGGGTTTCTGCTTTCAGCAAGGAGTTAGGCAGCTTGATAACTCCCGAACAAAGACAAATTAAGTTATTTCAAAAGAAGAAACAAAAAGAGTATACAATGATCATTATGGTCTCAACTAGACAAGAAGTTACGTCACAACAGTATGCCAAAATCCTGCATGCATTTATGGCAAACAGTGGGAAAAAACATAGCACCATTGATATATGGAAAACAGCTTGAAAAACTGCACGGATGTTCAGGATCATTTTGCCACTACAATAATTAACCCAAGTGAAATAGCAGGCTCTAAGATAGCTGCACATAGAAGATGGTGATTGGAAACTCATGTACCAGAACAACTTCAAGTTGGACCCTAATTAAAGGCATCGTTCTTTTGTGCCCTCCTTTTCTTCCTCAAAATGTTAAATAAATTTAGTATAAGGGGGTCGTCAGATCCAGGGGGCTTCTTGTATTGCTGGCTATGGGGAGGGAAAAATATAAGCAGCCATATATAATGCAGAAAGGCCCTTTCTGCTGTTAATATTATCTCATACTAGATCAAATCAACTATAAACATGAAATTTCCACCCATCCTACCATATTACTTTTGTAATATGAATTACCTGTCAATAAAAGGTAGTGTTAACATGAGTTATAACTCAGCACCAGAATTGTAGTGTTAAACAAGTAACTGGACAAAGACAAAGTTACCAGTAGACAGCCTCTGTAGCAAAATGATGAAGTGCAAACAAAGGTTGTGTAATTTCAAGAAATTATGAAGGGGAACAGAGAAACAAAGAATAGAAAAATAGATAAAAAAAGTATATTCCAAAAAGAGAGCAACTGCTTCTCAAAGGCCAGTAGAAAACAATAGTCTGTGGACCTTTGGCATACTAGAGATACGAGGTTCACTCGTATAGTACACAAGGTCTGTCACTCAAAATATAAATGAATGTCACTTTTCATAAGACATTATAATTTGGAACTGTATTCACTATACAGTACAGTGGATGCGGTTTGTACAGGGAATAGTTTTGAGAAACTATGAGCCATACTTCTACTAAAGATGGCTCTCATGGTTCTGCCATTATTATTGGTCAGGCCAAGGTTTAAGTTTCAAGCTTTGGTTACTTTGTATCACAAAGAAAATGAAGGAATGGTACATGGGAAAGAAAAGTCACAAAGAAAATAAAGTAGCCAGTTAAAGAACATGAATTTGCATCTATTAATATCTTTCCACAGAAAGATGAATTAAGGAGTGGCAACCCCAAGATCTCTGAATGGCTGTAGTTTAAGGCTCCAACCTTAAAATACAAGATAACTCGGTAATAATGGAAGCCAACAGAGAAACCATCACCATGATACAGATTAGAAAAGGTTATTAAGTACCCTAGGCATGAAAGTTGTGTTTATTTCAAGTAAACAAATGTTACATGCTGTCTAATACTTTGAAAAAAAGTTCTATTTAACAATTTTTCACCTGTTCAAGAGCAGATATAAGCTCCATGGCAGTGGCTTTGAACTGGCGAGCCAATGCTATGAAATCGGGATCTTGCCCTGCTTGCTCCATCTCTAATTAAGATGAGAAAAATGATAGCAACTTATCATCATTGCTGATAAGGATAAAAGGTTGTTCGATACATACAAAAAGCCAATAATAGTGGCATCAATGCAGGAGAAGCATTGAAACCTTTTTAATTCAAACAGAATAGAAGATACAAATAACTATTTATACAAATAAACTACTCTAGAAAGAGCAAGCAAAACATCATTTGTCCAATAGCAAAGGAGATCTAAAAATAATTTGATTAAAACCTAAAACTACCATTCTGAAGTAAAATTTTTCAACTACTACCTCAATTACAACTATCAAATAGAGAAGAAAAACTAAATCAAAAGTGGATAACCCCACTTCCGATTTTATAATTTATACTTAGTTACATGGAAAGTTACCAAAACGTAAACAGGCTGACCATATCTTAAAATGGATTCTTATTCAACATAGTTCCAAGAAGAAGCTCAAATATCTTGTTTATTAAATTATTCACAGGTGGGAGGTAGTTGTCACAAAACTTCCCAAAGAAGGTCACATCATATAGCCTTTAAGACAAAGAAATGCCCTTTTCTCTACCTTTCAGTTTGTTAACCCCCTCCTAAATTAGTACCAGTAAACTATTATATAGAACAGAATTAAGGGCAGTGCCTTGGTAGTTAACCACTTGAACAGACCAAGGCCTAGGTTCAACTCACCAACACCCCTTCCAAGCAGCCCCCGAGACAGGGAGGGAGAGGGGAGAGAGAGAGAAAGAGAATAGAAAATCTTATTAATTAAAATTATGTATGAAAAACATGACATTAAACTATTTTGCAGCATAGAAGAATAATTTGTATTTGAAAGTCTTCCTTTTAAAATAACTCCAAGAAGAATAAAATTGATAAAATTCTAATAATATCTTCAATTCTTATTAGATGTCCTTTTTTTAACGAGAATATGACATACTATCAATATGGTCAAACTTCTATTCAATTAATGTTATTTACGACAACTATTAATAACAACAATTTCAAATTGTTAATTATAAGTACAAAACTTTTGCCGATCTAATAGGTGATTGCTTAGAACCTACAATTTCTTTGAGCTAATAGTGTGTTTGGGTAGGGTACTAGTTGAGAGAATTTCTATTTTAGAAACAACCCTTAAAGTACCTTTGCTCTAAATCTATCGTTTCAGATACTTAACAAGGCATAAGGTGAAAATGAAAAGGTGTTCAAAAACCTTCTTACACACCTCCAATTCCTTCTGAACGACACCTAAGAAAATTTTGCTAAGCTCCATCTTGTCAAACTCTCCCCAATCCACTGGACTCAATTAATTTTTGCAGAACACTACAATTAGCGTGCTTCCACCATCAGCCACCACCAAAGCATACAGATTAATCTCAAGCAACAACATCGTCTTCCACTTGCTACCAACATTCACCACGTATCAGCTCAACACACATGAATCCCTTTAACATTTAAACCAAAAACTCTATAAGACCAGAACATATAAGAACATTTTTATGCGATTAGTTCTACTTTCTCGACTCCCTACGAATGGTATCATCCATACTATAAAGAAAGGTCATGATTACTCACCAGCTTTTGTCATGTCCACAGGAGAAATTCGTGCAGTGCAAGAAGTTCCTCTTGCAGTAAGTTCCTGGACAATAAATCTGCACAAACCTTCACGAACAATAGTGTAGGTGACCCTCCCACTTGGTTCCTCTGCTCCTCTTGAGAGATTCAATGCTCGAGCAGCAACTCCTCTACATTTAATATCATAATCTATCAGCACAGAAATAAGACGTAAACCACAACAACAAGGCACAAATTTAAATGAAAACAAAAAGGGTCGAAATAGGGTAATAAGCCAGTTAATCTTTAAAAGAATAGCATTATGAAAGAGAAGGAAAGTTAAAGTGAAAATATACCTGTTATGGCAATGGAAAACCTCTTGCTGATTTTTTCCATCCAGTTTGTGAGAATCTGATATCCCAGATTGATTTTTCAAGTTCCGCTCCCCATGTTCCGCCACTGCACCTATGAATAGTAAAATGGTAGGATTCTCATACATAATGAAAGTAAACTTGCACAGTAAAATAAATAACCAAAAGCAGGCTTACCATTACTGGGATATAACACAGGTCCCACCATTATTGACTCTGCCTCATCACAGACAGGTAGGATGTCTATTAACTGTTTCTCTTCTCTCTGCCATAATTCTTGTTCAACTAACTTCACGCTGCACAAGGAGAAACACCATTTTGCCCAAGGAAGTCAGAACCAAAACTTAGAGAATGCAAATAGTCAAAGCGGTAGCAAAATAAAAATTAACAAATTTCAAAAATTAAAAGATGCCTGAAGGCATCACCAACTCACCAATAATGTGTGAGCGAAATTAAAAGATAGTTTCTCCCAAATAATATATATGTATACTTGTTGGGTCCCAATACCCGGGGTCCTTAAAAGAATGGGCAAAAGGACGAGTACTTGACCTGAGAAGCCCAAGTTGTCAGTTTGTCTAAGCGAAAGGTGTAAAAAGCGCAGGACATTCCACAATGGGCCCAAAAGCCTTTAGCAAGTCAAAGAATGCGATCAGCTACCAGAGAACCCTCTCATCCCGTCCGAGAACAAGCACAATATGGCATATAGTACGCGGACTCATCCAAAGGATGGTAAAGCCGAGAAAGGGACGAGGACTCTCCCAGGATGTCCGAGAATGCATTTCAACTTCACAATATCAAAGAACACGCAACCCATGCGTCACGCCACCACCAAACCTCGAACATGCCTTGTCACTTCAAGACATGTCATTCCGACAAGGTATGGCGGTCGGCGCCCGTTGAAGCTAACTTCTCGACACGCCAAAGATGCGACACAGCATGGCCATGTCAGCAGGGCAGGTGGACAGCCTCCCTGCAGGCACGTGGGCACGTCAACAACCATACTTCTCTATAAATACTTACTTAGAGCCCAAAAGAAAGGGATCCCCCCGCTGGACCTTCTCTCGACATCTCTTGAAGTATCTTTGATCTTTTGAGATCTTTCTCTCTAACCAGAAAAAAGAGATAAAAGAAGGAAAAGAAAGGGTTTCTCCCTACTTTGTATACAACAAACGAACATAGTGAAGATCTTTCTCAGGCTTCCAGCCTCGTGGTTTTTTCCTCCTCATTTTAAGGGGAGGTTTCCCACGTAAAATCTGGTCTCAATCTCTCCATCTCTCTAACCCCGAACTTCCAAACTCTTATGTTGCTCCGGACCCCGAAAACCGATACGCAACATTGGCGCCGTCTGTGGGAAGAAGACTAAAAGTCAGCTTCTCACCCTTCCAAAACAACACCAGACAACACTTCAATTCTTCCACAACCGCCAACACCCAAAGGATGATGAGCGGGGCGAGGGCAAGACGTCGCCCGAGAGGACGAGCGCCCGGCCAGTGTCTCTGTCGGGCGGCATGAGGGATGGCGGTCCCGAAGATGCGAAGACTAGAACAAAAGGTGGATAACCTTTCAAGAACCATCCATACCTTACGCGAAAGGGTGTACGAGCTTGATCAGAGGAAGACACCGAGAGCTCGCGTCCACCAAGTGTCTCGGGAGCGCGGATCGCCTGAGTTCTGGTGAGTTGAGGACTACCTCAGCAAGAAGAAATCTATGAACCAAGCCCCATCAAGGAGGGGGCTCAAGAAGCTCGGGAAGACTGTCTGTCTTTGGACACAAGGCCGCGAAGCAACTCAGCCGGAGGAACCGAGAAGACTCCTTGCCCCAGGGACGGGGAAGGAGGGAGAAGGCGCGCCCACGGAAGACCCAAAGACCGTCCGGCACGATAAGCCCGAGCGGATGGTCCTTGGGGAAGAAAAACACTCAGGCCCATTGGCCTTCACTGACTCCATCACCAACATCCTGAGGCAGATCAAGGACGAGAAGTTCCTAAAATGGCCCAGGGCCTTGAAGAACCCAGAAGGAGGTGACCAATGGGAATCTTTTGTCATTACCATTGTTGTCACGGCCACGACACAGGGGACCGCATGAAGCTTCAGGCAGAGATCAATCGACTAGCGGCAGAAGGCCATCTTGACCGTTTCCTTCCACAACCTGGGCCTGGCCCCAAACCAGCAGGACACAACCGGTCACGCCACTCCCAGAGGCAAGGCCAGGATAGGCTTGGAACACGCCTGACTCGTTCTTAGCAACGCCAGTGCTGGCAAGGCCAAGAACTAAACATAATCGATAAAAGACCCAAGGGAGCAGCAAAAGGACCACCAAGACTGGAGCTCATGGACTAATGTAACAAGAGGAATTCAAGAAGGCCCTAGAGGCTAAACGGTGTAACACGTACCCATCAATAAAAACGTCCATTCGTTGTATTTATCAAGAACTGCTCCAAGACTCCCTCATCAACGACAAATTTAAAAACTCGGTTCCGTCCGAGCGGCCCAAGAGGTCGTAATCAAAAACTCGGTTCCGTCCGAGCGGCCCAAGAGGTCGTAATCAAAAACTCGGTTCCGTCCGAGCGGCCCAAGAGGTCGTAATCAAAAACTCGGTTCCGTCCGAGCGGCCCAAGAGGTCGTAATCAAAAACTCGGTTCCATCCGAGCGGCCCGAGAGGTCGTAATTAAAAACTCGGTTCCGTCCGAGCGGCTCAAGAGGTCGTAATCAAAAAAACTCGGTTCCGTCCGAGCGGCCCCAGAGGTCGCAATCAAAAAACTCGGTTCCGTCCGAGCGGCCCAAGAGGTCGTGTTCAAAAACTCGGTTATGTCTGAGCGGCCCAAAGGGTCGAATTCAAGAACTCAGTTCCATCTCAAGAAATCTTAAGGGCCAAAGCCTCAACGAGTATGACGAAAGATAGAAGAAACAAACACAACGAGAAATCGTCTAAGACTTCAGTATCATTTATTAAACAACGCATGTACATCACGTAAGAAAAAGAAGAAAAATACATATACACATCCTAAGACGCTGGGGGCTGGCTCCCCGAGAGCTCAGCCTATTGAGGCTGATCTTCGTGAAGCATTGGGGGCTCCGCTGGATCCGAAGGCCCTGACGGCCCTGGCTGAGAGGAGCTAGGGAAAGGCCTCCTTGAATCCCATATAAATCTTCGCGATCAAAGCATTGGCATTAGGGGGATCAAGCACGGCGGCGAGGGGAACCGCGGATGAATAAGACAGTTACTCGGCGGCACATGTTAACGCCTCGGTCCCAAGACTGCTCTCTAATAAAGGCCAAGTTCCGCGGGCGAAACGGACGTCCTCGGCTTCTCCTCCGAAAGATATAGCCTTTCTTGAAGTCTTGGTGATGAGCTCATTTGGAGCCTCATGATTTCCTCCAACAAGGCTATCTTACTTCTCGCCTCGCCAAGTCAATTCTTGACCTTTGGGCGGCCTCATTGGAGTCCTCGAACCTCCATCTTGGAGGCTATCTTTCCACCACATCTTGGAGTTGCATCAAAGAGCAAAACCGTGAGAGCAAGAAAGAAAAAAGCGAGAATGCCAAAACACTCAAAAACGATGAAGGTACGGGAAATAAAGTCACCGCTCACGGTGGCCTCCCGGTGGTCTCGGACGGTTGGGCCTCACAGACAGGCACCACAGAAACCTCAACCTCCGACTGAGATAAAGGAACATCAGCAGTGGCGCCCAAGGCCTCGACAGCA
This sequence comes from Nepenthes gracilis, assembly GCA_033239525.1. Lineage (NCBI taxonomy): Eukaryota > Viridiplantae > Streptophyta > Magnoliopsida > Caryophyllales > Nepenthaceae > Nepenthes > Nepenthes gracilis. Next base: position 13,307,638 of record BSYO01000031.1, read on the forward strand.
ATAAGAGGCGCCGCCGTCTCCTCCTCAGTTTCTTCACAAAACTCACCAGAACGAACTTGGACTATAACGGGATGCCCAGAAGGATCCGAGGACACCAGACCAGCTACAAATTCCTCAGCCTCCACCTCCTCTCGGACTGTTTCAACCGTCATTTCCCTCTCTGCGCCAGCAGAGGAGCTCGCGCCAGCCATGTCCTCGGAGAGAAAATCCACAGGAACTGGATCATCACAAGGGGGCTGGACGCCCGAGATCTCCAAAGACGGGAGAATTGTCTCCAAGGACCCAGCAGGAGGGCCAGATGAGGACGCCAGGACAGGACTTTCCGTCTCCGAGGACTCCGGCAAAGTAACAGTCCTCGCCCTCTTGGAAAGAGGGGCAATCACCTCATCCACAACAACGTCAAAAGCGTCGTTATCATCGTCATCAGAGGGAGCATACTCGATAAGGGCGGCCGGGCGCTTTGAGCTCTCGGTCGTAGAGCTCCTTTCAGGACGACCGGCCGGACTTCCTATCCTCAAAGGCCGCGTACTCCCCGTCGACCTCTTCTTCTTGGACTTCTTGGATGGAGCTGCAGCAGAAGACTCGACCCGGGATTCCCACTTGGCCTCTACAAACTTCTCAGGCGACAACCAAATGTTGCGTTTATCTTCATGAAAGCTCCCAAGGTTGGCGAGCACCAGGTCCGTGGACTCCTTCGCAATTTCCCTGTCCTCCAACGAAGGCTCAGAACACCACCTGCTGGCCACTTTCTCCCAGCCTACAGGAATGGCCCATTCCTGGTGAACTCCGAGGAAAAAGTACTTGTCCTTCCACCGTTTGGTGGAGTCAGGATTGCCCCCACACATCAGTGAAAAATCCGGACGCGGGGTCATAGTAATCCAGTCAAGGTTATGTGTGAAGCGAAACATAACCTTGACGGTGGTGACACTCAAATGCTTCTTATGGCATCTCAAGAAAACGCACAAGGAGACTAAATACCTTACCGCGTTTGGCTGGAGTCTCACGAAAGGAACCCCGAGTGCCCTCATAAGATCGTAAAGCTCTGCTGGCGGTGGGAACCGCAACCCTCCTTTAAGATGAACCTCATAAACGGTAATGAAGCCGTTCGGAGGGCTCAACGCCCTATCCTCTGCTCCGGGAATAAGCACACCCGCGGACTCCGAAATATGGTATCGAGCTCGAATCTTCGAAAGCTTAGCAAGGGTCATCGTAGAAGCAATCTCTCTCACTCCAGGCGCCCTCAACATTGTAAAGAGAAAGTGAAAAAAGGCACAAGGAATTGTAATGGGAAGACAACGCGAAGAGAAAACGAAAAGAGAAACGGGCAGAAACGGCTCTGTGAGGGAAGAAACCCATTTATAGGTTTGAAATTTTGAAAGGGCGCCATCATTGCCCTAGCCACGCGTCACCTGGCCATTCGATAGCAGGAAATGATGGCCTTTGCCTTCCCAAGATGTACGCAGCCCGTCAATCACGCATTCAATGCTCTGCAGAAGCCCAAAACGGCGGCGCTACAAATCCTCGGACTCAAAGGAGTTCCCGGACATCACTGCTTCAAATATTGGTTGGCCATAAACCCGAGGACACAATACATCTCGGACTAAGTTGGAAGATAGGCCTTCAAGCGTCATCACTCCTCGGACGGTCATTATGCGCGCGGACAGATTCTCATGGGAAATGCCATCAGGAAGGAAAGTTGTGTTACGAGGACATGCCAAACGGTCGAGGACTTCGAGCCCTTTGGCATGGGGGGCTAGTGTTGGGTCCCAATACCCGGGGTCCTTAAAAGAATGGGCAAAAGGACGAGTACTTGACCCGAGAAGCCCAAGTTGCCAGTTTGTCTAAGCGAAAGGTGTAAAAAGCTCAGGACATTCCACAATGGGCCCAAAAGCCTTTAGCAAGTCAGCAATGCAGTCAACGACCGAGAACCCTCTCATCCCGTCCGAGAACAAGCACAATATGGCATATAGTACGCGGACTCATCCAAAGGATGGTAAAGCCAGAAAGGGACGAGGACTCTCCCAGATGTCCGAGAATGCCAGCTCAGCTTCACAGTCATCAAAGAACACGCAACCCATGCGTCACGCCACCACCAAACCTCAGAACATGCCTTGTCACTTCAAGACTGACATTCCTGACAAGGTATGGCCAGTCAGCGCCGTTGGAAGCTAACTTCCTGGACACGCCAGCATGCCTGACACAGCATGGCCATGTCAGCAGGGCAGGTGGACAGCCTCCCTGCAGGCACCAGCAGGCACGTGGGCACGTCAACAACCATACTTCTCTATAAATACTTACTTAGAGCCCAAAAGAAAGGGATCCCCCGCTGGACCTTCTCTCGACATCTCTTGGAGCATCTATGATCTTCTAAGATCTTTCTCTCTAGCCAGAAAAAAGAGATAAAAAGAAGGAAAAGAAAGGGTTTCTCCCTACTTTGTATTTTGTACACAACAAACAAACATAGTGAAGATCTTTCTCAGGCTTCCAGCCTCGTGGTTTTTTCCTCCCTCATTTTAAGGGAGGTTTCCCACGTAAAATCTGGTCTCAATCTCTCCATCTCTATAACCCCGAACTTCCAAACTCTTATGTTGCTCCGGACCCCGAAAACCGGTACGCAACAATACTCTAATTACAATAGAATGATTTCAATAAATCAAGAGTAATAGTTCGCAATGAAAAACTAGACGCTCCATTAAAGGCACAATGACAATAGATTCACCGATTCACAACCCAAGAAATTCTCTTCAATATATGGCTATGTGCTTAAGTTGTTAGGTGAAAACCCAACAAACGATTTATACTCCAACCACTCATGTGAATGTCTTTGTAGGTTTAATGCCTAGATAAATTACATCATATTTTATATCATATGATGAAAAATAATTATAAGAAAATGAGAATTTTGGGAATTGAAATCAAGACCACTTAGATCAATGGGCCAACAGATTCAAAACCCTAAGCAGTTATGTGAGGGCCAAAGAATGATATTGTTAGGTCCATAGTGCCTTCGACAAAAACAGGCAATTACACGAGTTGGGAATTTCATGTGAATGAGAATGGGATCCAAGCTCCTTGTCTTAAGAAGTTTGACCAGGATGACATCCTTTATATATTAAGATCTTTTATATATTAAAATCTCCACTATTGAATTATCATCCAATGGTAGAGATGGGAGATGGATGGGGTATCCTTCCGGCACTCAAATGGGTACATAAACAATCGTATCGCACCTCTGAGCCTCAGATACAAAGCTATTCAAGCTGCCCACATGGCATAACAAAACTTCCAGGCTTCCCTATAAATACAAGGCTTCATTAACCATTGAAGGGGATCCAAAATCAGGTGCAAAGGTTCCCTTATACTGGAGAAATAACTAATAACTTAGCACTTGGATTGGACCATCAACATTCTTGGAGCCAAGTGGTCTACCTCAAGAGTAAGGTTGTGTTCTTGAGTGGAACACCTGACCTGAGTCATTTTCTCATACTTTGGAGTCTTCCTACTCCATCTCCATACTTAATGAGAAAACAAAGTTAAGACCCACGAATACTTAGAGTGGGTGAATAGATGTTGCAATGCAGAAGTGTAAATTAAACAAACTTATAATTACAATACACGTAAAGCAATTTCGGTCTAGATAGTTGGAATTAACTTATCACCACTCGCATGCATACAGAAATGAAATGGCAACTAGGCAAACGATATAGGATTTGGTAACGAGGGGAAACAAATATGTGCTGCGAAACCCTTTGGGCTATTAATCACCAACTTCAAAATTCATAATCCGAAAATTGTCAACTTACAAACCCGCAAATAGACATGCTATCCTTAGATGACTAACTATGGACATGTGATCAATTAATTTACTTCTTAGATATGCAAAAACGTAGCTATCCAAACTCCATCTTGTTTTTCCAAGTGGATCTCTAAGATATGAACAAAAAATATTATAAACCATTAGATGACTCTCTCTTTTGTTTAATATTGACTCCAAATAAACTAATTCTTAACAAGATCTCATCACTACACAATGAACAATTATCACCAAAAAAGAGCCTAATTCTAACTTGAATTTTGCATTGGCCAATTTTTTAAGACCTCTCTATCTCCACTACCTCACTAATCTCCCCCCTAACCTCTTTTAAACAAAGAATCAACTAAGCAACTCCCAAAAAATATAATGGATACGGGCTGAAAACTACATTCAGCTTGGGCTTTTATCTGTCAAAAATCATGCGGTTCAGATCTAATGTCTGCAGCATGAGCTTATGTCTCACACCTTTCAAGCTACTTCACTCCTAGAAACTAAAGCTTGAGTTTCCATCTCACTTGCATTGAGTGAGATGATTCTGGAGGTCCGCAACTTTAGCTGGCCCCTTGCTTGCATCTAGCAAGTTAATTCAGGAGGTCCGCAACTTTAGCTGCTATCTTGTTTCAATCTAGCTAATTGATTCTAGAGGCCAATAGCTTGATGCATTATCACACTTCCATCTACCTTATTGACTCTGAGTCCTTCAACTTGAGCCGATATCTTGTTACTATCTAGCTGACTTTAGAAGCCTACAACTTAAGCCGATATCTTATTGCTACCTAGCGCTTGTCCTGTTTGAACTACTTATGGTTAAATTACCTTAATAATAAGTTCAAGTCCTGAAACAAATCTTATATGATTGTTAAGTTATGATAGTGTCACGAAACATGCCAAGACTTGCAGGTCTAACACTTAACATTGAGTTTGCCTCGATAACTAGCCCAAAGGGACTAGCATCCTAGGACTCTATCTCATGACCGAGAATCTAGTACAGCTCGGCATCCACACCATTGCCATCATCAGTAGTCTTACTACGCGGTCCAGATGAGTCGGTAATCTCATTTTCCTCTTTTCTCATCCTGAGACAACGCTGAATTGGGCATTGGAGGGGTTCTCCGCTAACAAAAGCTGGGTCACTCACTTATTTGTTTGTGGTACGCAGGTTCAGGTTTATTGGTTACTCGATCAAATTCAATCTCAAGTCTACTTCCTTCAGAGTCAAACCTCGGCTCATGGGGACGGCATCAATATTATTCTCTTAAGGAATGAATATGCACTACACAAATTAATTGGATAAGCAGACAGATTCCAGAAAGATAAAACCGGAAAACATTCGATATAAAGAGAAACAATACACATTTAGAAGCAGTTTTTCTATCAGAATCGAGAATAATGGCTTGAAATCTACCCCGATTCGCATAACTAACGTAAACAAATCAAAATTACGTTTCAAATTAGTCCTTAGCTTCAAAGGAAGAGAGGGAACCTGCTGGGATCAGTGCAGCCGATTTGAACGACAGCTCCGGCAATAACAACTTCGTTTCTGGAAGGACGAACTCCCCAACGGCTCGGCAGCTCCACGGATTCCATTGCCATATCTCTGATATAAAACGAAAGGGAGAGAGAGCGGGAGATGAAATATAAAGGAGTATGCATGGCAACGGGGCGCCGTTTTGGTTAAGCCACCCGTTGCTTGGCTGTCCTTTTGTGAATCTCTCATTTTCTCCCCCTTCAATTCGGGCGAAGCTAAATTTACAGCAGGATTTTTAACCGTTCGGTCAATCCTAAAATCATTATTTGTGATCACAGGTGTTTTATGACAGCTGTTGAAAAGTATTCTTTTTAGAGTGCATTTGTTTTTTTAAAATAATGAGGAAATCGTTTGTATATTATGCAAAAATAATTTTATCGGTTTCTAAATCAAATTATTTATTAATATATTATTTTATCTCAGTTGACTAAAATCATTCTTTAGGATTGAACATCCCGTTTAATACTGCGTAGAGCCATTACCTGGTTGACCGTTTGATTTAATACTTTTCTATTTGTGTCGTTAATACTTAGACGTTACTTTAATTTTAGACTGAATCGAGTTATCTTAGGTTATATCTAATAATAAATTTGATGTCAAAATTGATAATTATTTAATTTATTTTTTTATATTTGTATTATTATACTTTAATCTAACAAATTATTTTGAAATATAAATAGGTAATCTAATTATTTAAAAAATTTAAACGTTTTTTTTTTTCCGGTGAGCAATTACGCTGACCGTAAACAACGCATCACAACCATTAACATATCAAGAACTTCCAGGCCACCAAGCAATTCAAAAACCGAGAAAAGTACGTTTCAATATATTTATATATATAATTCACATAAATTTTTTACTTGGCCCATATAGTTTTTACATGTTGTATTTATTTACCACTTATATCCTAATATTACACTTTACAAAGTCAGGTGGCCCATATCTATGCATGTTTGAAATCCTTATAGTTATTATACTAAAAGAGTAAGAAAAATTTATTAGACATGCTATAATTTATAAATTATAGTATAGATAATTAAATAGTATGTATAAAATTTAAGCATTATGGATATCAAAAAGTAAAATGGATTATTAGAATTATACTAAAAAAAAAAAAATGTAGACAATTATAAATATTTAAAGCTATACACATTTGATAAATACTGATACTCAGTGTCCACATTCCTGATCAATCCTCGCAAAATTGGGTCCTAATACCATAAGAAACTAGTAGACCCGAGAGGCCCAGACGGCCAAGTCAACCCGTGCGGGATAGCGGACTCAAAGTCCACTCGGAACCATGAGCCCAAAATCGGCCTCGTACTGCACCATGGTCTATAAAGTTTGCGCGTCAAAGGTTTGATGACTGGCCCTGATAGACTGTAAAAGGAATGATGGCCAGCAAAACACGCGATCTTGTAGACTTGACATCATGTCAGGTCAGCGTGCATGCAACCTCCCTGACACGGTAGAGTGGGCTTGCAGAGCTGGTAGTAAGACTTTCTACATATCCAGTGCCACGTGGTAACCCTTTGCAGAGGGTTTCGCCTATTATATGCGCTTCCACTTTACACCTCCCAAGGGGGAGGATCCAAATTTTTGGCAAAGGAGAACTCTGGGCCCTTACACTTTCAAAAGGGAAAGAGAGATAAAAACGTGAGCATATCTTGTAATTTCCTTGTAGCCATACACGTTATAGTAAAACAAGTTCCTAGACCTAGAGTCCCGTGATTTTTTTCCTCTCATTCAAGAGAGGATTTTTTTACATAAAATCTCGTATGTCATCCCTCTCTCCTCTCTCCCATCCGCCCAGATCACATTTACTAATTCAAAGAGATAATCAAATTATCTTTATGTTGCACGAATTTCGTCCGAGTGCGCCCCAAGATCCCGAGCGGTCATTTGGGTCTTCATCCTTACAGTGGATGAAATCCGGGACGCAATATTGGTGCCGTATGTGGGAATGTGATGAAAGGTCCAACGTTTCCTTTTGAACACTCGATCCCTTACACAGGAATGGTAAACACATAAGCCCAAGTCAGTACGTCCATCCAAGATACTGCATCCTACGGCAACTACCTCCCCACGGGCAGTAAGATGGATGACCGTCCAGAGCTTTGTGTACAGGCACTGGCTGTTAAAGTGGACGGTCTCTCAAGAGCCGTCCAAGCTCTTTGCTCAAAGCTGGACGGGCAGACAACGGGAGTACCAACCAAGGCCTCCTAGACCCCAACGTCTCGAAAAAAGAGGAAGGAAAAGAAGCATCCCAAGAAACAAGCTAGTTAACGCGAGGACCTAGGGACACGGGTTGCCCTAAGCAACGAAGTCCCGTTACGACTTGAAGGTCGCTTGGGTCCTCGGATCCAAGAGGACGGCCAAGAAAGGTCAAATCCTCATCACTCTTGTTGCAATCGAGAGGCCACCATTCGGGAAGGATCCTCTTGCAAAGGGACCCTTACAAAAGAAAAGAGCCGCGCTAAGCAAAAGACTGCACAAGGTTCTTGCGAGTTAAGAAACTATCTCAACGAAAAGAAGGCAATGGCTCAACCCCAAACAAAGAAGAAGCTTAAGAAAGTCTAGAAACTGATCTTCGGAGAGGAGGCCAACGAAACAAAAAGGCCAACAAGTGAGCCAGAATTCCACCTGAGGATGGGTGGAGGGAAAAAGAAAGAGCGGGGACCTCCAAAATCTCCGAGGATCGTCAAGGCAATGCAAATCTGAGTAGGTTGTTTGAAGGAAGTCCAAGCCTTCGAACCTGACTCTCTTGAACGATTCGCATACCAACATCCTAAGGCGAATCCAGGACGAAGAATTTCTGAGGTGGCCTAAGAAATTGAAGAACCCAAATGGGGGTGATCAAGTAAAGTACTGCCACTACCATCACCATCGAGGTCAAGACACTTAGAGTTGTTGGACGCTGCAGGTGGAGACAGAAGGCTAATCAATCAAAGCTACCTCAATTGTTTCATACAAAGACCTGGACAAGTTTCCTGAACAGTAGGAGAAAGTAAAGCAAACCAACCGTGAGGTGAAATAGCATAAGCGTGATATCCCCTCGGCCAACCCGGACGACAGCACGCAAAGGCCTTGAGAAAGCCTAGATGTACTTTAGGGATCTCTAAGCATGGTAAGGCTGCAGAGAATCGCACTCCGCGAGGAACAATTAAAGATGCTCGCAGCCAGGAAAAGTGTCCAAGGATGTAAGCCAGTGAGGCCTACGAGACCGATTTGACCCAAGGAGCCAAATCGACTCTAGAGGCCGAAGGACTTGGACCCCCAAGAGGTCCAAGAGGCTGATGTAGTCAAGAGCCTAAGTCAGCTCAGGGGACTCGAGAACTTACATTCACATCCTGAGAGGCCCAAGAAGTCGATTTGGCCAAATAGGTTAAATTAGCCTCAGAAGCCCATAGACTTAGGTACTCATCCTAGAAAAATATTATGAATATATGTACGAATGCCCAAGTGAGGGGAAAAGCATCATGCCTTGTTCTTGTAATGTATTTCTGTGGATATAATGAACTCTTTTAACTTGTTTCCTGTCTTGCATTTTACTAAATAATTGCATGTCATCTCATTAATCTATAAGATCTAGGCTGCCTCTAAGTCAAGTGGATAGGATTCCTTTCACTTGCTTTAAAACTCAGCTATGTCCAAGCAGCCCAAGAGGTCATACTCAAAATTCGGCTATATCCAAGCGGCTCAAAAGATTGTTCTCAAAACTCGGCTATATCCGAGAGGCTCAAGAGATCGTACTCAAAACTCAACTATGTCCGAGCAGCCCGAGAGGTTATAATCAAAACTTGGCTATGTCCAAATGATCCAAGAGATCGTACTTAAAACTTGACTATGTTCGAGCGGTCCAAGTGGTCGTATTTAAAACTTGGCACGATACCAAGCAACCCTAGAGGTTGAATTTGAAATTTAGGGGGCTTAAAACAGTAAGCATGCCACAATCCTAGAGGTAGTATCTTTAACCTAAGACAGTCAAAAGGTTTGGACATTAAGCTTGCATAAGACTAACTTATTTAACTGCATGTCACAAAAGAACCAAACACTCGTACAATCCGAGTAAATGAAACAAGTGCTTGAATTTGAACAATATAAGTTTTATTTACATATGCAATGTGTGTACAACAGTATGCATGTTAAAAAAGGAGGAAAAACCTCTACAAATTTATAGATGGTCCTCAAAAGGTCCTGGCTGGGAGGAAGTCCCTTGCTGCTACTGTCTCCATGATCCAGAAGGCCCTGCTTGTCCTGAAAGTCCTTGCTGCCTAGAAGATCGAGGATCACTCGATGACCTTGGCCAAGAAGGGCTGGGAAACGGCCTTCCCGAAAAGCCATACAAATCCTCTGAGCACGTGGCACTGGCGTTTCGAGAATCGAACACTGCCATGGAAAACCGTGGATGCAGCAATTTCATCACTCGACGGCACAAATTAATGTCGTCCGAGTATTTACCCTCCAGGGTCGGGGCTATGTCTGCGGCCCTTACTGAAATCCTCAACACTTCCTCCAGCTAGAGGTTCCTATCCCGCAACAGCCCGTATTGAACTTGCTGAAGCCTCAACGTATCCACTGGGGAAGCGATCTTGCTCTCGGCCTTGGTAGCTTTTCTCTTAGACTCAGCTAGCTCCAATTCTAGACACTTGCGGGCTTCCCAGAGACTTTCAGGGACTCCAACTTGGTGCAAGTCTAAACGACACCACCAATGAGCAGACCAAGGTTCACGGCTAGCTCTTTAAGCTTTGAAGAAAAGCAAAACTGTTAAGGCAAGAGTAACAGGAAATGAGAAGCTAAAAGTTGATGAATGACAGAAGAATACCTGAGAGACGAGAGAGCCAGTGGCTAAGCTCTGCAGTAGGCACCACAGAAGTCTCAACCCTGGTCTCGAGTATAGGGGCACCTCCATCCAAATCAAGGATTGGGGGCTCAGCAGTCCCAGAAGGCTCTGTAGCCCCAGTCACAGCCTCAACAGCGCTTGGAGCCCCATCAACATCCTCGGCTAGGGCCTCCTCCTAGACCTCAAGCAGAATCATCCTTGGGCTATAAATTTGGATTTAAAGGCAAAGGGTCCTACGATCGCAATAGTCTCCTTGACCTCAGCCTCAGCAGTCTTAGAGAATGTCGTCACAGTCATCACCACTACTTCATCGACCCAAGTCACCTCAGCCTCCCCTGCAGCGTGCTCCTCAATGATGCCCTTGGACAGACTGTCCATCCAATCTGAGACCTCACCAGTAAAGACAATGGATATTTCAAGCACAGACTCGGGAAGAGGAGGAGGAACCACTAGTGAATCCATGTACAAGACTGCGGTCACAGAGGGCTACTCGGCAGGCCTCGCAGCCTTTTTCCTGAACTGGCGCTCAATGATGGCCTAGTCATCACCGGACGAGGAACTCCCCATAGGAACAGCAGGATGTTTGGACGAGGACTCAGTCCACTGACTTTTCCTCGAGCGCTCGGACGATTCCTCTATCCTCAGACTCTTTTGCGCAATCTTCTTCTTCTTCTTGGACGAGCGGTCAGCATGGGCACCAGAGTCCCCGCACTGAGGCCCCACTTGGCATTAGCCGAATTCTTAGGCCACGGCCACTTATTCTCCCTATTCTCATGAAAACTAAGGAGGTTGGACTAGATGAGAGCTACGAGATCCTTCACCAGTGCCCTCTCCTTAGGCGTGGCTTCTTGGCAGAACGAGGGATCTACATTCCCCCAGTCATTGGGAATATCCCAAATACGGTGAACTACCATGAAAAAGAATTTATCTTTCTACCTTTTGGTGGAATCAGGATTGCCACCACTCAGCGCCGCAAACTCAGGACGCGGAGTAATGACAGCCCAATCTTGGCCATGTGTGAACCTCAGAATCACCTTCACGGCCAAGGACTCGAAGGTCTAATGATGGCAACACGTGAAAACACAGAAAGAAACAAGATACCTTATGGTGTTGAGCTGAAGACGAGCAACAAAAACCTTGAGATCCTTCAAGACGTGATACAAGTCCAACAACAAGTCAAAGTGAAGCCCGCTCTTAAGGTGGATTGTGTAAACTGTGATAAAACCGTCCGAAGAAGTGCAGGCCCTCTCATGAGGCTCTGGAACTAGCATCCTCATCTCTGAAGGGATGCTATACTTTGCTCGAATGGCGTCGAGGTCAGAGACCGTAAGGGTGGAAGCAATATTGGCAACACCGGGCACCATTGGAATATGAGGAAGGAAGATGAACAGTGCGAAGGAGGTTGCAGTGAACGTCTTCAAGGGACTTATAGATTTTAGAAGTTAAGTGAAGGAAGGTGGGTTGCAGAAAGGCAAAGAAACCGTCTTTAAGGGCTTTGAATTTCAAAGGCGCGCGCCATCATTGCTTTTGCCACGTGTCAACCTCCCGTACGCTGCCTGGGATAGTGGGCTTATGTTTCCAATGCAACAACCGCCGCATTAAATGCTCATTTAATGCGCTTTAATGACCCAAGTGGCAGCTTGAGCCAAGTTCTCAGACTCAGAAGGATCTCAGATAAATATGCAAAAACGGCTATCACTTTGAAATGCCCAGCAGTATCAGATCCAAGATTCCTCAAACGTTTTGGACGGACTGCTAACCTCAAAATTCCCCGGACACTATACTCTGACTAAGAGCTTCAAAGTGCTCTTGGACATTTCAACCCTCACATCCCGGACTCCTGCTTCCAGCCATGACCAAGGACATTAAGGACTCGGATGCATTAAGGACATTAATTCTCACCAAAAATTAGATTGGATCGACTTAATTTAAGCTTCTTTGGCCTCATTTCTCTCATCTCTCTTCTTTTTATCTGTTTCTTTCTTTTCTCTTAAATTTCCTGATAAAAATAATAAAACTCAGCCGAGAGTTATATTTATACAGAGCGGTATTTAAACGCCACTTAGGCATACATTGGGCATTAGGCTACTGAATTGCTGTACTTGAGCATTGCTCGAGTGTGTCTTAAGTGGGTACAATCTGCCAACTATCGCTCGAGTGATTCTCAGGCGCTGTCCCAATAGCTCTTTGTATTCACGCGCGGGCTAAGTCTCCATTAAATGCTGAATTATTCAATCCAATTTTAACTTTTTAACACAAATTTTCATATTATTTAATCTCAATTTTTATTATATTAATTTAATTAATTATAATTACCACAAATTAAAGACTCGGGCCTTATAATCAAATGTGTTATATATTATTTTATAATTATGCTAACGAATTATTTAAAGACATAGAATCAAATTACATATTTTTAAATAATTAATAATTATAAAATAATATAATATTCACATTGTATTAATATAATTTTTTTGATAATTTCATATAGTATTGATAGTAGTTCTTTAGATATTTATAATATAAATATCTAATGAACACATGTTTGATATTGTTATTGAAATAGTTTTAATAATATTGATGGGTATACTAAAAATAGGCTGGTCTAAAAAACCAACGGAAGCCCAAGAAGGGCGGTCAGCGCTTTGACAGCCCAGTTAAAGAACGGGCCCAGAAATTAAAAGGCCCAGGACGGTCAACGTTGACGTTGACCGTCCAGACTGCCAACTTGGTCGTAGACGGTCAATTCAAAGTTGACCGTCCACACACGGCACGATTGGGCCTAAGAGGCTTTTCTAATAGTGATGGGCCTATTCCATTCTAGCCCACGACCCATCAGATGACTAACAACGACTCTCCCATCGTTCTCCATAAAGGCGACCAACACACACGCAGACGGTCAACTCAGACGTTGACCGTCCGCGCTCTACACACTGGGCCAAGAGAAGCTTTTCTACAGTAACGCGCCTGGTCCGTTTGGGCCCACAACTCATCAGACGGCCAACCACAGCTTTCCAAGCATCTTCCACGATCCCAGTTGGCGCTCAAAAAGGACATTGACAGAATTGACGCTCTTTACATAAGGAAGGCGCAAGATTTTTCCAATTCCTTGCCAATTGGGGCACTCCAACGGTAACACGCATGAAGGAAAGTGTCCGATTTGGCAAGCTGTTGGCCGCCTCAGAAGGAAACTATCATGTATGATTTGGCAACTGGCGCTGGCTCCCAAAAGAAAGCCAGCCAGCAGATCACGGAGGCAATCCCTCCTTCCAAAGAAGGATGATCGCTCTCTCCACCATAAAAGAAACCCTGGATTCACCATCCAGGGTACGCTTTCAATCATCCTCTCAATTGCATACACTTTTTGCAATACGAACAATTGCTCTCAGAGATTTGATTTCTCTGCCATCAACATTCTCCAGCAACCCTAAGGCAACAAGCGAGCCCTCACGGCCGTTTACTGCCTTCCTACCTTCCACATTCAAGAAGACCTCACGTCTCTCTTACGTCTGGAAAAAAACACTCTCTTGGTCTCTCTCTTTCTCTCGATTTCAGTTTTTTTCTTTCGAAGACTGTTTGACTGATTTGAGCGTCGGAGTGTTTTCGGTGAGATTACTTCCCGCTGACACACTGACCTCCTGTTCTATTTAGTGGTGTGCAGGATCCAACTTAGAGAATGGAGCCGGAATCACATCAAGAGGATCAATCAAATTTATTCAAAATTCGGATCCAAAGACGCATCAAATATAAATCAGATCTTTTTAAAAGCCTTATAAAAGTTAATTAGGTTTTTCAATAAGTTTTTTTTTATATATTTTTTAAGAAATCTTGATTATAAATTTGTTAAAAATAGTTTAAAAAAACCTGTAATAAATATTATGAGATTTAGATATAAAAATTAAATTTCTATAATTATACATCATAAATCAAAATACATATTAATTTTTCTTTCATAATTATAGATCCCATAATTTTTGACATTATACTTCTCCATAATTTTCCATTAATATTTTTCTATGAATAATATTATCCATACAGTCATATATATATATATTTTAATATAGACAGAAAAGATTTATACTTATTTTTATATATAAATAAGTATATAAATAATATTTTTTATTAATATTTTAATAAATCAATATAGCAATAAACTTATTTTCTTAATATAAGGAACTTATCATGAAAAATGGCGTAATATTTTTATTTTAATATTCATTTCAGTTGTTACATGACCTTAAATTGTCATATTATTCTCTTAATATTTTATGCCCTCATGTGACAATCCCAATAATTATAAAATAATATTTTATTTATTTATTTATTTTTATATAAATATATAAATAAAATTTTTAATTATTATTTTTAAAAAATATGGCCAACATACCTCCAACCCCCAACCGAAGGTATTTCCTCTGTCGGCGGACCGGATCTACCGCCGGAAAAAATAAGATTGTTTATTTATTTATTTATTTTCTTTTTCAACTGCTATACTGATTTAGTGCTACTCAAACACTATCACTCTCCATGCTGATCTTGCAACAGCGTGACTTTTCCACTTTTCCAGTTCATTTTTTTGTTCACACAAATTAAATATTTTCTCTCTTTACTCCCTAACGATTTCTGCCTTTGTGGGCACTTTGAAAACCCATCACTTTCTGTGTTAGATCTGCTCCTTTCACCATTGGAGAGCTTCTCTTCTACCGTTCCGGTTATCTACTAAATCTATTAATCTCACCCCGCTCCCAATTCCTATTTCTATTTCGTCATTTGTAGATTCGGATCAACTCGGCACTTGAACTGCTCTTTGAATTATTTCATTTTCGTTAGAGGGAATGGCTTTTTTTTTTTGGGGGGGGGGGGGGGGTGAGGTGAAGGATTTTAACAGTTTCTGGTATTTATGATTTTTCATTAGTTTGTTACAGAAAATGTAAATTAGGTCTAGTGGGTCGGTTTTTTTGGTAGTAAACGGGCATCTGAGCTCATGGACTCTACTTTGAATTAGTTCATTTTCAGGGGAAAGAATGTTGAGTTGTTTTGCTTTATGAAGTGGACTACGAAAGAGTTCTTTGCAGTCTCTAACGTTTATTAAAGTTTTTATTAACTTTGTAGCAAAAATGTAAACCCAGATTAGTAAATTGCTGGTATCACTTTATTTGATAGATCTTGTTAAAACTTGATGTAAGCAGAACTAATTGCGATTTAATATTTATCTTGCTTTATGCTGGTTGCTGCCATAATTTTTATTAGTTGTGATTTAAATATGAATTGTGATTTAATATTCAGATGTTAATAAATGCTATCATTTCTGTATTGATCTATATTTCCATCCAATTTATCCCATAGCATTCTCATCTTTTTATCCTTTCCAGCAATTAATTGCTGGTTTATTGTCACTATCGTATCTCCTTTGTTATAGGTGGTTGGCTTTTAGTCAAAAGGCTGTGGATCAACTGATACACTTCTCTTTATGCTACTAATTTCATGAAATTAATTTCTAATTTATATGTTGAGTTCCTTGAACCTTTTCTATTTTTTAATTATATTTGGGGGGCTTGGGGGTTTCAAACTGTCTGTACAGTGAGAGATGGGGGAAGATGCTTAATATGCTATGGCTCACTGCCCATTTTCTCTTGGACAGTTATCAAAAGACTTGTTTTCTAGAACTCATTCAGAGATTTTCCATTGATGAATTAGAATTGTAGTTCAAATTCCTTATACGCTAATTCCATTATCAATCAGACATGACATGAGCCTTGGTGCAACAGTAGTTGGTCCATTTGGACTTGAAAGTCACAAGTTCCTGCCGCCCAAACAATATTGCGAGGGCCATTCTTTCAACTTATTGTTAGTTGAGATTTTTTTTTTCCTGCAGAGAAGCATACTAATGCTGAAAGCATTGATGTGGAACAGGTCCATTTCTTCTGATAGTAAACTGAAACGTAGCGAATCATGGGCTTGAAGCAGAATGTAACAGGTGGCCATAAATCAAATCCGATGTCAATATTTATTGTGCTTGGCCTTTGTTGTTTCTTTTACTTACTGGGAGCTTGGCAAAGAAGTGGTTTTGGAAAGGGCGACAGTATACCTATGGAGATAACAAAGAAGACAGAATGCAACATTATCTCCAATTTGGATTTCGACTCTCATCACAATGATGTTGTGATAGTTGAATCTTCTAAGCCAAAAACCAAGAGGTTCAAACCGTGTGATGTTAAATACACCGATTACACCCCATGCCAAGAGCAAGAGCGAGCAATGATGTTCCCAAGGGAGAATATGATATACAGAGAGAGACATTGCCCTCCCAATGAAGAAAAAATCCGCTGTCTTATTCCAGCTCTTAAAGGATATACAACCCCATTTCCGTGGCCTAAAAGCCGCGATTATGTGCACTATGCAAATGTTCCTTATAAAAGTTTGACAATTGAGAAAGCTGCTCAGCACTGGGTAGAATTTAAGGGTAATGTGTTCAAGTTCCCTGGTGGAGGAACAATGTTTCCTCAAGGTGCAGATGCTTATATTGATGAACTTGCTTCTGTGATTCCAATTGCCAATGGCTCCATGAGAACAGCTTTAGATACCGGCTGCGGAGTATGTCACATTATCTGCACTAATAATGTCACTTTTTGTGATTTTTTTTTCATTCTACATTTTTATGTTTTTGCCTTTTGCGGTATGTGTTTTCTTTTTTTACTCCCATTCTATACGCTAGTTTAAGCACTTGGATGTTTGGGTGGCTGTGTGGATTATAAGGCAATGTCTTCTCCAATCTATTGGGTGTCACATTCATGAAGTTGAAATATCGGTATCTGCTGCACATATTGCGTCAAAATTGTGGTATGTTAGCCAATATTTAGAACAATATTGAATATACCCGATACAGCAAAAGATTTAGGGTGGTGTGTACAAGGTCTAGGAACAAATTTACCACCATGAGGTTGACCAATTATTACTAGAGATCCTGGCTTCATGCAGGCGAACATTTTTTTTCTTTTTAATCATTCATTGAATGACAAATCACTACAAGCGATGATAATTTGCTACTAATTCTTCCTCTGCTTTTGGTAAATCAAAAAGGCAATCTTTTTGCTTTGCAAATATGTATATATATATATATTATGGTCAATATCCCCCAAGTCATTTTGTTCTACTTTGCAAAAAAAGAAGATCTGGTTTTTGATATTGATATAGTCGCAATAGATACCAATGTTTTAATCCATAGTCGCATTACATTACATTGTGGCATGCAACATCTTAAGAAAAGTTCATAGTGTTAATTGGAGAATTGTCGTGTTCACATTCCTTCACAATTGCAATATGTGTAAATTGCATTCCCTATTTAGAAAATGATCTAAAATTGCTTATATTTCGAAAGATATTGTATTAAATTGAGTAAAATGGTAAAAGCAAATTCATATAGTTGACCTTAATAATATTTAAGACTTCTTTTGTTGTTATTATATATAGACTAATAAATATTATCACGTTATAGGTTGCCAGTTGGGGGGCATACCTACTCAAGAGAAATGTATTGGCCATGTCATTTGCTCCACGTGACAATCATGAAGCACAGGTACAGTTTGCCTTGGAACGAGGAGTGCCAGCTGTTATTGGTGTCCTTGGCACAATACATCTTCCATATCCAGCACGAGCATTTGATATGGCTCAGTGCTCTCGGTGTCTAATACCATGGACCTCAAATGGTGAGTATGCCAGTTACCGCACAGATCTGGGAGTGTCAAGGTTATATGTCTTTGCCAGTAGCAATAAAGCATTAAGTCCTACTAAGTGAGGTCAGCTATATAAATTTGTTTATCTATTCCACATGATTTAGTACAATATCCTTATAGAGTAGAAATTATGTACTGCAACAACATCAAGCATTGTCCTAAAAGACATAGGCTGCTTTTTATTCTGAGGTAATAGGATTGAAAGGAGGAAAATCTGACATATATTTGCCTGAGAGGGTAATAACTATTTAGAAAAGGCTACTAAGGATATTCAGAGTCTTGAATTGTAGGATGGATATTTGTTACTGAGAAAGAGTGAGTTCATATAGGTGAGTGGCAATTACAGAGGAGGGTTGTACTTTGGAACACTTGCATAGCATTTAAGGTGCTCACAGCCTAGTATAATTGTTAGCTTAGCCCCTTTTTTTTATTTGGTGAAGAGGATATGAGTTATTTGTTAGATATGTTTCTATAATTTTGTTATATCTCAGCTATTATTACAAGATATGAGTTATATCTTGTAATTTTAGTAGTTTTCATGATATCTAAAATGCTAGAATTTCATCTTGTTATTTCTATATTTCTGGTTGGCATCGTTTAGAAAGTTGTATTTATTTTTGAGTTGTTATTTTCATATTTTGAATTATTATTATTTAGGAAATTATATTTATTTCCTTCTTAATTTAGAAGCTGAGTACTTACATGTGGATTTTATTTTCTTTAAATAGTCACTTATGCGAGTTATTAATGAGAGAATTGTGTTTCTCCTTCTCCTCTATTAGTTCTTTCTCTCTCCTCCCTTTCTTCTTCGTCCCTTCGCTCTCGTCTGCCTCTTCTCTTTCCCCTTGTCCCTGTTTCTTCTTCTCCTCTCTCCCTCTTCCTCGGTTTCCATCTTTGCGTCAGTGTTTTATGCTCATTGTACTTTTGATTGTGGTTTTCGGGTTGCTGTGTTTCGGTTTCAGAACTTCTTTCTTCGAATGTTCTGCTATGAAGCCTCAAGTGTCACTGTTGTCAACTCTCTGGCTCCACTTGTTTTTTGAGAGTTGCTTCTCTTAAATTTTCTCCCTCGATGTATTCGGGTGGCTGGGGTCCGCTACTAAAAGAGTGTGCTGCTTTTGTTATCTTGTTCTGCCAGGTCCATGGTTTTTTATTTTATTCCCTTGCAGTTTTCTCCTTGATCGGTCCTGGCATGACATTATGCTTATGCTTGATGGTTCGGGCCTTTGTGGCCATGTTTTCACATATTGGTGTCCTCCTTTAGTAAATTCTCTTTTATTAATATAATTCTATTATTACTTAAAAAAAAGGCTATGGTGGAGATCATTATCCTTATATGCTTGATTGCTGAGAGATTATACTGTTCTTGTGTTTTTCCCATCGTTTCTTTCACATGAACAAATCATAGAAGTAACCTGCAGTAGTGAAGCATGTTGAAGGAAATTGAAGAGAGACTGTTCATTTCTGGTTCAGTTGAGTTACCTAGAAGAAAATATTTCACTAATGACATGTTTGGTTGGTGGGAATAGAAATTTTATTCTTATCTTATTCCAGTAGAATAAATATTTCACTGTTTAGTTGGATTTTAACACGGAATAAATATTTCTTGATGAATATTTATTTCCGAATCTCAAGGAATAAAAAATACCATGTTTTATTAGGTATTTTTTATTCCTGGATCTGAAGGAATAACTATTCCGGCATTCTATATTTTTTATTCCCAAAATGCCCTCTCCTTTTTCAGGGTCAACCGGCCTCCACAATATTTTGTCTCCATTGAAACCCTACTTCCCTCGTTCCCTTTCTCTCGATCAAATACATGTGTGTGTTCTTCTTGCCACTCAATCTACCCTGTGTCTTGTCTTTTTCGAAGTTCTTCGAAAATCTTCAAAGCTCAATTAAAGGACAAACCATGATTTTCATGGGAAATCTATTTAATAGTGGAGAGAATCAAAATTACCTAAAGGTTGCCATGGCCGGTGCTGTTGTACAGCACTGAATCGCCGTAAGGTGAAGGAAAATTAGGTCAGTGACAAAGGACAAAGATAGGAGGAAGAAGAGAAGAAAGGGAAGGGAAAGAAAAGGAAAAGAAAAATAAAAAAAGAAAGGAAGGGGATGGAAGATTCGGGAAATGGGTTTGACGTGGAGAGAAAAGGGAAAAGGTTATATTTATATATATTATATATATTAATAAATATATTATATTAAATATTTATATTATATGATAAAAGTATATATTATACTAAATAATAATTTGAAATTATATATATATATATATATACACATATGAAATATTCAAGAAAAAAGAATATCTTTTTCCATGAATAAGGGCAAAAAAGTCATTACAATAAATTTTCACTTTATTCCTCATATTATTCTACACACTAAACATTGGAATACAAATTTTTCAACTTGTTCTATTCTAACGACCAAATATAGGAATAAAAATTTTCAAATCTATTCCTATTTTCTTCTATTCTCTAATAATAATTATTCTATTTCCACTTTATTCCATTTCAGTAACCAAACGTATTAAAAGAGTTACTATGTTGACTATTCTTCTACCGAGTAAACATGAATACGAAGGGGAAAAACCGTCATATGGCACATGGTAGTGTGTGTTTCCTTCTGCAATTTTGATTTATAAAATTGCTTTTTCAGTGTACAGTCACTAGACTAATTTCAACAAGAATCTCTTTTTTCGCTAACTGTAAATAATTTCAAATTACTTGTACTCTTAAAGGATATTGTATTAAATCTAATGAAATGACTAATGCAAATTCATATAGCTAACCCCCACTTAGTGAGATTTAATGTTTTGTTGTTATTATTGTTGTAACAACTTTTTGGTGTATGGTGTTAGACTGATTTGCTTATGAATCTCTTTTTTCTAAAAATGATTTAAAATTGTTGTACTCTTAGAGAATATTACACTAAATTGAGTGGAATGATAAAAGTATATTTATATAGTTGATCGTCACTTAGTTGGACTTAAAGCTTTATTGTTATTGCTGAACTGCTTTATTAGTGTACAATATTAGACTGATTTGGATATGAACCTTTTTTTCATGCTATCTAAAAATATTATCATGCTATACAATTTTGAGTTTTTCTCTTATCATTGTCACTTGCACCGGATCATTTCCTCTGCAATGTTGAAATGCAAGGACTCCTGATTCTAAGACGACTTCTTAATTTGTGTTTCTTTAACCTCTCATTGTAATTTTCCACTCGTTTTTGGTGAAATGTCATTTTTTTGAATTCTTTTTCAAAATGTCTATTCTTTTTCTTCTTTTAGTTTTCAACTCTCTTGTAAAGTTCATGGCATTTGTTCTTTTTCTAATTGATTCAAAATTGCATCACTTAATTGAGATCAGAAAAAGCAAAACTATTCATGATTGGAAGATTGATGCAGGGATGGAAAGGGAGGAGGAGAAGAAGCAGGGACGACAAGGGAAAGGGAGAACAAACTGATGAGAGGGGAGAGGAAGAAAGAGAAACAATTGGTGACATCCATACTAATAATATCATTCATCAAGAATACTAAAACCTATAAAGTAAGAACCTTATATAGGCACTCATTTCTGAAATTAACTAGGAAATGAATATAATTTTCTAAATGGCCATGATTGAAAATATGAAAATAATGGAATGAAATTCTAGCCCTTCAATAGGAAATTACGACAATTATAAAATTGCAATAATAGATATACAAAACAAATCCAATAACCAAACTCATGTCTTCATCAAAGATCATGTGGCTTTTCTTGGAACTTAATCAACCTTGTACGTGCGATCTTGATGATGCAGATGGATTGTACCTCATGGAAGTAGATCGTGTGCTTAGACCTGGGGGTTACTGGATTTTGTCTGGACCTCCGATTAATTGGAAAACATATTATAAAACATGGAAGAGGACGAAGGAGGATCTTCAAGCAGAGCAAAGACGGATTGAAGAGCTTGCAAAACAACTCTGTTGGGAGAAGAAGTACGAGAAAGGTGACATTGCCATATGGAGGAAAAAAGTGAATGACAAATCCTGCAGCAGAAAGAAAGCCAGTATCTGTGAATCTCAAGATGCTGATGATGTCTGGTTGGTCAATTTTGTCTTACTTTTTCCACATCTTGCTTCTATTGCCTATTGTCATAGAAAGCCAATATTATCTATTGCTTCTATTAGTATTAGCCATAGCCATATTGGTATCGATTGTATCAGGTAATAATGCAAATTTATTTGACAAACAGAACCTAGGGAAATATGGACCAGTATATCAGAAAATATAGTCTGTATCGGCCGCTATACAAAATATATATTGTGCCCGCATTTTTAGGAAAATAATGTGCCAGTATGTCAGTATCTTCGTCATCAATGTCCATGCTTCTTGGGAAATATGCATAGAATGAATGAATCAATATATATCATTATTGGGAATTTTAATACTTATATTTTACAAGACCGTGATAAAATCATGTTATATCCGATATTTTTCAATTTTGGTAGATGCTATTTTCTCCTTTCCAATTCCCAAAAAACAGTTGAGTTTGATACATGATACTAAAACACTTGATACTAATATGGATATTGATATTTTCATTTATGTACCCTGCATTTATGTCATATGCTATTTTTAGGACACAAACTCTTGACCAATAGATTATACGGCGAAAATTCCACCATTATGTCAAGGCTCCCTTTCACGATTTTGAATATTATCTACCGTAAATATTGAATGTAGTTTTTTGTCATCCTGAAGGTACAAGAAAATGAGAGCTTGCATAACCCCTTTCCCCCAAGTTGCAAGCCAAAAAGAGGTCGCTGGAGGGGAGTTGAAGAAATTTCCTGCGAGGCTTTTTGCTGTACCTCCCCGAATAGCAAAGGGGTTTGTTCCTGGGATTACAGAAGAATTATATCACAAAGACAATGCGAAGTGGAAGAAGCGCGTGAATGCTTATAAAAAGATCAATAAGTTGATCGGCTCTACAAGATATCACAACATAATGGATATGAATGCAGGCCTTGGAGGTTTTGCTGCAGCTCTTGAATCTCCAAAAGCATGGGTCATGAATGTGGTGCCGACCATTGCTAAGAACTCTTTAGGAGTAATTTATGAAAGAGGCCTGATTGGTATATACCATGACTGGTATGCCACCTAAACCTGTCTATTTTCCCGTCTTTTTGAGACTATAATTCTTATATGAAGTCATATTGAAAGATAAGATTAGATATGATAGCTTTCATAAATATTTAGAAATCACACCTATAAAAAATAGGTTAAGGGAAAGACGTTTGTAGTGTTTGAACACCTAAAATGTTGGCTAGATAAAGTATTAGTGAAGAAATATAACTTGGTTGTAATTAGAAGAAATACCGGAAGAAGTAGACTGAGAAATTTGGAGTAAAGTGATGAAAATTGACTTGCAATTACTTCTATACTTGAAGGATATTATACTAAATCTAGTGAAATAGCAAATACAAATTCCTATAGTCAAATCTACATAATAATAATTAAGGCTTTATTGTTGCTGCATGTTGTTGTTATGGCAAGCTTTTGTCATGGGCAATGTTCCAAATGTATCTGTTAACATTTTGAAGTTGCACCTATAGAATATAGGAAGAGGAAAAAAATTTTTAAGTGGTTCAAAACTTAAAACGTAGGCCAAAAGAGCACTAGTGAGGATATATGGGTTAGTTGTGGTTTGAGAAAATTAAAGAATAGATAGTCTAAGGAAAATTTACTGTAATGTGATAAAAATTGACTTAAATTTGTTCCTACACTCGGAGAATATTATATTAAATCAAGTGAAACGAGAAATTTCATATTCATGTAATTGAACCTATTTAGTAAGATTTAAAGATTTGTTGTTGCTGCTGTGCGAAAAAGATATACTAACAACTCCAAGGCCGTATTATGTTCTTTTTCTGTAATATTTGAGTGATAAGAATTTCCAATTTATATTGAGCAAATATATGATTATTTTCTTTCTATGCATTCTTTTAGGTGTGAAGGCTTCTCTACTTACCCAAGAACATACGACCTGCTGCATGCTAATGCTTTGTTCAGCTTGTACAAGGACAAGTAAGCCCCTTATTTCTTATTTTGAATTCTATAATGCAACTGTTTTTCATGGTTGTACTGCTTTTTTTATCTTAATCTTCTTCATTTTTAATAAATTGGCACAACATTTCTACTTATCGTCGCCTTAGATTTTGGGTGAAACTGTCAGGATTGGTAGTTGTTCGAGCATCAGTCTTAACCATATTAATGTTAAATATATCGGACAATATGTATTTTGTATAATATATATAGGAAAAAAATTTTTCCGAGAATCATAAACTGATAAGGAAATATTTGTTATTTTATCCAATATGTCGATTAATATTAATTATATCAGTTAATATTTTAAATATCAATCGATATATTGTCACGGCATCAGAAAATATCGATGTTGGGTCTCCCAATATTAATACGTATCGGTCAATATTTTTATTTATGCCCAACCTTGATTTATTCGTCTCCGCATCTCTATGCAATATCCTGATCCGTTGGCAGAAGAAGAACATAAACCACATTTGATTGATACTTATTTCGAAAAAAACAATTAGTCTTGATGTCACAGTAAGGTAACTTTCTTGTGACGAAGAGATTACTATTCCAAAACCCCTGTAATAATCCTCTATATAGTGTGGAATAAGGCAGCATGTATATTACCATATGCATATCTCACTATGTAGGAGTCTCTTATACTGTACTACTCTTTATACTTTATATTTTCAGGGAAAAAAACAAAGAAGAAAGAAAATTAACACCGAATTGTATATGAATGGCAGGTGCAATCTTGAAGACATTCTTCTGGAGATGGATAGGATCTTGCGTCCTGAAGGGGTAGTCATCTTAAGGGATGAAGTAGATGTGCTGACCAATGTGAAGTTGATAGCTCAAGGCATGAGATGGGACACCCGGCTCCTGGATCATGAGAACGGCCCCCTCGTTCCCGAGAAGGTTTTGATCGCCGTCAAGCAATATTGGGTTAGCAGCGGCGACAGCAACAAAACAGCCATCCATCGGTGACAAAAGACACTGCAGTTTGGCCCGAGAACAGGAAATCTAGAGGCCAAAGATGATGAAGTTGGGCGATCATGTTGCAGTGATGTAATTGATAATTTGATGTTCTTGCTCATTTACTGAAAAAACAAGAAAGAGAACAGGCAAGGAATTTATTTAATAGCATTGATGCTGCTAGCCATTAGGGGATGCGTGACGGTGCTTTAAGAAATTATGAGATTAAAGATCAGTTATACATTGTAGAATTATCATATTATTTTATAAAAAAATATATAGAATTAAATATTAATAAT
This sequence comes from Nepenthes gracilis, assembly GCA_033239525.1. Classification (NCBI taxonomy): domain Eukaryota; kingdom Viridiplantae; phylum Streptophyta; class Magnoliopsida; order Caryophyllales; family Nepenthaceae; genus Nepenthes; species Nepenthes gracilis. The sequence continues at coordinate 13,332,910 of BSYO01000031.1, forward strand.
ATATTCGAATGCTTGCTTAGTGTTATTTTTTAAAAAAATTTAAAATCAGTTTCTGTTTATTTATCTTTTATCTCTCTTTTCCTTAGTGTTTTTACAATTTTGTACGTGTAGAGTTCTAAATAATTTTTTGGAAGACGGCTTTTAAAACAGCATTCATCGAAAGTTGGTAACCTTTGCTAATTCAAAATTAAAATTGTCAACATTGTTTAAATTATCTTTTTAATATCCGGTGGTTTATTTTGTTATTTTTAAATAGAAAGAGAATTGATTTTTTTTAGTTACATAAATGTTACTTTTTTTATTAAAAATTAGATTAATTTGAAAAATAATTTTTTTAAATAAAAATAATAAAATTATAACTTTTAATTATTTTATTAAATTATTAAATATATGTCTAATATATGTAGTGAAGTAGTCGTTGATATTTGTGTGGCTCAGTTGCTGATAAATGTAGCTGACTTATTTTTATACAACTAGCTGATATTTTATTATTTTTTAAAAAAAATAATAAAAATGATGGGTAGTGAATACCTAATACCTAATCAAGGAACCCATTCTCGCGAATTGGGGTAGCGTTCCAAGAGGCCCACGAGGCTGATTTGGCCTAAGAGGCTGAATTAGCCTAAAAGGCCTAAGGATTTGGATCCAGGGCTCAAGAAACCCAAAAAGCTGAATTGGTCTAAGAGACTAACTTAGTTTTGAAAGCTCAAGGACTCCGTAAGAGGTTAAAGGCTCCAATAGAGCCCCAAAAACATGGCGCAGAAGATATGGTTTTAAAAGTCCAAAGACTTACTACTAAGCAAGCCCTTAATAGAAGCTCGATGACGTTTGTCACCAAATGTCCACGAACGTAACAAAGACCAAAAATTTCGATGAAAACGAGGACATTTGGCACTAAAAGTACACGGACTCGAGGGAGGCCAAAGTCTTCATCAAAGACACGGATTCTAAGAAGTCTCTAACAGCATAAGCGCAGAAAGGAAACTCAAGATGACCGAGAACGCCAACTCAGATTGTTGGCTTTGCAAGGAAACATGAAATCTCTATAACACGCGATCTTCACAGGGAATGATGGCCTACAGAGCAGGTGAGATCACTGCAGAAGTAACGTTTCACATAGTTTGCCCGAGTGCACGAAATCTTTTTGACACAGCAAAATAGATTTGTAAAGTTGGTGACAGGATTCACTGCACACGCCACCTCCGCGTGGTTGAGTCGATTCCACGTAAGAGGACTCAACCACTATATAAGCCTTCATTGTGTACCTAAAAAAATAAAAAAATTTACTACCTTACATTTACGCCCATAGAGAAAGAAAAGGTAGGCTACTCATACTTCCAATAAAGAGAACACTTGTATTTGTAAAAGTTATCATTGGGATTCACCGTACACCTTGTTCTATACCCTTTGTACTCAAATACTTGAATAGTAAAATTATTCTCAAATTCAAAATCCCATAATTTTTTTCTCTTATTTAGAAGAGGGCATTCCATATAAAAACACCACGTGTCACTTGTCTCTCTCTTCTTTTACTCAAACTCTATATTTGTGTTGCTCTATATTCGGGTTCTTATCCATACAGAAATTAGGATCCGATGAAACAATATTGGCGTCGTCTATGAAAATCGACTATAAGTCAGGTTAACACACTTTCTAAGAAACTGAAAGCTAAAAAAATAATGAACATCAGAGCGTAGACCAGTGTCCCGGCCAGAGAAGCTACTTCATGAGGTAATGGCAAAGCTGCGTGTATCAGGATAGAGAAACATCTTGATCCATATGTTCGAGTGTTGGCCCTGAGAATGGACAACATCTCAAGGGCCATTAAGACCCTTTGCATAAAAATGGACAAGCAACCAAAGGGAGCGCCATCCAAGGCCTTTCATATCGCTACATTCCAGAAGAAGGGCAAGGGGAGGAATCACCCCTCAAAGCAAGCTGATCAGCACGAGGATCCCGAGACACAAGTTGCCTCGAGCAGTAAGGCTCCGTCACGCCTTCAAGGTCGCTTGGGTCCTTGGGTTTAAGAAAAGAGCCCAAAGAAGTGAAATTCTCACTCTTTACAGAAGCACCCCATTCAGGAAGTGCCCCCTCGTGACGAGATCCCCCTAAGAGTCTGAAGCCAACCAGAGCCGCAAGCTGCTCAAAACCCCTACGAGTTGAGGAATTATCTTAACAAGATGAAGATTGTGACTCTGCCTTAAGTGGATAATAAACTTGAGAAGGTCTGGCGGCGAGTTTTTGGCGACAATAAGGGAGGAGCTGTTGACCTGCGCAAATCTCCATTTACAATGAAGATCATGACGAGGCAACTTCCCCCGAAGTTTAAATTGCCAAATCTCAACGTATACAATAGAAGCGTTGATCCAATAGACCACTTGGATCACTTGCGTGAGCATTTGAGCTTCCAAGGCTTAGATGAGATGACTATGTGCCAGTGCTTCCCCTTGACGCTTAAGGGTGACGCATGGATCTAGTTCTACAGGCTACCTATGGATTCCATCCGCTAATTCAACGAGTTGGCAAAGACCTTTCTCTCCTAGTTCACTTCCAATCGGAGGATCTAGAAGCAATTGTGGCACCTTACTCGTGTGAAGCAAGGGGTCAGGGAGAGCCTGAAGAGTTTTTTATCCCGCTTCATTATTGAGGCCAGGCAGATCCCCAAGCTGACTAATGGGGTCAAGCTGACTGCAATCCTCTTCACGTTAGAGGGGGTAGCTTTTTCAAGCACCTCGAACACAATGGTCCTCAGATGTTCAGAGAGATCGAATTCATAGCGAGAGCTTATATTGCGGTCGAGGAAGCGAACAACGCAAAGAGCCCCCTCTAGGTGAAAAGTCTCCCCCCGAGGACAGTGGAAGGAAAAAGGAAGCACGAAGACCGACAAGACTCCCAGGTGCCCATGAAGCAACAAAAGTTCGAGCAGACCATTCATATGGAGTACAAACTCTCAAACCGGACTCCCTTGAACAACACGTGTACCAATATTCTGATACAAATTCGAGATAAAATTTTTTTGAAGTGGTCTAAAGCGCTGAAGAATTCCAAAGGCGGTAACTAGTCCAAGTACTGTCACTACCATCGCTGCGGAGGTCACGGCACCGAGGACTGCAAGACGTTGCAAAGGAAGATAAAAGAGCTCATCAAGAGAGGTCACCTCAACCATTTTCTACAAAGACCCGGACAAGCTTTTGGAATAACAGGAGATGGTGAGGGTGACTATCCAAGGAATCAAGTGGCCACGGGAGTCATGAACATGATATCGATTTGCTTGGCCAAAAGAGGCGCTCGGGAGGACCAGCGGCAAATCTAAAGAAGCTTAGGGTGGAATCTAGGGATGAGGTCATTAGTTTTTGTAACGAAGATATGGCCCATATAATATCCCCCATTCTGACCCTCTAGTTGTAACCATACTCATTTCTGATAGATCATTAGGCTACCAAATAAAACGAATATTCATTGATAATGGAAGTTCTTGAAATTTGTTTTATCTTGATACCTTTTTAAAATTAGAACTCAAGAGAAGCCAAATGATGACTACCGAATGGCCCCTCTACGGATTAGACAATGAGCTAGTACCAGTGCAATGGGTCATCCAGCTTGAGGTCACATTAGGGACCTATTCGAGGACTGCAATCAAGACCCTTCCTTCTTGGTGGTGGACCTCCTGTCGGTCTACAACGTTATCATCGGACGTCCTTACTTGGCCGCCTTTGGAGCCGTAACCTCAATCTCGCATCTGAAGATGAGATTCCCCACGCCATACAGGATCGAGGAGGTCCTCAGAGATCAAGCTGCCGGACGAACATGCTATTTGTCCCAAGTCACGCAAGCACCTCTCCCTTAGCCCATTGAAAACTTAGACTTCTGCGACAAAACAATATTACAACAAGTCGAGTCTGGAGACGCAATTGACCGAATCCCTTTGGATCCCAGAGATCCTGAGAAGACTATCCAGATAGGGAGTTCACTACCTCAACCTTTTCGAGACCAACTCATTAGTTTCTTACGAAAAAACTCGTATGTCTTTGCCTGGACACCGAGCGATATGCCAGGGATACTAACTTAAGTAATGGTCCATAAATTGGATCTAGATCTCAGTCATAAGCCCATTTGGCAAAAGAGGAGAAATTATTCCGTGAAAAAACTAATAGCTATCCGGGAAGAGGTCTGGACACTGAATTCATATGGGAGGTGCATTATCCAAATTAGCTATCCAACGTCGTGATGGTCAAGAAGAATAATGAAAAGTGGAGGATGTGCGTGGACTTTACAAATGTTAATAAAGCACACCCAAATGATAACTTTCCGCTGCTGAGGATCGATTCACTTGTAGACTCAACATCCATATATGAGCTTATAAATTTCATGGATGCGTACTCAGGTTATAACCAAATAAGGATTAGCCCCGACGACAAGGAGTACACATCGTCCATGACAAACCAAGGGACGTATTGTTACAAAGTCATACTTTTCTGCCTCAATAACACTGGTGCCACTTACCAGAGTTTTGTGAATAAAATATTTGAAGGCCAGATCAGAAGGAACGTGGAGGTCTACGTGGATGACATATTTGTAAAAATCTGAATAACCAACCACCACCTTCAAGATCTGAACGAGACCTTCAATATCCTCAGAACACACCAGATGAAGCTCAATCCAACTAAGTGTACATTCAGAGTGACATTAGAAAAGTTCTTGGGTTATATTATTTCACACCGAAGGATCGAGGTAAATCCAGAAAAGATCAAAGCCATCCTTGATAAGAAGTCCCCTTAGACCGTGAAGGAGGTCCAAAAGCATACTAGGAGGCTGTCAGCGCTGTCTCGCTTCTTGGCCAAGTCGTCCAAGAAGTGTCTACCATTTTTCAAGGCCCTAAGAGGGACCAAGACCAATGATTTTCAATGGATAACCAACTGCAAAGAAGCCTTCTGAGGACTCAAGGGGTATCTTTTAAACCCCCCTCTGTTGACTTCTCCCCTACTAGGCGAGAAATTGTACTTGTACCTTGTTGTATCTAAGACAGCCTTGAACTCAGTCTTGATTCGGCAGCAGTGTGACAGGCAACAACCTGTGTACAAATAATTTACCCAAGAGGCTAAATTAGCCCAAGAGGCTCGATAGCTTAGATCCACGTCCCAAGAAGCCCAAAGAACTAAATTGGTCCAAAAGGTTGACTTAGTTTTGAAAGTTTAAGAACTCTGTAAAATACCAAATACTCCAATAGAGCACTGAGGATATGGCACGGAAGATATGGTTCTAAAAGCATGAAGACTTACTGCTAAGTAAGCCCTTAGTAGAAGCCAGAGGACGTTTGTCACCAAACGTCCACAGACGTTACAAAGATCAAAAACCTCGATGAAGACGAGGACATTTGGTGCTAAAAACTCGCGGACTCAAGGAAGGACAAAGCCTTCATCAAGGATGCGAACTTTGAGAAGTCTCCAACGGCACAAGTACAGAAAGAAAGTTCAAGATGATCGAAAACGCCAGCTCAAATTGTTAACTTTCGCAAAGGTACGTATGATCTCTACAATACGTGATCTCCATAGAGAATGATGGCCTGTAGAGCAGGTGAGATCACTACAGAAGTGACATTTCACAGAGTTGGCCCGTATGTATGCAATCTTTCTGACACAACAAAATAGATTTATAAAGTTGGTGGCAGGATCCACTGCACACGCCATCTCCACGTGACTATTCCACGCTGGAGGACTCAACCACTATATAAGCCTTCATTGTGTACCTAACAAAATGAGGAAATTTACTACGCTTGCATTTATGCCAATAAAGAGAGAAAAGGCAGGCTACTCACACTTCTAACATAAAGAACACTTGTGTTTGTAAAATGATCATTGGGATTCACCGTATACTTTGTTCTACACCCTTTGTACTCAAATACTTGAATAATAAAATTATTCTTGGATTTAAAGTCTCGTGATTTTTTTCTCTTATTTAGAAGATAACTTTCTACATAAAAATACTACGTGTCACTGTCTCTCTCTCTCTTCTTTCTACTCAAACTCTATATTTGTATTGCTCTGCATTCGGGTCCTCGTCCATATAAAAACCAGGACCCAAGAATGTAATAAAAAATATAATTATTTTAAATTTACTATATTAAAAGAATAATAAAAACTATAAAATTATTATTATTTTTGGATAAACTACTTTGAAAAATTTTCTCGAATCCACCCTTAACTATTGCTATGGTTGTGGCTAGCCCTCAGTACGGGACAATACAATTGACGTGAAATGATAGCGTTAAAAGTAAACTAATCAATAAAGGTAAAGTAATGCAGAGTGGCCCCGAATCCAAACGAGGATTGATCAATGGGAAATGCCCTGGTTCATGTTAGTTTTCACCCCCAATTAGGGTTATCCGTGCTTGATTTTGGGCAATTTTTTAACAGGTTTCATACCCAATGCACATATTGTCTGATAGCCTACTCGATATCGTTATCGGGATCTGCTTAGGTGAAGGAGCTCGATTTGCCTAAATTTGTAATAAATATAAAACGTGGTCTTGAATGATTTACCGCAAACACATTCGTATTTATATTGTGAATAATTTTTTTCTCATGATTATTTATTTAATTGAGATAGGCTTTTTATATAAAATTTACATGTTATTTTATTTTGTAACTTTTTAATTATAAATATATGTTATCATCTAATCGTCTCACAAATTTGAGCAAGATTCAATAGTCTATCATAATAAATATTTATTCATAACTTTGTGCAACAAAGTTTGATTAATGAATCCTAACAATCCATTAAAACATCACATTAATAGCATAATTGTTTAATTATTAGCCAACTATCATAGCTTATATCATAAATTAATTAAATATCACTTTAGCTAGACTCTATTTGTTATTTTAATTATGCCAAAATTACCCCTGAACTTGACTTATTAATTTCATAAGTTGTTGAAACTATAAAATGTAAATCTATTGATAAAGATATCACAAATTGGGTTATATAATAATTTAAAATATAAGTTAATTTGTGGACTTGGTTTCCGTAGAAGGCTGCTGCGATGGCACGAAAGAATTGAATGTAAGGGCAGAATCGTAATTATGAGGCAAAAACAATGACGCATCGCTCTTCATGAAGAGGCATACTGAGCTGGCTTTTGCAGAAGCCCAGCCTCCTTTCTTCCACCTCCGAATCTCTCCCTCTACCTCTCTCCTTCTCGCTCTCTTCCGACGCGCGAAATCTGAAGCTCGCGAAAATTTGGCAAAAGCTGTGAGTAGTTTAATGTTATTCTGTCTATATAGATTCTACCTTTTCTTTACGATCTAAACCTGGATCCCTATGTCGATGTTTTAGTTTCTACGGAAAGATTCACTATAGCTTGATTTTTTTTTTTTTCCGAGCTGCTTCAATTATCATTTTGGAATTCATTCATGGATTCTGCGCTTGAATCTCAATTTTCTTGCATGGAATGCGCAACAATCTATCAGAGCTGACTAGAATAGAGATTTAGTAATATGCGGCGAATTCGGTGGGCGGAGAGCTCCAATTTTCCGATCATACGGCATGTTGTTTTAAAGGAGAGAAAATTACTAATTACCTTTGTTTTCCATCATTGTCGGGGTTTTGGCGGGGTCCGCTCATGCTCTGAGCTCCAATTGCCTCAAAATTTGACTGTATGCGATGGATGTTTTGATATTTCCTTAACGAGTCCTTCAATGGAAGAAGCTCCGTAAAAAGAATGTAATGATTTCATCCACTATGTTTATCCTAGTAATTTGCAGTGTGGTGATAAAATGTGTTACTTATTTTACCCCTTGAATTGCAGATAGACTGCAAAGACGAGACCCTGAGAATGTTGTTCGTAATTTAGTGTGAATTGCATAGTGCATCATTTATTTCCTGATTTCTTTTGATTTCTGCATTGATGATGGATTTTAGGACCATGGGTTTTCTGAAATGTAGGTTGGTGAAGGGAATTGAAAGAGTATAAGGTGCTGAAGAGGCCCTTTGTGAATCGTAGTTGTAGCCGAAGTGGATATATTGTCCTGAGCCTTAGAATATGGGATGTCGGGGGTTTTGGGAGTGTCTACTGAAGCTATTGAATCTTCTGGTGATGCTCGTGGGTCTGGCCATGGTGGGTTATGGGATCTACTTGTTCGTTGTATATGAGCAATCATCATCTTCTTCTTCGGATTCACCCACGGGAGCCCCACTGGTTGGTGATGAGGTGCTTCAGCTAGGTCGTCCTTTGCTTATGTCCATCTCACTGAATAGCAGCATTTGGGATGATCTCGCTAATGTTTGGTATATTCCTCCTCCTTGTCTGTATGATCTTTATGCTTCTCATACTAGCTGTCATCACCCTTGTTTATTCTCACGTGTACTGTAGTGGTGACAGATATTAAAAATGTTGGTTTTGCCCGTTCATGAGTTTTCTATTTTCGTTAGTTTAACACTGAATTTGACACAGCTAGTTATTGGGACCTTTTCATGAATTCTTTTTTTTTTTTTTTGGTCGAGATGATGTCTCATTTGTATACAGTTATGTGTATTATATTTCTGTGCTATGTTTCTCAGAGAATTGATGCACATTGTAAAGATGACGATTTATGCACATGGGTTTCTAGATTGTCTAGTTAGGTTTAGAAATGATGTCAAGGAGGTGTCACCTATTATCCAACCACAAATGTGATAGATGAGTCCATGCCAATCAAGTCTCCAGATTTCTGCGAAAATGTAGCAGGAAAAGGAGAACAAGGGAACAAAGAAACTGAAAAACAGATAGATTCAACCACTTCAATAAACTCCAAACCAAGTTTTGCATTCCTGGACTTCTAGACATATGTAACTTCCAATTGTGGCATTCTTTTCCACATTTAAATTGTTGCTTCTCTAATTTTGATCTATAAATCCTTCCAAACTTTACATTCATTATCTTTATCTAAATATTTCCTGACCTGCTGAATAAGATCTGAAGTGGCCTTAGTTTGATATAGAATTCGGATTGCTGTTATGATGTTGTGTTTGGCTTGTCCCAAACTGATATATTTTGGTGAAGCCTGAAGTGGCCAGTTTATAGAGGTTTATGATGGCGGCAGATGTGACATGATTTGGCTGTTTGTATCTTGGAAGATTATGTAGATCGCTTAGAGTTTTTGTCCACTATCTATATACATAGCTTGTATTGAGCAGCCAAAATTTGAGAGCTATGTATTTGGAATTAGGAATTTGAGATTGATCATCTTTTAACTCTCTTGTTGATGGTGTATTTCTCTTTGTCATCCACCCTTGGTTTTTCCCCTTGCCTCAAGGGGTGTGTCCCAGATATTTGTGCTAATTTCTGTCTTGTCTTGTACTTGATTTTTGTTGTTTATTTGTGCTAATGAATTCCTGTGGCCACAGGAAACATAACTGAGAAATGTAAACCACGTTTTTCTTGATGCTTCTTCTTCCTACTTGTGAATGAACTTCAGCTGTTGCTTTCCCTTTGGATCACTATTTGCCTTGAGTGTGCTGTCATATTGAGTCACCAGAGGAGCTTCCTGGTTTGAATTGTTTATTTACTCCTATGTGTGTATGTTCTATTGTTGTCATTTTGTTTTCTTCTGTATTTTAAGATTAGACTTCCCAGCTTGAGATCCAAACCTCTTTGGTTGTGGCAAGTTCAAAATTCACTCCATCTATGAACCTTCTGTACAAAGCATGATAACTGGGAGTATTTTGAGCGTTTTTGATTTTAAGGAGTCATTGATTCTCCAATGTAAGAAATTTTTTTCTTTTCATCTTCTTGAGTGACATGCTGGCTCAGAATATCAGCAATCTTTAGTATCATGGAGCTCATCATCTTTGCAAGCAGATGTAGAGATTCTTCTTTCATCATAATATCTATTAGTAGCCAGACCGTTGCATAGGTGACAATTTTGCATTTTTATAATAATCAGTGTCTCTCTTTAGTTATATTGTACCTATCAAGATTTTCCAATGAAGAACAAATTGAGGTTATTTATTTCCTTTAAAATCAACTACTCCATGCTATATATATATATATATTGTTTTAGCATCATAATCACGATGCCCTTCTTGTTCAATCATAGTACAGATCTCTACCGCCTTGAACCATAGGTTGCTGAAAATTCCCTGTTTCATGTAAAGAATCTAGTCTCAGAGCCCTTGCTCTTGCTGCTGAATTTTCTTTTTATATCATGTTAATGTCACTCCAAGTTCCTCTTGTTTTTCTCTGGCTGTCACCTCATTTTCTGCTATTAAGAGCTAAATTTTTCATTTGAATAACCCTTAGCGCAAGCATGAGAAGGCGATTCCTTTCTCTATAAGACAGTTGGCCCTGGATGTACTCCTGATCTTAGTGGCCATTATTTCTGATAATGAGTAGTACCAACATAGTGATGCACAATATAAAAGAACGATAAACTCTTTGAACTGATGATTCAGATTTAAAATTGGATAATAACTTTATCGCAATAATAGGGATGAAATCCGGTCTTTTGATGGTTGAAATTAGTGCAGCATTATTGCTTGGGCTGTGGGTCAAATAAGGTCTTAATCTAGGCTGCAATGCCTGATTGTGAGTTAGTAAGCAATTTATGTATAAATGATGGTTGTGAACAGAACAGTGACTCAAGATTTATTTTAGTCCCTATGGCTCAACCGCTCAATGATAAGGGGTATAAATTTGTAAGGATGTTAAGTGGCCATCAAGGGTTGTGGTAGTGTAGAAGTTGATGGAATTAGGGCTAGAAATCTGATCTGAAGCTGAAATGAAGGGAGTAAGATGACGAATAAGAGAACAAGAAATAGTAAATCTTCATGTTTGTGCAAATTCTGCCAACTGCTATAAAAGTACATGAAAAGAGATCATTAATAATTTTCAGTTAGATTAAAATCTGTAGAATACCACTGTTATATATTACACATGCTATGAGTTTTTGCTTAGAAACTAGAGACTACTTGAAAAGCATTGTAAAACTTGACTTCTAAGTGGAGAAATTACTGATTAGACTTCAAATAACTCTAAAAAGTTACCTTCTGAAGTACCTATTAGTATTACTGAGGTGCTGGAAACTTTTTGTAATGTTACAATTATGCCTTGTAGAAAACAAATCTGAATGCTCTAGATTGTCTTTTCTTCATCTTTTTTATTGTCTGCATCACTTCTTTGCAAAGTAGCATTGGGAACATTTAGTGGATGTGTGGACCCATTGCTGACTAGGTTGGAAGTGAGTCTACCTTCAAACACCATAGTCCTTGAGGATTACTTCGATCTTCAATAATGTGGACTGAAGATTTTGTTTGGTTCTATTTTTGGATTGCAAATCCTCACTTGCTAATTCATAGTGTGTGGTCATTGTTTGGAGGATTATGTATTACTATTGACTATTTAAATATTTGGTGGGGGAACAAGGCATACCAAAGTAAGCTTGTTAGGATTGCCAAACCTCTAAAGACGACATAGAAGGAAAAACATTACTGAAATGGGAGCAGTGTCGGTAAGAGAAGCTGAGGAGAGAAGCATATTAAGAATGCTTTGGAATTTGCTTATTTACATGATATTGCTCAATAAGATTAGTGGCTTCATTGAATTTTTTAGAGAAGCAGGGGGAGGAGTGGTGGGATTAGACCTAGAATGACTTGCGCTGGGAAAAAAGGGATCTTTCTTTTCTTGTTTGTCATGTCTTAAATTATGTTGTGATACATGATCAAGATGGTTTTGTGGCATTTCTATCTGATTTTGTGAATGATCCATATTAATGATGGTTCAGTAGCATTTTTGTCTAATTTTGTGAAACATTAATCTGCATTTGTTGTATAAATTTTTATAATAGCAATCCTTTTCCAATATTTTCTTCATGGTATGTTAGCTGAATTGCTGTTGTCTGTTTTAGATCTGTGTTTTATGATGGTTGGAATGGTTTGTGGAAGCCTGATCATATGCCCTTGGTATTTATCATTTTAGCTTATATCTGCAACTTTTACCTGATTGTGCAGGTTCTTATGCGTGTTTGTTGGTGTTGGAGTTGTCCTTTTCGTAATATCATGTTGTGGATGTGTTGGAGCGGCAACAAGGAATGGATGCTGTTTAAGCTGTGTATCCTAATTAATGTCTTTCCACCTTTGATACTGTAAGGTTATGGGCTTTTTTTGCAAGTTAAGGGTAAAGGCTGCCTGCATATAATCTACACAAACCTTGCAGTGTGGTAGTGTTGGAATGGGGCTGCTGCACAACGAGGATATGATCTGTGATATATGCTTAATTCGATCAAATTTGTGTGCATGAGTTCTGATGTCAAGATCATAGAAAAATGACAACAACTATGATAAAGATGCTAATATCAGTTGATATTGTAAATATCGACTATCAATATTGGGCCCCACGTTACCAATATCTTCAATTACCATAACAATATTGTGATATGTTATCATATTAGTGATATATCATGTTATATTTACTGATACAACCTATATATTGGTTGATGTGACATTGTTAGCTTAGGATTTTTAAAAGTTTTTTACTTCCGATATATCCAATACTAGTACATACCATATAATATTCCCGATACCTGTGTAGCCACGACAAATATCACTTCAACATTCCCCACTTGTCCAACTGTTGATGAGCAGTTTATGTATATCAAATGGACCCTATATCGGTACCAATATCGATATTTTCATTCATGGTGCTAACAACATTGAAACAGCCTTAAGTTCCTGTTTGGGTCCAGCTACATGTTGACCTTCTGAGCAGTGGTTGGCACTAGGCAATGTTTGGTCTGGTATACTTTTTAGTGCAAAGATGTCAATCATCTGCTTCACCCTCTCTACATCATCCCAACCTTCCGAGAAAGACAAAAAAGAAAAGTAAAGGATAATTGAAGCATTACTCCCATTCTTTATGTTGAGGAGTGGACAATAACCCAGCTGTGAGAAGTATTTAATGAATATACTGATGAATTTGGTCATTGACTAGTAAATGATGGTTTCCCTTAACCCAAAGCAGTATGCTGTTTTTGTAGTCCTGCTGATCCTAGTTGAACTTGGATGTGCAGCTTTTATATATTTTGACAGCAGCTGGGAAGATGTGAGTGTCCTATTTGCTAATTTTTGAGTTCTGATGATGTATGCTCGCTTTCTAATCCCTATATTTGTCTTTTTCAGGATATCCCGACTGACCAAACAGGAGATTTTGATAAGATCTATGATTTCCTAAAGGAGCACTGGAGCATCATCAAGTGGGTTGCTCTTGGAATTGTTGTTCTGGAGGTAAGAACGACAACATTTTCCAGGCCTTCAATTTTTGGATTGAAATCAGACGGCATGTCATTGTTGACACCTGAGTGAAAAGTTGAACTGAGACATTGAATATGTAAATCAGTGTGGCTCCGTTAGTTCTTTTTCCGTTCTTCTCTTTTCTTGTCATAACTTCTCCCCTCTGAATAGTCAAGGAGGATGACATGTGAAATAATTGTCGTAGTATGTAAAATGTAAAGCACATCACTGATACACCACTTCGTAAGTCAAGATGAATATTCAAATACTCTGCATGCTAGAATAAGCATGATAGAAAACTAGTTAGCAGAATAATGTCACACATCTTTGTTGCCTTCTTAAAGGCATTGCTTTCTTACTCGATCCTTAACAAATTTTATGCTATGCTCCATTTGGCTAAATAACTATGTGCCGGGAACATAGGTATGAGGCAGTACTAAATGGCACCAATACCACGAAAACTAGTACTGTTACTGCTGTATGAGCAGGACAAAAAAATGGTCTAGCTACTGGTACCAATCTCGGACCGTACTGGTTCTTTGGTGAAACACTTGTGTTTAGACCTTTTATCACTTACAGGGGTGAATAGGTGATCATTCCGGAATTCAAAATTACTACACTGCAATCAATAACACGTTAAAGATTTCACTAAATAAATGACCGCACGATTGCACTTGCACATACAACCACAAGAAATGAGGCAGTAGAAAATTGATCAAGATCTAGTTTTGATGGAGGAAAAACCAAAATGGGTAAAATCTCCAGGCTCTTGTTACTATGCTAAATGGGAAATCCACTATAAGATGTTCAATTTACAGATTGGCAATTTAGATGTAAGACATACTCCGACTAACCCCAAGACTTGTGACTTGTCTAAAACATTTCTTTAAATTTGCTATCCGGTAATGGATTTGAGACACTTGGACATCTCTTCTACATGAATCTTCCTTTTCTAGCTGTCAAATCGTAGCAAATCTCCGAGCTCTTGCTACTATGCTAAATGGGAAATCCACTATGAAATGTTCAACTTACAGATCAGCGGTTTAGACACAAGACAAATTCCAACTAACCCCAAGACTTGTGACTTCTCTAAAGCAATTCTTCAGATTGGTATCCGACAATGGATTTGAGACACTTGGACATCTCCTTTACAAAAATTTTCCTTTTCTAGCTGTCAAACCATAACAGTGGTGAACAATCGCCAAACATCCAACTTCAGGGATCCATAACCTTCTTTTGATTTGAATACTTAATCCTCTCAAAGAAGTAAGTTTCTAGAATGAAGATCAACTTGCTCAACTTTGGAGAACTTCCTCTCGCAAAATGGTTTTGATACTTACACAGTTGCTTAACCCTAATCCCTTTCATTTTGTTTATATATGGAACTAGAATTAGGGTTAAAAACACATGGCGCTCGAACGCGCATCAAGCCCCGTCTCCTATAAGGATGAGCAAATGAGCGCCCCAACAAGCATGGAGTACTATACTATTTACACATGGTGCATGACATGTTATTGGGCACACTCAAGAGCACCTTAGGTGCACATCAAGCTCATCAAATACTGTCATCCATGCACAAGCGTGCCTCAGGTATAGGTCATACTGTTGGGCACGCATGAGCATGGAACAATCCCTCTACAGACGCAAATCAGCCTTATGGACCTGTAAGCATTCCTCATGCCCAATATCCACGGGTCTTCGGACAAGTCATTACATACGTTCCTACTCCACAAGTCCAACAGAATATATATGAGTGATTGAACGGTGGTAATCTTCATGCTAGCGGACATTTCTCACCTTGTGAGAACATATGATTCAGCAAATTGTTAATCTAGTCACAAAATTACCAATCACAATACTTCTAACAATCTCCTCCTGTAACAATTTTGTGATAAAACACACTAAGCTGGAAAAACAAATTAATCACAGGTTTAGTTATATCAAGATAGAATCTGTGCACATGAAAACTTACTCCTAGGACACAAGATAGGAACCAAGATTATAGAGTTTTAATAAGCTCGCATAAGCTCCGTGAGTTCCACCTGTTGTTCCTGTTCATCAAGATTATCATGCAAAGAACAAATAGTACAGCAAGACAATTTTTGTCATGATAATTGATAATAAACTAGCACAATGTTAATCACAATATATGTCTATCACTTTTCACTTGATAAAGCATAGTAGCAAGTAAATATGTTGTCACAATATAGTTACAAAAAGTGTCATTAAAGTAGCCTATAACAAAAGTTTACAACAATGCTAATCAACCACCGCCAACCTTCAACTCGCCCTTTTTCGTCGCGGAGACAAAGGGGCAAACTAGTCTTCATCTGAGTCACATTGCCTATCACGCATGGCTTGAAGTTCACTGAATAGATGTGCAAAGTTCTTTGCCCGGCTTTCCTTGAGATGACAAACTTTAGCTGTAAGAGTATATTGTCAGTATGAATGAAAACAAGTTAGTTGAACATGTTGGAAAGATTATGAGGTGACATGAGAGGTGCAGATGGACTAGGCTTTGACTGACCATATATCGAAGAGTACAGGGGCTCACCCGACATGTGATCAGCTGAGTGACGATGAGCATGGGAGAGACTTTGATCATAGGTGACTTGATCAATCGGTTTCCCAAGGAATATTTGGAAAGTCTACATTAAGATCCATTGTTAGGTGTTTGATGAGATAATCATGAGGGAGGCTGTCATCCTTTTTTTGCCTTGAAAGTGGAAATGATGTTCCTACAAATATGTTTAGAGAGGTTGATGGGTCTCCAAAAGGATGACCATACAAAAAATATGCCTTGTTGAGGGGTAGACAAGCTAAGTGCGTAATTAGAAAAATATCAGTTAGCATGATCCGGCACACCACAAGGCGCCGAGGAGAGAGAAGTTTTGCTCTGAAAGCATGGCCACTCCATTGAATGGGAGTTCTATGCAAAAACGAGGCAATTTCATCAAAAGATGGAATGTTTGGTGGAAGAAAGTGATAAGCGGAGAGATATGACGTTGCAAGAAACTGCATCTGGTCTGATCCTAAGCGTGTGACCCCGAAGATGTGTTGTGAAACAAGTAGAAGACTAGTCAACATCATGGATGCTTTCATAGTACTCTTGGACTAAAAGGAGTGAGGGGACTATTAGATTAGTAAGAATATGCTCCTAGTGCCTGTTGGTGAAGATGGAGGAAATAGATACATTGACAGAAGCAAGATCCACTTTTCTCTCCAGATTCAATTGTTGATGACTCATACAGGGAATGAACAAATCTGCTGTGGAGGAATTAATAAACCGAGTGGGTTTACAAGCTGGACCCAAGTGATATTTCTTTGTAGCTTGTTTCTTTGGCCCACTGATCTGGAAAAACAAGGACGAACAAACAAAATAGGCCAACAACAATCAGTACACCCTAATTTTGAAGTGAGAAAGTGACAATGCACCTACATTCTACGCTCGTGCTAGTATTCCTTGCATGACAAAGCAAGGGCATCCTACAACTAACGTATTATAGGCCTCAACTGCATGCCCCATAAGTTTCAACAACAATCACCATAGGCCCAAGCACAAATACACGATCCACCTTCTCACAAGCTGAAAACAGTGACCAAACATGTATTCATAAGATCCATCTTCTCACAATCCTCCATTGCAACAGATCAATGCATAAACACTAAAGAAAACTACATTACAGACCATTAGGTATAAGCAACATCGAAATTTGCCACTAAGATGGGTGAAATCAAAACCAGGCCAATTGTGAAGAAAAAAAAATGAAACCCTAGGTGCCAAAAATGAAAATCGATGACAATGAGAGAAGGATGAAGGAGAAAATGCCTTGAATCTCTGGAAGAAATGAGAGTAAACACTGGAAATCACAAGAAACTTGAGTCTTACGAGAGGTGAAATGAGAAAAATGAGAGAGTAGGATGATAGAAGTGATATGCATGCATGATTGGTAGAGTAATGAAGTGGCTTAGGACACCCAACGCACGTGTGTGACATGGGTACGCATTAGGTGCTGGTCAAGAATAGATATGGTGCATGTGTGATCAACAAGTGCACCAAAGGCATACCAAAATTGCTTGGCACATATGTGCGTGAGGTCATGCGCAAGATAGGCATGCAAGTTCTACTACGCACACACATGCGTGGTGTCATACGCATGTCAATCGTGCTCGTTCCGCTAGGCATGCTTGTGCATGGTGTTATGCATTATTCAAGTGTGGATAAAAAAAGTTCTAGCATATGTATTCAACATCAGTTTGTTTTGAGGTTTCAATTTTTTTCTATTTTATTTTATTTTTTTTATTTTTTTTTTTTTTTGCTTAAAAGAAACAAGAAGAAATATAAGATGAGTAAAAATATATATATATTCAAATAAGAACGTTGGAAGGCATTGACCATGTCAGCTATGAAGGGAGGGAACAATTCCAAATTCTATATCCACAAGGGAAGGACTTAAAAGCAGTTGTATAAAAGCAGTTGTATATACAATGCAATAAAATATTGAGTTAAGAGGACTCAATGCCTAAATTGCAATAGAAGTTCGGTTAGGAATAAAAAATTCGGGGGGCAACGTATCCAGTGGAAAGGAAGTTAAACTCAACACTATTAAGACCTCTAACTCCTCACATGTTTTCTCCCCATTAATTTGAGCCTGAACATTGTAGTGCCCAATTTTATTCTCTCTTTTTTCATCAATAATCTCATGGTGAGATTACGGTACGCGATATATATACTTTTTTTTTAATTTTAATTCCAGATAGGCACACTCAATGTAACAATTGTTGTAAGGGGGATTTTTAAGCTAAGGTACGATAAGTTTTGGGTCAATCCATATTCCAAGATAAATCTAACATACTTGGGATTGCTAGCTTACACAAATCCACATATGTGGCTAAGTCCTCAATCAACAAAGTAATCGGTAGACATAGCAAGGAAACAACAAAAGTATATGAGCAATATCTTTTGTTACGACCGCTGTTTCAAATGCATAATTAAATAATTAATAATCATAACGTAACCCAAAATTGAGACGTGACTTTGCTTGTGATAATATTGGACAATTCTAATAATAAATAACAAGTCCCAGATCCAAAATCCACATTCTAAAGTGGCTCCAAAATAAACCAATATCTGATCCCGAAAATCCAAAAGTAAGGAAAAGTATTATTAAACTAATATTTGATTTGTGGAAATGTAAAATCTAGAGTATTGGGCATGCTGGCCACCAAATTAGAAAACTCGACGAAAGTTATTCTAAATCATAGAAACATTTAAAATAAGATAACATTATCCTTAAACTAATCCTTTAGAAATACTCTCCCAAAGTCCAAAATCCCTACACAAGACATTCAAGCTCGCTTATTTGAAAGGTTAGCAAAGGATGGCAAAAGTGAGTCTAATACTTAATAAGGCATGTATAATTTATATATATGGAAAATCATGAATGGAACATGTGAAAGGACAATAATAATGATTAAAAGCCGAAATGCCAAAAATATCTAAATATCAATAAAACATATAAAAATCGTATTGAAATGTAAAACCAAGAATCGGTGATTATCTCGCCAATCGAAGTCAAATATCAAAGATTGGGCTATGATTGCTTCCTTATGGCCAAAGGCCATATGCCACTACTCACGAGTCATGGTTGGGCCGACTACATATTATTTCCTATAGTTGGGGTTGAACACTACTTTTTGAACTATGGATATTAGGTTTAATCTTCAATTTATAAATAATATGTTAAGGTATGTCCGAATGTATTCCGTCAATTCTCTCAAATGGTTCTTATATCAAAATGGAAAACTCTACATTGAAAAACAAGTGTCTTATTTTTTTCTCACATTTCCAAAGAAAATTGTCTTTATCAAAATCAAAATAAAGTCCTCATCAAATACTTGTATTAAAAAGACATGCAAGGATTATTTCTCAAAAATTTTAGAATTTTGAGATAGTATGCTTAAATTAAGGCACAATCTTCAAAATCTCATGGAATGGAAGCAAAACTAACATTCATGCGACATAATCTCAAGGAAGTAGGTGAACACTACATGCATAAACACTTGAACAAAAAATAATAGAAGTTTTCTAAAAAAGTTCAGCAACGAGGAGGAAATGGCTTAGATGTACTTGTTTTTATTTAAATTTACTAAAGATTTGCTTGAAAACACTTAAAATTTACTTCTTTCTTCTTACTTAAAATTTCCCTCTGCCTCTATCTTTTCATCATCTTCTTCTCTCTCCTTTCTTAAAATTTCGTGAGAAATGTGCAAAAAATAAACAAAAACTCCTTAAATAGTAAACTAGCACACATGCAGGTTATGCGCAAAAGCTAATTTAGCCTACGCACAAATGTCCATTAGATGTAGCAATTTTGGAACAAACATACATGGGCACCTATTATGTGCACATCAGGCTTGAAGATCTACCTCAAACATGCTCATGTGTGGCTTAGGCGCCCTTTAGGCACCGCTTGAACCTATACCATTATGATTCAATATTTAATTTTTAATTCAAACTTACAATTAATCTTAATAATTTACTAATTTACTTTATTTCAATATTATTATATAAATCTTATGGCATGTTTAATTATTGAAATTGAATAATGTAATAATAGAATAATTATTTATAGGAAATGGAATAAGATAGGAATAGAGTTGAAAATTTCTATTCCTATGTTTGATTACTTATTTGGAATTATTATGAATAAGTTGAGAATTAGTGTTCTAATATTTGGTACATAATAATAGTATGAGAAATAGGGTGAAATTTGTACTAATGACTTTTTTTACCTTTATTCAAGGACTTCTTGCTGCAAAAGCAAAATTCTCAATTCACGACGAGAGTGTGTAAAAAACAGACCTTCTGCTTATAATTCTTCCCATCTTTACACCCCTCGTATGGTACCGTGCCGGATAGAGCCAATATTCAAACACCCTTGTGAAAACTCACAATAGTCTCTCCTATTGCAGTCACCTTGGCATTGCTCTGGGCACACAGTGCCGGAATAGTGGTACTTCCGAAGGTCCCGCTGGCGGGCCTTCTCGCCAAAGGTGGGCATACGGGCAATCGGTCCAATCATGGTTGCGGTTGCAGTTGCAGTGACAGTTTGGGTCAAACCCGTCTCTGCGTTTGAACTCGCCATTGCACGGGAGGAATTTTTGCATGAGGGCGGTGGTCTTGAATTTAGACGGCGTCTAATTGAAAAAGAAAATAGTGGCAAACAACTGAGAAACGAAAGACGAAGAAGGAAGCAGCTCGGGTTTCGAACGAATGATAAAAGAACAATGGGCAAAATGGTAATAATTATAAGAATAGTTATTCCTTACTTGTAAGGAATAAAAAATACCTAAGAAATATTAGTATTTATATTCCTTAAGTTAGAGGAATATTTATTTTTCCGAAAATAATTATTTCGTGTAAAAAAGAAACCAAATATAGGAATAAATATTCCACTCATAATAATGTGGGAATAGAATTCTATTCCGACTAACCAAACATGCCGTTAGGATTTGAATTTCACATTTTTCATATTGATCAGGGTGAATAGAAAACCAAACCCGTTTCATGTTTAACATGCTCAATGCTCGACCCATTTTTGTTGAACTAATAACTTTTGTTATGCAAAATTGGTGTTTTGTTTTACATTTTTTCAAAACTCCAAGTTCTCCGGAAAAAAACAAAACAAAACACAATACAACAAATAGGGAAATGTGGAGATAAAAAATATAAACAAAGAGTGGAGAGAGTAAAGATCTTAAGGACCAGTACAAATAACTATGACCTTCCTTAGTGTTTCAGATCTCGCCAATTAAGCAAGACTCAACTAAATCACATATGAAATGATACCTAATATTTATGTCTAGAGTGTGTTGGATTGGATTTTTAGAATTATTAATAGTACTTGTGTTGTCACAGTAGACAACCAGTAATGAATCTAGCATAATAAGGTAATAAAATAATAATAAATAAACCCAAATAATTTTTTTCCTAAATGATTAAAACTCAAATAACTCAAATACTGGGTCGGACTTAACAAATCAAATCTAAAAGAACATAATATCTATAATAATTGATAGTAGATATAGGACTTGATCGAACTGATTCTTGTTCACCCCCATATAAATTATAACAATCTTATCAAACCCAAATATCCGCAAGGAAAAGCTTCTAACAAATGTTCAGCCCACCATGATGTAAAATCTTTTTTAGAATCCAACTAATACAGTACTTCCAAATCGTATCAACCGAAATATACGAAATGTCTCAACACAAGTCCCAAATATAAATCTAATATACAATATCTAAATACAAAACAAATAAGCGAAGCCTTTAATTCTCTCCTGTCTAAATCTTGCAAGTAATCCATGGCCCTCTAATCAGAAAGAGAATAGAAAATATAGTAAATCATGAATTTAAAATTCAATATATATATATATATATATATGGCTTACAAAACAAATAGAGTTTGTCTGAACACATGCATTGATTATCAATGTGTGAGGTCAAATGTACAATATTTCATAACTTTTCTTCACAAATATTTCTATATAAGAATATAATACTTTAAAATACTTATTTTGTGAGAACAAGCCAAACCTTCAAATTTTCGATAAAATCAAACAATAACTTCAGAATGTTTGGTGCGAAATTATTGCATGCAACAATATTCAAAACAAGAGTAGAAAGGGTAACATTCATATACTGTAAAACAACAAATATAAGCAAAAATCAAAGGATTGCGTAATAGATCAAAGAAGGGTTTCAAAAATATTTGCCTCTAACCTCAGATCTAATATATCTGACTCAATAAAGTTTTAAAATTTTCTTCCTTCTCATTATCATCATCTTCATCTTATTCTCATCTCTTTGTCTCTCTTTCTCGATGAAATGACCTAAAACAAGTGCAGGCAGTCTTAAATACCTAAATTGGCGCATGAATGTCAATTAGATACGCATTAGGTGCCACCTAGGCACACAGGCATGTATGAGCGCCGCATCATGTGCAATTCAGGCCCCAACGTTTTGTCTCAAATGCGCAGGAGCATCCTATAAGCGCCCATTCGACACACCTTTACTGTCTCAAGCACTCATAAGTGTGGAGACAAGCGTTACTCAAGCGTTGGGTTTGATTTTCCTAAATTCAATTTTTCTAAATTTTTATTAGAAAATTATTTCCTGAATTAACCCAACACACATAACAATGACATCATACATCAGGAATAAAATATCTGGCTTTACATAACCATGGTTTTGTGCTCAACCACATAGTCGAGAAGCATTTGCTTTATCTAAAGCAACAGCTATAAGCTGCAATGTATTTAGCATTTGCAGTAGACAATATATTGTTTTATTTCTTGATCATCCATGAGATGATTCATACCTATATAGAAACATCCTCCAAAGGTATTCTTTTTGTCATTAGTGTTTCCGGCCCAGTTAGCATCGAAATAGCCTACAAGTTTGAGGAGAGACTCCCTAGATTATCAAATGATGTACTTTGCTGTGCAATTTACATATCTCATGATGCACTTTACAATGCTAAGATCTACACACACTAAATGAAATGATAGGTCTGCTCACAATCAAGTACAAAAAAACTATCATACTTTTATACGTTGTTTGATCAACACTTTTTCCATGTGGATTGTGTCCTAGCTTGACGTTAGTGAACTTTAGTGTTCTAATGTGCTTTTTGTTATTAAGACCAAACTTCTTGACAAGATTTTTCGTGTATTTATGCTGAGAGATAAAGAATCCATCATCAAGTTGTTTTGTATGCTTTCCAAGAAAGAAATTTAGTTCTCCAACCAGACTCATTTCAAATTCAATTTTCATGCAGTTAGCAAACTCATGTGCATTTGATTCAGTAGAAGAGCTAGAGACAATATCATCAAGCATACACTTGAGCAACAAGTAAAAGTCCATTACAGGATTTTGTGTTTAGAGTTTTATCCACACTCCCCAAGTAAAACCATGCTCAATAAGGTAAGTTCTTAGCCTATCATATGAAGGTTTAGGAGCTTGTTTCAATCCATGCAAAGCCTTTTTCAACTTATAAACATGATGTGGGTATTGAGGATCAATAAATCCCATGGGTTGTTTAAAAAAGCTTGTTGTTGGAGAATGCTATTCAAGAAAACACTATTAACATCCATTTGGTACAACTTAAACCAAGTGAGCAAGTCAATGAAAAGAGAATATGGATGAATTCTATGCAAGAAACCAGAGCAAACATCTTTTCAAAATCAATACCCTCAATTTGAGTGTATCTCTTAGCAACTAGATGAGCTTTGTTTCTAGTTATAATTCCAGTTTCATTGGTTTTATTTTTGAAAATCCATTTGGTCCCAATAGTATTTGCTCATTTAGGTCTAGGAATTAACACCCAAATGTCATTTCTCACAAATTGGTTTAACTCTTTGTGCGTGGAATTTACCCAACACTCATAAAAAAAGGCTTCCTCAGCCTTTTCAGGTTCTATTTAAGAAATTTAGCTAATAAAAGCATTTTGGTTCCAAACTCTACTTCACAATCTCATCCATTCATCAAGACAATGATAATATCTTTGGGGGATTTAATTTTTTCCTAGTTGATGGCTCCCTTTCTTCAAACACTCCATTCTCATTCAGTTCAGATATTTCACAATTTGATTCAATAATATCCTCATTAGTCTCATCACCCTCATTGCTCAATTCCCCTTGAATTTGGTCATCTCCATTTTGATCATCCACTACCACATTGATGGATTCTATGATAGTTTGAGTACGGAAATTGCAAACTCTAAGTACCCTGATAGTTTGAGAGTATCCTAGAAAAATGCATTCGCACTCTTAGCTTCAAACTTTTCTAGATTCTCTATATTTCTCAGAATATAGCATGTGCTTCTAAAGACATGTAAATACTTCATGGTTGGCTTTTTCCCTTTCCACAATTCATAGGGAATCTTATTCATGAGAGGTCTAAGATAGTCACAATTGACGATGTAGTAGGCTATTTAATGCACACGCAATTTCTCGCTCAACATCATTGCTCTAGCCATTTTCTAATGAACATAGTTCTTCTTTCAACTACCTCATTTTGTTGTGATGTAGTGTGTGTTGAGAATTCTTGCTTGATTCCTTCATCATTACAAACTTTCAAAACTAGAGTTTTCAAACTCTTTTTCATGATCACTTATGATTCTTTTATGCTACATTCCTTTTCATTTTGAAATTTTCTAAAAATTCCTCGAGCTAATTCAGAATTATCATGTAACAAACTATCCATAAAAAATGAGTAAAATTATTGACTATAATTAAAATTTAGTGGTTACCACAAAGACTCTTGAATCTAAACGGCCCCATTAGATCCATGTGTAAGAGTTTTAGGGGCCTCTTGGCAATTATGTACGTGACCTTTTTAGGTGTTGTTTTAATTTGCTTTCTTAATTGACAAGGTCCATACACAATTTTCTCTACACATTTGATTATCGAAAGGTTATTAGCAA
Organism: Nepenthes gracilis; assembly: GCA_033239525.1. Lineage (NCBI taxonomy): Eukaryota > Viridiplantae > Streptophyta > Magnoliopsida > Caryophyllales > Nepenthaceae > Nepenthes > Nepenthes gracilis. The sequence goes on from BSYO01000031.1 coordinate 13,357,665, forward strand.
TCTCTACCTTGGGGAGTTTGGATGTGTTTTTATAATTTATATGTCCTAATCCCCTAAGCCAAAGTTCAGCTTAATTGACTTTTGTTTTCTGACATCCTAGATTAGAGTTAGGAGTGACACCATAACACTTATTGGAGGTTGTCAAACCCTTCTTGACCATACTCTAATTTGCATCCTAGATCGTGTATTTTTTATCCACAAATTTGACTTCAAATTCCTCATCATAGAATTGGCTTATGCTTAAGTCTTCAACATAAAGAGCATTTTGAAAAATAAGGAGGCCTAAAATTTTCACAGTTCCCTTTCCTAAGATTGGTGCTGTCGCACCATCACCAAAAGTAATCACACCCACGTGCATTTTTCATAAGAAAAAATGAAAGATTTGTCACCACATATATGACAAGAACAATCTCTGTCAAGATATCACAGTTAAAATTTTGTCTTTCAAGGCAATTTGAGCATTATTATAAGTTAGTGCACATTTTTCCAACAAGGTTACATTTTTGTCCCATTCAAAGCTTTTGATTCATGTTAGTCAATTTCACACTTAATTGTTTGATAATAATTACAAGACTTTGAAATTGATTGTGGTTTACATGTGGTCTTCCAGTTTGAATCCTATAATAATTTGGGTGAATGTGTCCCTTTTTGTCACGCGCATACCATGTTGGGACAAATTGATGGGATAGATTTGGTATTAAATGAGCTTTGTTTGGTGGCACCTTATTCGTGCCCTTGGAAAACACAATTGTTTTCTTATTTGCAGTTTTCCTTGTGTATGAGACATGAGTTGCCATGCTCCCTTTACTTATGGATTTTGCTGTAACAAAGATTCTGTCGGTTATTTCATTTGAGTCCATTTTATGCCTACCAAACCCCCAACCCTTTCTATTTCTAGCAATTTTTCCCAATTCTAGCCTGTGGTGAAGTTTCATGGTACTATTTTTGTATGTTACAAGTTGAGCACGAGATTTTTCAAGATAATGGTTAAAGGTTTTGATCTTTTTGTTTAAAGATTCTTCAACCTCCTTAGAATCTTCCATGTTTCTCAAGGATTTCTTAAGTTAATCCATGATTTGTTATTTCCCATTCACTGTTTCACTTAATTTCTTAATAATGGCTTTATTTAACTTTTATCAATTTCAAGATTTCCTTAAATAGATTGTCATAAGCCTCTTGCAATTCATAATCATCATTTTCATCCGTGTCAATTTTAGGATCATTGCTCATTTGAAAGTCATTAATTTCATTTCCTTGAGAGTTTTTTATTATGGAAGTGACAATGGCAATGTAATTGACATGATCATAAGAAGAATTTTTATCACTCTCATTTCTATCATTGGAAACAAAGGCATTCATTGCCATGCCCTTATTTTTCAAAAACTTTGAACACTAAGCTCTAATGTGTCTATATCTATAGCAGTCGTAACATTGAACCCCTTAGGGTTTCTCTTTTTGGGATCCTTTGAGTCTCTCTTGTCATTTCATGCTCGGTTGTGATTCCCTGGTGTCTCCTAATTTTATTTAAGTTTTTCTTATTATTTGTAGACACTTTCCTAAACATTTTCACAAAAAAGCCTATATCCTCATTTCCAAAAGATTCTCATCATACTCTTTATTGGGTCCTTCTCTAACAGTTTAAAGAGCTATGGACTTACCCCTTTTAATGTAGGGCAATGAGAGCTCATAGGTATGGAGAGATCCACCAACTCTTCTATCTTGATTTTATTTAGGTCTTTGCTCTCTTCTATAGCAGTCACTTTTGGTTTAAATATCTGTGGAAGATATCTCATCACTTTCCTTACTATTCTGCCGTTAGGAATCCTCTCGACCAGATTGAAACTCAAGTTAACAATGTCATTGAGTTTTGCTTAAAATTCATCAAGGCTTTCATTGTTCCTTCTCCTAATATCTTCAAATTTAGAGTTTAATGATTGCAGTTATAAGTTTTTTATAGTTCTTGTTCCATCGCGACTTTAAGAATATCTTAAGCCTCCTTGATTGTCTCACAAATGGAGTTTGAACTCATTAGGGAAAATAGCCATGAAAATAGCATTGAGTCTACATCTATTCCAATTACAGTAAGTCAACTCCTTGCGAGACCGCACTGTGGTGCTCCTAGTGATAGTGACACCTTTTTTTTGTGGGTGGGAGGGGCTCAGCCTCTTGGGTATTCATTCAAAAAGGCTTTTATTTAAACATTCCAATATGCATAGTCACCCCCATTATAGAAGGGAGGAGAAGGTAAGAATTGATTCAAACTCATTTCTAAAACAACGGGTCAAGGATTCAATTTAGGCTTTAATACCGCGTGAAATTTCTGTGTTTTAATCCTTTTTCACCTTCCAATACATGATTATTGAAAAATTAAAAATTATTACCCAACAATCAATATCACGTTAAAGAGTTTGCTAAGTAGATGAGCACACAATCATACTTGTACATATAACAACTAGAAATAAGAGAAGAGAAAATAAACCAAAATCCAATTTTGATGACCAAGGAAAATCCAAAATGACAAAAACCTTTGGGCTTTCATAGTCGCACTAAATGAGAAATTCACTTGTGATATGCTCAACTTACAGACCAGTGCTTTAAAAGTAAGACACAATCTAACTAATCCAAATGCTTGTGATTCATCCAAAGCAACTCTTCAAATCTGTTCTTCAGCAATTCATCTGAGACACTTATATCTCCTCCATGTAAATCTTTCTCTTCTAGCTCTCAAACCACAGCAATGGTGAACAATTACCAATACATTCAACTTTAAGTATTCAAGACCTTCCCTTGATTTAAATACTTAATCCTCTTAAAAAAGAAAGTTTTTAGTACGAAGATCAAATCACTTTGTTTTGGAGAGCATCCTCTCTCAAAACGGTTTCATTCCTTACATGACTGCTTAACCCTAATCCTTTTCTTTCCATTTATATATGGAACCTGAATTAGAGTTTAAAATGCCCAGAAAATTTGACAATAGTGATTGGCACACAAGTGTGAATCAGGTGCCATCTTTCACAAGGATGAGTGTACAAGCTCCCCTACAATCATGAAGTATTCTAGTATTCACGGCACCTCAAGCGCATCAGGCTCATCAAATGCTACCATTCACGCATGAGCATGCCTTAGGTGTAGGGCGCACTGTTGGCATGCACAAGCGTGGAACAAGCCCCCTCCTGACGTTGGACGAACCCTATGGGCGTATGAGTATTCCTCATACCTCTATATCCACAGGTCTTCGGGTGGGTCATCACATACATCTAGGCTTCATAAGCCCAACAAAATATATATATTGATAATTGAGTTATGGTGATCTTTATGCTAGTGGATATTTCTTACCTTGTGAGGACATATGATTCAACAGACTACTAATATAATAACAGAAATTTCCTAACATTTGGTACTATCCAAGGTGCTGGTGCCGCCAATTAAAGGATACTATTTTTCCAAAATTGACAAAAAACACAACAATTTATGGAAAATATAAGTCAAAATATTTGGTTGTTATCCAAACAAGTTGGAAGTGGGGGATGACTGTTGAAAACTAATGTAAATGGGGTGGTGGGTAGGGTTTTAATTTAAAAAGAATTGCCTATTTACAAGACAATGCCGTTTTTATTTTTTTTTATAAGAATTAAAACGACATCATTTTAATATTTTCTTCAAAAAATAAAAAAATTACAGCTTTTCTGGTACCGCTAAGGTACTGCCTTCTGTAAAAAAATGGTTACGGAACCGGTATTGGGAACTACCAGTCACTTCTTAGCTATGACAGTACCGAAACCAGTGCCTGTATTCCTGCCCGCCGGTAGCAGTGGTTTAGTGACACCCCTAGATATGAGGTTTTTTGTAGCATGGTAACCTCAGGATGTTGGGAAGTGTGAAAAAATGATAATGATGGGTTTTGGTCACTGTAATCTCAGTATGCTTCCCCAAATTTGAGCGTGTGATCTTGCAGAAAATTCTTCTTAATGCACACTTCAACTTTTTCTATATAGACATGAATGAAACTGAAGTGAATATACTCATTGCTTATGAATCACGAGGATATATCTAACAGAGACCTTGAAAGCTCCCCCCTCTAAAAGGTAAGCTGTTCATTGATCAGTTACTAAGAAGGCACCAAAAAAAGATTAATTCAGAGGCCATCACAAAAGCTAGAACACCAGGCTGACTACTATCCTAAATACAATCCCAGTAAACTCAACATATGTCTGTTTTCTGCTTTTGAGATGTTGCCTTATTATTATTTATCATGTATTGTTCTTTTCTCATTTGCAGGCTCTATTGTTCTTGTTAGCACTATTGGTAAGGGCTGCAAATAGGCCAACAGAATATGACAGTGATGATGAGTTTATTAATGCAAGGCAATCAGTTCGGAAACCATTAATCAATAGGCCGCCACCTCCTGGAACCAGTGTTCCTGTTGCCGGTGCCCTGGATCAACGCCCTAGCAGAAATGATGCTTGGAGTGCACGCATGAGGGAAAAGGTACAATCATAGCTTTTAATATCAATTCAATTTCATTAATTCTCAAATAATAGAGTTAGGACTCTTATATAGAGATAATCTACTATTAGGTTAATTAGAAAATAAATATAATTTATTATTTAGCGGCATCTCAAAATGAGAAAATAATAAAAGAAAATATAACATAATGAATAAAATATAACATAATTTTCTAATTAAAATATCTTTAAAATATTCAAGATACTACAAAATCGGTAAGAAAAATCGCATGAAATAAAATCTCTCTAATTTTAGAATATTTGTAATGTCCGCATCAACTCTCCTGGGGTGGTTGGGACTCAACTCTATCAAGTAAGACTTTTGTCGTTAATTCCCTAATTACAAGTTAAGTGGTTATACAATTTTCCTCCGATGCCTATTGACACGTGTGAGTGTAGCTTGAAATTTGATAAAGTTACCAACTCCCGAGTGAGAAGAACTCGAGTTTGGTGATGGTTGATCTTGCGGACTTCGATAGAACTCTAAAATATTTAGATATAACTGCTAGAGTGTCTCTATAGAAATCCAAGCATTCTTGAAATCTGATCATCCAACCCAACAAACAAGGAAGTTTTGAACTACTCCATCCTTGATAAACATAATCGGCTCATCTAGAATAGTATCACTTTTATTTTTATGTGCCGGTAGGGTTGAGAATTGTGTAGGAATGGGTGAAGGTTTAATATTTGGTGCATCTAGAGGTATTTCAAATGGATTATCAAGCGACTTAAAACTATCTTTATAAGTGATTAAATCCTTAATATTACAAGTATAATGAAAATTGAGATGAGATGGAATATCAATAACATATACATTTGATCTAACTTGCTGTAAAATTTTAAATGAACTAGTACTATGGGTTTGAAATTTAGAAACGAGACCATGTAGGCATCGCTCTGGTCTAATCTAAACTATAATATAATTCTTAACATTAAATTCAACATGTCTTTTATGCATATCAGTTCGAAATGTATACGAGACATTACTTCCAACTCTTTATTGATTTTGATATGTAAGTCATGTAAGTATTGTGCAAAAGTTTTGGTGACATGGATATACCAGCATGTGGGGATAGTGGAGCTTGTTTAGTGGTGGTCACATAGAGTTTCAGGTTGGTTCGTATTATTGTGGGTTTGGGTTGGTGGGATAGTGGGCCTGGACATGGATTTGGCTTGGCAGCAATGGAAGATATTGTGGTGGTGGCGGTTGGCAATGACATGGAGGGCAGATCAATTGAGTTGAAGGGGAGAAGATGACATCCAGTGATTTCCGATGATAATTTTGATGAGTTTGGCCTGTGCTGCACATTTTCTTTTTTTCCGGAAGCTTTTTCAATTTTTCTTTTTTGTGGTTTCAGCAATAATTTTTTTTTGGAAACTTTTGTAATTTCATTTTTCCCTCATTTGCAAACTGTTCAAAATTTTTTTTGAATAACTTTTTTATGCAAAATAAATACAAATCACAACAGAACAAGGTCTTGCTTGCCGGATGAAGTTCTAAACTGCTTGTGAGGTGAGGGACGGTGGTGAGATAAGGATTAGATAGTAATGCTAATGGTGTTGGTTTCACGATAAGGATTTGGCAGAGTGATAGGATTTAAAAAAATTGGAGAATTAGGTACTGATACTAAATTTAATGTAGGGAAGGAGGAATAAGGGAAAGGAAAAGGAAATTTGGGGAAGGGGAAGCAACGGGGGAAGGGAACAAAGAGAAGAAAAACAGAGATTACTGGATAAGGAAAGATAATCATAGCTTTTAATATCAATTCAATTTTATTAATCTTCAAACAATATAGTTAAGATCCTTAGATAGAAGTACCCTATTCCTAGATTAATTAAAAAATAAATATAATTTTTTAATTAATGACATCTCAAAATAAGAAAATAATAAAATAAAATATAACATAATTTTCTAATAAAAATATCTTGAAAATCACCTAGATATTACAAAATTAATAAGTAAAATCACATAGGGCTTATTTTGTGAATGGAACTAAATGAAACAATAGGATTATCAACATATGACTTGGTAGTTATAAGTTCGAATAATAAAATTTGTTTATTGAATAATGTAAGACACAAGTGCCTACGATAGACCCAAATGTACTCCAACCCTTACCCAGATCTGTGCACGGAGGAAAGATCGTGCACCAAACTGCTGCTTTTATGCTGCGTCTTATTAGTTATAGCTGAAAGGAAGAAATGTAAAAATAATTATAGAAAAGTTAGAGAAAAATAATAATAAATAATTTAAAATTGCTTCATGGGTAAAAGAGTTTAGACATTGTTACATTTGGAACATTATTCCCGAGGTAGCTGTTCTCCAAGATTACATCTATCAAATGATTATGAAAAGAACTAAATGCCAAATCTCTCTTGCTTTCCCACCTATTCCTATAAGCAAAGAAAAATGTTACATGACCACTTTTAAAACACTTACTTTGACGCAATCTGTAATCTATCTATTTATTTGTGTGGAGCCTGTAATATGGATGATTGGATATTACACCACTTCACATGAGGGTGTTTATCTAAGAAGTATCCTATTAACCTGACATCTGTCACTCAAACTCAACCACGCATTTGCTTCTCCAGATTGCTAAACATTCATTGCAATTTTTTCCTTTTTTATGCAGTATGGGCTGGATACGTCCGAGTTCACGTACAACCCATCTGAGGCAGGAAGACAAGCTGCAGCGGCGGCACAGCCTGCAGAGGAAAAGGGTCGTTGCACTATCATGTGAAAACCTCTAGTTGCTGCTTCTATTCAATAGGTTGTTGGGCTTGTTTGCTGTGAACTGAGAACTCAGAAATTTGAAGAGTCAAAATCCCCTTTTTTTCCCCCTTTATGAAGTCGAGTGTAAGCTTCTCACTTGACCTAGAGTTGTATTTCCCCACCTTCCTCGTTGTATTATTGTAGAAACAGAGGATTTTCTTCCTTGTTTCGGAGATTTGTAAGATTTGAGATTACACTAATCCTTGGTTTTCGGAGTATTTTACCAAAGTCGAGTTTACTATGTTTAAATTTGTTCGTTCTACTTTTTTCAGTTATGCTTTTATGGATATATGTGTTGGGTTTTGGATTATTCCTTTATAAATCTCATATGTCCATTGTATATACTGTTTCTTGTTTCTGCTGCTGACAAAAGCATTTGTCTATATTCGCAAGAAGTTTTATTTGAACGAAAACTTGGCAGAATATCTTGTTGGATTTTTGCCCAAATCTTCACGTTAGTGAAAGCCTAACCTCTAAATTTATTTAATGTGATGCTGGTGTCATAAGCCCTCCAGCCGTTTGTTGCTATAAATATGATGTTTTAATTTTCAGATTAAACAGAGCCATTTCAAATGGTACAGATGCCAAATAAAGAGAGAGAGGAAGCTCTGGCTGTCTGCCTGAAAGTCTGATTTATGCATCATCCTTCGTCAATAATAAGTATCTTGTTCTAGCTTCTGTTATGTTCCTACCTTTGGCTTGTGGACATATTGTATTATGTAGCCAAGGTATTTCGAGATTAGTGATAATTGAATCTCACACTTAATAGTGTGTTATAAACATGATGATCCCATAAAATTATTTATAATCGTAATTGAAACAAATTTTTCACATGTTCAATTTTTATATTTAATTGTATATGTCTTTCTTATTTCTCAAGGCTTATATTTAAGTAAGCAAAGCTTGGGTTTGTTTGAGCTCCTGTTTATTAGGGCGGGGATTTTTTTAATTTTTTCCTTTTTCTCCCTTTTGATATTTTTTTTTCTAACTGACTAAATGATAAACCTGGAAATGGCCACCATCTAGAGAAATGATGTCTTTGAGATATTTTTTTATAATATAGTACTTTATTTATTTATATTATAAATTTATATAAAATAGATAAATATTAACTATTATATTATTTAATAAGATCTTTAAAATAATCAAAATGTGTCCTTTAAATAAGTTTAGAGTAGCAGTATGTTTCTGACCTCTCTTCTATTCCATCATTGAGGATGGATTATGTTTATAAACATGAGAAGGGATGGATCATGTTGAGCACACTGGGCTTTGAACCCAAATATATCTAAAAAAGTAGTCTCCTTATATAAATTTGTTGTGCCCTTGAGTTCGGGTTTTCTAGTGAATTATGGAGCCTTTGTATTCCGTGTCTGGATTAGATCTCGAACGGGTTGGTTTTAGATTCTTGATTGGTCCTCATAACACAAATTGAGTGAAGGTCGAGTGGACGATGGGGGTTATCCACCGTCTTTCAAGTGGATGTTTTCCGCAATAAACGAAGTAATACACGTTTAAAGGTAAACGTGGCTGGAGTGAAAAGATACAGCAATGATGGGAGTGTGAAATGAATATATTTAGAAGTCTGAGCTCCATGAGTGCGTCCAACTGAGGGTCGGCTCACTAGATGGAGAATTAAACTCCGAGGGTGTACCCGACCAAGGGGCAGCTCACTAGTTGAAAAATTAAGCTCCGAGACTAGCCCGATAGAGGGGCGGCTCACTAGATGAAGCCCGAACTTCGGGTGTAGTCTGACTGATGGGCGACTCACTAGATGAAGGATTGAACTCCAAGAGTGCGCCCAACTGAGGGGAGGCTCTCCAGATGGAGGACTAAACTCTGAGGGTGCGCTTGGCGGAGGGTAGCCTAGGGTTGAGCTGTACAGATGAAGGGCTAGCCCTCTAGATGGAGGGTAAACCTGATGGATGGGCCCTTGGATGAAGAGTCCGCTACTTGGCGATCGGCGGTTGATGGATCGAGCTCACCTACGGGGCTGGAGTACTACCACAACTCAGTCGGATCAAGCAGGAGGTAAATTGGATAAGGCCCAAGGACTAAAAAGGGTTCTTTGGATAAGGTTTGAGGACTTTGGCTAGATTGCTAGATGAGGACTTTCTACCGCCTGGTTGTTGGATAAGGTCCAAGGACTTTCCGCCTTGGAATGCTAGATAAGGCTCGAGGTCCCTTCTTTGCCGTGGAGAGTGGATCCAGTCTGGAGAGCCAGAATGGATTTGAGCCCGGAGTCGCTGGTCGGGTGAATGAGATATGGATGTTAATGTGAAGAGAACCCGGGACGAAGCGATGCTCTCGGGGAGCTCAATGGCCGAGAGCTTTAGGAAACCACAGGCGCCTTCGATGAAAAGTGCCCTCTTTAGAATTGAGTTGAGGGAGGACAAACGGGTATCCTCTAAGAGGTTCACCCTCTGCGAGCCGCCGAGAGGAGTTAGTCACCATTTGTGGACAGCTTGGCACTCTGTAGGGTTCCGAAATACTCTGTTTAGTTGAGGAGCGGAGGATGGGAGCAGAGTGCAGGTTTTAAGGGAAGCTTTGCTGCCTGGCTCTTAAATGATCCTTTCTTGTTTGCTAGTCCCCCTTTTATCTGTTGGAAATCTCTCCGGTGAAGAACGGTTAAAGGCGTTGGCCGATAGGTCGACTAAAGGGCGTTGGCCGGATGGAACTGATTAAGCGTCCGAGTTCAAGTTGACCGTTTTGCGGACAAGCTGTGAAGGCGGTCAACATGATGCCGGCCGTTTTGAATCGAGATGGAGGATGTTCAATTTTGGAAGGGCGATCAGCAAGGTTGGCCAGAACGCTTAAAGGTGAACACTTCTGCTGCTGAAAGGAAGTTGGTTGACACTGCTGTTTAAGGAAACTCAAAACAACTCCATGTAATCTACAAGCAGTTCGACTTCTTGGGGACCGTGCACCAACCATGAAGGGCGTCTTTGAGTACTACCAAGACCTTTTGCATATTCTTGTATATATATATATATATATATATATATATATATATATATGTGTGTGTGTCAGTGTATATCGAGAGAGTGAATAGAGTGAAAGCGAATAGAGCAGAGTGCGAGGGTGTGTGAGAGTAAGAAGAAAACAGAGGAGAGGAAGAAAGCCCAACTGTTGTGTGTGCATTTTCGCTTTACTGTTTTGTAATCTCTATCTCATACATAGTGTAATTTTTACGGACTTAACGTCCCGTGGTTTTTTCCTTGATTCAGAAGGGTTTTTCACGTAAACATCGGTTGTCAATACTCTTGCTTTTATTTCTTCTTTTCGATTCCTTTGTACCTGTGTTGGTAGGCCGCCCCATTTTCGGCCAACAAGTGGTATTAAAGAGCAAGATTTGAAACTTTGTTCTAATGGCGTCGGCATTATCGAAGAATCTGTCGTTTAGCGTTGAGCAGTTTAACTAGTAGGGTAACTTCATTCTCTGGCAAGAAATGGTGAAGAACGTTCTCACCAGAGAAGGGACAATAAAGGCTCTAAAGAAAAAGGACGAGAAGCACAAAGATGATGATGAATGGCAAGCACAAAGAGATCTTGCACTTTGCACTTTTACGGATGACACTCTCGGGGAATTTGACTCGTAAGTCCGCGAGAAGTTGGAGAGCCGTATAAGACTTTCCTTGGCAACCCAGGTTTCATGTAAAGAAGCAGTTCTATGACCTACGGTTGTCAGAAGGAGGAAGCTTCGAGAAGCATCTGGACGAGTTTAACCGGATATTAACGCAGATGTCCGCCCTTGAAGAAGACATCAAGGAGGAGGACAAGGCGTTGGTCCTGCTGGCCTATCTGCCGGCTTCCTATGATCATATTGTCACAATTTTATTGTTTGGAAAGAATATATTAAAGTTGGATGGGGTTATTGCTTCCCTGCTCATGAATGAGTCAAGGAAGTCACAAGGGACCTCGACATCTGAAGTATTTGTGATCGAATCTAGGGGAAGAAGTAGAGGCCGTGGTCAAAAGTAAGGAGAGAAAGTCCGCAGCAAGTCAAGGTCGAGGTATCAAAACCTTGAGTGTCACCACTGTGGCAAGAATGACCACATCAAGAAGCATTGCTTCAAATGGAAACGAAAAAATGCGGAAAAAGAAAAAGGTGACAGTGGACGGGCAAAGGAAAAGTACTCCGTCTCAGTAGTAACAGCAGGCGATCTCCTACTGACAAGTGAAGGAGACGTGGCAAATCTGACGGACGAGGAGTCCAGCTGGGTGATCGACTCCGGTACCATCTTATATGTCACGTCTAGAAGATAACTATTCACATCCTATACTCCTGGAAATTTTGGAGTAATAAAGATGGAGAATGAATGAACATCTCCCATTGTAAGCAGAGGAGATGTCGTCCTGGTCACAAATAACGGGACGAAACTGATATTGAAGGACGTACGTCATGTTCCTAACATTCCGATGAATGTCATCTCAGCCGGTCGCTTGGATGATGAAGGATATTGCAATACCTTCTGTGAAGGTGAGTGGAAGCTAACAAGAAGGTCTCTTGTTGTAGCAAGAGGAAAGAAAGCCTCCGGCCTATATGTGATGAAGGCCTGTGTAGTGGCCGGAGACGTGAACGCCACAACCAGCACGGGGACAATGGACTGTGGCACGAAAGGTTAGGCCACATGAGTAATGAAAGGTCTTGAGTAGGGAATGGCACGATTACTAGAGCAAAGGAGGAAGAGCCAAAGATGTGTCCTCATTGCTTGGCCGGGCAAGCAAAGGAGAGTCTCATTTCATGAAGACTTTCCAAAGCGAAGCTCCTAGAACTAGTTGTTGGTCATTCAAAGAAAAGTCTTTTGGTGGAGGATATTTTGTTTTCTTTCTTTGTTGAAAGGCGTAGGTCTACCTGAAAACCAAGGATCGGAGTTCTTGATATTTTTGAGCAGTTCCATGCTCTTGTGGAGTGTCAAACGGGAAGAAATCAAGGCCCGAAATACTGGGGTGCCTTGTCGATTGGTATTAGGCATTAGAAAATGCCAATCGGTCAATCGAATGGAGTGATGAACGGATGAATCACGCTCTTAGAGCCACTGCATGCTTTCTGAAGTAGAAGCACTGCGGGGCGGCCTACATTCAACGAGGTCACCCGAGCAACAAGTAAAAAGAAGATATGGGCGGGCAAGGAGCCGTCCTATGATCATTTGAGTATTCGGATGCAAAGCATTGTACATATCCCAAGAGAGAGGAGTCGTCTTTCTAGGCTACGAGGAAGATGGTTGGTTCTATGATTTCGTCCAGGTCTAGGAGCGTAACTTTCGTTGAAAATGAGACAATCGAAGACATTGGCGGGAAGGCCAAGTACAGCGATAAACAAGCGGACCAAGTAAGTAATGAATCAGTCGGGAGCAGGATGACACCATTGATGAAGTACCCGTAGGGATAAGGCTGCGATAGGTCCAAATGAATACGTCATGCTCCTTTGATGTAGGAGGCGAGGACTATGAAGGAGCGATGAAGGCCAATGAAAAGAGGATTGGCTGGAAGCCGATGAAAAACACCTTCGACTTGGTAAAACTTAATGGGAAGAAGGCTCAAAAACAAATGGTCTTCGCTTGAAGCGGAGGCGAGAATACCAAGAAGCTAAATAAAAGGCACGGTTTGTGGTGAAGGGCTTGATCGACAAAAGAGATTGATTTTGATGAGATCTTTGCCCGGTTATTAAAATGTCCGATGTTGGCTGCCGCCTGGGACTTAGAGGTGGAAGATGGACGTCCGGATTGCATTCCTCCATGGTGAGCTTGAGGAGGAAATCTCATAGAACAAGTTGGAAGGGTTCAAAGTCAAGGTGAAGGAGAAACTTGTCTGCCGTTTAAGAAAGAGCATGTACGGATTAAAACAAGCTCTCTACAAGAAATTCGATCGAGTCAAGAATGCTTTGGAAGTTCTCGGACGATGACTTTGTTGTCCTTCTCCTATATGCGACGATATGTTGAACACCTGGATAAAGGAGTTTGGACGATCATTTGCCATGAAGGACCTTGGATCGAGGGATGACGAGAATCTTACGCGATCAAAAGGAAGTTGTGAATGTCTCGAGAGAACTATCTGAAAAAAAGTGCTCCAATGATTCAATATGGAGAAATCAAAGCCCGTGAGTACAGAATCACTGTGAGCACTCGTCGAGTGCCGACTACGGATGACGAGAAAAATTACATGAAAGCAAGTTGGGAAGAAGCACCCAGGATATAGCTCACGGCTCTAGTTAGCCGATTTGTCCAATCGAAAGGAACACTTTTGTGATAAAATGGATCATGAGATATATTCGGGGAACTTTCAAGATGTGCTTGTGCCTTGGAAGTGACAAGGATGATGGTGGGATACTCGAGACCGGATATGGCCGGAGATGTTGACACACGCAAATCCACATCGGGTTACTTGGTGAGATGATCCATAGTGTGTAACTCTGAAGAAAAGTCTGAATACATTGTAATGTAGTAAGGAGATCTTTGTGGATGAAGGAGTTCGTTCAAGAGTTAGGCATTTAACAAGAGAGATATGTGGTACTTTGTGGAGAAGTGCCATTCATCTATGTGTAAGAACTCTTCACTCCACTTCAGATCAAAGCACATTGATATACGATATCATTGGGTGCAATAGGTGCTGGAGAAAGGCCTACTGTCACTGGACAAGGTCAGCACGGAAGAGAACGGGGCAAATATGATGACAAAGATCCTACCGAAAGGGAAGAATGAAGCATGTTGTAAGATGGCCAGCCTAACAGAGTTAACTTCCTCATGGTCGAGAGGAAAAGTTTGTTGAAAATCTCTCCGAGAGGACGTTAGTCATGGGCAGACAGCGGATGGTATGACCACAGTTTTCGAAATTGAGGAAGCGGAGAGATAATCAGGAAGACAGTCGAACAGAGATTCCGAATGGGATGGCGGTCAGCGGAGGATGTTGATCGATGCACATTTTGGAAGGACGGTCAACAAGGTTGGCCGAAGGTTTTGCTAGGTAAATACTTAGATGATCCTTTCTTGTTTGTGGTCCCCTTTTATAGGGAAGTACGCGCCTTTCTTCTTGTCGATACATGCTTCTTGGGGACCGTGCACCAACCATGAAGGGTGGCGTGCTGCTCCAGCTGCTGCCAAGACCTTTTGCATATTCTTGTATATATATATATATATATGTGTGTGTGTGTGTGTGTGTGTGTCAGTGTATATCGAGAGAGTGAATAGAGTAGAAGCGAATAGAGCAGAGTGCGAGGGTGTGTGAGAGTAAGAAGAAAACAGAGGAGAGGAAGAAAGCCCAACTATTGTGTGTGCTGCTTTTCTTTTTTTAATCTATCTACACCATTACCGACTTAACAAAATCTTTTTGTCATTTTACTTTTCGATTCCTTTGTATATTGTGTTGGTAGGCCGCCTCATTTCCGGCCAACATTATCGAGGGAAGTAATGAAAATTTTTCCGCCAAGTAGAATTCCAATTTTCTGCCAAAAGAGATTTCTCCCGCCGAAATGAAATCTTTCCTACCATTACAAAGCTTCTTTGTCATGCTTCGAGTTTCAGGTCAGCTTGTAATATTGGACCTATCAAATCTCTTTTATAACCAAGTTCACATTTATTAAAGATTATTTATTACGTCTTAATATAAATTTTAGAACATTTTTGTTACATTTATTAGTATTTGTTGAACATAATGTTGTTGAAATATTGTTATTGTTGTTAATTATATATATATATATATATTATGATATTTATATCTTATATTTTAAACTGAATGAATGATTTTAGGTTTATAAGTGAATAATTCAAATCATCTGAATTGAATCAATTCACACAATGACCATCTAATTAGTTTGCTTCAAATTGTGTTTAATTAATATAATTTAAGTCTTCTAAGATTTGATTCAGGTTAATTTGAGTTATAGTGATCAAGCGTACTGCAGTAGTAAAAGAGGACTCAGAATTATGCATTCTCCCCCGCGTTTCTTCCATCTCTAGATGGGTGAGGCTTGAGACTTGGGGCGTGAGATCATCGCAATTCAATTAGGGCACGATGGGTGAGATTGAGATTGATAATGATGTCAAATTCAACGGTGCAAAGGAGAAGATGGTAGAGATCAATCTCAAGACTATAGGGCCTCTTCGCCCTTCTCGCCTTAAAGTCCCTAGTCGCTCCAAGGTATCCCTCTATATATCTCTCTCTTTCTCTCACTTACGAACCAAATTATAGTTTGGATAAATCCCTGATTTTTTCTATCATTCAATATTTTATTGTGAAAGAGAGGTGCGATTCTCAAGTTAATTGGCCTTCTTGTAATGTTTTATTTAGGTGCTGTTAATCGTAGTAAACTATGGATATGGGTTCATATCACAAATGTAGTTGTAATGAAAAGTGTGAGGACCAGATACTCTTTGATAAATGGAGTTTTGTAAACTTTTTTCAAGTTGATCTAATTCTATTGACGTTTGAAATGATAATTATCCTAGATTTTTGCTGCATTTCTGGAGAACTAAGTTTGAGCTGTTGGAATCCCAGGACTGCCTTGTTGCTCATCTTCCCCCCCCCCCCCCAATATGTACCTGATTAGTTAGATTTGCTTAGCATTGTATGGACAAGAATTAAAACACTCTCTCCGCAAAACCTTGGTTTGATATCCAGAAATCTTGCATGATTCCAGAGGAGAGATGAAGTCTCAATAAACGGTTTAATTGCTTAAGTTGGTCTTCTTGGAGATGTTCTAACAATGTGTTTGTCACATTTTTTGGCGCACAGGTGCATGATCTGAGAAAACTACTTGCTGAAAAAGAACGAATGCCAATTGAGAATTTCAGCCTCATTCTGCGGGGAAGTGTATTGGTTGACAATAAAATTGGACAGGATGTCTTTGTTCACCTTAGAGATGGTGGTAAAGATCTAATTTTGTGCCACTGAACTGACTAATCTAATTTAATACAAGTATATTTCTTTTTGTCTTGTGACTACTCTAAAAAAAATGAAACCATTGTTCTCTAGGTGTTTGATTGCTTATATTCAAGAAATCTAGTGCTCTATCTGCTGAAGGGTCAATGACTGTGTACTACAGATTTAGTGTTTTTTCTGCTATGCTTTGTGTATCCTGTTTCAGGTGCTTCCTTTGCAACATTTGTAAAAGTACCGTCCCTATTATAAAAAATTCATGAACTATGATCTTTTTGTGTAAAGGATGATGCTTACCATATTTAGATAAATTGTAGGATATGGACCCATGTTCAGTTAGAGAGCACAAATATGCATGGTTCATCTCTTAACACTTGAAATGTTTGTGCAACGGATCACCCTTGTGCAACAGTAGATTTCGGTTCATCGTAACTTAGAGCTCACGTGTTTTTGAATTATGGAAACGCCCTCTCTGCATTATAGGCATATAGTTGTCTATATCTAATCCTTCCATAACCGTTAATGCGGGAAGCCCTGTGCACTAAGCCACCACCTACTTTCATATTTTTGTCCAAGAGGGATGTCAAGAAGTGCATGATTTGGAGTTCGATGCAAAGTTGGTATCTTTCTTCTACATCCATGCAGCCTTCAATCTATAGCACTTTATGGGTCACAGTTACATTAGCAGCTTTTCTCCAAAGACTGATTCCTTATTTATGTGCTACTGCCTCTTGATGTGATTTAACCTTTGAAATAAGATGATGAGTTGAAAGCAATAAATAAAATTGTGACTTATCTGATTAATCATCATAGTGTTGGACTATTTTATGGTTATCTCATGCTGCATCTTCCAAGATGTAACAAAATAGCTGCATGGACCGCATAGCATATCACTCAAGTAATAGGTGGAATGAGCTCTCACATATTGATGTACCTTCCGTCTTCTTGCTGAAGCCTTTCTCTATGAGGATGCTCTAATTTGGCAAGATGGAATTGAACGTAAGCGCTAGATGTAGATGACACAGCCAAGGCTTAAAGTAATTGCTATATATGATACAGCAACCTGGAGAGTTCATATTTTTTTCCTTGCGTATTGTAAAATGCCAAAATAGTGATATTGAAGCATAGTGTGCAATGATATTGAATTATCAATATTTTTGATCAAGTTCTGTACAATATTGAAAAAATTAAACAAAAACATGTGCTTTTAGTAAAGTATTGATCCAAAGTTTTGATAAAAAACATTGTTGAGTAAAATATTAGAATGAAGATTTAAAAATCATGAATATTTGATATTTATGATGCAATAATTCAAGCAGATAACCGTAGGCAATGAACAGTTGATAATGAAAAGAAACATAGCACATCATGTCCTTGAATACAAGCGTACAACCATGAAAGTCGATGTTCGTCAGTCTATTTGAGTATAATATTCATTCTTAAATTCACATCAAATTCATCAGGTGTTTTTGTAGCGAGTGAAATATTTGGCTATACTCAGATAAAATTGCCATATTTAGCATCATTTCAGCAAAATGTCACCATAATTTATGTTTGTATGATGTAAATGTTGATATGCATATTGTTTGCTACTCCTGAAATTTGAAAATTCAGAGGATATTGTGCATATATCAGTAAGTTTAAATCTCTGCATGCAGTTTTCCATGATTTTTCTTTAAATTTGTGATCAGGTCTTATGTAGCATGTCTTTTTTCTATATGAGTTACAAAGCTTGCTCTTCTTATGACATTTAACCGAGATTAACTGGATCTGGGAGAGGGTCCATAAAGAAGTCAAAGTGAATTGATATAAAAGATGGCAATCATTTGGTTTTTGCCATAGAACTTTCTTGATGCAGGATAAGATCACTCTTTTTAACTGAATAAAATAATTTGTTGATCTGTTCTGCTCAAAATGGGAATGGGGTAGGGTTATGAACTTATAATCATGACTAGCCTAATCGAAAACATTTAAATCTATTAAGTATTTAGAAAATACATCAAATTCATTTATTATCAATTGATCAAATGTTCCAGATTCCCTCATTGTAGCTGTTAAATCAAAGGCACCAGCAAACCATTTTCGTGCAGGAGATGATGATGGTGATGATGAAGATGAAGATGACTTGGTTAGATCCTGATACATGTTTTGACTTACATAAGCATGCTTACACCCGCAATTGATGTCATGGGATCTCCTCTCCTTCATTCTTTTAACTTTCTTTGTTGTTACTCTTTCGAGTTTTAGAAGTTCCAGCTTCCTGAGTCAAAAAATTGGTGGAAGTGGAGACTCTTTTTATTTCTACGTGATAAGCTGAAGCTTCCCGGTGAGCATCTGCTTGAATTATAATGAAATATAAAACATGGTTTGCTGATGGGCATCCTTGTTGTGATTGATAGATCTCATTTTGATGGTGATTTCCTCTCTGAGTATAAAGGCATGGGCCGTTATCGTTTTATGGTTCATCTTGGCTCCAATCACTCATAGATGGGGTTGGGGACCATTATATGTAAGTACATTTATTTCTCTTAACCTTGTGTGCATTGAAGATGTACCTAATTTATTTAGGGCATGCCTTCCGAATGGGATGTCTTCAATCTTGCTATATTTGGAAACATTGAAATGCATAACTAGAGACTGTAATTTTGTTTTTTTTTTTTTTTCATTTCTTTTCGGATCTTTGGGTGGGATTGAGAGAGGCAGTTTTCTTTTGCCAATAATTTTTCTCTTGTTTGCATTACCTTTTGGTTAACAGACACTTGAAAGTTCAAATGCTTTATTTGCCATTGGGCAAGATGATTTTCATCCTCCTTCAAAATGAGAAATTCAGTATTTTTCACTCGGCCACTTTTTCAATTTTCCCGTGAATTCACTTGATGATTCCATAATAGCAGAAAGAAGTTAAACACTTAAATTACCGTATGGAACTGTAATATTTTGCATTATACCAATTGAAAAGAAGGCAAATGCATTAACCACCATCAAGGCAGATTGTGTTAATTTGAAGTAAAGAAACAATGGCATGTGAAAATTAAGGTTTGGATAGTAAACTGCTATGAGCATCTGCTTGTTGGTTTTTGGTCCCCCAAGCAAGGGCTTAGAGAATTGGACGGAGGAGCCCATCACCACCTAATAGGCAATGGTGTGCCCCACTCCGTGTGTGTCAGCCCTGTCGGGAAGACCATGGTTTGTCTGTGCATATGGGAAACCACAAAGTGAGTCTCTTTGAGTGTGGAAGAACCCATTACACCTAGGTTGTATCACCTTTCCCAACCTTTCTAGTTAACTGAAATACTATCTCCAAATCTTTTGGACCCATGACTTTTGCATATCCTCAACATATTTGGTAATCTCAAAAGGAAGCCCTGATTGATGGTAATCGCTGGTTTTTCCTACGAAAAAGCAGCAGTCTATCATCCTCTTTTGCTAGGTTGTGGCTCACTCATCATGTGATTTTGTATTTTCTCCGAAGGGATTATTTTCCTTGTCTCATCTCTTGATGTTATGTTGATATGTAACTAATAACTAAGATTGTAAACTTGTGAAGGATTCTATCAAGGGTCTTATGGAGAGAGGATCAAAATCTCTCCATAGTTGCATATTTTGGAAATTCTTCTGTAATTTTTAATAAATTTCTGTCAGAAACTCATATTGTTTACTGCTGCATATTGTTCAGATAATTGGGACAGGGTTTGCCATCATCTTTCTAAATCTTGGGAAGCGTCAAGAAGGGGATGTGAGGTATGTATAGTGAAGTTACATTGATTCACCCTTTCTTTTATATGGATTCTTTTCCTTCTTCTATCTTATGAAATTATGACTTGGTCTACATGCACTTCAAGCTCATTCTTTTGGAAAAATTAACACTAGTTATACTACAAATTTATCACGGTTTCACCCAATAGGATGATGGGACACTGTTTATGTTTCAGTAGAAAAATATAATAAAGAACAATAGACCACTCAATAAGTATCACATTATTTTTTTGTAGAATAATATTAAATTTTAGAGTACAATTTTTCTTTGGAAAAATGTGTTAATAGTGATTTGGTGCTTGTTTGCTTTGACGCAACTGTAAAGTTATTGTTGTATGACCTTGTGATCATCCAATAGGATGATGGGACACTGCTTATGTTTCAGTAGAAAAATATAATAAAGGACTACTCAATAAGTATCACATTATTTTTTTGTAGGAAACAATTTTCTTTGGAAAAATGTGTTAATAGTTCTTTGGCCTTAGCGGTAAAGTTATCATTGTATGACCTTGTGATCAAGGTTTGGGGTCGTGGAAACAACTTCTTACATAATACATGGTAAGATTGTGTATAATATACTAAAAAGTAATCTAACCATTTCCTAAACCTCACACATTGTAAAAGGTTCATGCACTGGGCTGCCTTTTTATGGGTAGGGAAGTTGTTACCTATAATTCCCTTAAATGCTTGCACATATTGGTGCCAGCAGTTTTTCTCATTGTGTTTACCTAACAAAGATTGCATATTCTTGGTGCCTATGAAACCCGAAAATATTCTGACTTGCAATTATTACATCATGATACATATATGTAATTTCATTATATGTAATTATATTTGAAGAATAAATCCTCTGTTGCTGGTGAATCACTTGTGCTGTAACAATTCTGTTGTCAAACTTGCAGCGCATATTCTATCTTTAATGAGGATTTTCGAGAGCTTCCCGGTACCCTGAATGCAGAACGGCTCGATCGAGACATAAGGATGGGTCAATTTTGAGCGAGCCAGACACCACCCAATACAAATCAGCGAGGAATATGTACAGTTTCATGTTCTACTGCATTTTTAACTTTCCAGAGCTTTTGTGAAACTATCAGAAAATCTTCATGTTGAACTACTTTACGATTGATTATTGTGTGAACAGAATAAACACAAATACAACCTATTAAAGACACAAATGACACAACAAGATTCTGTAACGTGTTAATACGATACGACATAATATGCTCGCAACACATGATCTACTAAATGACATTAAATTTCTAATACGAGAATAAATATTTAAATGTTAACTCATAGTGTATTAAATTTAGATAGATAAATGGTTTTTAACAATGTTAGATTGTAGTCTTGTTAAGTCGGCACATCTATTAATTACATCATATTTTATTAATTTCAAGCTGATGCATCAATACAAAACACGACACGATTATATCGTTTTACACAACCTTTTAATGGCATGAACGTATTTAATACAAACAAGTAACTGGCTGAGATGCTAAAATCAATGAAGTAGTGATGAATCCCGTCAGTAAAATTCTGATCCTCTTATTTCATATTGTGTTCTTATATGGTGCCTAATATTTGATGTAACCATTTGATTTCTCTGTTTTTTCCCCACCTCGTATCAGCATGTGCAAATGTGTTCTTTGAATTGAAGCATTCCCTTGTGTTAAAATAGGCACTAAAAGCATCATACTGAGTAACCAATATCGGCTCTTGAAAGGTAACATTCTGCTATCGCCCCTGTTATTATGCATATAAATCTCAAACATCTTCATCATGAATGGAAATATCGGTATCAATATCAAACATTATGATCATTTTTTTTTTTCGTGATCACATTAAAAGTCAGTTAAATACTAAATTTTAATGATCTTTAATTATTTATATACCCATTTGAAGAATTTTAATTATTTTATCATAGATAATCTTGATCTCCTTTTAGATCATTAGAAAATATGCTATATTTTTAATTTATGAATGTTTTATGCTTTCATAAAACATGTGAATTTATACTTCTTAGAGAATTTATATACAACTAAAATGTATGTATTTATGCTTCTAAGAATGAAACGAATAAAAAAAATTGTCTGATGCATATTGGTGTATGATAGTGATTCATTTTTCTAACATTAAAAAATATTGGTATTGGAACGTGATTTTTAACGCACTTGTGGGTGTCGTTCGGTATGGGTCGTTTTAACTCATGGATTCGAATAATTTGCATGATTGTCTAAATTAGTGTTTTCATCGCATCAAATTTACAAGATAGATATATAAGAGGATTATATCGTATCCCTCAAATTTGTGGGATGCTTGGGTTTGAAATCCCAGGGAGTGATAATCCTCATATCTAGAGACAATATAGAGCACGAAACTTTTCACTGTGACTTCATAATGCAATTACATTTTCTGTGAACACTGTCGTATTTTGTTCTATTTATAAAGTAAATGTCTTAAGTCACATTAGACATGTTATATACTGTTTTATCTTTTTTTTATAAAAAATATTTTACGCCTTGAATTTTTATTCATTGTATCACATTATGATAATTTTACCATTACTAACTACAATGTTTGAAAATAGACAAAATATGGGCATATTGTTGGGTATAGGTAGGCTTTGACATTGTGCTTGACCTTATTTTGTTTTGAAAAATAACAATAACATAGAAAAAATCATAACCTACTAACTCTAACCGAACCGAACGTCTTGACCACCGTTCCGGTATTATAATTTTTAGAGGGTTCGGTTCAATAATCTTTAATTCTAGTGTCATGTCATTTTAAACTTGATTTATATTTACTGTTCTAATGTCTTATTTTCCATGTTCTGGATTAGGTGTAAATTTATAATATTGTATGTAAAGCTGCGACTTTGAATTCTTATCTAATATATTAATTGTATATATGGTGCCGGTGCCTTATGGATATTAGTAACCATTTTATAATTATAGTTATCAAAAAGCTCAAATAATTTTTACAAGCAAAGAATTAAATTATAAATAAATTATAAATGCGTGTAATAAATAATATTTGTCGGGGAAAGAATTGTCATTGAGGCAGCCGTACCAGAAAATGCCATTAATTATGACGTGTTTGTTGGATTGCCAATCATTGACGGCACGTAACGTAGCACGTGATCGACCGGCCTATAACGCAATGCTGAAAGCCTGGAAGTCTCACCCTCCCTTGTCCCCACCTCACTGTGCTGTTATGTCTCTTGTTTCTTTCTTATAATATCAATTCCTGTAAAATTTAAATGACATTTTTAATTTTTTTTAATATTAATATAATATTATATAATAATAAATAAATATATGAGATATTATATTCATAAAGTTAATGTCTATAATTATATATCATCATTAATCTAATAGTCTTATTTTATCCGTAACGTAATATTTTATGTACATAGGCTGTTATTGATTATCGAACCATCACTCTTATTACATTTCACAAATTCGAGTTGTTTTACGGATTAGGAGCAGTGAATCGGATTTTCACACTAGGTCGATCTGGCACCCGATCTTCATAATCTCGAACCTGAATCCTGCGCAATACAATTAAAAATAAAATGTCAGAAAACTATAAAAATTATTCTCACCGTAAATCTTTCGACGCTGAAATCGGATATCTTTTTAAGAAAATATAAATATGTAAGGAGAATATATGTATCGATAGATTGAACATTTGGGTGTGTCTAATTGATGGACAGCTTGAAGGTGCGCCTACCATGGGTCGTATTAGATGCACTCATCGTAGTGAGGCGCCTTAAATGGTGAGTGTATTCTTAAGGGATAGTCTGACACTTGATGGGAAAGATGGATTTTGGGGGGACTTAGGAGATAGTACCCTCATAAAGTCTCATTTTTCTTTTTCTCCTCTTTCCTTTGGATCCTTTCTTCTTTTTCCTTGTATCTTCATTTATGCTGGGACCATTATGATGTTTATAGAATAGGCAGGCGGTTAAACTATCTGTTGAACTGTCTTCAACGGACAACCGTTGAAACTATCCGTGACAATCGTCCGTCCATAAGACGAAGCAATTAAGCAATTTTTCTTTTCGGATCGAGTTTATCGAATCTATCAACTCTACATTAGATAGTTGATAAGGATTTTTTTATAATTCTTTTAGTTATTAGATTTTTTTATTAAGTTTTTTAAAAGTTGGGATTATTTAAAAGTGACGGATAATTAAGATTTTATTATATAGAATAAGAATATATTTTAACTGTTAAAAGAAAAAATAATACTAAAAGTAGGAAATTGATTGTATACCCCCAAAACAAAAATCAGATGTTTTAAAGTTCTGTTGCAAAGTTGGCTCTATTATTATTTTAAAGGTTCGAGTAAATTGATGAAAAAATAAAAATTAAATTGAATCATCAGAATATAAATAATGTTTTTAAAAATTTTTTTGGTTAATTATTGTAGATCTTTAAATAATAATAACGTCTAATTATATATATATATTTATATTTATTTATTTAAAAAATCACAAGAGACGTCGAATAAAACATCGAATTTAATTTCAAGAGAGAGAGAGAGAGAGAGAGAAGATGGCCGTCAAGGAGTGGGGATACCAACAGGCTCTTTTGACTCGCAGAGGACAGCTGAGCTGACACATTGGACATTTCGGCGTTCACACACCAT
The DNA here is from genome assembly GCA_033239525.1 of Nepenthes gracilis. Classification (NCBI taxonomy): domain Eukaryota; kingdom Viridiplantae; phylum Streptophyta; class Magnoliopsida; order Caryophyllales; family Nepenthaceae; genus Nepenthes; species Nepenthes gracilis. The sequence continues at coordinate 13,382,232 of BSYO01000031.1, forward strand.
CACATACGTTCTCCACTACTATTTTTTGGATTGGAGTGCGATTTAATTTTAATAAAAAATTTAAATATATATATATAAGAAAATAATTATTTATTATTTAACTTATTTAAAATCTATTTAAAAATAATAATATAATTTATACTCTGAATTTTAAGATATTGAATTTCATCCGTTATATTTCTATAAATCCAATGGGTTAAGACCATCGTCACCCTTCTCACCCACTGCTATCTTCTATTTAATTTTATTTATTCTTAATAATTAATAATTATCAATTTAAGTAGAGTCCTTTTCACAGAAAAATAAAACATTGCATTTTCTCCTTTCTTGATGTTCAACATGGATAAAAAATAACAATTAAGATTCACTAGATATTGAAATATATCTGTATCAAATGTTAGATTGTCTCATTTATTATACGATTCAAGGGAAGAAAGATAAAGACTCTTGTATTTCTCTTGTATGATGTCGTGTCTAAGATAATATGGTTATAGATAGTGCCAAATAAATAATATTTCATTCTGTAAAATTAATATTTACCTAAAAAAAAAGATTGATGATTTCAAGTTAGTCTCAATTCGATGATTCAATTGGAAAGAAGTGTTTTATATCCAAATGATTTTAAGTTCAATGCAAACTTGCGCCCTTAAAAACCAATTTGTCAAAGCTAGGGAGCTAATGATGGATTCTACAAATAAAGAGTAAGATTTTGATTTAAAATGTCTCAAAATTTTAAATTCACAATGTCCAAAATGTCAAGTTACTGAGTTGTCCAATAACCGTTTTGGTAAGCTATCGAACAGTGAAGTTGCCTGGGTGACAAGTTGCTAGTGTTAGCTTATCTTATCAAATAGATAAACTATTAGATATCCAACTAGAAATGTTATTCTACTAAAATATTTAGATTGCTGGATGGCTAATAGCAGTAAAATGATCAAACCAAAACGCAATATGCCAAGGAAGAGATGTGGTAATGCAAGTTATCAATTCTGACTGTTTGACGCAACTCATTATCGATTTATGGTCAATTAGATACGTATCAGTTATAAGTTATATCAGTCACGATTTAAGGTTTATTATTGAAATAATTTATACCTAAAATATAATATCTATAAGGGTTTATTAAACTCATATTTATAAATATAACAGTTGATCCTGAATAACAATTACATAATAAAAAATATTAACTAATCAAAAAGATAATCATATCTAGATGAAGGAACTATCTCATAAGAAAGAGCCATTCATTAAGTAACAAGCCATATCCTATAAATTAGACTTATAATAGGCCCATAACTTGTATAAATATAAGTCTACCTAGCACAAAAAAAAAAAAATCTTTCATCTCTCCTACTTTCATAGGTACTCGTTATTATTCAAAATACTTATAAAATAATTATTTAAATATAAGTCTCACAATACTAATTCTTATATATATATAATAATAAAAAATATATCCTGTATATAATATTTTAAAAAAATCTAAATGTCACTCCTAAAGTCAAAATCTTTGGCATATGATATGCAAGACTACATGTTAAAAAATATTTAATAAATTATAAATTATGATTTTTTTAAAAGTAAATATAGCAATTTATTATTTTTTTTAAAGAAATATTTGTCCAAATAAAAAATAAAAACGTCCCCATTTATTTTTTCACGAGAGGGACATAAAAATGAAGGACAGAGTATAAGCAAGAACAAAGAAAAGTACAAAAGCATATTTTAATGTGCCATTTGATGATATTTAAAACACATTAAAATTTGATTATTTACCAAATATTTAATTATTATCTTTTTTAAAAGAAACCGTGACATTTACTTCGTTGACCCAAGCGTATGAATTTGTAATGGTCCTCAGATATTTTAAGTTTTTCTTTATTATTTTAACTGTTAAATTATATGACAGGAAATTAAAAATTAACATTAAAAATAAAAATTATATCAAATAAGTTATTTTATATGACACAATTCTAAATTTTAAAATGTGTTTTTTTTTGTAAATGTAAAATTTATTAAAATTAAAAAAATAATAATAATAAATAAAATAAGCTGGTGATGACCGTAGCGGGAGGGCATAATCGTCAATTCGCAGTTCCGTAAGGTCAAAGAGACACACAAATCGCGCCGAATTCTCTCTGGGTCGTCCTTCCTTGTATATCGATCTTACCGTATTATTTAAAAAATATTAAAATTATTTTTTGACCTATTTTTTCCAATTTATTGTTGAAACTTTATTTTTAATTCAATTTTATCTTAAAATATTTGTTGAAATTTGATTAAAAATCATAAAATTGATATTCTAATGTTAACTTTCATAATTCAAGAATTTTTTAGAATTACATAAATTAATGGAATTACTCTAAGACTCATGAAAATGTGATCTATTTACCAAAAAAAAAAAAAAATGGATGCTATGAGATATTTTTAGATAAATTAAAATTATTGTTTAAATGAAAATTAAAAATAGAATTCAGAAGAATATATATTCAGAAAAAATTAAAAGATAAGTGTTTCAATATTTTGTTATATATTATAAAAATATAACTATTGTATGCCTAAATAATTGTACCTATCAAAAATAAAATAAAATGATTTATTTTAAATGATAAAATTATTATTACATTGTGTGTATGAAAAGGGGATAGTTTTTTTCTCCAAAATATGACCATGATAATTTTTATATTTTGCAAAAAAAATCTTTGCTAACTTATTTATTTATTTTAATTTTAAGGTGCCATCCAAAAAATAGCTACAAAAATAGAGTTTTACACAAATATTTTTGTAAATTTTATGAAGAAAGAGGAAAATGTGAAGAAAGGAAGATCAATTTTAAATTTTTTGTGAAAGAAATGTTAAATACAAATTTAAAAATCTTGTTAATCTGAAATATTATATCATTTAATGCGTACATGAAAATTAAATTATAATTTAAAATTTTTTAATTAAACTATCAAATATTATATCCAAATTGTACATATTATAATGACAAATAAGAAATCAAAAAATACATACTTATTTTATTGTATATTTTTCAGCGCTTAAATTAGTAAATTATTTTTAAAATTTGGAATATAAAAGAGATTATAAAGATATAGGACAAAGATGGGAGACTTGGCTTCATAAAGTGTTTGGAGGGCTTATTGCTTTGTATTTACTTTTTTACTCTGTTTACCATTTTAGAAGAAAATGTGTGTATTTATAGTTATATCGCTAGTTGATAACGGTTTTCTAAAAAAGAACAATAGGTAACGATCTAAGTGATTATATAAGTTAGAAAGCAAAGAGTTCGTATCGCTTTCTAAGTAGGAGGTTTCGAGGAGATAGTTCAGCTAATTATAATATAGAGTGATTAAACTCAGTTAGAATATTCTCACTTGGATTAACTATAAAATATAATAACTGCCCGCTTTATTTAACTGCTTGGTTAAATTAATTATTTGATACGGTTAATTGCTTGGTTTGGTTAACAAATTGTTTAGACATTTGAATATTTGATTGTTTAAACTTATAATCTAATCTGTTCAGTAACATTTTAGACACTTGATCTTTTAATTGTAATACCTGATTTTTATTATTGGGTTATAATATCGTTAATATAATTTTGAGTTAATTTAAATATAATCGTATAATAAAATTTTAGGAGAAAATTGATTATAGAAATCAAGCCCAGTGTAAGAAAGAAGTTTGATTCACGCTTGTACATGTTTAAAACAATAGCTACACACCTAATGAGTACCCTTACAACGCTCATATGTGCTAGTGGTAGATTGGTATCGCTAGATTTGTACTCACGTGACACTCATATGTGTTTTGGTGAAAGGAATAGAGATTGAGGTGTGCCTATGCAGCTCTTATGCCTATTTTAGATAAAATGTTAATACTTGATACAGTACTCACATGTGACTAAGATAGTTTGATGGTGTCTAATGTGAGCCTATTTTGCTCTTGTGCACCGATTGAGTTATAAAAGTATGTCTATTGTACTGTCAGTTATTTTATAAGAAAATGAGGAAGAAAAAAGGGAAGAAGAAAAGAAAAAGAGGATAATAGATAAAGAGAAAAAGAAAATTTTAGAGTTAAATCTTTTTAGATTGTTAAGTTGAAAACATATGTAGTATTATAAATATGTTTTTAGTCTATTTTTAAAATCCTTTGATTTTGTTACATTTTCTGTTTGAAATATATACATATGGTCCTTTAATTTATTCATTTTAAATATTATTGCTTGTATGATATTTTCATTGAAGCTTTTGAAGTATTATTTGGTTTAATATGACGTTTAAGTATTTTTTATGATTTATATAAAAAGAGTAAATATTTAAAATAATATACATATATATATATATATATGTGTGTGTGTGTGTGTGTGAAATAAAAGTAACGATACTTATATATTTGGCTTATCATGTAATAATTTCTGTGAGTGCATCAGTTTGGACTTTATTTTTAGATCTGTGATATGTGTTTTGTGCTTCCTTTTTAGTAGATATCTTTATTTTATGGAGTTTTTTGGTTATACTTTATCAGAGTGAAAGGTTTACGGCAATAAAATAACTATAAAATATATTATTATATATATATATATATGTTAAATTTTAAACTTATAATTTTATCCTATTTTTTAACATTTTAGATTAGACGGTTTAGAGATTAATTGTAGGAGTATGAACCGAATAGATCGAAGGCAATTATTATTATTATTATTATTTTATTATTGGATATATATATCTGGATTCATTTTAGCTTTGTTGAAAAGTTAATAGTTGATTTTAATTATGGTTTGTAATGTTGGAAAATTATAGTTATTAGTATGAAAATTTTATAGATTCTAAGTCACCTATATTGGATATTTGATTAATATTTTTTTACCGATTGATTTGATATGAGCAAATTAATATATATTATTTATTTGATAACTAAATAAGTTCATTTCGATCTAATCATATACTTGCAGTTGGCATTAGATGATATGTTTGTTTTGGATTTATTAGCTTGTTAGATTTGATTTGCTATTTAGGTTATTGAAGTTCAAATTAGTGTTGGAAAATTGGTAACTATATTTTGTTCATTTCCATAAAAGAAAAGAAAAAAATTTAATTAAATATATTTAATTAATTATTTAATTGCCTACTGATACTTGGGTCATAACATTAATAGTTTGTATGACTTTGATTCATTTTATCTAGATTCAAGTCTTGATTGGCTGTTATGATCTTTGAGCTTGGACTTGATGAATCATACTTTACTTATTCCTTTTCAGGCTTATTATTTAAGTTGGGCTCTTTGGACCGACCGATTGAGTTAGCTCAATTGATACTATACTTAAGTCTAATCCTCCCTCCATTAGAATACTCGCATGTTAGTTGGTGTCTATACAAAAATGTCGACATTACTTTGTAGGAACTCTATTAATTTTTGTTTTAATTTTTAATTCGATGAAGATTTGATTGGGATATATTTATTCAAGTTTACTAAATTTTCAGAAATTTCAAGTGGTGACTTGTTAAGTTAAGCCTGTTGAAGAGAGGTATCATCCTAAAGGTCAAATTCCTTGGACTATTGTAGAGGAGATAAGCCATTGATCTCTGTTAATTAATAGCATTTTCTAAGGACCTGATCTTATTTAATTTCTTCAACCGTATATTTACTTAGAAATTTTTATTTTTAAATGTGAGATGAATGTGACCACTCTGAATGTTGTTAGGCTTGATCAACCAGTACAACATTATAAAATGAGGAAGGATCAATAACCTAAAAAGTTAACTGACGGGAGGTCATCCTTAGTCATATTCTTATTGTAACTTTTAGGTATACGATTCGCTTTACTTACACCGATTTGTCGTCCAACTTATATAGTGATCCGTTTAATAGGTCCATTTAATTACATTTAAGTTATAACTTATAAATATATTGAAATAGCGAATATTTTTAAACCTTAAACAAAAAAAAATTATTTTAATTGGTAGTTATAGACTTTATTTAAAACAAATGTAACTACAATAAGAAGATAAGAATGAGGGAGTTATATGTGTCACATCATCATTACTAAAATTGATGACATGTTTCTCTATCTCAAATTTTTATCTCTTGCTAGACGAAACTCTTTATAGATGATATGAAACCGTTGAGCTGGTGTGTTTGGATGCCATATTAATGACCCTTGCAATTACTTAATTTCGTGATTGCTTGAACGGTTCTTTGTTATCTTTGCCTTTGCCTAAGGTGGGTTCAGGATTCTACAAATATTTTCTAAGATATCGTTTTTGAATAAAGACGAAACTCCTTCTAGATGATATGAAACTGTTGAGCTGGCGTGTTTGAATGCCATATTAATGACCCTTGCAATTACTTAATTTCGTGATTGCTTAAACGTTTTTTTTTAATCCTTGACTTTTCCTAAGGTGGGTCCAGGATTCTACAAATATTTTCTAAGATATCCTTTTCGAATAAAGGCCTTAAACTTCTTATGAAGTGTTCGACAATTGTTGGTATTGTATCTGGAAGATCAATGGTAGAGGCAATATTTTTATTGGTCTCCTCTCTTTGAATTCTTAATTAGTTTGTGCCACTTCAAAAATATTTTATTCTAAATTTATATCAAAACGTTTGTCTTGGTGTCTATAAAGGACATGAGGTGTAGTGGCTTATATCCTCTATAACCACCTGACTCAATCATCTATTACTTCCGATGGTCCCGAGCAAATTGATTGCTACAATTACTCCCTTTTTTCCTATATTATGTCATGGATGTTGCTCATAATTTGAACATGCTAGTCATTTGGTGTTGTTTGCCTCCTCCATCGTGACGTCGAATCCGGTGATCGGTTTTACCTCCAATAGTGTCTTGAAGACTTATTGAACCAGAGATTTGAAAATTTACTTGATTGAATTGTAATTATCAATGAATTTAGTTTTACTGAGCGATGAGTTTTGATATACCTATGACCCGGTATTAAATTTGGTCAAAAAATGCTTGATATTCTAGTTGGGAGCTTATCTTATCCTAACAAGGTGCTAGGGTTATTTCACCTCCCACCAATTGGAGATAAAATAGTATAGAAATTGGTTAGCTAGTTGCTAAAAAGTCTTAATGAAATTTGTTCCTAACCTATAAAACTAATTCATGTGTCTCCATTTAAGGTTAAAAAAATACAATAATAGCATGGCATCCTCAAAATTTTGAAAGTCGAATAATGTGCAGAAGTGATATGGTTGATCCATTGGATCAGTACGTTCATCATATAACTCTAGTAGTGACATTTTGGTTTTATGAGAGAGTCGGTGCCTCTTAATCTTTAAAGTAAATGGTGTTTGACCTACTTGGGTCATCTATTTAGTACAATTTTCTCAAAAAATCTACTACTTTATTATCATAATTCGTTCCTCCATTTCGAATGTAAAATCAATTCATTTGATGTTGAGAAATGTACTTAATTTTGAATAATTGATAGATACACTTAATATCTATCTAATCGGAAAGGTTAATGGTATTGTCATGACTTTGGACCAAAGCAAGTCTTAATAATATTTAACAATAATTAAAATTCTTAAAATACAACATCAAATAACAATATCTAATTATAAAATTTAATTTCTGACTTGACTTGATAAAAATATCCTTCCGATACCAACAGTTTCAATAATAAAAGACAATAATATCATCAATCAAGAATTGTTTCAAACTATAAATCCAGACAAATAAATAGTTATGACCCAGTCAACTGTCCATAAGAAAAGAGTAACAAATCAACAATTCAGACCACATTACATATCCACAATAAATCGAACGCTATAGTATGTAAATATCATCATCACAATATAATAGCTCAGTGTCAGTCCAATTTAACTTGTCCACATTACTAAAATGCATACAAAATAATTACAATCAAATTACATAACTAATACTTAAAAACTATGTTACGAATTCGAATTAAATAGGTCAATTTAAATAATTAATTATAATTCTTAAAATTTTAAATTTTAAATAAATTCAACAAATAATACTAAATCTCAAAATTTGAATGTAACAAACCAAATACGCAGGACCTAACAGATCAAGAATTCACATAGGTCCTCATTAGATAACCGTTTAGACAAAATAAATACGACTTACTCTACAATCATCGTAAGGAAGGTAATAATCCAACCAAAATATAAAATATTAAATATAGAATATAAATAAAATAAAATAATAGTATTATTATTATAAAAAAAGAAGACGACGCTCGGGATGGTAGAAAAAGAAAAAGGAAAGAAAAGAAGAGGGGAGGGAGGAAGGAAGGGAGAAGAAGAGAGGGAGGGAGGAGTGGTTGCTGCCGTCGCCATCGCTTGATGAGTCAACGCTAGGATCAGAAGCCGATGAAGCCCTCTCTGTGATTTATCCTCCATTTTGTGCGCCGGTATAAAGTAAAGGAAGGAAATCGCGAGCCAAAAGAGGAGCTGTTGCCATCGCCAAAGGGAATAGATAAAATCCAGGCATGTAAATCTTTTTCTTCTTCTTATGGATGCCATTTTTATGGTTGCATGTACTGATTTTAAAAGAATCGGTTGAATTGTAGAAAATGAATTTAAGGTGCGGCAAAGAGAGAGAAAGTCATTGCCAACTTGTATGTACCGTCGTCACTGCCGTTGCTATCGCAAGATTGCTGTCACCATGGTCGCTGCCATCGCCTGTGTTGGAGCTATCGTCAGCAAAAGAGAAGTAGCGTGCAGGGTGAAGGAGAGAGGCAGAGGAGTCTCACAGCAGGAGAGAGGAAGAGGAGAGAGAGAGGGACGCGCAAAGAGGAGAGAGAAGTGCCATGTTCGGGCACCTCGGAACATCCTTTTGACAAACCTATTTGGTATAAAGTCAAGACAAGTATTTATAATTTTCTTATTTGGTTTGGTTTAATATCTGATATTTTTGTATGTATATTTTATATTTGTATATATTTTTGGAGATTTTATAATTTTATGGAGAACGATGTAAATATTTGAGGCTAAGTATGTTTGTACAAAAAAATTAAAAATCTGATGGCCGAGAGTTATAAGTCTAAATGCAGTTGGGCTAATGGAGCCAAAATTAGAAATTGGATGGTTGAGAGTTGTAAGCTTAAAATACAATCGGGCTAATGGAGCCGAAATTGGAAATTCGATAGTTGAGAGCTGTAGGTCTAAAACGCAGTTAGGTTAATATAGCTGAAATTAGAAATCAGATAGCCGAGAGTTATTGGCTTAAAATACAGTTGAGATAATGGAGCTAAAATTGAAAATCTGATAGCCAAGAACTGTAGGTTTAAAATGCAACCAAGCTAATAGAGCCAAAATTGAAAATTGGATGGTTGGGAACTGTAGGCATAAAATGCGGCAGGGCTAATAGAGTCGATACTGGAAATTGGATGGCTTAGAGCTGCCGACCGAAAACGCAATCATATGATGTTCACATTTGGATTTGGATTTGCATCAGTTGTGGGCAAACGATGGTTTTAGTATTTTGTGGTAGATTTATCGGAGTTTATTCAAGCTTTCCTTATGATTTGTATGCACTGTTTAATATTTGATGAGCTTTCGACTCACTTTTTTATTTTTCTTCCCTTCAGAGTTGAAGACCTAGGTCTATTGCAAAAGTTGGTTAGGTTTCGACGCAGCATTGCATTCTCCTAGTGAGTATTTTATTCTGATGATTATTTTAGAAGCAGGTCATGATTGTTGTCCGGACGGTATTTAATAAGGTCTTGTGCGAGTTTTGATTTGTTAGGTCCTATATATTTGGTTCATTACACTCGAATTTTTTGATTATTAATTGTATGTATAAAAAAAAATTTATTAGACTTACTAAATTTCAGGTTCGTGACATATATAATCAAATCAGCGCATAAGCGCCACCTCAGACATGTGTCAGGCAATACGCTTAACCCTATCCCCACACAAGCGCTACCTCACGCGCTCCTCAAGTATGAGCACTCTATAAATGATACTCGAGTACCACTATAGGCATATCTTAGGCACACCCAATCTACCAAAAGTGTATGAACGCGGGTCTGGTGTGTCTCAGGCATTGAAACTATTTCCTTACTTTGATTTTTCATCAAATTTACATTGTAAAATTATTTTTAATATACCCAATAAAAATCTAAAATAAACTTATAACATTGAATGAATTGGTAGAAGAACTAGATGTTATAGGTTTGCTACTATATGATCATTCTTCTTAAACAAAGTGGTGCATGATCCTTGATGATATTGGGGATTCTTGTCTTTTGGGCTCTCCTCCTCGATCTCAAAATTGAGTCGGCCTTTGTGCTGGGAGGAAACAACTCAATTTTATGCCTCAAGAGCCATGGGAGTCCTCGGCTGATAGTAACTCCCCCTTAAGGCAATTTTTTTACCTTTCAACCTTTCCTTTGAGTTTAAAACTTGTAAGTGGACGACTTCACCTTGATGGATTTAGCCTTCGAATCTATCTCAAAGGGATTTCAACATTTTCGACATATCATACATTTGAGTGGTCAAGATTCCAATGTTTAGAATAGTTGGTGATATAGTACTTTTTTGACTGCCTTCTTTTAAGAGGATATCGTGAGAATGGATATCTTCTGATGGTGATCTCAATTGCCCATGTCCTCGTATAAAAACCTTTTTTTTTTTTCAATCTTGTCAAATATAATGGGTTATATAGATTTTTATAAGTGTGACCTGAATCAGGTAGGAACAAGTAGTTTGACTGTGCTTCCTATTAAATGTACCAATGATACGTGTCTAAAATTTAAATCATGATTCAAAGAAATTGGGATTGAACTATCAAATCTTTCTATCAAAATCTTGTATATTACAACCAAAACCATTGATCAAAAGATACAATATTCAATTTTTGGTATATCACTCGACGATTAAATTAATAAACTATTCTAAATATTTGGAATATGGAAGAGGTTGTGAGGACGTGAGAGAGAGATGAAGGAATTAGTTTCATAATATGTGAAAGATCAAATATTTAGAGGGTTATTATTCTATACTTGCTTTCTAACTTTCTCTAGCCTTTATTTAGAAAATTTGAGTATATTTTTAGGCATATGGCTAGTTGATGATAGTTTTTTTTGAAGAGAAATAATAAATCATAATTTGAGTGGTTATACTAATTGATGATTAAATAGTTTAAATTGTCTTCTGAGCAAGAAGTTTTTTGGAGATAGTTTTCAGTCAATTATCATGCTAAGCGATTAATCTTAGTAGATTCTCATTTTAGTTAACTACAAAATATATTAGTTATCAGTTAAATTTAACTATTTGATTGAATTAATTACTCGGTTAAATGCTTGGATATCCACTCATTCAATTGGTTCAGCAATCTTTCAGGTACTCGACCTATTGGTAGTCTGTATAATTTTATTTTACTTTTATTAAATTTAAACCCTGACCGAACATTGTAATATCTGAACTTAAGTTTAATGGGCTGAACCTTACTTTCCTATTTCTTGGCTTATTATTTAGGTTGGATTCGCCGGATTAACTAATTAGATTGATTCAACTGATACTATACCTAATATTATTAAACTATAATATATTGCATTAACTTAGAAAATTATAAAATGATTAAAAACCTCCTAACCATGGGAAAAAAAAGGTCCAAAATTTAAGAAACTAAGTGATTTTTAACCATTGAAATGTGATCATCCACTTACTACTCTATCTTCACAATTAAATAGAAAAAAGTAGAAGACTTTAATTCACTGATATTAAAAAATTAATCAGGTAAAACGTTAAACTATGTAATTATTTATACATCTAAATATTACAACAATATAATATTATTTTACAAATATTTTGTAATTTCTCCCTCCCCCGCCCCAACAACTTCACCTTCCCCGCTCTCCCTCCTCCTCCCACTCCACACGAAAACCAACGCCAATACGAATTTCCACTCTTTCAACTTTTAAAAATTTCTCTCTCTCTCTCTCTCTCTACACCAACCCACTTTGAATTTTGTCCACTCCAATTTTAAATTCAGAGACTTTGTCAGCATTGCAGAGAATTTCTCCCCCTTTCTCACTCTCCCCCATTTTCTAGTTCCTTTTTATCGCTCCTTCAGAGCAAAAAATCTCTATCCCTATTTCTCTGTCTGGTTTCTTGGGCTTTTTTTTTTTTTTTTTGGGTAAGTAGGTTTGTTAGCTATTTGTACATATGTTTCTTTGTTTTGTTTACTTTTTCTAATGTTTGGCGCCTCTTGGCCGGGATACGAGTGAGCTACTGCCTGTTGAGGTGGTGGTGGTGGAGGGAGAGGCGGTGGGGTGTAGAGTTTGAATGTGATGGGAAGTGGTTTCTCGCAGCTGATTTCATGCTTTAAACCGGAGGAGGGAGGGGACGAACCGGAGGTGGTCTTCACGGCCACTGAGCCGCTCGACAAAACCCTAGGCCATTCCTTCTGCTACGTTCGCTCCTCTGCTCGCTTTCTCTCTCCGACCCACTCTGATCGCTTCCTCTCTCCAACCTGCTCCCTTCGATTCTCTCCCACCCACGAGAGATCCGATCCGACCAAAGCTTGTGAGACAGCGTTCAGGACCATCTCCGGTGCGTCCGTCAGCGCCAACACTTCTACACCCACCACTGTCCTACAGTTTGAGAGTATTTGCGACGATGGCACTTACCCCGCTGACGCCGCTGCTGGTGGTGGGATGAGGGGTGGGAGTATCGTAAATGGATTCGAGAGTACGTCATTGTTTAGCGCTTTGCCTTTACAGCCTGTGCCGAGGGGCGAACCATCGGGTCCGATCGAGAGGGGCGGGTTCTTCCTCTCCGGCCCAATCGAGCGCGGAGCTCTATCCGGCCCACTCGATTCGTCCACGGCTTGCGATAACGGCCGGGTGCCGTTTTCCGCGCCGCTCGGTGGCCTGTACGTGAAGAGGAAGAAAAGGAAGAAGAGCTTGTCCAGCATTAAGAAGGCTTTGTCTCGTAGCTTGTCGGAGAAGCAGCGGCCCTGGGTCGTGCCGGTCAGAAATTTCGCCGGGAGGAAGGAGGTTTCAATTGGTGGAGCTGTCAGCGGCGGAGCAGAGGTGCTGAAGGGTGAGAGTGAGAGTGCCGTGCAGTGGGCGTTGGGGAAGGCAGGTGAGGATCGGGTCCATGTGGTGGTATCGGAAGAGCATGGCTGGTTATTTATTGGTATTTATGATGGGTTTAATGGCCCCGATGCGCCGGAGTTTTTGATGGGCCATTTGTACCGTGCGGTACACCATGAGCTGAAAGGGTTGTTTTGGGATAACGAGGATAGAAATAATAGTAATTCAACCATTGAAGGACAAATAAATGTAGATTCAGCACTCGAGAGTGCAGTAGTTTTAGAAAAACAAAACCTCTCAATTAGTAGTGAAGAGATTTTGAAGGATGGGGAGATTCGGTTTGAGCGTAACCAGGAAAGTCTTGCGCATGAGGATCATGCGTCAGCGAAAAGGGTGACATTCCAATCGGAACAAAAGGAAATTAGGAAAAAATTATGGGAATATCTCGCTGAAGATGATACAGAAGATGGGCTTGATCTTTCTGGGTCGGATAGGTTTGCATTTACAGTTGATGATGCAGTTAGCATCGGCAATTCAGTGTCTGCAGTAAGTAGACGGTCCCTATTGTTATCCAAGTTAAAACAAGGGTTCTCTAGGAATAAGGATGGCCATATTAGGAAGTTATTTTTATGGAGATTTGGTGCAGAAGAAAATGAGAAAACTGAAACCGAGAATACAGTTGAGGAGAGAGCACCTAGGAGCAGTAGGAGGCGAAAAACAGGTCCTGTTGACCACGGTTTGGTATTGAGGGCAATGTCATCGGCCCTGGAGAAGACAGAGCTTGCTTATCTAGATTTGACAGATAAGGTTATTGATCGGTATCCGGAACTTGCACTAATGGGTTCTTGTTTATTGGTTGCTTTAATGAGAAATGAGGATGTCTATGTGATGAATGTAGGTGATAGTCGTGCTATTGTTGCACAGTTGGAAACCCAAGAAGCTAGTTCCAATGCTGAATCAAAGGATAAGGGGGACAATGGGTTCATCGTGGAAGCTATTATTGAGGAGTCCACTATAAGAGGTGAGAGGTCCACTAGTGTGGCCAATGAGGTGCCTTCTCAAGCAAAGGAATTGACTGCACTGCAGCTGTCCAGAGATCATAGCACGAGCATTGAAGAAGTAAGTTTGGCCCTTATAGTGGTAGATGTCAAATCCTCTTTGTACTTTTTTAACATAGATTGAAGTGATATACGATAATTGATGTCACATTTCTTTTCTAGTGCCTGCTTGAGGATGTCCTTTGGTGTATTTCCCGATTGATTTTGTTGCTTGCAACTCATGGTTTTCTGGATTTTTATCTATTTTATGGGGGAAGAAAGATACTCTCCATTACTTAATCGTATCTTGGATGTTTGTGGGCACTTCTGGCTTCATGCCCCATGCTGTTTGAACAATTGTAATTCATTAATCTTGAACATTTAGGTTAACATTATTTCATATTTCAAAGGGCGTTGTGCACTTTATGTGCTGAGAAAAATGGTCTATGAGGTCATAAGATCATTAAATATGATAACTGATGTAGTCAGTTGGGTAATTCGGTCCATAATTATACTTTTGGGCTGTGTCTTTTTGGATTGCATCTTTTTCTCACTGTTCAACAGAGGGGAGGGCGGAGATGAACACTTCTGGGTTTTTTATCTCTTTGATTCACATGGTTTATCTAGCAAACATTATCTGCTGTATAACTCCATGTTTATTGGGTTTCTGCCGATGGCTAGCATTTGAGCTTTGAAATAATCATGTTTCAGCATGACATATTTCACGTACATTTCTGGATTCTTGCCTTATAAAGAGCAAAAATTGGCATAAATTGCTGTGCTGTATCCCCAAAAAAAAAAAAAACCCTTGTTGATCAATTTTATGTGCTATCTAGAAAAAATACAATCTTTATACATAAATATCCAGTGTTGCTGCTTTAGCTGCAGAAATTTTATTTGCAATATTGTCCAGCCAAGGGATTTACTGGCACTCTGCAGGTTATGAAGGCAATCTCTTCATTTTTCTTTATTGTTTTTTTAAGAAATGTTCATCCTTTTCCCCTTGTATTTGAGAGAATCTCGTTAGTCCTTGGGTGACATTTACTGAATGCATGTTTGAAATCTTCCTTATACCACTTGCATATTACTTGTGGAATGAGCAGCCTTTATTTTTTTGTTTCCCTGAAAAATTTCCGAATAGTAACACTAATCATTGGTGTAAAGGATTCGGGGAAGCTTCTTTCTAAGTTCCCTTTTCCTCTGTTGGTTTTATGCAAGGAAGAACTACTATAGATCATTACCTATGAAGAGCATTTCCACAGAAGTGTGCGGTAGGAAATGGGGATGTATGCCATTTTTTAAAATTAGAAGCAGTTTTGTTGTGGATGGGCGAGTAATGGTTTATGACATGCTACCTGGGACATTGTGCTGGGGAAAGAAGGGAATATGTAGTCATATGGAAGATATGAAGTATATATGTGATGGGCTTCTCCCTATTTTAGGCATGTCTGTGGAATTTCATATTTCAATTGGTTCACCATTAAAGCTGTCATCAAACCTTTATACTTCGGATGAGGTTCCATGTAGTTTTAATATAGAATTTGTGAAACAAAAAGTTCAGTGGCTGTGAAGAAATTCAAGACAAAAGTTGTAGGTCTTGTTGTGATTACTCATCATTCAAGTAGACAGACACAATAAATATCTTATTCATAGGAGTCAGTTAGGTTGGTTAAACCGAGAAGCTCATGTGCCCTTCTTTCAGATACCTCTAACAGTGAATTTATGGGTGGCTATAGGATAAGAATGTTACACGGATCAGAATTTGGGTAACAGAAGGACTACATTGTTGAAAATGTGGTTGAAACGAGAATAGAGAGCTGAAGTAGCAGTATCACTTGTTGAAAAATGGACAAGAACTAGATAGTGTATCAATGAGAGCAATATGTTTAAAGAGGCAATAGGATGGGAGTGCTTTAATGCAGAAGCCATTGAAAGCCCTTCAGTTTCTAGTGAGAGATTCTCTGAAGGGTGTAAACAGCGGAAGAGGATTAATGTAACTAAATCCACATAGTAGGGTTTATGACTTCATTGATTTTGATGTACTGGCTATTAATTTTTCCTTTGCTAATTTTGTCTTTCCTTTGTTAATTTAAATGTCAGATGATTTATACTGCCTTTGCTAATTTTGGCATCCCAATATTTGGCGCGACTTTTTTGATCTTCATTTGGGATTTATATTTATGCAGACTTTGGGCATTTTATATCATCTTCAGGTGATAGTGATAGTTACAGCTGCTATACGGTTTTGTCATGAAAATTTCTTTGGTGAGGCCTGAGCATCTCCATGCTTTGTTTTATGTCTGCATGCTCTTGCAAAGGCATATTTTGATTTCAGTGTTTTTAAAAATTTCAAACCCGCATTGCTTGTTCTTAGGATCCTCCATTGAAGTTGCTTGAATTGTTACTTCACAGATTGAAGTTGGTGAGAATAATTTTTGTTCATCAATTACTGCAGGAAGTTTTACGAATCAAGAGTGAACATTCTGATGATAGCCACTGCATTGTGAATGATAGAGTAAAGGGTCGTCTAAAGGTCACTCGAGCTTTTGGGGCTGGATTTTTGAAACAGGTTTGTTATGCAAATAATAAATATTTGTTGCGGAAATCTCTATCATACAATTAGTTCACTTGATCAAGTTCTAACTGATATAATCAATTTAATAGCATCCATTTTACCCACCTTTTTTCTCCGTTGATTGATTTGACGAGTTAGCCTTTTCAATTTCCCTCTCCGTTGGAACAACTGGTTGTCTTGCTTAACCAAATTGACTGGATATTGGTGTGAGACGATCTCACCTGTGTGTTTTACATTGATTTTTCACTGTTCATAAAGGATTAAATCGGAAATTTATTGAGGTGGGGTTGGAGATACTTAACCAAAGATGATTGTGATTTCCTTTTTTCAAATAATACTTCAAGTAACTTATATTTTTATAATCTGCAGAAATTATTATTTGCAGCTGGAAGTGCGACACTTATATTGTAAACTTGTAGACTATGGAAATTGATCTCTCTGTTAGCTGTAGAAATTATTTGGAGTTACACGAGTAAATCATAAATGACTGTTTCATGATCTTTTGAGTGGTACTACATCTCATATGCATCCGTACACTTGCCATTTTGATATGTGTTTTATTCGCCAAGAATTTTCTGAAAATTTGTTCTTATGCATAATAATGGTGGTGGTGGTTGTGTTTGCGCAGCCTAAATGGAATGATTCACTATTGGAGATGTTCAGGAATGAGTTCATTGGGAATGCGCCATACATATCTTGTACGCCCTCTGTTTGTCACTACAAACTTTGTCCAAAAGACCAATTTCTGGTCCTCTCGTCTGATGGCTTGTATCAATATTTGAGCAATGAAGAAGTCGTTTCTCATGTTGCTGATTTCATGGATAAGTTTCCAGATGGAGATCCTGCACAACATCTGATAGAGGAACTCCTTTCTCGTGCAGCAAAGAAAGCAGGTAAAATCCTTTTTTTTGGTCCCTTCATTGAATACAATTTTTCATTGCTTACATTTACCTGTTGAATTCAAATTCTTGTAATGGTCTATTACATTATATCTACCGATTAAACTGTTGTATTATAGATTCCCATTCATCAGGCTTCAATATGCATTGAATGGGCGTTCTGTCCATCCCCACAAGTATAGGCCTTATTGGGGCCTTTTATAGGGCACATAGTGTTGGGGGGAGGACATCAACACTCACCACTTTAGCAAGGAGAGCACACGCACACATGATCAAATTTCTCCCTTTGCTTGAATCTGTGAGGAGGCAAATAACAATACAAAACCAATATCACACAATATGCAACACAATGCAAATCAACAAAGTGCATGAGACAGTGAACTTTTTAGGTTGAAAACCTGTCAAAATATGGGTAAAAATCATGGGACTATCAAACAGAGTTTCATTATAATTAATTATGATTACACAAAGTCACTATTACCCTCAACGTGAACACACAACTCCTCTCAACAAAGTTTGACACACCACTATGCATTGGACTCTTCATAATTGCATCAATCGAAATCAGAAATGAGAAATCTACATTGGTAGAAACATTCTGCAAGTGATTTAGTATAATATAAGAGAAATTAGAAGAAATTCTACAGAAAATGCCATCCGGTTATGAGAATATCCTTTTCCTTTTCTTCATCAATTCTCCGTTTGCCCTCTCGTGTTTGCTCTCAAATCAGAATTGAAAATGTTCACGGGATGATCAGGGTTCATGCGAAGATAATCCTCTTGGATTTTTCTCATCTTTTGCCACCTCCAAATCGATATCTCAAATACTGCTTGTTTGCACAGTCGATCCGAACATATCCCCCACCCCTCCTCCCAACACAGAAAACCGAGCTCCCTTCCTGATGCCACATAAGCAATGGTCCCTTTATTCCATTTACTGTTGGCTTGACCAGATAGGGCCAGTTGCTAGTCTTAGACCCTGTTTGGTTAGGCTTTGAAAATTGATTGTTACTGTTGCTTGTTTGCTGTTACTATTCTAATGGAGACGAAACAATTTTTTTTGATAGCCAAACGAGGCTTTGGTTGTTGGGAGAAGCCAGTTGCCAAAGCACTAGCCAGCCAAACAAACCGTTTGCCACTGAAATTCATGTTTTATCACCGGTGCACTCTTTGAGTCTATTATATGTGACCTTTGCTTCTAATATATGCAAGATGGTTTTTTTACGACCCAAATTTATGACTACTAGATTGCAAAGATTTTACAGTGACCTAAATAATTAGACCTTATCCGTGAATCTCCTCTGCCTGCAGGAATGGACTTCCATGACTTATTGGACATCCCTCAAGGAGATAGGAGGAAGTACCATGACGATGTCACAGTCATGGTCGTATCTCTTGAAGGGAGAATTTGGAAGTCTTCAGGAAAATACCCTTAAATCTATAGGACAATGTGTCTCAACTGGGTCAAAATCTCGGGTGCAAGAATCATGGTTTGGGAAATGATCTCCAGGTGCTGCTGTCCCGAAGCAGATCAAGTGCTCTCGGGTCCGACAGTCATGCTTCTCTCATCATCAGGATACGGCTGCAGCACAAACCCGTGACAACAGCAAAAACTTGTGGTGGAAGCTTAACCTAATTACAAGCCATTACCAAAATTGGTTTACAAGTGGAAACATTGGTAAATGGGAGTGGGAATTAAGGGATCCATTTAGGGGAAAAAGGGTCTTTTTTGTTTTGTTATTTTGTTACAAAAATTTTGAATAGGTTGAGGGTCTTCGATTCATTTTTGTTCTCTTTCATTCCGGTGCCTTAAAAAAAGCAGTTTTGGTGCTTTTTTTTTTTATTCCTTTTCTATGTCATTGAGAAATTGGAGGGATTTACAAGGTTTTACTTACTGAAGTTGAACTGCCCTCTGCGGAGGTAACTATCTGTAATTTGTAGGGTGGCTTTCCACCAACGCAGGTTACAACATCTCAAAATTCATACTTGGGGAGTCTCTATTCACCCTCACATCCTCCTCTATTGCATGCTTGAGCTGATGGCTTGCTGTGGTTTTATTATTGACCATAGCATCTTTTAGCCATCGTTGTTATACTCTCACTGATGTAGTATCTTTAAAGCATTCTTCTGCAGTTTATAATCCACGAAAAGGCTAACAAATTTATCCATAAAAGGGTTCATCATTATCTCGTAAATATGTCTATTTATTGGCTAAAAATGAGCCTAATTGAACTAATCTGTAATATGAGCAAGATTGTTGTAGCTTACGAACTCTGTTATGTTTGCTATTAAAGAATGTTATTGCCATTTATTATGGGATGTCTACAGATGTAGACATAACCCCAAGTGTTAAATTTTTGTCTAATCCAAAATATTTGAGGCTGAATTTAAGCAGTACATTTAGGCTTTGATTGTTTGCCCAAAATAGCTAATTTGAAAATAATTGTTAAATGTTTTTAAAAGTATTTTTGTATAGAAATCGTTATAAATATTTTTGCAAAAAAAAAAAAATCTAAAACTATTAGTTTGAATTTATTGTTGACTTTTGGGGTCTCAATTCAACCCAATTGCATGCCTAACGATAAAAGGACGGCTGATAACGTCTGGAATTGCAGCGTGCAAACGACACGCCACCAGAAATATGACTCGTGATTTTTGACTGGACTGAAAATGGCCTCCCTGGCCCACCAGAAGTTGTAGGGCTGGATGAAATGTACATTTTATTTTTTTTATTTATTAATCAGTTTTTGTAGACAAGAATATTAATAATAAAAAAAATAAAAATAATTAATTAACACAATCCTTTTATTCATCAAAAGTAAGATGTTTAAAAAAATATATATTTTTTAAATTTTCCTTGTTTAACGGAAATTAAAAATCTATTTTTATCATTTAATAATATTTAATACATACAAAAAAATAATTAAAAATATTTTTTTCTAATGGATTAAAAGTTTAAGCTTAAATTAAAAAAAAAACACTTTCTATTTTTGAAATTAAGAACAAATATTAAAATTTATCTACTAATTACAATTAAATATCAACATTTACTAATAAAATAATTTCCTCAAATATAATACCATTACGAGTCTATTTTTTTAATAATTCAAATTTTTTTGTACCTGCCAGATATTGGATGATAATGCTAAGATATATCATTCACTGTTTTCTAGGGAAAAAATAAAGTAAAAATTTTATTTACATAAACTATAAGAAAATACATTTAAATCAAAACATATTCATCATAAATAAAATGGACTATTATTTAATAATGTATGAAAACTTAGCGGCGGCTAATTATTATATTCCAATGATTTTTTAATAGAAAAACTTATATTCAAATGACATAATTATTATATTATATTATCTATTTTAAATAAAATATTAATAATAATGTTGTCCTCCTTGGTTTGTCTTCCATGAAATGGGTTGATGAAGGCAGCCATCAAAGGCGAAATGGGGGAAGCTCTGTCTATCGCAGAGGTCCTCCTCATTGACTTGGATCATTAGATTGGAAATGTCACTTTCTAACTTTTAAATTAAAAAAGAAATTGAAAGTATATAAATAATTTTTTTATAATTTTATTTTTTATAATATAGATATTTCAATATTCAATATCATTAAAAAAATTTTAAAAAAATTATTTATGAAATTTGTCAGTGGAGCAGATTCATAGAGTATGAATTTAACCTATTAATTAAGTCATTTTTTGTGAGTGATTGCTGTGTTGTCTTCAACGTTTTCAGACTCCGCCGTCCAAATTAAATGCTTGGACTTCTGTGATCTTTGGCATTTCGCAGTATTTTCTTCTCCTCCTCCTCCTCCTTTTTTTTAAAAATAAATAAATAAATAAATAAATTTAATTAAATCATGTCAATATCTAATAGAAATAGTAATTTATAGAGTGGAGCTATTATTTTTTAGTATCTCTTTTTTTTAAAAAAAAAAAAAAAACAATGTAACTTATTTTTATAAAATTAATAGGGTAGTTTGATCTCTCGAGGGGAACAGATGCCCTTCATTTTTGGAGGAGTGCCCAAGCTACTAAGGAGTAGTTATGCAGAATAACTCATTTCAATAAATAATATTCTCCTAACAAAATTCTGTTAGAGTCACTCCCGAGTGACACTAATGTCCGCAGACTCCATTCGAAAAATGGACGAGGACTTTGATGATTGGTTTAAGAAGTTTGTTAAGGCGGACGAGGACTCATTGAGGGCGTTAAGTCCGAGAAGTTGTTGAGGACATGGACGAGGACCCTAAGAGCGTAAGCATTAACTCTATCTTCGTAGGCCTGTTGCAGCCGCGTTTTGCAGATGGGTTAGTCACCTATTCTGATTGGATGTTAAGGTGATTACAACTTTTAAGGTATCAGGCTTGCCACTCTGGCGCGCCGGACGTACGCCTGTCATGGCAAGCTTAGGCGGCATGGTCCTGCCACCCTAGCGCCAGTAGGTTGATCGGCTATCCACTAAGCCCATTGTGTATATATATAAGGCTTGTGTGCCCTTACTTGGGTGACATTATGTGTGAAAGAGTGCTACCAAGAGGATTTGGAGAGCTTGTACCGTATCTTTGAGAGCAGCCTTGAGAGAGCTGTGGACAAGTTTTATTGTAACGATAAAGTGAGAAATACTTTTAGAGAGATTGTACACTTGAGATTGTTTTCTTTTCGTTTGAACTTGTATAGCTAACATTTGTAAACAATTATTTTATAGTGTATTCTTTCGTAGTTTTTTCCTTGATTGAAGAAGGATTTTCCACGTTAAAATTTCGTGTGTTCTCTTTCATTTTTTTATCGTTACTTTTCTTGTCCGTCTGAGAGCTCTACTCTGTGTTGCTGTCTAAGAGTTTTGTCCGCTCGATCACCGTGCCTTCTGTGTTTTGCGCCAACAAATTCAGATGCTTTGGATGAAAGGTTGACACAATATTTATAAATAAACAACCAAAAAAGCAATCGATAATTTGACCATTTTTAATTAACTATAGCATACGATCCTAATAAATTAGTTATTAAAATCTGTAATAATTAAAAATATGGTGACAATTAATTTATAATATACAAATACCACAGTTCTAACATATTGTCTAATTTTTTTAAAAAAAAAATTTCCAGCTCAAAAAATACCAACAAAAAGGATTAAAGGGACCGAAAGCAGGAGTCCAACTCGGATGATAGTTGGAATTTTTTTGGGAGCACTTTCCTTTTTATAAAAGTTTAGTTGCTTCAGAAGGCCACTTTAATTTATAATTCCATCATTATCCTGTCAAATCTGATGGAAGACCAAACTTTTTCTGAACTCTCAAGACCCAATTTTCACACCATGTCTTATAGTCGCTGCCATATCTTGCTTAAATCGATTTATTATTAATATTATTATTTTTATATTAATGTATTTTAGGGTGAATTTTCTTATTCAAGCTTATTGGGAAATTATGATAAGAAATTTAATATAATAATAAGATCAAGTTTTATAACTGAATTCTCTCAGTATCTAAGTTTGCATTGTATGATATTTGTGTTCTTTTTAATTAATTGTTGATATTATATTTGTATCTACAAATATAATTTGATGTCAATTCAACGACACTTAATTTTTTTAACGACCAAATTTAATAGTGAGCCGTTTATTTAAGTCGTGTAATACCAATAGATATTGGCCGATGACTTATTATTTTGTGCTGTAAGAGATCGAGACAGGAGCAAATGGCTGAAACCTTGCCGCTCATCAATGGTGGCCCGGCTATCAATGGCAAAGAGCATGGAGAGATTGCAAAGCAAAGAAAAGGGTTGTCTAGGGCTTAGGGAATTGTCCTTGGCTGATAATCTACGTTTTCTCTGCTAATGATAGTTTTTTTAAATAAAAATTTTAGGCAGTACAATTTTACATTTAAGGAAGTATTTTCTTTTAAACATAAATTCTTAGAATTAAAAATTAATCGATCCCAATTTTGATAATGGATAAACATGCATATGGGTTTTGATATAAAGTAACGGGAATCTAGGGTTAAAAATATAATTTTTTTTTTACTTTAATTTTAAACTATGGTTCTTTTCTCGAGCTCTAATTAAGATTAAGAAATAATATTTGTTAGTTTAGATAGTAGTTTTCATGCTAGAATTTCATAACAATTGGATAGACCCATTTTAAGAAATTTTAAAATATAAATAACAGACTTTTTTCATTTATTTAATGGTTAATATTTATCTTATAATATAAAATGTTCTCATTAAAACAATATATTAATCCATCACAATATACTAATATGTTAATATATTATCATGTAATATTTAATTTTTAAATAAAGTAACTATTTATTTTATGTTTTTCTTAACTTTATAAGTGTGGCTGTTTGCTTGAGTTGCATGGTTGTGTGTGTTTTTTTCCCATTTTCGATTATGCTAAAGCAATTTGATGGGTATACCATTACTGGGCTAGCCCCAAAAGTCAGTGGAGGCCTAAAACGACGGTTAACATTCTAATGGCCCAATTGGAAAACAGGCCCAAAAGCTGAAAAGTCCAGGACGGTCAACGTTGGCGTTGACCGTCCGAGCAGCCAACTCCCTAGCAGACGGTCAACTCAAACGTTGACCGTTCTCATTATGAGCATTGGACCTAAAGAGATTTTTTTACAGTAATGGGCCTGGCTCACTCAGGCCTATGGCCTATCAGACGGCTAATAACGGACATCCTCCACGAGGGCGGCCAACACGCACGCAGCCGGTCAACTCGAACGTTGACCGTCCGCGTTTTGTACGTTGGGCCCTAAGAAGCCTTTCAACAGTAACGGGCCTAGTCTGTTTAGGCCAACAAATCATCAAAAGGCCAACAACGGCTTTCCAGGGATTTTTTATGATCTCAACTGGCACCAAAAAGGACAGTGGCAATATTGGCGCCTCACACATAAAGAAGGCGCCAGATTTTCTCCAAATTTTTGTCTGCCAAGCTTTCCAACGGTAACATGCACAAAAAAAAACACCCGATTTGAAAAGCTGTTAGTCACCTCAGAAGGAAACTATCTTGTATGATTTGGCAACTGGCGCCGGCTCCCAAAGGAAAGCCAGCTAGCAGATCACGGAGACAATCCTTCCTTCCAAAGAAGGAGGATCGCCCTCTCTACCATAAAAGAAACCCTGAATTCACCATCAAGGACACACTTCCTTCAACATTTTCAACTGCATACGCTCTCGGCAATACAAACGAGTGCTCCCAGAAATCTGCCTTCTTAGCCACCAACGTTCTCCAAAAATCCTAAGGTAACAAGCGACCCCTGACGGCCGTTTACTGCCTTCCCACCTTCCAGATCCAAGAAGACCTCACGTCTCTCTTACATTTATATTAAACACTCTTTCTATACCTCTCTTTCTATCAACTTCAGTTTCTTTCTTTCGAAAACTGTTTTACTTATTTGAGCGTCGGAGTGTTTTCGGTGGGACAATTTTTTGCCGAATATGCTGACCTCCTATTTTGTTTAGTGGTGTGCAAGATCCAACTCAGGAAACGGAGCCGGAGCCACGACAAGAGGATCATCCGAATCTGTTCGAAATTCGGATCTAGAAACGCATCACAATTCTTGTTTGTGGTTCAATCGAACTCGATTGATCGTTCTACTTTGGAGTTTTTTTTTCTCTCTTTTGTGCAAGACACCAATGTCTTCATTCCAATTTATAATTTTTGTTCTCATTAATAATTTCATACTCAATTTTAGTTCTTTGCCTCTGATAATACAAATAACTCTTTATCAAATTATCAAAAAAATATAACTTTTTAAATCAATTAATAAAAAAGATGACTTTTTTTCTCAATCGTTAAAAAATCCTCCTTTTTAATCTTTAGTATTTGAAATAAACAACTTTTATGTTTAGTCATTAAAAAAAATAAATTATTGCCTCTATCCAAAAAAAAAAAAAAAATCATTATCGTGTTTGACAGTGTTATTCCTGTCAGTTCTTTCATTTTCCTGTCTATATGGTAATGGCAAGTCATTGTTTATGCCTCTCATCTTTTGATTAATATTTCTATAATTTTTATTTAATGTTTTGTTATATATTTTATTGGTCGTCAATTTCATCATTGCTATATCTTTAATTTCTTGAATTTTAGTAGGGATTTTAAAATAGTAATAATATTATTGTGTAATATTTATTTTTATATTATTTTTTTAACTATTTAAGATACAATTATTTTTTTATATATTATAATTAAAAATATAATATAAATATTATCATTAAATATAATAATCATAAGAAATCAATATATAATTAGTGTTATTCAATAATCTATCAAGCATAAAATGAGAGAGCCTTGTTTAACAATACCTGCTTAACCCTTACATGTGTCGAGCCATGCACTTCTCATGTGAACGTGAACTTGATTTTTTTTTTTTTTTTTCTTTTAATAAAAAAAAAGAAAAAGTAAAAAAAAAAAAAAAGGCGGGAGTTCGCACTTCCAGTGGCGTGCTGGGCTACAACAAAAACGCACTTTCAGGGCCTATTTTTTTTTTTTTTACAGCAGCGGGCCCAGTCGAGATGACACCATCACTTTCACAAAATAAAGGCCAAAAATAAAATAAAAAAATAACAAAAAAATAAAAATAAAAATAAAAAAGTGTTTTTGTCTTACCATGGTGACGTGGAAGGTGCTTGGACCGAGTGACTTTTGTCATGTATGCAGTAAATATTTCACATATCTATGTTATTTATAATATTCTTTATATATATAATCTATTTTATTTTTTAAAAAAATTTAATTAATGTTATATATAGATAGTGAAATTATAGGTGAGTTATAGATAAGCTGGAGAAATGATATCATGATATAAATTGTATAATTTGTGTTTTTATAGTTAAAATAATATTCATATATTTAGCTATATACTCATCTGATTTAAAATTATTAGAAATAAATATGAGTCCCATCCGGCTTTGAAATTTACACTCTCTTATTCTTTTCATGCTAAAAATAACAACTTTGATATAAATTAGTATATAAATAGGTATCGTTGCGTCATCGGATACTGATAATTGTATGGACTTGGACCCGAAAGCTGAACAACACAGATGTAAAGTTTATGCAGTAGAGAGAGTGAGAATGGCACGCGGAGTTTTTACGTGAAAAATCTTCTTCTAAAGAAAGAGAAAAAATCACGGGACACTGTAATTAGAGAATTGCTTCCAATATTCAAATAATTGAGTACAAAGGGTGGAGAACAAAGTGGATGGTGAATATCAATGAATCACTCTTACAATACAAATGTTCTCTCAACAGAAAAGAGAAAAGACTGAATTTTCTCTCTAAAGGCGTACGTGCTAATGCTTAAGAGAGGATCTCTCTCAAAGGCCATCTTCTAAGGGCGCTTCTTTCTCTCTCTGGTTTGTCCCCCTTTGGCTGGTGCATGCTGAACCTTTATATAATGGTGGAGTCTTCCTGTGTAGAATGGCCACATGGCGGTGGCGTGTGCAGGTTGCCCTATCACCAAATCTGCAGGTCCACATTGCTATGTCAGGGATGTTGCGTGTATACAGGCAGACGCTCTCACATCACGTGTGGTCTAAAAACCATCATTCTCTGTGCTAGTTGCGTGTTGCAGAGGGTGTGTGCGCTGTTGCGATCGTCATCATTCTGAGTCGGCATCCTCGGTCATCCTAAGCTTCCTTGCCGAGCTCATATTGTTGGAGGCTTCTCAAAGTTTGAGTCCTTGAGGAAGGCTTTTGTCCTCCTTGTATCCGTGAGCTCCTATCACCAAGCGTCCTTGGGCTTCAACTGAGGGCTTACATAGCATTGAGTCTCTGGGTTCTTCAGGCTGTGTCTTCAGGGCTTTATTGGAGTGGACAGTCTCTCACGAAGTCCTCGGCCCTCTCAAGCTAAGTAATATCTCGGACCAATTCAGCTCTCTTGGGATGAGGGCCTAAGTCATCAAGCGTCCAAGGCTAATTCATCCTTTAGGATCAAATTAGCTCCTTAGGCCTCTCGGGACATGGACTTTAGTTCTCTGGCCTCTTGGGTTAATTTGACCTCTTAGGTAAATCAGCCTCGTGGGCCTCTTGAGATGTGAGTCCAAGTCATTGGGCCTTCAGAGCCAACTTAGTTCCTCAGGTCAAACTAGCCTCATGGGCCTCTCAAAAAGTCGGCTTAACTTTTGAACCTTTAATGTGGACCCTGGGTATCGGTAACCACCACTAGCCCCCCATATCAGAGGGTCTGAGTACTTCAATCCTTTGGCATGTCCATTGGTTACGGACAAGTCTCGCGTGAAAGTTCTTCTCTACAGAAAGTCCGCTCGTACCTTTACCTGCATACTGTTGTACACAAATTGTATATATAAATACAATTTATTTTATTTTAGTGCAATCGTTCTATTTATTTTGCTCGAACTGTTTGAGTGTTTGATTCTTTTATGATATGCTGTAAAGAAACTTGGTCTTTCTTTAGCTAAGTGTCTGAACCCTTTGACTTTGACCGTTTTAGGCCGAAGATACTACATTTAGGGTTATCGCATGCTTACCGTTTTGAGCCCCCAAAGTTTTAGGTACAACCTCTTGAGAGTTGCTTGGCTAGATAAAGTTTTAGTCCAACCTATTTTGCCACTCGGTAGGGAACCGAGTTTTTGGGTATGATTTCTTGAGCCGCTCGAATATAACCGAGTTTTAAGGGCAAGTGAAAGGAGTCCTATCCACTTGATTTAGGGTAACCTATGTATTGTATGCTTATGAAATGACATGCAAATACTTCGGAATGAATGCATGACAGTAATTAAGTAAAAGGAATCTTTAACAAAATGTGCTATAAGCACTCCAAATGATGCATTTGACCTTACCTGGCCTTCTTCGGACGAGGGTCTAAGTTCTCGGATCTATAAGGCCAATTTATTCTCTTGGACCAAATCGGCTACTTAGGCCTCTCAGGATGTGGACGTGGGTCCTTGGAATCATGGGTTGATTTAGCCTCTTAAGCAAATTAGCTTCGTGGGCCTCTTGGGATGCCGGCCCAAATCCCGGGGTTTCTAGGGTCAATTTGATTCCTCGGGTTCGATTAGCCTTATGAGTCTCGGGGACTTAAGTCCTCGGTCCCTTACCTGACCGTTGGTGTGTTTGGCTGTTCCCCGCTCGTGTGCGGCTCTTTGCAATCTTGCCAGGTCTTAAACTTTCTCGAGTGCATTTAGGCTTTCTCGAAGCCTTCACATGCTGTCATCCAGGCTGATTACGTGGATATCACGCTTGCGACATTCCATCTCTTGGCTGGTCTGCTTCAACATCTCTTGCTACTCTAGAATCTTGTTCGGGTCTTTATAGAAAATGGTTGAGGTAGCCTAGTTTGATCAGCCTTTTGATCTTTTTCTCAGACGTTGTGGTCTGGGAGGCTTTGGGTGGCGCTCTAGTTGACTGCCTGTCCAATTTTGAGTAGAAGGTTTGGGTATTTAAGAAGGAACATTGGACTTTTTATCACATTTCTCACAAACGGCACCAATGTTGCATCCTCTGATCCTAATCACCGTACAGACTCGGACCCAAAAGCTTAGTAACACAGATATAGAGTTTATGCAGTGGAGAGAGTGAGAATGGCATGCAAAATTTTTACGTGAAAAGTCTCCTTCTAAATGAGGAGAAAAAATCACGAGATACTGTAGTTTGAGAATTGCTTCTAATATTCAAGTATTTAAGTACAAAGGGTGGAGAACGAAGTGGATGGTGAATCTCAAGGAATCACTCTTACAATACAAGTGTTCTCTCAACTAGGAAGAGGGAGGACTGGCTTTTCTCTCTCTAAGGGCATATGTGCTAATGTTCAAGGGGGGATTTCTCTTAGAGGCCATCTTTTAAGGGTGCTTCTCTGTCTCTCTCTGACCTTTCGACTGGTGCATGCTGAATGCTTTATATAGTGGTAAAATTTTCCTGTGTGGAACAGCCATATGGCGGTGGCGTGTACAGATTGCCCTGCCACCAAATCTGTATGTCTACCTTGCTGTGTCAGGGACGTTGTGTGCATGTAGGCGGGCGCTGTCATATCACGCGTGGTCTGAAAACCATCATTTTCTGTTCCAGTTGCGTGTTGTAGAGGGTGCGCGTGCTGCTGCTGCAAACATCATCCTTCTAAGCCAGTGTCCTCGGTCGTCTTGAGCTTCTTTACCAAACTCGTGACGTTGGAGGTTTCTCAGAGTCCGTGTCCTTGAGGAACTCTTTTGCCCTCCTTGTGTCTGTGGGCTCTTATCGCCAAGCATCCTTGGGTTTCAATTAAGGGCTTATGCAGCATTGAGTCTTCGGGCTCTTCAGGCCGTGTCTTCAGGGCTTTATTGGAGTGGACAGTTTCTTATGGAGTCCTCGGGCCTCCCAAGGTAAGTCAGTCTCTTGGACCAATTCAGCTTTCTGGGGACGAGTGCCTAAGTCATCGAGTGTCCAAGGCTAATTCAGCATTTAAGACCAAATTAGCTCATCAGGCCTTTCGGGACGTGGACTTTAGTCCTCGGGCCTCTTGGACAAATTTAGCCTCTTGGGCAAATTAACCTCGTGGCCCTCTTGGGACATGAGTCTAAGTCCTTGAGCCTTTAGAGCCAACTTAGTTCCTCGGGTCAAATTAGCCTCGTGAGCCTCTCAAAACGTCAGCTCCAACTTTTGGACCTTTAATGTGGACCCTGGGTATTGATATCCTTCAGGTATATTAATAGTATTGCTTTATAAAATAATACATGTATTTTTATTTTGTAACTATTTATTAAAAGCTATGAAAAAAACAGCTATTTTTCAAAATAAATAGTTATTTTTTAGTATTTTTATTGTGAGTTATTTTGATAATAACACATTATTTTTTCTTTCAATATATATATATATATATATATATATATATTTGAGATAGATGGGCCATGAGTAACACTTTTAATAATATTATACTTGCATATACAATGATAGTTTATCTTAAATTATTGCAAAATAATAAATTGACTGCAAATCATCTGAGCCGTTAAAAACGACCTGAATTCTTTTCAATCTGACCGTATGCTTTGAGTATCTGGATAGAGAGAGAGAGATAAACAATCAACAGTCATAAAATAAAATGCCGGAGACATAATATGAATTTTGGGCATTATTACGAGACGGAGTGTTTTCT
This sequence comes from Nepenthes gracilis, assembly GCA_033239525.1. Lineage (NCBI taxonomy): Eukaryota > Viridiplantae > Streptophyta > Magnoliopsida > Caryophyllales > Nepenthaceae > Nepenthes > Nepenthes gracilis. Next base: position 13,412,881 of record BSYO01000031.1, read on the forward strand.
TTTTTTAATATAAGTAATTAATTTTTAAATTATATTTAATTATTTTTAAAAAATAAAAAATTAATTATAATTAATTATTAAATTATAATAACTCATTTAAAAATAGATGCCATAAAATAGTCAGCTGTATTATTTAATAATAATTATTATTATGTATTATAAAATAAAATTATATATAATAAATTTATAACGATTCAATTATTTTTTTAAATTTATACATATCTGAATAGTTTGTGTGTATATTATTATTGTCACTTTTCCAGTGTGAACGGGGACTGGGTTTTAAGCTTTTGATTGGCCAGTGCTTTGGAATTTTGGGTTCTGCTCCAGACAAGCAACCTCACTCCTCCACCCTTTCGGTGTTCTAAATTTTTTTATTTTTCTTTTGAAAGATTTTATAGAATTATTTTATTTTAAAGAAACAATTTTTTAATATAATTATCTTATGATATTAATCTTTATATTAAATTTCATCGCAAAAGTATTATCATATATAAAATTAAAATTAAGATTTCATGGCTTTTTTCCCCACTTGCCTGCCTCCAACACCTATAAATAACGCTTGCCATTCCCTTCTTCTTTTTACTCTACTCGCCAGAAAATACAAAAACACACGCGTACACACACACAGTCTCTCTCTTATATGATTTCTTTCATCTATAAAATACCATTCACTGTGCATCGAAGTGCTGCGAATGGTTTTTGGTTATCTGTATTAAAAAGGTTATTCTTTTGGAAATCTTAGTTGGTCTTTCTTCAACTGTTAATATCGCATCTTGATTTTCGATTTTGGGGTTCTGCTAGAACCTGTAATTTTTTTGGTTTATACTAATCTGGGCGTCAATTTTACTACACTGGGGGTTGGTGGTGGGGGGGGATTTACTTTTGGAAAGCATAGTGAAGAAATTTACGAGAGAGATGATACTGTTGTTCAAGAGATGCATTCTATGGAAGTACTGTGCGATTCTTGAAACGAAGTTCTGCGTTGGGAAAAGCTTCTATTTCTGGATCTTCCAGATTTTTAATAGGTGTAGTTTGGGTACTTAGTTTGCGATTTCATTGTCTGTGGGCTACTACTTCTGCTGGTTGTTCTGGTTTTTAGGTTTTGGCAGTCATCAGTTTAGTTAGAATGGGAGGCGCAACGCTGCCTCCTGGTTTTCGATTTCACCCTAATGATGAAGAACTCGTTGGCTACTACCTCAAAAGGAAGGTAGAAGGACTTGAAATCGAGCTCGAAGTGATTCCCGAGATCGATTTTTATAAGTATGATCCGTGGGAGTTACCAGGTATAATTCAATCCCATCCTGGGCATTATTCTTTCTGTTCATGACAGTTTCATCTTTTTTATTAGTTTTGAACTTGTCTTGAATTCCCTTATACTAATATTCTGATTTACCAAAATCAGTGTTATATGTTATAAAAATACTACTTTTATTCAAATTTTCTAAAATTCAAGAGAAAAAAGAAAAAAAAGTGACGTTGTCTCTTTTTCTCTCTCTCTATATCTTTTGAGCAGGCCTATAACATCATCGTTCTAGTTTTGGGAAAAAGTGGGACTTCTTATTTGGTTCTCATGTTTTTCTTCTTTCTTTCTGTACTTCTTTACAGCTTGAACCATACATAAGATTGCTTTTCTGTTGGGGCATCTAATTTGTTTTTCATCTATCTATAAAGCCGGCCCAGTTGGCTTCTTTATTCTTAATCTGCATTTCATTATGCACACAAATTAAAAAGAGAAGAGAGAGGGTCGGGTATACTTAACCTTATTCTTGCATTACATCCAACCTCACTCACTGTTATGCCGTTTCCCATACTCAACAAACGTTTCGGTGAGAAATTTATCGCTTTTCGCATGAACTAGTGGGTCTTAATCCTGGTCTTTGAGAAGAAGAGAATCTGATGTAAAAGCCATTATATTCTGCAGACAAATCATTTCTTCCCAAACGTGATATGGAGTGGTTTTTCTTCTCTCCTCGAGATAAAAAGTACCCAAATGGCTCACGGACGAACAGAGCCACCAGAGCTGGCTACTGGAAAGCAACCGGGAAAGACAAGAAAGTGGACTGCCAGTCTTCCGTGACCGGCTACCGCAAGACCCTTGTATTCTATCGGGGACGAGCTCCGTTGGGAGATCGAACAGACTGGGTGATGCACGAGTATCGGCTCTGTGATGATGATCATCCACAAGGGTTCTCTAACTTTAAGGTTAAACCGCTATCCTTTTGTGCCATCTGGTCTAAGCTAGCTAGTTAAGCAACTTCAAAGACTTGGGATCGACTACTTCTGTCGTTGTTTTCATTTCACAGGGGGCTTTTGCATTGTGCCGTGTTGTTAAGAAGAATGAGAACGCTCGCAAAACAAGTGAAATCAATGGAGATGCCAATTCCAAAATGGCAGCGAGCAGTAGGGACTCTGCCTCTACGGAAGTCTCAAACGAGCCGTTAAGCATCTCCAATGAATCCACATTCCACACTAGTTATCAGCACAGTGGAAGCAACTATTCAAGCTCCGTTTCTTCTCATTTTATTGCACAGATGGCCGAGTTCGAAAGGGCTTCTATGGGTAGTGACCCTACGAACATGCGGGTCTCATCTGAATTGATTCTTGATTCTTCGAAGGTACTATTAGTAAGTAAAAGAAAACAAAATCTTGTTCTTGAGGGATGAATTTCAGGTACGAAAACGTGTGACACATCTGAAGAATTTTAATTTTCAAGTATGTGGGTAAGCTTATTACGAGTAACATGAACTTCTTCCTTTTTTGACATGTTTTGGGAGAGGGGCTAAGTGTGTCCACCTTTGTCCTGGGAAGCGGGAAAGAATTTTGATTGATCAAATAGAAGAATCTACTTCAATTAATATGCCTTTTAGCACGGGTATACATAGCGGTGAAATCACACTTGGCTATGGATGCTCTCCTTGTCCCTCAGCAAAGGGCCCCTAGATCCACTCTTGGCTGCTATGACGTCGTTTTCTCAACCTTGTCTTTATGACTTGCTACAGGAATACACACAGGGGCAAGAAGCTGAGCTCGACTGCTCTCGACAATATGAGTTTCAAAATTCGATGTCTTTGTGGCAGCCTTACAGTCAACAAGGCATTTTGCCAAGCTCATCAAACTCAAATTTCACAGATGATATTGAGTGTATTGACGATCTTAGTCAAATCGGGTTCATGTCACCGTACTCAGGAAACATGGATTTCATGGGATACTATGGAAATGAGATGGCCACTTACGAGGATTATGACCATATCATCTCACTAACACATCCTAACCCTTCTGAAAAGTGAAGTGCTAAAACCCTGCAGATTATATTTTTCTGTAAATGCAGGGTGTGAGGACGTAGAATCAAGACTCCAATTTGCAGTAAAAACAAGTGCTGATGGGGGTCTGGGGAGAACTGTGGTTGCTGGATGACTTTAAAATGCAGGGGCTTCTCTGGTGATGTTACCTTTTCGTTGTGTCGCTTGTGGTATTTATATGCATCAAAAGACGACGCCTTTTAATGTCGGTTCTTGGAATATAGGAAATTAACTAGCAAGAACCTGTCACGAACTGTATCCTTGTTTAGTGTTGGCAGACTGCTTGGTTTGTCCTATGTATTTTCCTATTGGTGGGAAGAAATTCCTCCTAGTGCTGGTCATTTTTATCGACTGTACTAGGAGATGATCTACTTGCACTTGTGCATCTGTAAAATAAAGCTTCTTCCAATAAAAGTCACCTGCTTTTGTTTATCGTCGATGTTTGTAATATTGAGGAAACACTCACTTGTAGTTATGGTCCGAGGAAAGAAAAGTAGAGATAGATTTAGAAAAACTTTAAATTATGCTACAGAAAAATAATTTAAAATTACGTCCATTCACAGAATATATTGTAGTAAATCGAGTTAAATGATAAATCCTGATTCACATTGCTGAGCGCAATCAGTAGTGTGGCTTTCTAGTGGAATGACAGATGAGGTGGTCATCTGTCACTTTTGCAAAAGCTATGGCTTTTACTGTTGTCCCTTTCGTTGTGTGAATGGCCCCTTGATCTGCACTGCTAACTTAGTTAAGTGTATGTATGAATGCAACTTCAGGAAAAGGCTTCCTTTCCAATTGCACTCGTATTCAGCTTCTCATCTCTTCCCTTTTCATTCGAATATATCTTATGATTGTGGCCTAAGCACTCCTTTCTATGTTTCTATCTTTCTTCCTCTGTATGTGATGATGACGTAGCTGTTTGAGCCCAACTTTGTATACCTTTTTCACTGTTTCTGAAATCTGACTCGGTGCTTTTTGTTCCAAATTATTGAGTTGGAGGCGTAAGGGTTTTGCAGATGGCTCTTGATTCTAAACATGGTGAACGGAAGAATACCCGATGAGCAGATGAAGAAGAAGAAGATGATGCCAAAACAGACTTGAACCCCCACAATTTCTGAACACTGATGGGTTTTTTGCTTACTATAAATCTATTGCTGCTATGCCTCTGGATTCATTAAATATTCTACAAGACAAATGCATATATCAATATAAGACCGCATATAATAAATATATTTAAAATGGTTTGATCCCTTTTTAGACTTTGCATGTAGTGAAAGTTTTATATACTAGACTATCCTTTACTTTAAAATGAAGGTTGTTGGGTCAGGTGTCGGCAAGGCCCAAGAATCTCGAGGCTTAACTCAAGTAGTAGCGGCCCAGACAACTAGCGCAGCCTAAAATTCAAAACGGCCTACGTGGTGGCCCAATATTTGCAACCAATTGGCGCTTTTAGCAGCTCATTAATGCGACTGCAGGTGGCAGACACAACGTAGAAGGGGCGAGCCAATGGAGGGAAGGTCAACTTTGCCGGCCGCGGCTTACACCGCTCCTTGCGACTGGCGAGCCAATCCTCACGCGAGAAACAGGCCAAGCGTGGCCAGCGACGCATGACGGTCTCCTCACCGTGAAAAGGCGACAACTAACACCACCGGCTGCCGCCAACAATTAATGGCCGCCAAATCCCTGCAAGAAGGATTTTCGCGCCCAAAGCTCTACACCAGGGAGCTTATAAATTCCATCTCCTTTTACAGGAGAGGGGATCCGATCCCTAATCGCTAATCTAAGCGTTGGATATTGAGACGAACACTCTTCAAGTTCCTGCTCTTAGATTTACGTCTAACGCCAATCTTTTACAGCCTCTCTCAGGCTACCAAAGTAAGCCACTTGTTACGGTGTATCCAGGGAACCAGGCCTCCCACAAAATACTATTGAATCCCATACCCTTGCATCCACACGCTTCTACAACATACTCAGTATATTTTTACGTACCTTTAAGCGTGCGCCCCTTTCTGTTCATATCGAGAAGTCACTGATTTGAACGTCAAAGTATTTTCGGTGAAAAAAAATTCTGCTGATTTCTGACCTCTTGTTTGTATTTTATGTTGTGCAGGTTTTAAGTCAACAACGACGGAGATCGGACCCACTTGTGATCCTATCTAGACGACGAGAAACCCGAAGACTCTATAATCCATACGACAACTAGAAACTCGGGATGCAGCAAAGGTATAATTTGACATCGTTGGGTAGTTTTTAATGGCCAAATTTACTTCCACATGTGCTCTAATTTCTTCAATGGATGCAAACAATAATTCTTCAACCACAACTACCAGCCAAAAGATCAACGTTAGGGACGAAGGCAAAATGTGAAGCGGAGATTCAATGAGAAGTGAACGAAGTGCAGGCAAATTGATACACAATTTAAACTTTAACGGTATGTTTAGTTATTGGAAACGGAATAATGTGGAAATAGAATAATTATTTCAGGGAATAGAAAAGGATGAGAATAGAGTTGAAATTGTTATTATCATATTTGGTTATTGGAATAGAATAAAGTGAGAATTAGTATTCCATTATTTGGTTTATAGAATCATATGAGAAATAAGGTGAGAATAGTAATAATAATAATAATAATAATAATAAATAAATAAATAATAATAATATGTAATAATAATATATAATAATAATAATAATTAAACATAATAATAATAATAATAATATATAAAAATTATTATTTTTATATATGTAAAAATAATAATTTTTAAAAAATATTTATTTTTAATTAAATTTATAACTAAATATTTTTTTTTTTTTATTTTATTTTCTTCAAACAAACATGCCATAAGTCACCTGGCTGTTCCTCTCCCAATTGTAGGAATCTCCTTCAAAGAAACAAACGGAGAAATGTCAATGTTATTCTCTGTCTTCACTCTTTTGCTAATTTATTCTCATTTTTTAGTTATTTCTTAAATTTAACTCAAACTTTATTCAGATATTAATTTTATATAACTGAGAATCTAACGCTTAATTGACCGTATACATGAGATATTAAAAATAACAGTGTTAGGACTAGACAATTTTTAGCTACCATTGATAAAAGCGAATATGTCAAATTCAGAAATAAATAAATAAATATATATATATATATATTATGTGATTGATATTAAAATAAAAGTTAAGATAAAAGAATTTTGAAATTAAAAGTTGAGAATAAACTTTAAGACCAAGAAAAGACCAAAAGTTAGAATTAGAAAAAGAAAAATGGACAGTAATTTCCAAGGTGCAGTGATCAAAGTTGAGGCAGAAGAGAAACATCATCAATATGAGCTTTCATGCAAGACAATCAGCCAGCTACTATAAAATAATGTGGGCCATCGAATAATTAAGTGGAGCCCCCCACCCTTTTCTTACTCCCAAGTATGATGAGTAACATCAGCCTAAAAATAAATGGCTAATTATCAATAAAACCCCAACCTTTTATTTTCACTTTTAGCAGAATGATTTTGATATTACCAATTATATCCCTAACCCTTCAATATTTTTTAAATTATAGAAAATAGTATTTTAATTCTATCAATTACATTCCTAAATTTTAATTTTTTTTTCCACCTATTTATTTTGGTAACTAGACTTCTCCCTTCCTGCCAAAGATTTCCCCCAAATTTTACTAAGATAAATGCTCATTTCATTAAGGGGAAGCATAGTTCTTCTGTTTGCCCTTTTGAAATTTGATAGGAAATCTGCATCACAGTAAATTTGCAGAAAGAGAGGATGGGAAGATTTATTTTTGGCACAAATATTTTGCATTGATTGAGTAAGAAGGTAACATATGACTTATAAGTAAGGGGTAAATGCCTTTCTTTCTAAGGGACACCTATCATAAGAACAATATTGTTCGAGCCAAAATTATTTTAGGTAGGACCCCTTTTGTAAGCTAAATGAGCAAAGTAATGGCCACATTAAGATCGTGCTAATCGTTAAGTTATCAAAATATATCAAAATCTATTATTAATGTATATATACATTTTTTAAGAAATACTATATCTTATTTTATACATTAGAATAAATCAAAAAATTTATCTTCTACAATTAATGAAAATCTCTAACAAATATTACAATAATAGTGATATCCCAAATAACATTTTAACAAAAAATATTTAAAATATAGGCTGAGATATTATTATTATTATTATTATTGTTTTTTTTTTTTTGCTTAACTATTCACATATTTTATATATTAAAAAATTTTGTAGGAAGTTTAAATTTATGTATTTTATAAAAGTATGAAACATACATTCTTTAAAGAGGCATATCTAATTCTACTATAATATAAATTAAAAGAAAAAAAATCTCCTATAATCAATGAAGAACTCTCCAAAGACCTCAACAACAGTGAAACCCCAAATAGCATTTTAGCTAACAATATTCGAAACATAAATCGATATATTGGTCATACGCCATCAGATCCGAATAACAATATGGATTAGGGAGCCAAATATTGGTTCACTTGGTTTGAACGATTAAGAGAAAGTACGATCTCCATACGTTTTAAATTTGGATCATGTATAATACAACAAATAGACAGTTAAAGAATTGACATAACTCATTCCTCGGTATATTCTCTGACGTTTAAGTCAATAATCTTTCTTTGTTGAAAGAAAAGAGATGATGTAAAGTGAGAATGTAAAATAATTTTATGAAGTGTGCTTAATAAAAAACATCTTAATGAGAGAGAGAATACGTCTGTAGCGCCTTAGAATTGTCCATTGTTAGTTTTTTGGGCTTTTAATCGTTTGTTCCCCCTCTTCCTATTAGAAAGGAAGGATATATAAAGAGTTAAGGGGCAGTTGATCTTTTTGTTAACTGCCTATGGAACCATTCGGATGGATAAGAAAATAGTCTTTGACCGACAATTCTAAGCTGACAGTCAAGTCCGTTAAGCTATCCAGATAAGAAAAGAAAGTTTGTTTCGATAGGTTAGAATTGGTACTGTCATTATACAGGAAGTGAACTATCCGGATAAGACCGACGCGCTCATCTACTATTTTAGGTTAAATGGGCTGGCTGGGACTTTATTCAATTATGGGCCGAATCATTAATAGACCTTTCTCTTGAGCTGGTGGCAACTATACCCATCAATTGGTAATTTTTTTCTTTTGTTTTGATTAATTATTGAAAGATTAAATCTTTGCATTTTGGATACCTATGCATTTTCTAAGAAATTTAAATTCACCCCACTATTAGAAATATAATTATGCATAGATCAATACATTTGGAATGTTTTCAATGACTTAAATGGATATTAAGATTAATTATCATAAAATTGATTAAAACTCATTAAATACATAAAAAAATGATTACATATGATTAAAATTTAGTATACAACTCATTCTTAATGTAATTTTAAAAAAAAAATCACATTCAAAACGTCCCAAACAGATACTGAGATTTTCATCGATGATAAGGATGCATATTAAATCTAGACAGATATGAAAATAAAATGCATGCTAAATGCAGAACAGCACATACCGTCTATACTCTGTTCCAGAGCTACACGCTTAATATCCAGCCTCTCAACCAAAAGTTTCCATAACAAAGAACTGGCATTCATAGAACTGTTGCTATCAACATTCCTTCAAATCTATACATTAATCTTAGACTTAATAATATGTCACATAAGATTTCAAATTTCCAAGAACCGATGGCAGATTTTGAAAGTCCAACCACTCAGTATATTATCCTCCATATTTCATCAAAAGCAAAAGCAGAGACAGAGAGAAGTACCTCTGATTTTATTTACATTAATCTGATGATGCAGGTTGCAATCAATCACTGAAAGCCATACACCATGGTTATGAGCTTGCACCGAAGACACGGATCTTCTGCTCAATCTGAGCTTGGCAGTAAGGGCAAGAAGCTTTTCCCCTCTTCCCGTAGCTGTCACTGCAACTAATGCAAGTCACTTGGTGCGCGCAGGGCAAGAACACAACAGAGACTTGGGCTTTCATGCAAACTAAGCATTCCCTGTTAGGGCTGACTTCTTGTTCGGCAGAATTAGCGGGTTCATCGACTTCACAAAGTGGAATAGCAGTTGTTCTTCCTTGTGGTTTCGACACCTCGGAGTTTCGTGTGGGTAAAGCATTTGGCGGGCTGTCTTTCCTGGTTGATTCTGCAGTCGCTTTAAGACGCAAAAGATCATGCTCGAGTCTCTGGATATCATCCTTTCGACACTGCATGTCTATCTCTATCTTCAGTCGCAGAGCCTCAAGATTTCTCTTGTTACTTGCCTCAACTGCTGCCTATCAGAATTATCCCACATCATACATATTTGATTATTCATTAGGATTATTGAAGATCATAATGATATATGGTTTAATTATAATTTTATTAGAGAATTTATTTCATTAATGAGCTCAGTAAAGGATAACATTTAAGTGAGGATCTGCCTAAGAGTTATCCCATCCCATGACAGTAAATATTGGGTCTCATGAAATCAGTTTTGAAGAGAGGAGTTATACCCATATGCATATCCCATTGCAGTTTTTGGAGTGTGGGCAATTAATTCCTGGGGTTCATATTTATCTATTGCATCTTCTTCAAGAAATATATAGAGAGAAACATAGATTCAGGTACATCATTTATCTGTAATTCTGTATTAAAACTTTCGGAAGTGTCATGCTAATTCAGATCCTAAGAATGGTTTTAATCTCATTATGTTTTACACTACCTTCCCACGCATTTCCTCCTCAACCTCTGCCAGAGCTAGTTCCTTTGCTTTCACTTCCTGCCTCCATTTTGCCTGTAACATTGCAAATTGGCATTACACGATATTCCTAGAACACAAACAACATTATTGGAGTAATAGACCATACATGTGATGATGATTAGAAATGACAATTGGAAATACACACAACTAGCTGGGAAATGTTCATCTCTCCTGCATTTCAATTTGTATAAGTACATATTTGTCCAAGTATTTCACATTTACAAGGAAATGTTGAAAATTGACCCGCATGACAGCAGTTTTAAAAAGAACAGGAGCAAACAAATTTTTTTGAAAAAAACAAAACTAAAAAAATTATTTCTTTTTAGAGAAAACTAAAAACCAATCAGAAAATTCCTGTATGACGAGTTTACCATTTCTTTCAGACAGCTTGGGGCTGTTTGAGTAGATTTGGGTACTTAGTTTCTGCCACGCCTTACAATGTTTATTTCGTTAGCTTGTTTTTCAAGGTTCAGTTGTTTCATACTCTTTTTGGCAATTGGACTTCTATACACATGATGTTCATGCCTTATCACAACCGGATGGTAAGGAGAGCTTATCATACCAACAACAAAGCCTTATGTCCCACTAAATGGGGTCCATAAATAAATCGTTTTTATTATTCCACTAGTGTAATATTCACTGAATGTAGAAGTACTTTGAAATTATTTTTTATCACCAAATTTTCTAAGGTTTATCTTTTTCTCTAATCATAACAGACTCACATTTTCTCACACATAATTTATTTGGCCTACAGCCATGCTTATTGGAAAGATATGCTTGTGAAAAGATGTACAAATATCACATGGATGTATAGGTGCTCTAGGACAATCTAGGGATTCTTAGAAACTATAGCACACTTAAAGAAGAACACTAACCTCATTGGCCGAGCACATCAGAAGTGGTTTATTGATCATGTTATTCACATGGGCAACTTAGGATGATGGCTACTTCTGTTATTTTGGGCTGTCTGGATATGGCAGTTTTACATGGAATTTGACCACCAGATCGAATTTAGAAACTCTTCTCCCCCGAAATCTCTGCTTAGTAACTCGATTTAGGGAATCTCAATTTTCCCAAAAAGAATGTATAACACCTAAAGATGCTTCATTTACAAAATATTTCTCTTCCTCCCTTCCCCCCTTCTCCCTCTCCATCTATATTTAGTTATTATTATCATTATTTTTTCACAATATGCTACAATTACAAATATGCTTGTTCTCATAATCCCTGAAAAGGAATTGGCCTTATAATTGCAGCAATTGTAATAGTTTTGGAACAAACAAAATAAAAAAAAAATCTGATTATGAGTTTGAAAGACATTTCAAAGGGGCATAGAGAAAGGAAAAGGAGAGAAAGAGGCAAAAAAGAAATATGATATCAATGATATATGATTCTAAAATGTAAGGTCGATAAAAATCCAGTTAATTTAGAATTCCCTAATATTGTCAAATTTCCTGGACCAGACTCAACCTTAGAGTTGGGATTAGCTGTTTTTTTGTAATAGTTATCTTTATTAATACTATGCTAAACAGAGTCCAGTGCACGAGATTTTTGCATTAGAAGCTTTGAAAAAATTCAAATGTTCGCAATCATAAACATGGTAATTTCTTTTATTTTTTACCTACTAGAAAAAAAAAAAAAGAAAAGAGAACTAAGAGGAACGGAAAAAAAAAAAGAAAAAAAGAAAAGAAAAGCTGAGATATGGAGCATAACAGTATCAGAAAATGAAGTTGTTACGCAATCTTATCCTTAAGTGATGATCCTAACCTCTGCACAAGCTGATGCTTTCGCTGGTTCCATGTTTCACTTTTTCAGGTTTTCAATGCCACCTTATTATGATGGTTATTCTTAAATCGAAAATAAAGGAAACACACGCACAAAGTGAAGAAGAGTCAAACCTTGGTCTTTCTCATGAACGAGCAAGCAATACACCACTTGATCTCCATACTGAGGCTGCCTTAGGTTGATTACATGGATTAACATATGAGCATGCACAAACTCAGAGTATTTTCCATTATTTATCATGCATTCAAATGCCCTAGTTTTTATAGCATCCAAAGCCATTTTTCATCCATTAGCTAATGCAATTACTGTTCTTGTTTCTTCATCCTTTTCTTTTCCTTGGGTGGGATGGTTTGGGGTATGCCTTTGCAAGTGTTCTGTTCTATAGTTACTCTGAACGGTTGAAAACGCATGTTTTTCCCATCTATAACTCTTTTCTTCATCCTTTTCTTTCTCTTGGGTGGGTTGGTTTGCGGTATGCCGTTGTAATTGTTCAGTTCTATAGTTATTCTTTTACTTTCTGATTGGTTTCAGTTTTCCTCTATAGTCATTCTTTTACTTTCTAATTGGTTTTAGTCTCTCTGAACGGAAATTATTTTTTAGTTACGGTCTTTTTTAATTCCAAAAACCTTTGCTTTTTCTTAAACAAACGAGAAGGGTAAATAGAACTTCTAAAATGCCATATTACCACACTGCACATAATCCTTTTTTTCTCTATTGAGGCGGCAAGTAGGAGTGATAACACACAGACATACAAATGTGCAAGCACACGAGCAAAATGATAATAGCACGCAAGAAAACACATAGCAATGCACCTCAGCTTCCTTTTGAGCTGAATTGGTGCAAACCAACTGCTGTTGCAAGTCAAAGATCTTCTGGTTTTCAGCAGCAATCTCCTCCTGCAACTTTCTTTTCTGTTTGTCCCAAGCCAGAAGCCTCTTGATACACTTCTTCTCCCTCTTTTCAGCCTCCAAGCAGCTTCTTGCTGACTCTGATGCACTCAGCTTGGAAGCCTCTATCTCTGCTCTGATCTCAGCATTCTCAATCTCAAGTTGTCTAACAGCTGCATTTGCTTGATCTACTTGACTGCTAGCATTCCTCAGAGCATTCTCGATCTCTGAAAGGCTCTTTATAGCAGCATCCTCAAGAGTCTGCTTCCCTTCCTTCAATCCCTGCACCTCCTCCTTCTCCATCTTTAATATATTAAGTTCAGCCAGATCATTACTGAGTTTCCTAGCAGCTTGAATTGCCTTCTGGTGAGCCCACTCTTTTTGTTCTTTCACCTGTCTCTCCAGATCCCTTACTTGATGCATCATAGATCGGAGTATCTCATCCTTCTGCTCTTCTGTGAGGGACTCCAAATTATCACCTATATTCAAATCTCGAAATTTGTTCACCACGGAATTAGTTGGCCCGTCAGAAGACTCCACATCTTGATCAAATTGTCCATCAGCAGCTTGTACGGTACCTCTGGAGGAATCCACACTCAATGTAGAGCTGGCGCAACCCTGAGTTTGCGCCTGCAGCTTCGTGTTTGATGAGAACCCAGCGTCAAAGGCTGAAACGTTTCTTGTTGTCAAAGATTTCATTGAGGGACTATGGTTAAACCTATTGGGACAATCAATCTCCCAATGTGAAGTTGCCTCCGAAGCATTAGAAAAAGCCCCACTAAAACCATTGACAGGAAGCTCTGAATGATCCTCATTTGCAAACCCGCAACCCTCATGGAACTTGCAAAGGCCGAGGGCATGATCGACCACACCAGAACTACCCATATTATTATGGAGACTACCAACATTGTTCACCGCAATCCCATATCCACCACTAGGCGACGGCAGCATGGGGATTCCAATAGTGCTCGCTAGACCGACATGAAGATCACTCATAAGGAGACACCACATGGCATCTGCTTTACTCAAATGGGGGCGAACTTCTTGCAACAAACAAACCATGCCCATGAGAGAGTACTCTTCCAACTGTCTCAAATCTGTAAAAACAAGCTCAGATTCCTCTGAATTCCCAGTATTTTCACAACACCCACTATTCAGATAAGCTAACGAGTTGTTCATTATATTAGTCAACGCATCCATAACACCATAACAATGTCCATTATGCAACACAGCTTTCAAAGAATCCTCCCCATCAAAACCGAGGGCAACTAGCTTAGAAATCGCCTCGAGATACAAATGATCCAAGTTTTTTAAAAAAATTTCTTCCAGCTGTTCCTCAGTATAATAGCCCCAACCACAATCATCAGCAATGGGATATTGACAAATTGAATTAATATTATTAGGGTTGTTATTATGTAATGATTCGTGGAAACCCGTGTGGTAGTTTAATGGTTTAAGGCCCGATTCATGAACAGATTTAGCAAGTGAATTACTGTGATCGACATTGGATTTCATTGAACGATACCTCCGATTGGTACGCATATGTTTTTCTCTTACCGTGCAACCCATTGCGATGAAGAAATAGAAAAGATAACTCTGCTGTAAGCATACAAAAAAGAGAGAATAAGATTCAAATAGATTGCAGACTAATAAATAGAAAAGTTAAATGAAACAGCTCGGACTCGAAGAATTACTCACAAAGTGGATGAAGATCTGCGTTTATCGGTGGTCGTTTCTTCGCGTCGGTTGCGCAGGAGGAGCAGGTGTAGAGGAGGCAATATATATATAAGCGCTAATGGCGGAGAGGGATGGTAGCTTTCGCAATCGCAGCCCCAAGTGGCCAAGAGCCAAGCACACGTGCAGAGAATCTCAATGGGAGTACGAGAAGAGGCACTGTACATGCTTGGGCCCCAAATGTAGATGGGCTAGCCCATGGGAATGGCCCATTATCCAGATTTGACCAATGTGCAGAAAGCCCACAGAATATGGGCAGGATCTAGAAAACTGTATTCATTGCTTAGCATCATAGGAAATATTTGTTTTTAAATATTATCTTGGTTAACAACAATCTAATTAAGCAGAGCTTTTTCTTCTTTCTTTGAATCTAATTTACATATTAAGCTCGAGATATATATATATATATATACTCAATTATATAAACAAATCAAATTATATCAATCCATTTAATCAATATATTAATATTTATTCATCAATTTACAATATTTTGTGGGTTGGAGTTATATTCGCATTATGATAACTCTATTTTTAAAAAAATAAAAAATTACATTAAGGTTGATAAAAGGGGAAAAAATTAAAATATAGAGCATGAAAATTAATTTTCTAATGTGATAGAGGCCATTTATTTTATCATCTAAAGTCTCAATCTTCATAACATAATGAGACTATTTTCATAAACAACTAAACTTTATTATTATTATTGTTATTATTATAGATAAATTGATGCATGAACCTATTAATATAATAAATAAGATAGTACATTATTTTAAAATATTTAATAGTATTTAAAGGATGGCTCCCATTTAAGTCATAATCTCCTGGTTAATCCTCGATTTTTATATGCCAACAAGCTTTGGAAAAAGACGAAAAAGGGGGAAGAATTCCACTAAATCATACTTGCTAACCATCAATAAACTTTCCCTTCGGTTGAAATTTTTGCAGTGAAGTTGCCAAATTACACACACTACGACATAACTACAAACACTTGATCGAAAGAATCAAAATAAGAACGAGCAAGACACAGAACATGCTGTTTGCAAAAGGTTAGCACTGTTAAAAATAATGACTTGGAGCGGTCGTGCTGAGTCCAAGCCCACGAGTACAATCCTAATACTATGGGTATGAACTTACCTGTTGTATGATCTTTATTGGTAAAATCATATCCCACAATTTGGCAAAAACCTATCAAATGGGACCGGAAATTCTTCATTACCAAGAAAGGGATGACCACATGCCCACTTCATAATCAAGATGACGAGATTCTCATTATGCTTCGAGTTGCAGAAACATGAACAATAGTACATTGACAAGCCAGCCCACAATAAATATTCTCTATTGGGTGACCACCAAAATGCTCGGGTCGAATCATCCAATTGCATCATTTCAAATGGTTAACATGAAAATTACAAATCCTAAACACGGGCATTCGTCGTCGTCGGTAAATAAGGAATACAGAAAGAACCTCGTACCAAAAATAATGGGGAAATTCTATGTTTCAGTTCATAGGTTCTTTCCACTGTAACATCCATCAAGACTCATTCATCACCCATGGCCAACTCCAAGGCATATTCATCCCTTTCCTGCACACCACATAGACGGTGAAGGTAATGTCTCCCCACAGGAAACAAGTAGTTGTAAGAACTTTAGGAAAGAAAACCATTGACGAGATCATTGAGTTATCATAATATTTAAAATTCTATATTAATGCAGAAATAAGTACTTGAATCCATGTTTTTTGATCTTCACAAATGATGTTTATGATTTGCAATAAAGAACAAAACTTTCTAAAATGAAGTCCATAGAATGTTACTTTCTCGAAGAACAAGAAGTCCATATTTTTTTCTTAGTCTTCTCTATTTATTTCTTCAATCACAGAAATCTCATGTGAAGGGCCCTAATGTTTTCTAAAACCAAATGCAAAATGCAGGAGATAACCATCAATGCAAAACTGCATACATGATACGGGCTATATGATGGGTTACTTGTAAATGTAATGGGTTATATCTGTGTTTTTTATAAGACGGGGATGGATTAGTATTTTAATTACTTAAAGATCAAGATTATTAAAGAAATAATTTCACTAGTAATAACGGGTATAATAATTGTAACTAAACCGTATAAGGTTCTAATATTTGACCATTCTCAACAAAGATTGTAAGTGTTACGTTATATAGGACAATTCTTGGAGTAATCTCTCATATCCTTTGGGCATTACACGTGTGTTGTTGTTTTCCTATCACGCAGATATTTGAACTTACAATTGGTCCTCGGGCAAAATATCTCCCAAACTGAAGCCAATATACCTGCATATGCAAAGTATATCAGAGGCAATACAAATCGTAAATAGAAATATCCTCAAAAATATATATACATTTAAAAAAAACTTATGTCAATGGCGAGTTTCCTAAATAGTGAGACTCAAGCCCCCTTGTGTTTCAGCAACTACTCAAATCACACCAAAACCAGCCCTCCGGAGTGGGAAAAAAGGAGCTGGCTAGCACATGTAGACACCAAAGGGAGCCAAAAAGGGAAGTATGTCTTATGATCATATATACAAATATGGGCTGATATTGTAAATATTTGTCAATATGTATTAGTATTGAGACCTCTGATATAGACATTTATCAATACCACAATATATTATAGTATCCGTGATATATCACAATATATTACCAATATGGGGACATTTGACCGATATATCGGCTGATGTAGATATGTCAACTTACAATTCTCAGTTTTGTTTTTTCGTTCCTAAATATTTGATACCGATCAATATTTGCAAATGGCTATACTTTATCCCTCACCTCATCTTCATCTTGGGTTTCAACTTCAACATCAGAGGATGGGAAGCCCACACATAGAAGTGCATACCCCTGCATCAATGAACAGAAAACCAATAATACATCAACCGGGTCTAAGACATCAAGAGGACAGAAAAAAAATATAAATTAAACCCATCTATTCCATAATCAGGAAGAAAAAAATGTCAAGTCTGTACATCTAGAAATTATGTTTAATTGAGCATTAATTTCACGACCAATCACACGACTACCGCATTAGTGCCATTCAAAGAAAGTAGATCATATAAAGAACTTCTTGTGCTGATTCAATAACCCCAATACCCGGATATTTTTCATTCACAAACTCGTTTTTTCATCAAGTCTTCTCCTTTAATCTTCATGTTAATGAAAAGCTTCTCCACAAAACAAATGTACTAGGCCTGCAACTTCAAGATTGACCCAAATGAAATTTCAAATATTCAATATTAAAGAAAGACTATTAAATCAATCTTGCACGGCTCTTATTGTTGCGTTTTGAGTCACTTCTTTACAAGTTTCACACAACTATATATGTTGATGTTCAATTCTAGCACAAGCAGGGAATTTCACTCGATGTTTTCATGAGAATTCGCTAGAGTGAAGACCATTTTCAATTGTACAGTTGAACCGTGCCTAATTCAACATTGGAGGAATCAGATACATGAAAATAAGAATGTCTATACCTGATGCGTCTATGATGGGCGCATGTCTATAAATTAGATAGAATGGGCATGTTCGATGTGTGCATAAAGGGCACACATGCTTGGATAGTTTAGCACAATCACACATGATGGGCGCATGATAGATGCATGTGGAATGATAATTTCTAGAAAGTTTTTTCTATTGGTGTTTGAATGTCAATTGCCACCGTTCAAATGCCAGGCATGTTATCAAGTAGTATTTTTCTATTTTGGGATAGTTAAGAGTGTGTGTTCTTATTCAAAACACCTTGAGTGGCGAATGAGAGAGAAAGGAAGGCGATAAGTAGGAGAATTAGCTAATTTTTGTGCGTTTGATTATGTTCTAATCTTCATCATCTTGGGCATATAATTCTAGTTGTTGTTTAAAAACATTTTTACCAATAACTTTCTTCTTTTCACTCCCTTGTTGTTTATTATTTGATTTGCCTAAGTTTGCGGTGAATTTGAAGATAGTTTTGAAGGATTTGTTGTAACCAAACTCATATTATAGTAAGGAGTTTTCTCCCATGGTTTTTTTTTAGTTGAGAAAAGAAATCAAGTAAAATCTATGCGTCAATTCAGATGCAAAAATTTTTTACTGAGAATGTGTTTTATTATTTAGTTTCCTCACTAATTTGAACAAAGGGTTCAATAGTTGATGTTCTTTGAGATTTGTTCTCGATTTTGTGTGACAAAGTTTGGTGGACCGTTTCAACACTTTTTTCATGAAACAATTTAACTGATATGCATATTGGAGTATATGTAACACTGCCAGAGTTGTTCAGAAATAATACTACACCGACAGTTCAGCATTGAGAAAAAAACTTAAGACAACACCATAACTTCAAATGCATCAGATCCCAATTACATGGATAATAATACATGCCTTGGATTTTAATTCAGGAGATATCCCCAGTGCTTCAGGCTGTCTGATATGTCCAGATTTGACACGAACAGCACAACTAGTACAACAACCTGCAATAGAAAGAGGTTTGCAATCTCTGTGCTTGTCGTTTAGTCAAAAAATTTATGTATACAATTTTCTTAGCAAGTACTATATTGGACTATTCAAGCTGCCTCAATTATTTGGAATAAAAGATCAGAAGAACCAACTTCAAGAAGGCCAAAGAAGGAACAAACAGTGTCAAGGAGAGGTGATTGACGAAACTGCCACAAATATTGTGACAGACTAAGAGGTGGAAACTGTTCTTTAGATAGTATCTAATATTACACTCCATGAATTTATGCAAGTTTCAGTTCAAATATCAACTAATCAGTTAGCAGTCAAGTTTGGGCTTGTGCAATCAAATTGCTTCAAGCATTTTGTTTTTTTTGGGGTGAAAAATCTGCTACAGATTTAAGAGAATGACAAAGTAGGAAGGAATTATGGACCTTGGGAACTTGATCGATTCACGTCGTCTTTCTTATATACCTCACAAACACCTGCTATGCCATTCAGATGTAATTTGCAGTTTATTTCCTCCACGGCACACCACTCCACACACACAACATCCACCAAGAAATAAAAAAAGGTTACGAAACTGCTGTAGGACTTCAGAAGTCCAGTAACTTCATACCAAACAAACAAATCCAGGAACATTGAGCATTCTGCTCTTTGAATACCTGATACAGTTGCTGTTTCTACACTAGCCTTTCTATCTGCTATAAATGACACAGCATATATCGAAGAACTCTTTATTTAATGCACCCCAAATGCAATTGTTTGAGTTGAGACTCATGTAAGAAACTTTAGTGAGATAATACTATGATTCACAGAATCTTGATTATCATATTTCTTCATCCATCAATCATAATTATATATAAAGAATAAATATACGTACCTGGATCCATGATCATTAAACTTTTATACCCAACTGTAATCGTTCTTGTCTCGAAGAACCGGGAGATGATTTCTCTCTCTTCTCTTAATTACTTGTAAAATGTTATACAAGTTTTGTGTGTGTCCCTCAGATGATGGCCAAGGACGTCCTTTTATAGGGGAGAGAGGACCATTCCCAAATTACCAAAATGCCCCTCCTTTCGCCCAAGTAATGTGTCTTGAACAGACATAACTGTTAAGAAGTGATATCCTTTCGTTCAACGGGTATATCTCAAAGAGACATATCTATTCACCAAAGGACACATCATTTGAGAAATAACATATCCTTTCCATCAAAGGATACGACTTGAACAGGCGTGTATTTTAGAAAATTTCTTTCTATTATTATATATATAAACTAATAGGATTATTTTAATTAATTCAATAAATTAATAATTCATATGTCTCGTCATGTGGGATATATTTCTAACATTCTCCCACTTGGCCCATATGACAATAATATTTATCTGAATTAATTAAAACAAACTTTAAGTGCGCAACATTATAATCCATTAATAGCTTATATGCCATAATACTATAATCAAATAATTGACAAATGCGAGTCATGGCGGTTCCATATCATTATGCAACATAGTTCCTTCCATGTACTACAACACCTGTAAATTATATGATTAAGTCTTAAATGAGAAATATCATACGGTCCAACAATAATGTCTTAGTGAGAGACTGGTCCTGTTATCAATCCAAAACTTTAAGTTCGAACAATATAGAATAAACAGGATATATCAGAAACACATCATATGAGATCTCAAATATCAGAGCAATATCATTATATTATGGGTAACGACAAATACCCATACTGTCAACATGATCTATAAATACTTTTGGAGGTAAACCTTTAGTTAAAGGATCTGCAATCATAAGTTTGGTGCTAATATGCTCTATTGACACTTTTTATTTCTGAATTTCACTTTTAACGGCAAGGTATTCAATTTCCATATGCTTAGCACCCTTTGAATACTTGTCGTTCTTTGAGAAGAAAACTGTTGCAGAATTATCCTGATAAATTTTTAAATGGCTTTATATCATCAACAATTCCAAGTCCTGAAATAAAATTCCGTAGCCATAATACATGTATTGTGGCTTCAAAGCATGCCACAAACTCCGCTTCCATCGTGGACACAGCAATCACAGATTGGTTGGCACTTTTCCATGAAATAGCTCATCCAGCCAAAAGAAAAATATATCCAAATGTAGACTTTCTGGTATCTGAACATCCAACATAGTCTGAATCTGAATATCCTATCACCTCCAAATGATCGGACTTCTTATAAGTAAGCATGTAATCTTTAGTTCATTGCAAGTATCTCATCACTTTCTTTACAGCTTTCCAATGATCCCTACCAGGATTGCTTTGGTATCGTCCTAGCATATCAACTGCGAAACTTATATCTGGTCTGGTGCAAGTCTGTGCATACATCAAACTTCCTACAGCAGACGCATAAGGAATATCTTTCATTTGATTTCGTTCCCATTCATTTTGTGGACATTGAATTAAACTGAATTTATCATCTTTCAGACCGGGGCAATCTTGGCCGTGTGGAGTTTCCATCCCAAATCTCTCTAAAATTTTCTTGATATATCCTTTCTGAGACAATCCTAATAATCCATGTGATCTATTTCGGAATATTTTTATCCCTATCACATAAGTTACCTCACCCATATCTTTCATATCAAAATTTTTAGAGAGATAACCCTTAGTCTCATGTAACAACCCAATATCACTGCTTGCAAGCAATATATCATCAACATATAGAACCAAAAATATAAATTTGCTCCCACTGACCTTCAGGTATATACACCGATCAACGGTATTTTTTATAAAATCGAAGGATAAAATGGTATCATGAAACTTAAGGTACCATTGTCGTGAGGCGTGTTTAAGTCTATATATTGATTTCTTTAATTTGCAAACTAAATTCTCTTGTCCTTTGATAGAGAATCCTTCAGGTTGTTTCATGTAAACTTCTTCATCTAAGCTTCTATTTAGAAAAGCAGTTTTTACATCCATTTTGTGCAACTCTAGGTCAAAATATGCTACCAATGCCATTATGATTCTTAAGGAGTCCTTTTTGGAAATTGGAGAAAATGTCTCATTATAATCAATGCCATCTTTTTGAGTATAACCTTTACGTTTGATTTTAAACACCCATTTACAACCAACTGTTCTGCAACTTTCAGGCAATTCAACAAGGTCCCAGACTTCATTATGTGCCATTGAATTTAACTCATCTTTCATGGCATTAATCCATTTAGAAGAATCATTTCTTTCTATGGCTTATTGGAATGAAATCGGATCATCATATATCCTTATATCATATTCAGATTCTTGTAGATAAACCAAATAGTCATTTGAAATAGCAGATCTCCTTTCCCTATGAGATCTTCTTAATACTACTTCTTGTGACTGTTCTACATTATGTTCGATGGTGACATTTTTATTATGGAGTGTAGAATTGTCAATCATTTGTTCAATAATGGTCGGAACAACGGTTTGTTTAGAAATTATGGGTATAGGGACTTGTACCTAATTTCTTTTATCTTCACATTTTGTGAAATATCACTCCCACTAATTTCACAATTCTCGAAGAATCTAGCATTAGGTTTCTATTATTCTCATACGTAGTTAGGGACGGTAAAATCTATACCCTTTAAATTTCTCTAGATAACTTGATAAAGTATCCACTCTTGATTCACGAAATCTAATTTTTCTTTTCATGGATTATGCATTCGACCTCTCTTGGACACCCCAAATATGTAGATGTTGAATACTCGGTTTCCTTCAGTCCATAACTCGAAAGGAGTTTTGAAAGCGCTTTACTAGGAATCCGGTTAAGAATATAAGCAATGAGTCTTAAGGGCTTCCATCCACAAAAATTTAGGCAAAGATGAATAACTCAACATACTCCTAACCATATCCATTAATGTACGATTACGCCGTTCAAAGAACACCATTCTCGTTTGTGGCGTACCTAAGATAAGTATATTGTGCACATATGCCATGCTTTTCTAATAGCTTAGCAAAAGGGCCAGGACATTGTCCTGATACATCATATTTACCGTAATATTCACCACCTCTATCAGATCGAATGATTTTCACACTTTTATTTAATTGCCTCTTAACCTCAGAAATATATATTTCCAAAACATTTACAACCTGAAATTTTTCATGCAATAAATAAATACAACAGTAACGTAAAAAATCATCAATAAATGTGATAAAATATTTTTCTCCTCCTAAAGATGGAGAATCAAAAGGTCCACAAATATCTGTATGAATAATCTCTAAAAGTTCTGAACTTCTTGTGGCACCTTTCTTTGTATGTTTCGTTTGTTTTCCTTTAATACAATCTACACATATATCAAAATCAGAAAAATCAAGGTTAGGTAAGATTCCTTCATTTACCAACCTTTTCATACGATCTTTAGATATATGACCTAATCTTTTATGCCACAAGAAAGAATAGTTTTCATTCATATATTTACGTTTTGTTCAAATATTATGATGCAGGGTCATAAGAGTTTCGGCAAAATTTTGGTCAAGGTTTATTTTGTAGAGAACATCAGAAAGAATTCCAGAACCAAAGAATGTTTTATTTTTGTATATGCTAATTCTTTTATTTTCAAACTTTAAAGAATAGTCTTGAAGATCAAGCTTGGAAATGGAAATGAGATTTCTAGAAATTGAAGGTACATAAAGTGTCTCCAATAAATCTAAATACATTCCAGTATCAAGAAATAAACGAAAAGTTCCAACAGCAGAAACAAGAACTTTGACACCATTTCCTAGGACAATGAAATTCTCATTTTGGTTTAGATCTGGGTTGTAAGGAATCCCTGCATCGATTTAGAAACATGAACGTTAGAGCCTGAATCGAACCACCAGGTATTAGAAGGTACTTCAATAAGATTTGATTCAAAACATACATAAGCCAAAGGCTCACCTTTCTTTTCGAACCAAGCCTTTCTTTTATAGCAATCCTTCTTAAAGTGTCCCGCTTTTTTATAAAAGTGACACTTTGCATTGCTTCCCTTCTTTTGAGTCTCTGTACCAGAATGGGGCTCCTTATCTTTTGATGATTCAGCCTTAATGCTCTCTCTTTTTCTCTTCTTCTTTCCTTTACCACTATAACCTGTTAAATTTATTGAATGAATTCCTTGTTGTTTGAGTCTTGCCTCCTCTTGAACCAACATGCTTTCCAATTCATTAACATTCTATTTATCTTTGATAGTATTGTAATGAATTTGGAAAGATCCATACTGAGGAGGAAGAGAATTCATTATAAACTGAACAAGGAAAGATTCATTCACATCCATACCAAGGGCTTTGAGTTTGGCAGCTAAATTGGTCATCTCAAGAATGTGTTCATGCATTCCTTGAGTACCATCAAACTTCATGGTAGTAAGTTTTGCCATCAGTGTTCCAGTAAGAGACTTATCCGCAGATCGGAAACGATTTTCAATAGTTTTCAGTAAGTCCTTAGCGTTTTCAGTTTCAGGCAATAAAACGGTGATGGGTTCAATAGAAAATAGCCGTATCATGAACGGCAAAATTTGGGTTCAATGGAAATCTATTAAAAATGGCCATAAACAAATTTACACTTTACTGCCATTAAAATTGCTGCATGAACTTTTCCAAATTAACCCTTTTATTTTATTTTATTAACGTTGTCGAGAAACACACAGGATGTCGCAATTAGATTTATGCAAAGTCTGTCGTCATTCTCCCGCCAAATATTCAATTTTGTGAATAAAAAACAGTAAAGGCAGAATGGATGATTATGTTTGGCCGAGAAGAAATACATCAGTTTAATTGGAAGAAATACAATAATTAGAACCGACGCTCTGATACCACATGTAAGAAACTTTAGTGAGATAATATTATGATTCACAGGATCTTGATTATCATATTTTTTCATCCATCAATCATAATTATATATAAAGAATAAATATACGTACCTGGATCCATGATCATTAAACTTTTATACCCAACCGTAATCGTTCTTGTCTCGAAGAACCGGGAGATGATTTCTCTCTCTTTTCTTAATTACTTGTAAAATGTTATACAAGTTTTGTGTGTATCCCTCAAATGATGGCCAAGGACGTCCTTTTACAGGGGAGAGATGACCATTCCCAAATTACCAAAATGCCCCTCCTTTCGCCCAAGTAATGTGTCTTGAACAGATATAACTGTTAAGAAGTGATATCCTTTCGCTCAACGGGTATATCTCAAAGAGACATATCTATTCACCAAAGGACACATCATTTGAGAAATAACATATCCTTTCCATCAAAGGATACGACTTGAACAGGCGTGTATTTTAAAAAATTTCTTTCTATTATTATATATATAAACTAATAGGATTATTTTAATTAATTCAATAAATTAATAATTCATATGTCTCGTCATGTTGGATATATTTCTAACAACTCACTCATGATTGCCATTAGTTCATAAGTTCCAAATAATGAAAATTTGTAAACTTCTGCCTGATCCAAGCATGTAGAAAAGACTTATAGAGGGATAGGTCATAGATTGCTGATAAGGATAATCAGTGAGACATGGGACTCAAAAATCAATAACTCGCAGATCAAGAGATATGTCTCCACAATTCCCGTCATTCAGTTTTGTTTAAAAGGGGAAGTACTAAGATCAGAAAAAGGGTTAAGTTCTCCCCTACTCCACCAAGAAAAAACACCAAAATCCAAGTTGTGATACTGAAATTGGAAAGCAAGGCATCCCCAAATAACAGAAACACGCGTCCAACCACACAGAGACAGAGAGGCCACAATTCGTGTTCCATACACCAAAAAAATTGATCCAAATACAAATAAAATACGAACACAACGCTACATAGAAGTCTAATTTTAGGATCCCGAATTATATAGCAATTCCGAAACTGTTTGCCGCTCATTAAATACATTGTACTCCAACAAAATAACTAAATTATAAATGTATATCTGTCATAAATCCAATCTCCAACACAACAACTGAAAATAATTTTTGGCAAAATTTATAGAACAACTTACCATGTCTGCAAGCAAAGGGAAGTCTAATGTCTTGAGACTCAGCAGTGTGTAATATATACTGGTCCTGCACAATTGAAGTCGCAACCCATAAGATTAAAACCCAATTCAAAAAAACCAACAACATTTGAGATCTTCTTTCTAAAGTCAACTCATTGAAGTATGTATGTTTTCCAAGTAACGAAACTAGTGGGATAACGATGAACCTCGGGGACGACGAACTCGTGAGTGATTCCACGCTCACGGTCGTGGACTGTGACTTTATGGGTCGGTACTGATGCAGAAGGAGAACCGGTACTGCCGGTTACTTCCACTGGCACCTGCAGTTGCGACGTCGTTTTGCGCCGAGGTGGGGGTGACTTTAACCGATGGTTGAAACTGTAGGGTAATGAGAATTGCCGATGAACTGCCGGTTCCTTACGGAGGGCAGTACAAACGGAACATGGAGCTCGAAGTTGCATCTCTCTGTCTCTCTCCCTCTCACAGAGGATTTTGCCACGGCAAGTGACTGGATAAAGGAAGCAGATTTCCGAGCTATCAGTATCCTTCTTTGTCTCTATATCTCTCTCTCTCTCTTTCTTTCTTTCTCATATTTATAATATAATTATTTATAAATAATTATTTGTATAGTATTTAATATATAGTATCAGTTCATTTATCATAAATTTGTGAATTTAGTCCATAAAACAATTATAGGATAAAATTAATTTTTTTTTTCGATCCAACGGTTTGATTAATGATTTCTTTTACGAGAGTAAGCTATATGCAAAATTAATTGGGATGCCTCATTAAGCTTTGGATAAAATTAATGATTTTCTTTTTTACCAAATATCATTGAATATAGGAAAACAATTGTTTATAAACTTTGGATAATTTGCAAATAAACATCTTACCATGTTTTAAATTTTTTGAAATAAATTTGCCTTTAAAATTTGTTTTTAAATTTTTTGAGCTAAATTAAGCAGTTTAGCCAATTACTAGGAGCAGTTGGTTAAATTTTGATTAAGCTTACGGCTATGATAAATAAAATATTTTTTAAAGATGACCAATTACTTAAAACAGTTTTTTACATTATGATATTTAGAAATACTCAAACATACATTTCCTTACTCCTGTTATTATGCAGCTGAATTACTTCAAATGTATCTTCTTCGTACGTCTCAAGGGCTATCCATTAACCTGGAAATATCTTAAGATTGACATTATGGGGATATTCTTTAGACAAATATAAATGATGAAATATCTTATCCATCAATTTAGACAGACAGTTTTATATATAAATAGATAAAATATTATGTTATCCGAAAACATTCCTAAAGCACTTCTCATATCTTAAACACAGATCAAATTAGAAAAGAATAAAGCACGATAGGCAATTAGAGGTTATTCGTGCATTGGTTTAGTCATTCCACTAAAACAGAGCATCAACGCCAAGGGTACAGATTTTAAAAAGTAGATGGACTATGCATTGATTTCCCTTTTTCTTCCACATGAAACCAAATACAACCGTGAATCTCAAGAAAATAACATACAAGAAGTACCTTAACTATAATCAAATCAACTGAGTCCCTGTCCTCTTTCATCCCAAACAAATTGCCCTGTTCAGATGATAATTCCACAAATCATACCCACTGCAATCTACCTCGAGTTTCAATACAGTGTTGAAATCTCCCATCAGGGGTTAACGCCTGATCCTTGACTTTAGCAGGGCGAGCGCTGTACTTGACTTGGAACCTTGGAGACAGTTTCGGGTGTTCTTCAATACCCGACGGCACATCAGGAATGATTTGGTCGAGAAATTCATCTGCTATATCTCCGTCTTCATCTATTCTGAGACGCTTTGCATACCATTTAAGACCCTGAATTCAGGTATCAAGCAAAAATTACTAAGAAATGCAGCTATTAACAGTGGTAAAAATATTAGTAATAATGTTTTATAGTTGGAAGCATGGTTAAAAATGTTGATATCTGTTGTGGCCGAATCAATATCAAAATCAGTTGTAGCTGGTCATATTGGGTGAGACGTATTTTGCATTCTTTTTTTTTTCAAAATTGAACATCAATATCTGTAGTATTAAAAATCAGATAATAAGAACTTAATATCATATTGGATAATATTTTATTCTTTTGCAAGTCAAGACAAGGATAGAACTTAAATATTGTGGAAGTTCACATATTCAACAAATGAAAGAATCGAACTGAAATGGGAAGAGAAATATTTGGAGATACCTTTCAAACATCATCGAGTAAGGTGACATCCCATTCATCTATCCACATTAGTAAGTCTAAATAATAATAGATGGATTGATAAGACAATACATCAGAAAGCGTGTCCGATATATCTAGAAGTGTCCCCGCACTCCCCAAAAAAGCTAAACAGTAATCCCTTCCAACATAATCCCTCAGCACCACAAAAATCATATCACAATTTTCAGTAAGTAAATCCTCATTACCAATAACAGTACCATAATCATTGTCACAGTCACAATCTACATCATTCTAGCACCCCATTCACTCCTCAACTCTTTCCACCTTCACAATTAATATCCTCCTCCACTTATCGTGCTGACATCGTCAGAATCTCTACTAACCAATTTCAGACCTATAAAATATTAAATGCAGACATAGAGTGCATGAATTTCCTTCCAAAATCAATTCAATTGCTTCTGTATGTTCAACTGCTTTCTAATTGTAATATAACTCAGGTAGAAAATAGATCAGATAGTACTCCTTACTTGAAAAGCTCTAGAGCGCAGTCCATGGGCTTTCCTGCAATGTGGCATATTAATTCTATAGAGCATCAGTAACCATTAAAAAACATTCAGTTCTTAAAACTTAGTGGCCAACAAGCGGTTTCATTGCCCATCCCACTCTCATGCAACCATCCCCTGAAACAAAACCTGTCCTATCATGCGATAACACTTTTTTATGGTCTCCATCAAGCACATCCACCTATTTTTTTTTAATTTCCTCCGGGCAATCTCAATCAACATCCTTCTGAAACCATCCTACCAAATATAGAGTTCAAATCATTTCATTTCTTCACCATTCCTCAAAAATGTAACAATGCATTTCATCCCTGGCCTACAAGACCTGTCTTTGCTACGCCTGCTTCCCTGAGTTTTGCTGACAAACACTCTTTGATGAGACCTCCAACATTTCCAACCAGATCAGAATTCATACTTCAAATCGAATCCCATTCAACGACCCATGGCCAATTCCACATCATCCTCACACTCCAGCAGGCCTAGCTCAAGAATTTAATTTGCTGTTTCACCTTGTCCAGCACTGTGATAATTACCCATCTCCTTGCAAATGTGCTCACTTAAAAAATACGGCAGCAAACACAGTTTTCTTTTTTCATGCCTGTCATGATATATAGCAGCCCCTGAAATTAAAACCAACGCCAGCTTTTAACATTTAAGAAATTGTCTCCATTCCTCCAAAAACTTGGTATCTACCATTGAGAATGCTCACTGCTCTCTCAGAAATGGAAATTGATATAAATATTGCACACTAACATACATGCTAGTCAGTATATGACCTATTTGAATCCTCTACCACCCAGAGTCCACTATCCTAATTAGCCAAAAGATTCTCAAGACTGTTTAACTAGTAGTCTTTTGCATCTAAGTATCTTTAATATTACTTACCAAAAAAAATCTCTAATATGAGTTTTCATGATCCATCATAAACCAGATCCCTAGTTCCAAACTGCTATGCTTTGTAATATCTAAAGCAGATAAAAAAACTGGAATGCATTAACGCCCCACAATCAAGTTAGAAATTGAACCTACTGCATCAAGGAATTGACAATCCTGAATGAAGCAATAAACTCAGTAATTTCTCAATTTCTTTGCACTATGTTAACGAACAAGTCAAATAAGATGGCGTCTTAAACTAAAAAACACAGCAGTAAAAATAGCACACATTCATTGCAGCCATGCAATGTAAAAGGTCAACATTTCTAACCAAAATGATGACTATGAGCAGATAAAATTCCCAACGGACAATATAACAATGAATCAGGTGATGACATTCTCAATAGAAAAGTATATTTGGTATCAACTTCCAATTAGCCGACAGCTATGTCCCCTAAGATGATCAATTCCTACATTGATGAATATACACACTGTATACCAAGATGAAAAGAGAATAATTTAAAAGTAGCACAGTCAGATAGGGAAGCAGGATATTTATATCAACATCCTAAAATATAACCTGGCATGTAAGTAGAGAGAAGGTGAAGTCAACCACTTCAAAAGAATAGGGTGTAAAATCTTTCCACTCAAAACACTAATCGACATAATCTTTTCATCAGTTAACCCTACAACACAAGGTCTAAGCTGTCCAGAATCCTATTAGAAAACATGTCTGCTGACACTACAGAATGTAGTTCTAAGTAAAACGCCCCTATCAAGATCATCAATAATCTAATGCCGCCAAACTTAATTCCTTGACAGGCACTAGATAGCGACAGTGTACAGAAAAACCAGAAGTTTCTACAGATGAATACCAGTAAATCAAAACAAGAAACAAGTCAGTGCCAGTGTGAAAAGTAATTAAAATTGATGACATGACCTCTTTCAATTCCAATATTCAAACAACCACTAACTGGAAGAGTTATTTCTCATGCACACACTGCTTCTCAATCCACTATCCCCTATAGTAAATCAGAATCAAGTATCATCTACTTAAAGGAATCTGCTGAATTTGGACCCTGTCTTCCTTGGTTTCAAAAACACCATATCCTTCCCCCACAGAAAAAGATAAAATAATATACAGAGGGGTTACAATAGAAATGAATAATGCGAGAAAGCAACACCTTTGAACATTCTTTTTCTGCTTTCACTTATGCCGCCATATTCTAAGCTTGCACACTGAAGGCAACCCTACCCAGTCTAAAATCCATTACTATCAGCCAAAGAAAAATAAGTATAGATACATTATCTGGCACTACCATGTTGGGGTAGATGACATCCGACTACCACCATAAATAAACACAGCAAAGCAATGAGGAAGAAGAGAATGAACACACACGGATTTTTTACGTGGAAAACCCTTATCAATCAAAGGAAAAATCACGGAACAATCAGACCACATAACTAATTCCACTATGTGAGATGGAAATAATTTTTCCAATTACACAGTCAATAAAGAAAAGAAAATCGAAGAACAGAGCACAGTCAACATACTAGGTTTTGCTCACAATTGCTCTCACTTTTTCTTCATTGTTTTTCTCCCTCTTTTTGTTTTACATTTAGCCTCTCACTCACCTGTCTCAATAAAATAGCAAGTCCATCTACTTGCTTTTAATATGGAGGCCCATATACAGCAAATCTGAAAAATATTCCATATCCACCGATAAGACATGTCCTTGCCAACAATATGAATATGCTTTGTACAAAAACGGCTCATGTATAATCGTCTGAGATCACGTATCCTCAGAAAATCTTCTGAGCTAGCACCATTCTGGATTTCCTGGCGGACGGCCCACATTCCACCATCCGCGTTCTCCACATGACCGGTCAGTGTTGCCCGTCCTCTCCACATGACCGGTCAATGTTGCCCGTCTTGATTATCTCAACAATGCTGGGCATCTCATGCCTTCAACCGATCAACTTGTTGACCGGTATTGTTGCCTGTTAAAAAAGGTTCCGGTCAACTATGTTGACCAAAATTCCATTAGCATATAAAGTCCACGTACTTCGTCCAAACCCTCCGATCTCAAGGACTTTCGCACGGGAGTGACTCCCAAAATACCTTTGACCAGTGCCACCTTCTGCTTCATAGCAATACAGTCACTTATTTAAAAATGTCCACTAAGTCCAAGCACATGTCCTACACTTGCTGTCCACACATCATTAATCTTCAGCAACCAAACATCTTCGGTGAACATGGGCCAGCTCATGAAACTTCATTTATAGCATATCACTTCTCCTAGGCTTTCCTCACCCAAAGATAAACAGGATTTGAAAGAAGCCACTATGACAAAATGATAACAAAAAGTGAATCTCAAGTAAATCCATCACTATGGGTGTTGCAACCACATTTCCTTTAATTCTTGCCTCCATTAGATGTGTAGGACCACCATATCCCCAATCCTTTACTTGTTAGAGTGGCTGAGACTTTGGTTTTCTACCTTGTACCTCTGTCAAGGATCAAGACTAGAGGAGAAAAAAAGAGATCATTAGCCAATATTCCCCACATGGACACTTCATTCATCCCTTGAATTCAATCCAATATTCTATCTTTCCCAGACATTTCCATCCAAAGCATTATACTAAGTTCGCCTTACCACTTAATTTGGAACGAATAGAGAACAGTATTGAAATTTTATCCTAGGAAGCTTAATAAACGAACCAATTCCTAAAATTGCTCAATCCAAGATCTATCACTGACACAACAAAGCAATCCGTGTATTCAGTCTACACAGCACGTCCGCACAGAAAAAATCAGGTTCCTGCACGAAGTGCTGGCGCAGATTTGAGTGAAATCAGATACCTCTTTCTACTTGTGTTCATCTAGCTTTTTCCTCAGCTAATTCTAAGGGCCAAGGAGACTATGGTGACGAGTGAGAGTGCTCTCTGCAGAATGTTTTCAAACGTACCATTTTCACCCTGTCAACTTCACATAAGTGCCACCAGATTAAAACAAGTTGTCTTATACTGAACTGGACAATAATTTCTATGACCCAAATCATATCTCAGCTCCCATTGCACCTATACAATTTAATTGAGCCAATATCTTCAGAAATCAAGTAGCTTCAAGCATTCGAACCACATCAACACTCAAAATAACATTCAAATTACCTGAACTCCACCATTTCCAGCGTTACAAGGAACCACAACAGGACCTAAGCTAGGCCTTTCAACGGCGACTTGAACCGGCACGCTAAACCCCTTCCTAGGGCCAGGAATCGGTTCTACATTCATTTGATCGTGGCCTGTCTCATCAGCATCGGCGTCGTCGTCTTCGTCTTTCGATGCGTGAGTATCATCCTTCCCAAGACCTAGAATTCCGGCGATCCTTCTGAAGAACCTCATTTAACCGTGGGATAGTAGGTTGGTCAAACAAGATAAGAGGAACAGGGGCAATTGTGGTGTCGCCGCCGTCGATTGATAATGCTGGCCGACGTAGAACGTTGACGATGTGAGGAGTCAGGGCGTAAATTGGAGAATATGCGGAGACGATCCAGAACTGGAGTAAATGCAAAATTATATCCTCTTCCGCTTTCTTGCAAAATTGGAACACGACACTTTCAGGGTTTGGGTATTTATAAATTAAATTTATTATTTTTAAGGGAATATTATTTCCATAAATTCTAGATTATAGTAAAAAATGATATTAATAAAATTTATTATTCATAAATTATATCCAGTTTTACATTAAACTTAAATTTATATTTATTTTAATTAAAATTATGATAATTATTTTAAAAAAAATGTTACAATTTTTTATGATATTAATAAAAAGCAGAGGATTTACGCTGGTAGCTTTTGACCCCACAAGTAAAATTTATATTATATATTATTAGTTATTTGGATTGTTTCACTTTAAATTAAATATATTTGATAGAGTTTTAATGCATATAGTAGAAATTTACAATTTTTACTGAATTAAATCATTACAACGAATATAGTTTTAAACTTTATATATAAATTTTTTTTCAAAGATTTAGTTTTTAGCTAGTGTAGATATAATGTTGATAAAATATTTATAAATTCTTAGTATTAATGTCCGCTGATAACTTCAAATTTAGATGGAACTTTTTGTCCTTCCATTCCCAATTTCTTTAATTTCCCATTAGAGTCATAGTTGTCCACTCTCTGTCCTCTTTCTCTCTGTATGCCTTGCTCACTCTCTCATAACAGTAGTAGGTTTAAAGTAGATAAATGGTGAACAATATGTTTAATTATATCGGACGACTTAATTAAGAGAGTTTGAATTAAGGAGTCTTTTTGAGGGTGGTTTGCCGAAGGCAACCCACGTACGTTGCTTTCCCTTCTCCACACTTCATCCTGTTTCCCTCTCGCCATTTTTTTGTAATGGAAGGCCATGACCCACCAGTACAAACGGGCCAGCACCTCCATCAACAGCATCAATCGGCGGCGGCGGCGCCACAACCACCGCATGGCATGATTATTCAGTCGGCCAACTCATATCCCACAGCAAACTTTTCCAACATTTCTCCTCAAATGATCAACCCCAATTCTTCAACTATGTTGCAGAACAGAAGTTTCCCCTTCAACTCAGCTGTCACGCCATCTTCAAAACCCCTGGAATCCTTGAATTCATCCTATTTGGAAGATGGGTCTTCTGGACTGCAGTCTTCTGGGTTCAACGTTGATCCTTCCAAGAAGAAAAGGGGCAGACCCAGGAAGTATTCACCAGATGCGGGTAACACAGCTCTGGTTTTGGCACCTACCCCCATTCCCTCTTCAGTTGTTCATGGGGATTCTAGTGGTACCCCATCGTTGGAACAGCCAGCGAAGAAGAACCGTGGGCGGCCGCCCAGTTCCGGGAAGAAGCAGTTGGATGCATTAGGTAAAGAGAAATTTTTAGCAGTGAATTTTTATCCTGTAGTGTGCACATTTCAATAAATTGCTAATCATTTCTTAAACTTAGGAAGTGATAATCGTTGCTTGAACTTTCTTTGGTCAGGGAATTGTGGGGTTGGTTTCACTCCGCATGTTATTTTTGTGAAAGCTGGGGAGGTACGTTTCACTTTATATAAAAAAGCACCTTGCTAGTTATTAAATGATAAATTGCTAATTGATGCTCACTTATGAATACTGTATGAGTTATTTTAGGTTCGATGGAGTGGGCGGTTGATTTGATATGGGTCGTGTTGTGTAGTGGACACATTTTGGTGGGAAATGCATTTTTAAAGGCTCCTGTACTTTGGGATGTCAAATTTTGACAAGACCCATTAATATGATTTCACTCTGGGATAAAAATACACACATTTGAATAGCTTGACGTAATTTGGCTTGTTTGATGCACCTATTGATACGATGTCTCATCTAAGATAAAAATGAGACTAATTGTTGAAATTAACATCTAAATTTGGAGAATTTTTGTGCCATTTGCATTGTCATAATGGTTCTTTTTAAGATCTCGATTGGATGCTTAATTGTTTAATTTTATAAATATTTGAAAAATAAAACTTGCAATATGTTGAGTAAATTAATGATGTATTTTTTTCAGTGTTTTATGACTTGCATATGTTGTACATAATTCAGCATTTTGTAAAAATCAGTAGCTTGCTAGTTATATTTCACCAGATTTGTTACATTTTTCTGCATGAAAGTGATAGGAATCTTACACGGACTTTTTATTGGTGGCATGACTTGGCACAATTGTTTAATGGTTTGGGTTTCATTTAAGTTATATCAATGTGAACTCAACTATAAATGACCCTGGACACTACAGGCCACAGCCCACAGCATAGTTCTACCCCTATTTATGTTAATATCATGTTCATTGATATCTAACTATGAAAAAAAAGATCATCTTCTGTGATATAATGTGCCTACAAGTGCTATGAAGTTTCTCATAGTCTGGTAGAAGCTGTCCTTTTGCAAAACCCAAAAGAAAAAGAAACAGCATCTTTTCTCCCTTTTCCTTTTTCTTTTTTGCTAGGGATGTGTGCCAAGATGAAATTATTTGCTTAAGTTGGAAAATTGTTGTTAATTCCTTCAGTTACGAGGATGGTTAGTTGGTTTTGAAAATATGCTGCATTTCATTTTCGTTATTAAACGATGCATTGCACGTTTGGACTTAGCATCTTCTATTTTCTGTTTAATGCAAAGGTAGGCCTCAGATCAACTTTTCTGAATTTCTGCTTAAAGGTCACAGCTATTGGGAGTCTTTGGCTTTCTTATTTCATGAATTTTGTTCTTTTACCCTAGCTAAATATTGCAACAACCTAGATCTCCATGGTGCTAAATGCTTTCCGATTTGTTTTGAGATTGTGAATGGTTGCAGCTGCATATTATAGTTCTTTTGGCGTTACATGTGTGGTAAATCAATTTTCCACATCACCTCTCAATTACATTTAAGTTGGAAATTTTGTTAAAAATGGGGCATAGTAATTCTTGTTATGCTAATTCAATAAAATTAAAAAATTTGATGTCAATGGTATATGAATTAGCATATGATTGCAAATTCATTACCTCAATATGAAATTATTGAAATTTAAAGTCACAAGCACCATCTAGTTCTAGTTTAGAATCAGATTTGGTTCTTAGAAGCTGTCATATCCTCATGCTCAGATGATACTTTTGAAATGCTAAAAATTACGAGTGCTCTGATCTGCATTTGTAGATTCATAACCCGTCATGAAGATGAGTATCTGTTTATCATTAGTTTAAGTTGGCTTATAGTACAAATACAACTATTTGTTGTATTGCACCCTTTAGGCCTGTTTGCCTAGCTTCTCTTCCCTCAAAAGCTATTTTGAAAAAAGTTTTTTTCTAAGAAGCTACAAGTTGCAATTTCTAATTTCTTTTGTGACATATCTAGCTTGTCAAAAATGCTTTTGGAATTTTTCAGAAAAACCATTTTTGGATCAGAAAATCTCCATAATAAACTTGGCCAATTCCACATTTATTACTTGCCAGCTTCTGCCCTCTTCAACTCTAAGGGAGTCTTAGAATCATTGCCGGATGGAGTTATAAAATGGTGCACAGTTGGCCCTTTTTCTCCCATCTATTATTGTTTTTCCTGGAGATGGAAATTGTCCCACTGAGATTTAAATGGATTCGTTGCCTAATATTTCATATTATTGTATATGTAACTTATCCTTAGTGCCTACTTTCTCAATTGTGATGGACATAAATTGCTCAGTTTTCCAGGACAGATGCTTCTTTTTTACCCTTCTTCCAATTACAAGCTCTTGATTTTTTGGTGGGTGGGTTGTGATGTAATGGTGGTGATTTCATTTGTTAGTTGTTGCGCAGAAAGAGATTTATTGGTATTCACTCATTAAGGTTCAATTTACGTAACTGCTAGTTGCTTTTGAGTTTACTTCTTTATTGTGTTTTTAATATCTGATCTTTTGTAGGATAGTAATAGGAAGGCTGCCTATTAGGTATTAATTTCTATGGCAATTATCTAGGGCGGCCAAAGAGAGAAGTGAGACAAATCATTGGAACTGAGAAGTTATTTTACAAGGAAGAAAATGAGGGGAGATGAAGTGGAACAGGATCCTGCTTATGGTTATATATATTTTATTCTCATCATGTTGCTCTTGTTGTGTATAGGATATCGCAGCAAAGATTATGGCCTTTTCTCAACAGGGGCCACGGACGGTTTGCATTCTGTCTGCAAATGGTTCCATCTGCAATGTGACCCTTCGTCAGTCAGCAATGTCTGGTGGTACTATGTCATATCGGGTATGCACTTATTCAAAACCGTTTTAATATTATACCTGCTCAGTTGTCATATCTTTGCAGTTTGTTTGTTATAGGCTTTTATTTGATGAGATAGGAGTTCATTTATTATAGATTTTTCCATAATTTTGTTGTTATTCTGGGGATTGTTGCTAATTTGTAATTTAGTTGTTCTGAGAATAATTGGAAAATACTAGAATTTAATTCCATTGTTTTTACATTTTAAGTCGTCATCGTTTAGAAAGCCATATTTATTTATGAGTTATTTTCATATTTTGGATCTTCGTAATTTACGAAATTTATTTATTTCCTAATTAACTTAACAGTTGGGTGTGCGTAAAAGGATCCTAATTTTTATGTTTCAATAGTGTTGATAAATAATATTATGTGCAAGGTTGTTGCCTAATTGTTTCTATCTTCCCCTTTGCTTTTTCTTCCCCTCCCATCTCGTTTGTCTTTTCTACTTCCCCTTTGCCATCCCTGTTTATTCTCTTTCTTCCCACCCTCCTCTCCTTCCCTTTATCTCTTTCATTTTCTGAGTGATAAATATTTCTTCTGAACAGTTCCATCCTTGTCTCTTGCTAATGTTTGAATGTGTATCCTCATGTGGAGGACAAGTATTTGTGGCACGGATGAATTCTGCTGTGATATGTGCAACTTTTGACAAGTATTATTGAGTAGGAAGGACAATATTGTGGCAAATGTCTATTGTTGGTAACATTGGACTTGAAAATGTGTATAGTCTGCTTCTATCTTGGAGATGGGTTTGATGGCTGGGTTCTAGGCTTTTCCATGCATAGAAGACGTGACTATAATTATTTCCTTTCACCTTGTTACCTGAGATAAGTAAGATTTTCAATTTTAACCTGGATGATATCTCTGTTTTGCTGAAAGTCTGGCTATGATGAAAATCTTTATGCCTTCTGCATTTCATAGGTGAGTTTTATTTACTTAATTGAACCATTTCATGTGTGACCTCTTAGCTATGCTGCATAAATTCTCCTCCATTTTGCTCTATCTGTTGCTTACCATTATGATTTGGTGGTTATTTAAGCTTTCTTATTCCAAAAAAAAAGGAAAAAGTATTTTTTGGACTTTCTTTTCCTTTAACTACCTCCAACTTTAAATAAAAAAAATGCTGGTCAAACTGAAACTTTACAGCCCTTGCAGTTACTGATAAAAGCACATTTAGGTAAGTGTATAATAAATGATATTG
This sequence comes from Nepenthes gracilis, assembly GCA_033239525.1. NCBI lineage: Eukaryota > Viridiplantae > Streptophyta > Magnoliopsida > Caryophyllales > Nepenthaceae > Nepenthes > Nepenthes gracilis. The sequence goes on from BSYO01000031.1 coordinate 13,451,393, forward strand.
TTGTATTTCTTTGTTTCATTCATGAAAAGCCCTTTCTTTATATTTCTTTTAATTTAAGCTCATTGACATATTATTTATTTATCTATCTTGATAAAACTTGTCAGCTGTATTCCTTGTTCTGAAGGAAAACTCTTTCGTACATGGAACAATTTATTTCACTCCTAGTAGGCTTGTGTCTTTCTCGGCATACTTGGAATCTTGAGCTTTTTTTTTATTGGTATCTAGCTGCAATTTATGATACTAGGTGTTTGTAGTCAGCTGTTTGCCTTGGGTGGTAGAACAGGATGTAGAGAACATGTTTTTCCTGCTAGTTTTGTTGTCGTTTGCTTGCAGTTTCATATAGGTAGTATTGGAGCTCTTTAGGATCTTATGATTCTGGTTGTGGAGAATTTTCTTCTAGTAATTCTATGTTCTCCTGTCCCCTAATATCTTTTCTATTATTTCTTCGATCCCTAGGCGAGAAAAATGTGGCCAAAATTTTCGAGCTACATTTTCAAAATAGGAACCTGTTGAGCCCTCCCTGTGCCAAAACAATCATATAATTTTTATAGAATTTGTCATAATGTGAACGAGGAAATTCCACATACTGTTTTTTATCATTTGTGAATATTTCTGTGATCTGGCGTAGAACAACTTCCTAGGGTCTATTTAGTTCAAATAAAGTTTGAAGAAAATTTTAAAAAAATTAAAATATAATATAAAATGTGTATTACATATTTACATATGAACAAATCGATTGTTCTTTCTTTTTTTTATTTTCAATTTTTTTTTCTCAGTATTTTTATTTTCTTAAAAATTTCCTATAAGCAAGAGACCCTGAATGTTTTTTAGTTTTCTGAAGAGCTTGAAAAGAACTAAAGTGTGTCTTCCTTAACAATTAAAACGAACTATAGTACTACTACTGATGGGGAAAAAAAACTATACTACTACACCATGTGTTCTGACTCTTTGAACTCTTGAAAATACATGTGTAATGGATCCTTGGAGAAGCAATGACTGCTGCGTAGTTGGCTCCATTCTTGCTTCTTAATTTTGGAGAAATTTAATCTCCTTGATGAATTTAGTCAGTTATGGAAATTATCCCACTTTGGTATATCACTGTAATTTTCATGTAGACTTTTAATTTTATTTATTCATTTGGTCAGAGTTTTTGGTTTATTTTTGTGTGCAATATGTGTGAGTTTTAGGAATTCCTGTATTAGAAACTAGCATCCTAACAATTAAGACTTCTGGGATTATTTCTGTTTTTCTTTGATTGCTTGAGACTGCTATTGTAGAGTTTAACTTTTATCTCTACAAATTCTTAAGTGTGATTTAGCTTTTGATATAATGGAATTGAGGTTATTTTAATTGGCTTACTTTCATGAAGTCCCAAGAGTTAACATTCCTCTATTTCCAACCAAATATATATGAAAGATATTGTGGCATCGGCACAGCTATTTAAATCACCCAATTTATGGCATTAAATTTTATATTTGTAAACCAATGAAAAGTCCCTTCATGCAAATATTCAAATACATTTCGTTATGCAAATTGAGATGTATTTTTTTGGCACATTTGCTAAGAGAAAACTATGACTCTATCCCACCATATCACCTTTCATTTTCATTGGGTTCTTGTTTCTATTCCATTTATCCTCTACCTCTTCTGTGCCATCACATACTCTTAAGGTAAATCAGGTGGTCTTCATTTCAAATGACCAGACTGCCTTAAATATGTTACTTGCATTATCTTTTACAGGCGTCACATAAGTTTTTCTCTTTCATTATATATTATATCTCTCCTTATATGACCATACTGCCATCTTACCATCTTCATCTCCGTCACTGAATTTGTTTGAACATGTTGGTGCTTAATTACTCAACACTCTGCTTGATAGAGCATGTTTGATCTAATAAACACCTTATGATATTTTCCATTAATTTCTAGTGATATTCCCTAATTACATTAAATCCTTGTAGCACTTCTTTATGTTATTCATCTTGCTTTGATTTATGAGTAATATCCACATGTATGTCCTAAACCATTGATCTGAGATAATACATGTCCCTCAGCACCATCTACCATTCTATTTATAGTCTAATCAATTGGAAGGTAGAAAGCAAAGCTTAATTGAGTGAGCTTAGTTACTTATTTTGTATTTAGTCTTTATCCTATTATTTCTACGACTTTTGATTTCCAAAGTCTCCATCCAAGCTTTCAGTTTAGCATTTATGCTCTCCATTGTCATCCACCAAAATTATCACTCGCAAAAAGCATTCACTGCAGTTCATTACCTTAAGCATAGCTAGTTAGTTTATCTATATTGTAGTGTAAAGACATATGCTTAAAGTTGACCCTTGTCATAACACAAGTTATTATTCCGCTGTTCGCCTTTTGTAAGTTGGATTTATAATCGAGGAAACTCAAATTTTTATGAAAATTTCTCAAATTACTTCTCATAGGATGTATGTTTGCCTTCTAACTTGTTGCCTAGTGAGCAACGATCTCATATCATAAGGTCTGGAGAGTATCAGATGTTTAGAAGCTTATCTGTTCATTGCAAAAAGATTATTTCTGTAGTTAAACCTTAAACTCTAGTTCATAATGGAGAAATTTTAAAGGCATTGTGATTGTATCTTATGTTAAGTTAATAAACACCGTAAGAAGGTCCTTACGTCTTTCTCTAAATTGTTCGTGTAGATCTATGCATAGTAGACCTGCTTGATATGATTCCAAATTGGCTCTTAGGTGCACTCATTGGCATCTTAGCTTTCTTTCTCTCACTTTTTCCCTTAACTTCGTAGTATTATTAAGCAACTTAATGCCAATGGCTGTCACAATTTCGTATATTCAATTTATTCTTATAAATTGGTGCCAATTTGCTCTTTCTCCACTCCATAAGCATCTTCTCGCTGCTTTGATTTTGCTAAACAATTTAGTCAACCTCATGATTCCCTACTTCACTCACATTTCTAAGTACCCATTGTTATACCTTCTAATCTAATTGCCTTTCAAATCTTCATCAATATAACTGCTTCTTTAACCTTCTCTCTGAGTAATTTTGTTTATCTAATAATCACTAACCTCCCTAGCAATATGCCAGTTTCCTGGGATATGCACTAATGATTCTTAGACTAGTTAAGAGTTGCCATCAAAATGGTCCATCAATATTCCTGGGTTGCTTAATTTACACAACTTTTTTAGAGTATAATAAGACGAGTCTTATGTTTGCAGAGAGCTATTAAGGTCCTCCTACGGAAGAGAATTGCATATTAACCAAACTATTTGGATTAGAAGTTTGGTAGATGAATGGTGGAGATTGTATTAAGCGATTTAAATGATTATTTAATATTTTCCGTCCATCTATTCAATTTCTAATCTTGACCATTAGATTGATTTGAGAGCTTTTTCTTTGGAAGGACCATAACATCATTCATGTTTGCATATGATTTGGATTTGGTTCTTCTCACAGGTGTACTTCTTTTGCTACTTGATACTGTCCATTTAAGGCATGCTTTTCCTTTTTTAGGGACTTTCACCCTTTTTCTTTTTTTGGTTTATTTTAGTTTTGTGATATGTGCAAATTGTTTTCTAGGGTTCTGAGTATTTGACCTAATCCTTGTTTACTCAAGTGTTCCTTGAAGGTGATGGATTTATTCTACCTTTATTTTGCAGGGACAATTCGAGATAATTTCTTTAACAGGTTCATTCCTGCTGTCAGAAAATGGTGGTGGCCGTGTCAAAACTGGTGGCTTGAGTGTCTCCTTAGCAGGGGCAGACGGTCGTGTATTGGGAGGTGGAGTTGCAGGTGGTTTAACAGCGGCAACACCAATCCAGGTTTATGCTTTCCTCTGCCCTTCCTCTTCCATTATGTATGCATATTTTGGGTTTTTTTTTTATTTCTGTTATATTTAGTAGAAAATTCCTTTCTATAACTACTTTTTCTTGAATTACACATTACTTTTTGTGGAGTATCATGCATTTGTTAAATTAAGTCTCTTTTTAATCTATTTCCAATCTATTCTATGATAGAATCAGTAAATCATAAATCATATTTCTCGTAGGAATAATGGACTTATTGATATAATTTTAGTCCTTATTCCTTATTTTTGACCCTCATCTGAGACCCATTCCTAACCTTAGTTTTTTTTTTTTAGATTTTTTTAATTCTTTGTTAAGTGTTGTCTTCTTTGTCAGTTACCTTCCAGGGTAGTTCCATCAGTCCGTCATTGATTAGAATAAAATGGCAAAAAGTCTCTTTTAGCTCTTTTTAGTTTCATTTGTTTGAGAATTGATTCATGTGATTGCCATATTTATATGCGTGGCAGTATCTTCTCTAATGCTAATTATGTTTGGGGGAAGTATTTGGTCCCCTGTCCTTGGCCTTTCTTTTCTCCTTCAGAGGATGAGATTGCTGTATTAATTATCGGTATTGACTATGTTTGCATCGGATAATTTATATTGGTATTGGAGATATTAGGAAACAAATTTCTTAGAATTATAAATTGACAGGATCGTATCGGCCAATATATTTGTCAAATATTAAATATATCGCTGATATTACAATATATCACGATATTGTCACGATATCAGACTCTCTTAATATCGATATATATCGGCCAATATTTGCATCCATCCTTGAACAAAATGCATGCTTTATAAGCAAATAGTTGCCAGTGTTTTATCATTGCGCTGACATAGTACATTATGTATGACAGGCTCTATCAATATCGCCCATGTTAGTATTGGAAATTATAAACACAAATAATAATAATAATAATTATAGTAATAATAATTGTTATTATTATTATTATTATTGGAACCATGTCAAAAGGGAATGATAATGATTGGTGAATATGTTTCGTCTTTGTCGCTGTCTTGATTCCTAACCCCTACATTCCCGACCAGATCATCGTGGGCAGCTTCATTGCAGATGGGAAAAACGCAAAGTCCATGCCATCTGTACCCGAGTCGCGTATGCTCAGCTTTTCTGCACCAGGGCTGGCTGCCAGTCCTCCCTCCCAAGCTGCTTCAAGTGAATCCTCGGATGAGAATGATGATAGCCCTTCGGACAGAGCCGTGGGAGGGCCCCCTCTATACAACAATTCTGGCCGGCCAATTCACAATCCATACCCGTGGCATAACTCCGCGGCATAGCAGCTTGCTTCCCAGCTAACTCGTTGAGTCGAATTTTCATGGTGTTTAGATGCCGATTCCAATTCCCAAATGATGGAACCGGGAAGGAAATCCTAGGTTAGTCTTTTCCAGATGGTCTTGTTTAGTTTAGATGAGAGCATTTGACCCGCTTAGTGGAATCCCCGGACCCTGTGACCCGATTGCATAGGTCCCCGTCGGTCCCTGGCAGCATGTTTGTTCGTATCTGATGTTTTCTTGAGCTCTTGACTTGAAATGTAAGTTCGTTTTAGGTATCTTGACATGTACAAGAGTTTGATAGTGGCAGGGATCTGTGTTTTATGCCTTTCTTTTTGTTTCGGAATGAGGTAAGTATTCATGAGCTCCACCCGTTGGATATAAGATAAAGGTAAAGGGTAATTCGGACATCTAAAATAATATAGGCTAAATGAACCACCTATGAAGTAAATTAAGTTGGTTGTGATGTAAGAAAAAAAATAAATTAGAGTTTGGCAATAAAAAATGATTTGAAATTGATTCTGCTTAGAAGGTATTGTATTAAATTAAATAAAAATAATAAAAATAAATTTATATAATCAATTATATTCAGTACCATTTAAAATTTTATTGTGCTTACTTCCAAGCATGGATATTCAGCACCCCTTCAAATTTTCAAAAATTATATTTCAGCTATGGTTAGTATGATTATGGGAAATTTCATTACTAAAATAAACATAAAATGTATTCTTACATATTTAATTACAGGTTAGATCAAATTTTGTTACAATAACAATAATAAAAATTCGCTTTAATAATGAAAAATAGTTAGAATTTCTTCACATATGCTCAACAAAACGTGCAAGATCTATTCTCTATTTTATTTCATCTGTATTTTGTGAATTCTATAAGTTTGAGACATTATTACAGTGATACAAATATACTATATACATATATTAAATGTTAGAGTGGTCAATCGGTCACTCTAGGGAAATTCTTTATGTTAGAATTCATGCAAATTAGAAAGTCATGCACTCCATAAGATAAGTAGTTATAGCGAATTTTAAATATTAATTATTAATAATTTATCATGGATATGTTTTTAGCACAACTAAGTTGTGATTGGACCACCTAACGTGCTCATTGTAGAACTCACATGAGCTTTGGATCCAATCTCTACCTTACTGAGAGGAGAAATGACATATGTATTGTTATATAAATCCATTAAGATAAATAAATATATAAAATATCATATTATTTAATCAAACATCAGGTAATTTCCACGCTTATAAAATTAAATAGACTCAACTATTTGAGTTGAATCTACATAATAAAATATCAGTGTCAAGTCTTTCAATATCAAAATTTTCCGATATCATGATTAAGTTACTATATAATTGGATTAACATTATATCCCAATACATATATAAATATTTAAATATCTATCGATACACTAAACATTTGCCCCGTGTTCCACTTTATATATATTTTTGTATATTAATACATATTATTAGATATGGCCATAAATGATAATATTGACCGTTACAATGATAATCTGAGAAAATAGACCATTACAATGAGGATCTGAGAGCAAAAAATTCACCATCTAATTTATTATTTCTGTGGATGTAGTTTCTCTCTACCATTATAAACATTCCTCATAGTTTATTTGGCATATACGTCTACTGTATGTGCTATAATGTACAACTTTACCTTCGAAGCAGCTGTGTGACAACTCCAGTTATGAAGCCTCTTCACATACTTTTTGAATTTTTTTTCTCTAACTTCAGCTGTTGTATTCTCTGGCGGAGCCTTCGCCGGTGATCATGTATCTTCCAAAGGCCATGTCCCAAGACAACGGCAGAGTATATCCCATGAGTGATCATGGGCGCAAGAATGTTATTTGTCTGAAAACAGATCGGAAGGGGAAATGAGGACGAGAAAAGGAGAAAGCTATCAATTTATGTAAAGAAATGATAGAGACATTCTTAACTGATGTGATGTCTCATCCATCTATTCACACTAGCATATTTATATAAAAATTAATAAATGAATAGACGTTATGTCAAAATAGGTGGCTGAAGGGTCGCCATATAATACTACTTGTATATCTAGTTTCATAGCAAAACACAATAACATTACCTGGATCCATTCAAATCCAAGGTAAAGGGCCAAAATTCCTTCAAGGAGGGGTGAATATATCTTTTTCATCTGCCTTCGTTCATACCAGGCTGAAAATTGTGGATGAGAGGATTATTAAAATGGAAGATGCAGCAGCAATCATAAGTCATAACCAGCATAGTCATAGAAAGAATTTTTTAAATATACTCACTTGAAAGAACTTATCAATCATGTTGTGAAAATTTCCAAGGAAACAATGGACGGATAGAAATAACTAGATTATTTTGATGACTAAGCCGTACAATATGTCATGTGAGTAGGTCCTTTTTCTAGTTCAGAAAAAGGAACCAAAGATTTAATGCACTGCAAATGAAAACAAATACAGTGATATGAGGTCTAAGTAAAAGAAAAGACTAACCCGCAAAGAGCTTCTTCACATCTTCACATCCAGAACGAGATGGTAAGACAGCAGCAACCACATAAGTAGGATCTAAAACAAAATAACTTGTTGATTATAATGAAGCATTAAAATCGTCTTTCTTGAAGAAAGAGTCAATAAATAATATACCCTTTGGAGAAGCAGCTACATAGTATAGAGAGCCAGTAAGGGCAGCTGTGATGACAGCTGCAAATGCCTGAGCAAACGGAACAAATGGAGGAAGCACACCAGCCTAGAGATTGAAAATTAAAAACAAATATGCTCAGTGAAGTGATATTTTAAGGATGGATAACGATAACATCACAAAGCAAGTGCATAAAGAGGGTGTCTACCAGTGATGCCATCCCCCGAGCATCTGTCACCAAATCGCTGCCCCTAAGGAATATATCAGCCAGAGCTCCCTACAATATGGCAAAAAAATTCATTCAAATAGTGAGTTTGTTGATGAAAACAATCGAATAGAATGCTCTAAAGCGTCAAAACACGATGACAGAACATTTATTTGCACCCTGAAACAGTTAAAAGATTAAATATGCCAACAAATGTAATCAGTAGATAGTACAGCCTTCACTGATTGGCAAAAGAGTTCAAAAATTGATAGATTTGCTAACTCGGACAGTGGTTTCCAATAGCATGTTCTCTTTTAATGTCCCAAGTCCGTGGAAATGTAACCAAGAGAGCTGATTCCCCAGGTAAACGTGATGGCTTATATTTATTAAAAAAATGCCCCCATATACGAGATTTTTCATATTGCAGGCTCTAAAGAGAGTAAAATGTATGCCGCTTTATCCTATATTATAGAAAAAACCATTTCTGTGATTTGAATATCTAGATCTCCAGCTTGCAATATAATTCACTGCTAAAACTCAGCCTGCCAGACATCCAACCCGATGACAGCTCATTTGCTTACATTAGCAGTGTTTGCACAGCAATATGATAGCTGATACTAAATTTAAAAAGGGTAATTTAGTACATGAAACTTCGTCTACGCATGGGGTTTAGGGAAGGGTCAGTCACTTTGGGTCGATTGTACATGGTCTTACCTTATATTATTATTCAATAGGTCATTCTTAAGATTCAAACCTGTTACCACTAAGAAACCATAGCAATCCTAATGTCATACAAGGCTCCTTTTCAACTGACACTATGTTCAAAAGGCTAAAATGCATACTCTTGTCTAATCATTGAAATTTTATATAGAATCCAACCTGGACAGCAGCCCGGTAGAACAGTTCCTCTCCAACTGAACTTGCAGCAACAATGAGCATAAACTGTATTGATGACAAGTTTAATCAAACAGCACCGGTTGTAAATGATGCAAATATGTGATCCAAGGTAGTTGGCCACTAAATGTTGTACCTGCCACGGTGACATTCCATAAAAGAAGCTCCGAAGCTCCTCATCTTCCACGTCTCTGATGGCTCGTGCATGGGGTGATAATTTAACAACTTCATCCTGCAAACCATCACAATATTTTCAGCAAAACTTTGACTGGTAGAGGAGTGAAAATGTGAATATCCATGTTAATTTGGACCAGAGATTCAATGGCATATTGACGAACCATCCATTAACAAAATCTCTTATTTTCACTAATTAACAATCAAATAGTGGTGGTTACCAGAATTTTATAATGCAGTGAATGCTTCAAATTAGTCCACTAAAGCATCCAGACCAGAATTGAAATGCTTTGGAGAATTGTAAATCTGCAGATGTAGGGGACAAAAGGACATGGGATGGGCTAATAGAAAAAAAAAAAAATCCATACATCTAATATGAAGAGGAGAGCCATAATTGGGGGAGTTGCATATCCAAGTCCTTCTATAACGGCATCAAATGATAGATGGAATCCTCCCAAACTATCTATTCCTGTAATTGAGCATATGAACCTCCCTGCTAGAGCCATGGCGCCATATATCCCTGATTTAGCGGAGAAGAAAATAATTATCAATGTATGAGCAAAAAAAGAAAAAAACAATATCGTGCCTTTTTACTATGTAAATAAAGCTTTCTTGAAGTGAAATTGAAACTGAAGGACTGAAATGAAGACAAGCAACAGCTTAGGTCCAATATGTGAGTGGGAAAAGGATCTAAACGAATTCGAAACACAATTGATTCACAAAATATAACTTTTACTTCAATTTGTTTTTCTTTCCTTTTAATGGTTATCATAAATTATCAATAAAAGCTCGAAAATATGTACACTTCTAACGCTTATAAGCAGCACTCCGTTAGAGGCTTGTTTGGTAAAACAGTAACAGTGTAAAGCAATAGACAGAAAAGGGAGTTTAAGGTGATTATCATATTCAGAAATGAAAGAAAACCCGGCATTTGAGATCTGTTCAACAAAGATTACGGGAAAAAAGTAACTGAAGTCATCGTCTTTTTGGCAAGAAACAGGCTTTCAATTATTACAATCATGAAAACGAATATTCTCACTATTACAGTCATGAAATTGGATGGAAGTAGGAACAATTGTATGTGGGGTTCACGGGTATGGCCAGAAGAAAAGCTCATTTAGACAAGGTTCTGTGGACCATTCAGAATATTTCAAAAATCATTGCTCAGCGCCAGTAGCGCCGAAGTCAAACTAAGATAGGAAACAAATCCTTCAACGATATGGCTAAACAAAAAAAAAGGGACTGTATCTTCAATCTGCTTTTAGTTGCCATAAAGAAGATAAAAGGTACATATGCAATGACAAGTCCGGACTCACTTTCATGTTCGAAATCAGCAAGCTTCCTAACTAGATTTCAATTTTTAACCAAACTGATGGAAATCATAATCGAAACGGAGTCTGTGTATTGGATTATTATCTTGAAAATCTAGCATAAAGTAGCAGCTTGAGGATCCAGCTTTAACGATCTCGGAAATGAATATATCTATTACCATAACTGCAAAGCGAGCTCAGTGAGAATCTATCCTAACTCATAAAGTTCCAAAAATTACTAATCTCAGCGTTTTCCGGGAACCAAAATAGAACAAGAAATTGAAGACTGAGAAACGAGTTGTCTCATATTCAAGAGAGAATAGATTGAAATAAACCGATTCCGTAGCAAAGTCTAACGACAGCTCCAATCTTGTCCCAAACAGGGAACTCGGCGTCGCCAAAACTTTGGTTGAATGTTGTCACCTCCATGGCAGATCCCGTGAAACCTCCTCTACCACCGCTACTACCTTCTCTCTCCACTCCACCTCCATCAACAGCTTCTCCTGTTCTCTCCGGGAACGCCCTCACCGTCTTGACGGGAACTGTATCTCTTCCACCAAATCCGAAGCTCCTCCTCCGGTTCGTTGACTTGAGCGGCAGAAAATTGCAAACGCCGGCCTTAAACGATGTCGTTGGGGAATGCGGAGCTCGACAGATTAACGGCAATGTCTCCATTATAATCACGTTCAAAAAAACCAATAGAAAGCGGTTTTCGCAGAAACGAGGAGGCAGCGGCGGTGGCGGCTGGTGGCTGAGTTGCGCATAGCTGGAGTGAGTGGTTCGTATGATTGCTGGACAGGGAAGTAAACGACGATGGTGGTTGAGAGTTGCAAGTTAGAAAGCGTCTTTATAGGCTTACGTGGAGTTGGATGGTTTTTCCATTTTTTATGTGGGCCAGCTGGAATATCTTCAGCCTATCAGTGGACGACGCGTGTGGATAATGCTGGCAGTCATTTGCGCTTTGGATTACCATGATAGGCAACGTGGTCCGTGGCCGCGGCGCCCACAGACTATAGGCAATGAAGTTGTTATGAAATACCAGACCTTTTATTGTTTATTTTATGTTATCAAATAGAAATTTTATTTTTATTTTATTTTTTATAAAATTATTATTTAATATTTAATTATTTTAATAATAAAAATATTAATTTTAAATAAAATTATTTTTTTAAAAAATAAGAAATAAAAAAATACCAACTCTTTTCAAATATTTATTATTTTTATTTGTCCAAAAAATAATTATTTTAATATATTTATTATATTTACCTTTATTCTAAGTTAGACTCGGCTAAAATTAGATTCTAGCAGGATACGAGTTGGTTTAGATAAAAGTTTATAACTATTAAATTAGATCGCACCAAACATATTTATAATTTAAACTGGGTAGGTTCATGTTAGGGCATAATTTTTTTTTATTTTAAATACTTTTTTTATAAAATTTATAGATACATAGAAAATAACTAAAAATATAAATATTTTTTTAAAAAATTATCATATAGAGATTATAATATTACCTGCTTCTATATTTTAAATAAAAATTTTTATATAAAAATTATTAATTATATAAAAATATATCTAAATATAATTAAATAAAAAATCTTTACATAAAATTTATAAATTATATAAAAACATAATCTATTAAAATAATTTATAAAAATATTTATAATCCTAACTGAGTTATCCCAAATCGACTACTTTCACCCTTGAGCATACATTGTTTAAAAAATAATTTGGCCTTTTTGACCGTATATGTTATAATACTAACTTATTTAGACTAAATCCTATAAAATTTTAAATTGGAAAGATCAACCAGATTAGGTAATTTAATTTTAATCAGATCTATTCAAACCTTTTAATATATATTGTGATACATCCCTAAATTCGAAATGTACTGATTATGGAGTCTCCTGAATTTCTACGACTGGTTAAATTCAAATAGGTCCGGTCTCTATCTCTAATAACCCGACTCATGTATAATATAATGAACAACTAAGACGTCAGAGGATTGATAATATTTACTTTTTAATTTATTCTCTAACACTTAAATTAAATCTTTTTAAAATGAAAGAAACATGGAGTATGTAAGGTGGAATAATACACAAGTGAAAGAAATGAGAATGATGACAGAGGTCATAACTTTGGTGCTTGCACTTGATATGGAGTGTCTTTTAGTGGTACGGAGGGCTTGGCTCCAATGGGTGTACTCGGTGGAAAGCGACTTTTGAGCGATATTGGAAGGTTTGATTCTTGTGGGTGTGCTCAGCAAGTGGTTAGCCAGAATTGATCTACTCCTCCTTCACTAGTCGGGGTGATAGGTATTTGTAATGTTTGTGTCGTTATAATTTTGACATCAAGGCCGGTGACAGCTGTCTTATCAATATACGTCAAAATGTCCTGACGACTGTGAAAGCCATCGATGTTAGTTGTCATTCTAGGACGGTTATGCAACAATCGATGATGTAATATCTTGAATATTTTTAAGTTTATAATTTTATGAAAATAAATTATTTAATTAATTTTGATAATTATTTGATTATTTGAGTAATTATTTTGGGTATTAAATCTTGTGATTAGACTTAGATATTCAAGCTATTAATTTGAATTAATAATTTAAGTTTGAGTATTTCAACTCTTAAATTTAGTTAGAATAATTAATGTACTTAATTAAATTATTTTAATTATAGGTTTAATTAATCAAGTAAACTATCATATATTTAAATTATATGAATATTAGTATACTAAAAATTTTTAAAAGATAATTATGAAATTAAATTTGATATGTCAAAATATTAGAAATTAATATTAAAAAAAATTTAAGTGTTATTATAATTAGATAAATAATTAATTGATATTTTAATAAATATAAAAATATATGTAATAATAATAATAATATGTATAATAATAATAATAATTTCAGACGAAGGAAAGAAAAAGATAAAGAAGGAAAGATATAGGAAAAAAAAGAAAGAAAAGAAAAAGGAAAAGAGAGGAAAGGAAAGAGAAGGAAAAGGAAGGAGAGGAAAGAGGGAAGAAGAAAGAAGGAAAGAGGAAAGAAGGAAGGCGCATGTACGGCAGCGGCGAAGGATGAGGGTTTTGTAGGAAACCCTAGCCAGCTTTCTCATTATTTAAGACGACATTAGGGTTAAAGAAGGGGGAGGACGAACTGGGGAGATGGAGAACGCACGAAGTCGAAGAATGCAGCCGTCGTCGATCACTAAATTGAGGCAAGAAATCCTCCATTTTGTAAGTAAAACTTCCTCCTTGCAAATAAACTCTTCCTTCATGTTTATCTCTAATTTTTTTTCGAATTTGTGGGTGAAATCGGTGGAAGCTGAAGGTTACAGATTGGGCAACCGAACGCAAAGCCATGACTCTATGAGCAATCGGCCGACCTTGGGGTTAGATATGGAATGGGAAGCTCGGTAGTTATCTAATGGAGACCTAAAGTGTTGATTTTATACCTATAATTCTCAGATTTTTGGATGCTTGCATCGGACATGGAAAAGAGCGTCGTGCTCTATTTTTGGATTCTAGAGGAGTCTGGTGACCCGGCGATGGCAAGAGTCACCAAACCCTGTTATTCGACATGTAGATTATCTTTTCCCATCATTGATACTACCGTTCTTGTTTTCACCATAATTGTGGAAAATCGAATATATTGTTGGCAAAAGGGGAAAACAGAGCCTCGACTCTAGACGGTGGGAATGGGAGGTTTCCGAGAGACTATCCTAAATGAAAATTAAATTGAAGCATAATAGTTTATAAATTTATGTCATGAAATTATTAATTTTACATGTGATTGATGGAAAGCTTAGAGCTTTTCTCCTTACCGTGATAATCGGCTTTTGGCTGAGGAAACAGAGAATCGACTCTGTGTGCCACTGTGAGAGTTTGGTGAGGGAGGTGGTGCGAACGTCGTCGCCGTCGTGTGACGGGCCGGAGGCGGCGCTACTACCGTCGCCGATCTGGTGGCCGGCAGTGAAGAGGGAGGCTGCCGTGAGGAACATAGATGAGTATATATATATATATATACACACACATATATATATATATATATTTATTATTTTTTTATACCGTGTTGATATGTTTAGAATGATGTGGGGGTATATGAATATATATATATATATTTATTTATTTATAATGATAAAAATATATATATGTAATTATATACGAGATGATATATAATTATATTGATATATATTAATGATAGAAAATGTTTATGTAAAATTATACACTTGTAGGTTGGTATATTTATTAAGTGTTGGTGGCAAAATGTATGTATATAAAATTGCGTAGGTGAATATGATATGTTGGAGATAATAACTGGTGAAGTGATTATTTCTATATCTTATTGATAAATTTTAGTAAATTATTATTCGCATTAATCTTATTGGCGTGCGTACATTCTATTGGCACTTCATGGACAAATAAAGGAGAGTGAATAAAGACTTTAAAGAACGTATGGAGTCCGTGAAATCGTAAAATAGGCTATACTTTTCTAATACTGATTCCATTCCGGAGGTTGATGTCGTTGATATTGCGGAGGGATAGTTATAACCTAGTGACCATCGTAGATGATGATATTTGGGATATCATTAGTGAGGAGTATCGAAGATGGTATGAGCATACTACAGGTACAACCTCTGGGAGGACTGTAGGGACAGTGGGGATGCCATGGATACCAGGTAATTTCGTGAGACTCACCTAACCGTCGGGGGCATAAATACGCGGTCTTTAGTTCACTATAGTAAAATAAGGTCCAGGGAGATTCTTGTTATCAAATGATAGTGGTGACCTCAAATCGAGTTGATAATCGATTCTTATTATATCGCATGATTAGTTGAGAGGGATATTTATAATCTAGTGACCATCGTAGATGATGATATCTGGGATATAATTGACGAGGAGTATCGGAGATGGTATGAGCATGCTATGAGCGCAACCTTTGGGAGGATTGTAGGGGTAGTGGGGATACCATAGATACCAGGTAACCTCGTGGGATCACCCAACCGTCGGGGGCTAAAATATGGGGCCTTTGGTCCACTATAGTAGAATAAGGTCCATGGAGATTTCTATTATTCATACAGTTGTGACCTCGTATTGAACTGATGATTGGATTCAATGGAATCCATGTTGCTTCTTGATATCCAATTGCTCGCATGACCTTTGATTGATATATATGACTTGTTGTTGGGTCTCGGACAGTGGTCGAGATATTACCCGTGATTTTTACGCTCATTCATTATTTATCATCCGAGATACTTTATTATACTCATCTATTATTAATTTTATTTACTTGCTGAACATTCGGCTTACTCTTATATTTTATTGGCTCCAAATTAGACAGGTTGATATCAAGAGAGGAAAAAGATAGGGTGACTATTGGGTAGCCACCAGACAGATGTGATATCAGAGATTGAGGCTTCCATGATAAAGATCTGAGATTTTGTTGCATTTGGATATTTATTAGAGTTTTAATTACGAGGAATTGACATTATGGATATTATTATTTTTCTTTCAAGAAATTTATTATCGGTGTTATGGATATTTATTTAATGATATATTTATGATTGATTATTGATGGTGTTAAATGATAGAATTGAGTTCATTTAAATTGCTTGATAACGTATAATTGATGATTTCGGATGATTTGAGATTTTGATCGTGGCGGTTCGAGTCGGGTTCGGGGATCCAAGTTCGGATCGTCACAACTTAATGGTATCAGAGAATTAAGGTCTGTGCGAATGTTTGATGATTTTAATAATATTTGAGGATATTCGGTAATTTAATGAGATGTGAGGATTTATCAAGTTTGGGTAGAGAATGGTATATATTTTGAAGGACTTTCAAGGCTTGATATTTTGAAGTTTGGATTGATTAAGTTATTCGAAAACTTAATATATTAGTGATTTTTTTAGGTGGAGGAAAATTTTATGGCGCTTCCTTGAGGACTTAGAAGATGACCATTTTGAATCATAACACGTATCATATATTTTGGGTTTAGGATCGAAAATATTCTAGATTATGTAGGAATGGGTAGACCAGAATATTAGAGTAGGTCAGCTCATAGTACGAGCTTTGACTTGCGAATCTTAGGCGTTGAATACACAAATTTCTATCATTTAGCTATTCGAAAGAAGAAGACCACCAACACCTATTGTTACGAATTCCAAAATCGGGCCATCATTTTTCTTACTGGATAAGCGACAAAAGATTAGCGGATTTCTCGTAATCTAGGGCTATGAGTCGTATATTGTCGTGTGCCAAAGAAGAATATGCCAACTCCATTCGATTGGCGATAATCACCGAGTCAAGAAGAACTTCCACAATTCTCGATATAGGAGGGTTTCGACTTCAACTGTTGATGTGTTGCACATCGGCCGTGTACTTCTGAGCGATGCGGCGCTTTTGCATCTACAATGGGTGGGATAAATTATCGAGTAGAGGCGTTATTATCAATTCAGAGATTTTCAAATGCGTTATGACCATATCACTGATACAACCACCGTGTAGAAGACCGACTTCTCTATCGAGCTAACTTAAATAATCACATCGACTTAAAAGACCTTATAGGATGGCAATTACGAAACTTAAAGAGTTAGAGTTACAATCGAAATGGTAATCGTTTTTACCGTGGAAGAAATTAGGGTCTATAATCAATGAAGAAGAACGACAAA
The DNA here is from genome assembly GCA_033239525.1 of Nepenthes gracilis. NCBI lineage: Eukaryota > Viridiplantae > Streptophyta > Magnoliopsida > Caryophyllales > Nepenthaceae > Nepenthes > Nepenthes gracilis. Next base: position 13,468,449 of record BSYO01000031.1, read on the forward strand.
AAAAATAAAGATTCTCCTAAATTGCTAACATGGAATTTGCTCGGTTGCAACATCATTGGTTCTCAATTTGCCATATTGTGCTATTCAACATTTTGATACGTTCAATTGTGTTATTTGTATCGATTTTTTTTCTTCTATAAACATGACTTCTGCAGGCTTAAGTGTTGTATCAATGGCCCCATCTATTTGTTAAGTTTGGATTAATTTTCTTAAATTACATTTTCTGTCGTATTCTATAGTTAAAAAAATTTTTAGAAATTGTGATTGGGATTTCTTAGATCTTTTTCTCTGGTTATCTTTAATATTGTAGCCCCAAATACTCCCTTCTAATGAGTATTTCGTAACATTTATATTTCCTATCATTATTATTACGTATATGCTATCAAGCTGATTATCGTCATTATCTAATGCTTTAAGACCCTTGATGGATTGCTTCAATGCTTCGTGCACCATGCTAAAATTTTAATCTTTGATATTTTTCTTTCAATATTATTCAGCTTTCTATTGTACTTGTGGTAGCATATATCTATGGTTCTTGGTGTGATCTATTATTCAATTTCGAATTCGTTATTTCAAATTTCTTATTTAAATTTGTTCCTTGGATATTAGGATGAATTTTCTCCAATTTTACTAATTTGACCATTAACTCTTGTAAATATATAGAATCAACATAATATTTTTATAAAAAATAATAATAGTAAAATAAAGAAAAAAAAAAGCAAAAACTAGTATCAAGTGTCTACTAACAATGAATATAGAATAAATAGTAAGAAATTTGACACATTGAGGATTTAAGTGGGGTCAATTAGCCTAACTACTAACGTTGGATGATAATATTTTAGAGAATAGTTAAAGCAAAGTGTAAATATTATATATAAAATTTACTATGGGATCTATTTTAGTATGGGTTTAAACTACGTTAAGAAATTTTATAGATTGCAGGAAAGATATCAGAATTGAATGATCATCCTATAAAATTCAAGAAGATATATTTAAGGCATAAAAGTTATTTATGGAAGAAATGATGTTCTAAAACGTTCATACCTAAGAAAAAAAAAATTATAGTTGATAATTAAGTAGAACAACTCCTATAGGAAAGTTGAACACGTATGTGGGTATATCGCAACTTGGGTTTGAAGTTCGATGTTGGTCATTAGAGATGAATATTTATCAATTGGCTCGTAGATAATATTATAATGAAATAATGATACAGTCTAAAAATTTAGTATATTTGATAGATATCCAATTTGAGTATTAAAGTTCTATTGGAGTAAAAAAAAGGGGGGGGGGGTTTATGTAAGGTAACAAAGATATTGATCTATTTTAAAATTATTATAGATTAGAAGGATTATAGACCTAATTAAATTGGAAGTGGTTATATGAAAACTGTTGCGTTGATAACAGTGTCAAGATCACCAAATGTTTAAAAAAAAATGATGCATCTCTTATTTGAAAGGATTAAAGGTTTAAGAAAGAAAATTTATTTCGATGAAAAGATTAAAGGTTTAAAGATTAAGATTATTCCGATAAAAGTAAAATCATGGCAAATATTTTTGAGGACTGTACCAAAATTTTTGAGGACGAAAATCTTTTAAGGGGGGTGGATTGTAATATCTTAAATATTTATAAATTATTTAATTAATTTTGATAATTATTTAATTATTTGAGTAATTATTTTGGGTATTAAATCTTGTGATTAGGTTTAGATATTCAAGCTATTAATTTGAATTAATAATTTGAGTTTGAGTATTTTGACTCTTAAATTTAGTTAGAATAATTAATGGACTTAATTAAATTAATTTAATTATAGATTTAATTAATCAAGTAAACTATCATATATTTAAATTATATGAATATTAATATATTAAAAATTTTTTAAAGATAATTATGAAATTAAATTTGAGAGGTCAAAATATTAAAAAAATTTTAAGTGTTATTATAATTAGATAAATAATTAATTAATATTTTAATAAATATATAAAAAATATAATAATAATAATAATAATATGTGTAATAATAATAATAATAATTTGAAACCAAAGAAAGAAAAAGAGAAAGAAGGAAAGAAAAAGGAAAAAAAAAAAGAAAGAAAAGAAAAGAAAAGAGAGGAAAGGAAAGAGAAGGACAAGGAAGGAGAGGAAAGAGGGAAGAAGGAAAGAAGGAAGAAGGAATGCGCGCGTATGGCAGCGGCGAAGGAGGAAGGTTTTCGAGAAAACCCTAACCGGCCTTCTCATTATTTAAGGTGGCATTAGGGTTAAAGAAGGGGGAGGACGAACCGGGGAGATGGAGAACGCGCAAAGCCGAATGAAGCCACCACCGTCGATCACTAAATTGAGGCAAGTAATCCTCCATTTTACAAGTAAAACTTCCTCCTTGTAAATAAACTCTTCCTTCATGTTTATTTTTGATTTTGTATTTGGATTTGAGGGTGAAATCGGTGGAAGCCGAAGGTTGTAGATTGGGTAACCGAACGCAGAGCCATGACTCTGTGAGCAATCGGCCGACCTTGGGGCTGGATAAGGAACGAAAAACTCGGTAGTTGTTTAATGGAGACCTAAAGTGTTGATTTTATACCTATAATCCTCAGATTTTTCGAATCCTTGCACGGACATGGAAACAGAGCGCCGTGCTCTGTTTCCGAATTCCAGACCGGTCCGGTGACCCGGCGATGGCAAGAGTCATTAAACCCTGTTATTCGGAATGTAGATTACCTTTTCCCATCATTGATGTTACTGTTCCTGTTTTTCACCGTAATTGTGGAAAATCGAAGGTATTGTTGGCAAAAAGGGGAAAACAGAGCCTTGGCTTTGGACGGTGGGAATGGGAGGTTTCCGAGAGACTATCCTAAATGAAAATTAAATTGGAACATAATAGTTTATAGATTTATGCCATGAAATTACTAATTTTACATGTGATTGATGAAAAGTTTGGAGCTTTTCTCCTCGCCGTGATAATCGGCTTTTGGCCGAGGAAACAGAGAATTGACTATGTGTGCCACCGTGTGAGTTCGGTAAGGGAGGTGGTGTGAACACCGTCGCCTTGTGATAGGCCGAAGGCGACGCTGCTGCCGTCGCCGATCTGGTGGCCGGCAGTGAAGAGGGAGGCTATCGTGAGGAACATAGATGAGTATATATATACGTACATATACATATACATATATATTTATTTATTTATTATTTTTTTATACTGTGTTGATATGTTTAGAACGATGTGGGGGTATATGAATATATATATATATATTTATGTATTTGTTTATAATGATGAAAGATATACATATAATTATATACAAGATAATATATAATTATATTGATATATATTAATGGTAGGAAATGTTTATGTGAAATTATATACCGGTAGGTTGGTATATTTATAAGTGTTGGTGGAAAAATGTTTGTATATAAAATTGCGTAGGTGAATATGATATGTTGGAGATAATAACCGGTGAAGTGATTATTTCTATATCGTATTGATAAATTCTAGTAAATTATTATTCACGTTAATCTTGTTGGCGTGCGTACATTCTATTGGCACTCATGGATAAGTAAAGGAGAGTGTATGAAGAATTTACAGTAATCGGACGTATGGAAGTCCGTGGGACCGTAGAGTAGTCTATACTTTTTCAATATTGATTCCATTCCAAAGGTTGAGGTCGTTGATATTACGGAGGGATACTTATAACCTAGTGACCATCATAGATGATATTTGGGATATCATTAGCGAGGGGTATCGGAGATGATATGAGTATGCTACGGGTACAGCCTCCGGGAGGATTGTAGGGGTAGTGGGGATACCATGGATACCGGGTAATTTCGTTGGACTCACCCGGCCGTTGGGGACGTAAATACACGGCCTTTGGTTCACTATGGTAGAATAAGGTTCAGGGAGATTCTTATTATCTCGTATAGTGGTGACCTCAAATTGAGTTGATAATCAGATTTTTGTTATCTCGTATAGTTAGTCGAGAGGGATGTTTATAACCTAGTGACCATCGTAGAGGATAATATTTTGGATATCATTAGTGATGGGTATCGAAAATGGTATGAGCATGTATGGGTACAACCTATGGGAGGACTGTAGGGATAGTGGAGATACTATGGATAGCAGGTAACCTTGTAGGATTCACCCAGCCGTTGGGGGGTAAATATGCGGCCTTTAGTTCACTATGGTAGAATAAGGTTCATGGAGATTTCTGTCATTCATACAGTTGTGATATCGTATTGAACTGATGATCAGATTTAATGGAATCCATGTTGCTTCTTGATATCCAATTGCTCGCATGACCTTTGATTGGTATACATGACTTATTGTTGAGTTTCGGACAGTGGTCGAGATATTACCCGTGATTTTTACGCTCATTCATTATTTATCATCCAAGATATTTTATTATACCCATCTATTGTTGATTTTATTTATTTGTTGGGTATTCGACTCACTATTGTATTTTATTGGCTTCAAATTAGACATGTTGACATCAGGAGAGGAAAGAGATTGGGTGACATTGGGTAGCCACCAGATAGATGTGATATCAGAGATTGAGGCTTCTATGATAAAGATTTGAGATTTTATTGTATTTGGATATTTATTAGAGTTTTAATTATGAAGAATTGACATTATAGATATTGTTATTTTTCTTTCATAAAATTTATTATCGGTGTTATAGATATTTATTTAATGATATATTTATGATTGATTATTGATGGTGTTAAATGGTAAAATTGAGTTCATTTAAATTGCTTGATGACGTATAATTGATGATTTCGAATGATTAGAGATTTTGACCGTGACGGTTCGGGTTGGGTTTGGGGATCCGAGTTTGGATCGTTACAGATAATCCTTACCAGACATTTTCCAGACTATCTCGCCAGAGGCTGCAGGCGCATGCATGCACAGGCTGCTACGTCGAAACTATTGATCACTAGGCTAGTGGGCTTCCTATGCCGCGATTGATCAGTCCACTTGGGCTACCTACTGGGCTTGCTTAGTGTTTGTCTTCATCTACTCGTCGTGAGTTGGATCAGACATGGTGTCTCCTGGGCCTCATGTCTCGCTGGATCTTCCTAGGCCTCTGTGTTTTTAGCATACTGACGGATAGGCTGGCTGTTAGGCTGGCCCACAATAATACAGTACCCATCATGATAAAATATTATTTATTTAGTTAACCGTAAAACTATCATTTTATAATAAGTTTTTTTATTATTACTCCCGCCATTACTGTATATCAAATATTAAAAAATAAAATTTTAATTTATTTTTACCTATTCCTATTGGCCAACTAAATAATAATATTAATTCTAATCTTTATTTTTTATTTTATTTTTTAAGAATAATTATTATATCCCTATTTTATTTTATTTTAATAATCAAAAATATCATAAGTTTATACTTCTAATTTTCTAATAATTATATTTTAAATAAATATTAATAATAATTATATTTTAAAATAATTTTTTGTTCTACATCTCTAAACTATATATTCTCGTCTAAATTGAATATGAAATTTAGTAAAAGACATAAGTACAAATGCAAATCTTATCAAAAAGAAGTGGTACCAAAAGTATTTGTTTTATATACGCAAATAGAAATTAGACAGATCTGTACCCGGAGTGAGGCATCAACCTAAAATAAATAAGGAGGCCCATTTAAGAACAAGAAGATGACATCGTGATTTGGATTGGATCCCGATGAAACAATACAATAATAAGAAATTAGTTTAATGGGTTTAGTGAATTCTTTTCTATATATATTTTATTTTGTATTATTTTTCTTATAATTTATTATTATATTCTTTTAGAATGATATATAATTCTAATAAATATAGTATTCTATGTCTATATAATTTTAATATAGAAAATTTAGAATATGAAAAATAGAGAAATTGAGAGAAATATAATTATTATCAAAAATCAAAAATCAAATATTAAGGGCAAGTGAGCTGGTGTTTGATAGGCACAAGAATTATACATAAGCATGTTTTGAGACAAAATCACCATGCATCAACATATCCATGATAGGTGCTTGTACATGGACTAGGTAGGGTTGGTTGTGTTCATACACAAGAAAAATGCTCTTGTGTAGATTGAATAGAATAGATTCAGTTCAAACATAGGTTAGGCATGCCCATACGAGCATGCATTTGGGCATTGTGTCTGATATGCGTACGACTTGCATTTGTATATCAGTCAACCAATTTAAAGTCATTCACCTTGTTTTGGGCATTTTGCACAAAGAAGAGGAGAGACAAAGGAAAGTAATTTCATAGCTATTTTATATTAAATTAGGTAAATATTTGGTTTAAGATAAGTGCATCTAAATTTATTTATTCATTTATTGTTAAAATTTTTTTATTGATTATTATTTAAATGTATATTTATGTTATTATTTTTATCACCTTTTAAATATTTATTATATGTATATTTATTTTTATTAAGATTTAGACATTTTTAGATGTTTATATTTATATTTGAGATATTGGTCACAAAATCATGAAATCTTTGACTATTTGACTTTGTACATTATTTTTGTAGAAATCAAGAAAACTTTACTTTATGAAATAGAATAGAGAATTTACTTTATTCTGAATTAAAAATGTTTTGAATATTTATTATGTGATGTGGAGTTTTTTTTTTTCATTTTAACTAAGAATTATTATAAGAGAATTGATAATTTATATTTGAATATATATTAATATATTATACATAACTTAAATATCGAACCTATCATCAATTGATAAGAAAAATAATATTCGACCCTATCTATGGGGTCTAAATATAGATACCTCGCCTATAAAACTTAAATAGTAATATATCGACATTAGGCTATTGAAAAAATATATAATCCGATCTTTAGAAGTTGTCCTTTGATATAATCGGTGTGTGACTCACTAATAATTGGTTCTTAGATTTTCATATGTTTTCAATGCAATCATTCAATTTTCATATTTTTCGATATACTTTCACATGTTTCTCTAGTCTTCTTATATTTTTCATATATTTCATATATTTTTGTATATCCGTACATGTCAAACAATTTACAAGGTGTTGTACTTTTGAACATGTTCGTCAATAATTCAATACTTTAAGTTTTTACGTATGATCATAATTACTATCTTTTACACCTACTTTATATATATATATATTTATTTATTTATATTTATATTATATATATATTTTTTGTTGAGTGTTAACCTCTTATTTAAAATGTTTCAAAATCCTTTTCAAATTAATGAACTTGGTTATGTTGTAGGATTGACCGAAAGACTATTTGGGAGAATAGCTTAGAATGTTTTAGTTATATTTTCAAACTTGTAATTGTATTCGGATATTGTACTTTAATAATTAAATTTAAGTTTTTGCTATATACATATTTGGGTTATTAATAGATACTATCCCTTGTATTATATTTTGGATTGAGCATGTACTATACATTTAGGTTGATCAAGTATAGTTGTTGATGGGTCCTGGAACCCAAGGATCAAAATCGCAGACGCGCAGCCCAAAGAGTCACGTAAGAAGGCTGGCCCAAAAGGCCCACAAGCCCGATCAAATCCAAATGGCTAACTCGTTTTCGAGCGCCTGACAACCTGAACGGACACTAAGATCCATTTGAGGACGGGGATCACCAGAAAAGCCAAAATGACCCAAACGCCAGCTCAGATAGTCTGCGCGGCGCATGCTGCCACGAGCAACCAACGGCTTCTGGCGCGCCATACCTGCAGGCCATGCGTCTCTGAACGCCGTATCACATTTTGAGTGTCCCCTGTCACGGCCCGCTTACCTGATAGTGGCACCGGTGGCGAGCAACCCCGACACGCGGGCCACAAGGCGTGTCGCCTCCCTTACGGCATCACGTTCATTATAAATACCCTCTTTTAGCAACTGAAGAAGGATCTTGATTCTGGATCCATTTACTCACGCTCGAGTAAGAACCCTCTAGAGAAAAACAAAGGCAAAGAGAGGAGAGAAAAGAGAGAAGTTTATCTTCCTTACGATTGTAATACCCCGAGAACGTGAAAGTTTCCCGGCGTCCATTGTACCTTCTCTTTACCATAGTGAGATTTCTCGAATCTTGCCGTTCATTGTGGGTGGTTTTCACCCTCGTTAGATTAAGGGGTTTTCCACGAAATGAGCACGTTCTCCCATGTCCGTACTTTTTTCTCTCTATTCGAGTTCTACTTATTTTGTGTTACTCTAATCGCTCGCCCGTCCGTCCACTTCAAGAAGTGTTCGTACCCTATTCGGCGCACGGCAAGATTCATCGACGTAATATTGGCGGCTGTCTGGGAAGCGGCGAAAGTCTGCACTTTTCACATTTTCCACAAGTACACAACAACGCAAGCCCCAAATCTCCAAATGGTGAACACAAGGGCGCAGGCGAGCGCAGCCCCCAAAGAAGTGGCCTCACAAGGCGGTGGCGCTAACCCCTATACTGGGGTGGAGGATCATCCTGACCCGATGGTGAGGGGCTTGGCCGTCAGTAGAGAAAGATGTCGCAGCCTTCGTTGCCTCCTCGCTCTCCAAAATTGACCGGCAAGCGGCGGCTCCGACAGTGGCCTCCCGCCGAGGCGCCACGAGCCGGGAACGAAGGAGGCAGTCGCCGCGAAAAACCTCCTAGTCGACGAGAACACCCGAGGACCCAGGTGGCCTCCAACAGCAGAGCACTGCGAAGGGTCGAGGACCAACCAGGTCCTCGGGTCCAAGGAGAAGGCCCCGAGAGGCGTCATTCTGTGACCCAACGGAACCGCCGCGACCACGACGAACAAGGGGCGGTTCCCGAGATGCTCTCCCAAGAGGAGCCCGCACGGTCCCAGAAGGGCAGTGCAGTTCAGAGCCTTACGAGTTAAGGCACTACCCGAACGAGAGAACGACGGTTGCCCCGCCTCTAGTGGAGGCCGAGACGGAAAGAGGATGGAATCTCGATGCTTGTGTGAGAGCGGCGGAGGAGGAGCTAACGCACTCCAATCTCCGTTTTCCACGGAGATTAGGACGAGGACGCTCCCCCTAAAGTTCAAGATGCCCAACCCCGGAGGTTGATAAAGGCGGTGATCCCATGGATCACCTTAATCATTTTAGGGAGCACCTGAGCCTCTAGGGTCTAGACGAGACAACCATGTGCCAGTGGTTCCCTCTGACTCTAAAGGGGGATGCGCGAATATGGTTTTACGGAATGCCCGCGGACTTTATCAGCGATTTTGGAGACCTGGCGGTGGCTTTCCTGTCCCAGTTTGCCTCCAGCAGAAGAGTGGAGAGACAACCCTGACACCTCACTCGAGTCAAGCAAGGAGCCAGGGAGAGCTTGAGGGGATTCCTGGCACGGTTTGCAGCGGAGGCTAGGCAGATCCTGAGGCTGGCCGACGAGGTAAAGCTGAACGCCTTCCTCTCGGCCCTCGAAGGGGGTGCTTTCTTTAAGCACCTCATTCACAAAGGCCCGCAGACCTTCATAGAGGTTGAGACTGTGGCCAGAGCTTACATCGCGGCTGAAGAGGCCAACGACGCCAAAAGGCCTGAGGGGGACGAGCACACTTAGCAGAAGGCCGCGGAGGGAAAAAGGAAATCTGGGGACTATCAAAGTCCCCAGACGTCAAAGAAACACCATAAGGCCGAGCAGAGCTCTCGGAGAGAGCCGCGACCTATCCATCTCACGCCGCTGAACGACTCCCGCACCAATATCCTCATGTAGATCCGGGGAGAAAAATTCCTGATGTGGCCCAAGCAACTGAAGAACCCAGATGGTGGGGACTAATCAAAATATTACGACTTCCACCGCTCCAGGGGTCACAGCACGAAGGACTGCAGGACCCTACAGAGGGAGATTGAAGAGCTTATCCGGAGAGGACACCTCAGCCGTTTCCTTTAGAGGCCAGGACAAGCCTTAGGGCCCGAGGACGGTGGAGACGCAGAGCCCCCCAGGAACCGAGTGGCTGCGGGGGTCGTGAACATGATCTCCGGCCGACCGGCTGGGGGAGACGGGCGTAAGCTTGCAGTGGCAAAGAGGCCAAGGACGGGGCTTGGGAGTAAAGACGATGTTATTTGCTTTAGCAGTAGGGACTTAGATCATATAACTTCTCCTCACTCCGACCCCCTGGTTGTAACCACACTCGTTTCAGATGGAGCAAATGACTACCAGATGAAATGAGTATTTGTTGATAATGGAAGCTCATGATTTCTTGTATCTTGATGCTTTCTTCAAATTAGGGCTTAAGAAGAATCGAATGAAAGCTAGGAAGGGCCACTCTGTTTGAATGGACAACGAGCCTGCCAGGGGTATCATCCATTAGAGGTGACCGAAACGTATTCGAGACAAGATCGAAGGTCCTCACATTCCTCGTTGTGGACCTGCTCTCGGTCTATAACGCAATACTCGGACGGCCTTGCTTGGCTGCGTTCAACGCAATAACTTCCATCCCACATCTCAAGATGAAGTTCCCCACCCCGTGTGGGGTAGGAAAGGTCCTCGGGGACCAATCAACCGGACGGATGTGTTACTTGGCGCAGACCGAGCAAGAAACGCTTCCGTAGCCCATGGAAGACCTCGATCTCAGGGACAAGGCAACACTGCAACACGCTCAGCCAGGAGAACCTGTAGTCCGAGTCCCATTAGATCCCGCGGATCGGGAGAAATATGTCCAAATAGGGAGCTCAATCTCAGAGACAGTAAGGGACCAACTCGTCAGTTTTCTACGGGAGAACTAGGACGTGTTCGCATGGTCCCCCAGCGACATGCCCGGGATCTCACCCGAGGTCATCGTCCACAAGTTAGGTGTCGATCCTCGGCATAAGTCGGTCAGACAGAAGCGCAAAAACTATTCCACAGAGAAGTTGGTGGCCGTCCGCGAGGAGGTCAAGAAACTCCTGGACGCTCGATTTGTCCGAGAGGTCCAGTACCCGGACTGGTTGGCCAACGTTGTCATGGAGAAAAAGAGCAATGGGAAGTGAAGGATGTGCGTGGACTTCACCGACCTCAACAAGGCGTGCCCCAAAGACAGCTTCCCATTACCCAGGATCGACCACCCTGTGGACTCGACGTCCGGCCATGAACTGTTAAGCTTCATGGATGCATACTCCGGGTACAACCAGATCAAAATGAGCTCCAAGGACGAGGAGCACAGGTCATTCATGACGGACCAAGGGACATACTGTTATAAGGTAATGCCCTTTGGTCTCAAGAACGCAGGAGCGACTTATCAACGGCTCGTGAATAAGATGTTCAAAGACTAGATTGGAGGTAGGTATACGTTGACGACATGCTCGTCAAGAGCAGGATGAGCGGCAACCACGTGAGGGACTTGGCTGAGACATTCCATGTGCTCAGAACCCACGGGATGAAACTCAACCCCAGTAAGTGCACTTTCGGTGTTGCCTTCGAAAAATTCTTGGGCTATATCGTATTACACCGAGGGATTGAGGCAAACCCAGAAATGATCCAGGCAATCCTGGACATGCGGTCTCCGCGACGGTGAAGGAGGTTGACTTCATCGGGCGAGTGGCCGCTCTCCGTTCCTAGCCAAGTCGGCCGAGAAGCACTGCCATTCTTCAAAGCCTTAAGAGGAGCAAAATCTCGGGATTTTCGGTGGAGTGATGATGAGGAGGCATTCCAAGGGCTCAAGAGCTACCTCTCGAGTCCGCCCCTCTTAGCTTCTCCCGTGTCCGGCTACCGAGCTCGGTACTCAGATACTAGTACGAGAGCAAAGATGGCAAGCAAAAGCCGTATATTACGTCGCCAGAAGACTCTCGCGGGTGCCGAGACCAGGTATCCCCTGACGGAGTGGGTGGCCTTGGCGTTGGTCTATTCCACAAGGAAGCTCAGGCCATACTTCCAGGCACACAAGGTAATAGTCCTGACTGATCAGCCTTTAAGGGCCATTAAATAAACCCGAGATCTCCTTTGGGCTGATCAAGTGGGCCATTGAGTTGGGAAAATTTGACATAGAGTTTCGTCCGAGACCAGCCTTAAAGGGACAGGCGCTCGCGGACTTTCTCGTTGAAACGACGGCACCGCCCACTCGCAACGAGGACCGGACAACCACGGACGAGTTCAGCAGAGCCTCCACTTGGACCTTGCACGTGGACGGCTCCTCTATGAAGGAAGGTTGCGGAGCAGGGATTGTGTTGCGCACACCTGAGGGGATGGAGATAAAGTACTCGCTAACGTTGGGGTTCTCGGCCACAAACAACGTCGCAGAGTACGAGGCCTTGCTAGCCGGACTTCGACTTGCCAAGGAATGCTCGGCCAGAGAGCTGGTTATCTATAGTGACTCCGAGTTGGTCATTAACCAGGTCCGCGGAAACTTCGATGTCAACAACGAGCAGCTATCCAAGTACCTTTCAAAGGTCAAGGACATGATCGTGGGGTTCAAGACGGCCGAGTTCATCCACATCCCGCGGGAGGAAAACGCTCAAGCCGACACGCTTGCGGGAGCCGCGACTTCAGGAGATCCTGAACAGTAGCCAGGGGGATGCGAGAAACCCTGAGCAGGCCCAACATTGAAGACCCCGAGCGGGAGGTGATGCAGGTCGCGGACGGGAGCACCTAGATGACTCCCTACCTGAAGTTTTTGTCTGATGGCTCGATACCCGAGGACCCGAGCGAGGCCAAGAAGATAAGGAAAACAGCTGGTTGGTACACAATCGTGGACGGCCGGCTGTATCGATGGGGCTTCTCGGCCCCTTACCTGAGGTGCCCCACTCCAGAGGAAACCAAATACGCCCTGCAAGAGGTGCATCTCGGAATATGCGGATCCCATATCGGAGAAAATAATCTAGCTTTTAAGCTTATGAGGCAAGGGTACTACTGGCCGACTATGAAATATGACGCCATGGATTTTGTACGCAAATGCGAGAGTTGCCAACTTCACAGCAACATAAGCATCGCCCGCACACGGATCTTCGAGCGTTGCAATCCCCATGGCCGTTCGCCCAATGGGGGCTTGACATCCTCGGACCATTTCCTCTCGCTCCCGGACAAAGAAAATTCCTGATTGTGGGAATAGACTACTTCACCAAATGGGTGGAAGCAGTACCGCTGGTCAGAATAACAGAGCAAAACGCGACGGAGTTCCTCCGACAAAACATTGTGTGCAGGTTTGGAGTGCCCGAGTGCATCGTAACCGACAACAGGACGCAGTTCACTGGAAAGCGGTTCACTAAGTACTGCGCAAGCCTGAGGATCAACCTGGTGCACACGTCAGTGGCGTACCCACAGGCCAACGGGCAGGTGGAAGTGACAAACCGCACAATCCTACATGGGCTAAAAACCAAGCTGGAATCGTCGGAGGGCTCATGGGTACATGAATTGCCCTCAGTTTTTGGTCATACAGAACAACGCCCCGAAACCCACAAGGGAGACCCCTTTCAACCTTTGCTACGGGGTCGAAGCTGTCATCCCAATAGAAGTATGCCTCACCAGCCCCCGGGTTGGGTGCTTTAGTGCAACCGATAACAGCCAGAGGCTCCGAGAAAGCCTCGATGCCCTCGAGGAAGTTTGCGACCAGGCGAGACTTAGGGTAGCGGCCTACCAACGACGAGTGGCCCGCTATTACAACAAGAAGGTGAAGGCACGACAATTCGAGGTCGGGGATCTCGTGCTAAGAAGCGTGGAAGCCACGGGAAAAATAGCTGAAAGGAACAAGCTCTCACCAAATTGGGAAGGGCCGTTTTTGGTCTCGGCTATCCTTCGAGAAGGAGCTTATAAGCTACGCACCCAAGAGGGCAAGTTGATATCCCGAACCTGGAACGCCGCTCACCTAAGGAAATGCTACCAGTGAAAGGCGGGTCATCTCCAACAAACAAAACTTGGGTGCCAACCCGAGCGACCCCAGCGGTCGGACCCCAGTGGTCAGGCAACAAAACTTGGGCGCCAATCCGAGCGACCCCAGCGGTCGGACCCCAGCGGTCGGACCCCAAAACTTGGGCGCCAACCCGAGCGATCCCAACAGTCGGACCCCAGTGGTCAGGCGGCAAAAACTCGGTCGCGACCGAGCGACCCCAGAGGTCGAGCCTTTGAGGTCATAACAAAACTCGGCTGTAAGAAAAAAAAAGAGGCACTTGTGATAAACTCAAGGATCTCCTTTTATTTCATAAAAATACAATACAATAATCAAAGGGGAGAGACGAAGTCTAGCCCTCGCAGGGGCCCTGAGGTAGAGTGGCTCCAAATGACTCTCCTAGAGACGAGGGATCCTCCCCGTGGCTCGAAGTTCCCGGTTGGTCTGATGTGCGAGGACCCGCTGAGGAGCTTGGACCCGAGGACCCAGGAAATGGCCTGTCTCGAAGACCGTACACATCCTGAGGGAGCACGGCGCTCGAGTTACGCGGATCCAACACAACAGTAGGAAACTATGGATACAGGACCCGCATTAGCCGGCGGCACAGATGGATGCCGTCCCAAAACTTGGCCTCCAGCACGGAAGCCATGTCAGCAATCTTCACAGAGGTCCTTTGCGTCTCCTCCAGCTGAAGGTTTCGTTCCATCAGGAAACCATATCGAACATCTAAGAGCCTCAGAGCCTCCTCAGATGAAGTAAGCGCCGCGCGAAGCCGCTGGATCTCTTCTTGGGCGGCCCTCGAAGACTCCGCCTCCCGACGAGACCGAGCGATTTTGCCCACCAGTTGGCTAAGGCCACTGATCAGATCCTGGAGCTGCAAAAAGAACCAAAGCCACTTAGAAGTAGTCATCAGAAAGTGAGACAAAGGGAGAAGAAGCAAAGTACCTGAGAAACGACAGGATCCTGGGTGGGGGCAATCTCCCTTGAGACCTCGGGCATTAGCGGGCACTCCATGGGGGCCGCAAAAGCATCAAGAGCGGCCTCGGAGGAAGGGCCTTCGGGGATGGGGGGCTCCGCTACCTCCGGCACGTCAGCGACAGCCGGGATCTCCAGGACCGTGACCACAGCCTCCTCGCCGCTAAGAAGGTTAAAGATATCCCCAGCGGTAACAGCGGCGACGGCCTCCATCTCATGAGGCTCTACGACCTCGTCCAAGGTTGCCTCCTTCGAGGCATCAAAAGCTGTGGGATCATCAGAAGGATGATCCGCAGAGACGGCGGAGGCCTCAGGACGGGCCTCGATACCAGAGGAAGGTGCAGCGGCGACCTCGGACTCCACAGAAGGACCGGGAGTCAGCCCCGCGGCCTTCTTAACCATGGGGGCTATGACAAGGTCATCCTCTGAGGAAGACTCACCAGCAACGCTCGACGGGTCATCAGGGACCTAAATCCCGGGCTCTTCGAAAGCGGCTCGGAGGGCTCCTGAATCACAAGAGGACCCTCTCTTTTCCTCAACTTCTTCTTCTTCTTCTTCTTCGAAGCAGCAATGGCAGAATCACCGGATGACACCGCCCACTTGGCTTCCGCCAGCTTTTCAGGGGACAGCTAGATGTTCTTCTTCCCCGTGTTGAAGCCGCCCAGGTTCGCTAGCACTAAATCCGTGACCTCCCTGGCTGCCTCTCTCTCCTCATCAGTGATGTCGGAGCCATATTTGCTCGCGACATTTCCCCACACGGGGGAGAGCTCCCAGTCCTCAGCCACCTTAAGGAAGAAGAACCTGTCCTTCCACCTTTTGGTGGAATCAGGGTTCCCACCACTCATCTCAGCGAACTCGGGGCGAGAGGTCATGCCGATCCAGTCAAGGTTATGATTGAAGCGAAACATGATCTTCACCATGACCGCCTCAAGAGTCTTGCTATGGCAGCGCGCGAAGACACATAAAGAAACCAAGTACCTGATGGTGTTGAGCTGAAGCCTCGTGAGCGGAACGGCCAACTCCTTCATCAAGCGGCGGAGCTCGGTGGGAACAGGGAAACGAAGTCCACCTTTGAGGTGAACCTCGTATACGGCAATGTAACCGCTCGGCGGACTGCGCACCCTCTCTGCGGCTCCTGGAACCACCATCAAATCAGACGTCGGGATGCTGTATTTCGCCCTGATCTGCTTGAGATCTTGAGAAGAAAGGGAAGAGGCAATATCGTTAACGCCGGGAGCCATGGCAGCAAGCAAGGAAAACAAAGCGTCGTGAAGATTCTCGAAGAAAGCTAAGGAAAGAAAGAAGAAAACGCGAGGAATGAATGAGAACGCGACGAAATATTTAAAGAAATTTTCAAACAAGTGAAAAAGCGCTCTCATCATTACCATTCCACGTGTCAGCTCCCCATACGCAGTAGGCAAGCACAGGCCTTAGGGCTTCCCAAGGCGACGTCACATCAATCGACTATCGCATTCAATGCTCCACGAGGAGGAGAAACAGCGGCGAAAGATAGGTTTCGTGTTCGCAAAGAGATCTTGGACATCTTTCGCGCCAGCAGAAGACGAAGACCGTGGTCTATCACGGCAAGGAGACGTTTGCAAGGCATGTCAAACGGCTGAGTCCTCGAACCGCTTGACATGGGGGGCTCGTGATGGGTCCTGGAACCCAAGGCCCAAAATCGCAGACGCAGGCCCAAAGAGTCACGTAAGAAGGCTAGCCCAAAAGGCCCACAAGCCCGATCAAATCCAAATGGCTAACTCATTTTCGAGCGCCTGGCAACCCGAACGGACACTAAGACCCATTTGAGGACGGGGACCACCAGAAAAGCCAAAATGACCCAGACGCCAGCTCAAATAGTCTGCGCGGCGCATGCTACCACGAGCGACCAACGACTTCTGACGCGCCGTACCTGCAGGCCATGCGCCTCTGAGCGCCGTATCAGCAGACTGTGATAGGTGTCCCTATCACAGCCGCACCCACAGTAGTGGCGCTGGTGGCAGGCAACCCTGACACGCCAGCGCCACATGTCGCCTCCCTTACGGCATCACGTTCATTATAAATACCCTCTTTTAGCAACTGAAGAAGGATCTTGATTCTGGATCCATTTACTCACGCTCGAGTAAGAACCCTCTAGAGAAAAACAAAGGCAAAGAGAGGAGAGAAAAGAGAGAAGTTTATCTTCCTTACGCTGTAATACCCTGAGAACGTGAAAGTTTCCCTGGCGTCCATTGTACCTTCTCTTTACCATAGTGAGATTTCTCGAACTGCCCGTCCGCTGCCGTGGTTTTTCACCCCTCGTTAGATTAAGGGGTTTTCCACGTAAACAGGCGCGTTCTCCCGCTGTCCCCGTACTTTTCTCTCTCTATTCGAGTTCTACTTATTTTGTGTTGCTCCAATCTGCCCGTCCGCCCACTTCAAGAAGCTGTTCGTACCCTATTCGGCGCACGGCCAGATTCATCGGACACAACAGTTGCCATATGCAATACCGTAGTCATTATATTTTTGATTATTATTGTAGGGTTTAGTTTGTAGTATTTAATTCAAATTTTGATTTAGACCTTTTATTTTTCATTAAGCTTTATTTTCTTATCATTTTATTATCTACTTGTATTAAAATTGTAACATGCCAACAATAATTCATATTGTTCTATTTCTAGCATCGTGTACATGGCAGAGGCATTGGAAAACTACTGGTTATGTTACTAATAAAACAGAATGATATATATAATTTTTATTATAAAACTTTCATTATGCATCGAATCTAAAAAAAAAGATTTAATATTTTAAATCTAACATATGCACTTTTATTAGCTATGCTAAACATTAGGGGGGAAATTTAAGAGAAATCAGAATATTGATTTAGAGGTCAACTTGTTGGACAATTGTACGATCCTCTTAAGGGGACAATCAAGTTGTCACAAATTCGAACTAAATAGATCAATTTAAATAATTAATTATAATTTTTAAAAACTAAACTTTTAAATAAATTCAATAAATAATACTAAATTTTAAAATTCGGGTATAATAAACCAAATACACAATATCTAACAAATTAAAAATTTACACAAAATTTCATCGGACAATCATCCGGATCAAATAAATATGACCTACTCTATAATTATCGTAAGAGAGGTAATAATTTAATCACAAATCATGATACAATTGAAACTTATCAAATCGGACGAATAGTTGACAAATCCTGTTCTAACTCCTATAATGTGTATAAATCTTCTACTTTGAATAGATAAAATGAAAAACGTGAGACAAGCGTTCAACAAGTATCATATTTAAATAAAAAGAGTCCAATGAATCAGTGGATATGTCAAATGGATAAAATCTATTCAAATGACAAAATAAATCTAAATCGCCGATAAAATAAATCTAATGAAAATTCAAGATCCAAAATCTAAAATCTAATGGTAGTATCGTACTTAAATTAAATATCCAAATCTAAAAAAATATCCAAATTATAAAATAATCTTCAATCGGACGTGTATATATATAAATATATATAAACAAAATGAAAGTAATTCGGACCAATTTCAATAGGCAAATAGCGAATTCTAAAATCCAATCCAAGTCGAAGTCTAAGTCCAAGCTGAGTCCAAGTTCGAGTCCAAATTCAAGGCCCGATCAGCTTGTGGTTTAGGGCAAAATCCGATAACCGGATGATCTAATAGTATGCATAAAAGCTGAAACAGTACCGTGACAAATAGTCCAAGGGTCCGGATTAAAACATATAATCAAATCATTTGTGCGAGACATACCAAGGCCCAATTGTGGATAAAAATCGACGAATCTCAAATCCAAGTATAAATATTCATATCCAAATTAAAATCCAATACAAATCAATATAGAAATAAAAACATTCATTAAATTTGAATTTTGATTACTTAAAGACTAACTTGACAAAGAGTTACACATTTCGGTAACCTTAGGCCAAATCAAATGCAAATTAGGCCAGTATGAATGACCATCCATATACTCTATACCCATGGAAAAGGTTGTTCACTATTATTTATCATCCATAACTTTGGGTGCAATTCTTAAACTTGCCAGATACATTAGAATGTCCAAATATATTATAAAGTCAAATTAAATCATTCAAGGGGAAAGGGTCACTATTCAAAACCTTTTCTACCGGTAGAAAGAGATTTTCAAATAAATCTCCCCGTCAGGAGCTGATCAGAATGTCCAATATCTAAATCCAAATGTAACGATCACAACCCGGCACATACATGTGATTGCACAGCTTATACAAGGTTTCATACTCATTTTCATACAAATATACTGATATAAAAATATATAATATACAATAATTTTTTTGGCTTTTAGAAAAATATCAAATCCAGTAAAATCATAAAATTAGTACCAAAAACCTCCAAATTATCGAATGAACTACATATACATGTCCAGAATAAACAAATTAAGTGTATAAAAATACATGCATATTAGTAAAAATTCTAAACAGTATTCAAAATATATCAGATATCAAATTAGACCAAGAAAAGGGATTACACATACTTGCCTCAACTTCATAATTCATAGATCTGAAGAAATTATGCGCCGAGGTACCCGAGTCGGGCCCTCTCTCTGCTGGCGTGCATCCCATCTCTCTCCTCCCTTTCTCTTCGTGCGCCTTTGTTCTCTCTCTGCGTTCCTCCTCCGCCAACGGTAGCCCTGGCACCGGTGGTGACCGTGACCGTGACCACAGTGGCAGCAACGCAGCAACGGCACGGCGGTGGATGGCGGCGCATGCAGGCCGTCATTCCTCCTCTCTCCATCACGTCTTTATCACAAAATCCACCAAAATTTCAGCCGATTTTCGTATTATACATATATGCAACCCAATAATCAATATCTATAAAGAGAATGGAAGGATTTACTTGTATTGATTTTACTGATTTCCTTTAGTAATGGCGGCAAATGAACTGCGGCCGTTTAAGCTTTGGTTTGAGATTCCTTCCTCTACTCACACTGGAGGACAAAACGGAGGATAGCTTCACGGAAAGGGTTTCACCAGCTTTTATTTTCGGCGTTGGGACCTCCGGTGACTACAACGATGACAGCCTGCGCCAATCTCCCTCTCTCTCCTCTCTTCTCCCATCTCTTTCCCCGAAACCCTTCTTCTGATTCCTTTATCTTTTTTTTTGTTATTATTATCATTATTATTATTATAGTCAATTATTTTTATTCCAAAACCCAAATCAACACTCAAGAAACAGTATGGGCACATCTCGAACGCCAATTCAACTGATCCAAATATCATTCTAAATTTTATAATATTAAATTAATTTTTACTATATCCAAATTATCCAAAATTATAATTAATATTAAATCAATCCAAATAAAGATATGTGATATTACACAGGCCTCCCATTTAGATAGTTCTTGTAGTTTGGTTATCACATTTGGATAGATATCTAACTGTATGATATCACATATAGTGTATCCATCCTAAAAATTTGTACAATTTCCTCATAAATCCGTACCAATTCTTTGAATTATTGGCGCTAAATTAACATGAAAATAGCAACACAGTTATAGAAATTTTGCATGAAGGGGAATTCGTCGATTTCTTTAAGGTGTGATCAAATGTCTAAGTTAGCATAACTTATAATTTAAATATGAGAGAAAATGATGTTGTCACTATTAGGATATACAGCAGTCGGTTTGAATGAATCAAGAGGTTAAGATGAGCAATTATAATGATACACAACAAACAAATAATAATCACAAAATTAAAGAGATAAGATATAAATAATTTTATATAGAAAGTTCTCTTTTAAATAAGAGAAAAAAATTATGGAACTGTACGTCGATAAATCTTCATATGCAAAATCAATTATAAAAATTTTAAACATAAAAACTTGACTCATTATATCAAATGAACCCGAGTAACAGCAATAAATGCAAAAGAAATCTTGAGAGCAAAAAAAAAAAAAAACATTCTTCTTTCTTATATTTACTATTTCTCACTGGCAACACTCACCGGTATCTAATTGTTTTATAAGTAGTCTCTATCTCTTAATTGCACACTCTTTTATAAACACTAAAAGAAGTTTTGCGTAATTTTCATTGTGAGCCACTAAGACCGGCAGTTGGTCATCCTTCAGTATAAGCAGTCCAATTCTTCTTTAAATTCAGCAGTTTGGTCACCTTTCAAACTCAATAGTCGCTGCCCTTCGACAATGGCATTGACATTGGGTCACCCTTTGGTATCTGCGATCCAACTGGTGACCCCTTGACTAGGCAGTCTGGCTGGTTGCCCTTCGGTTTCGGCACCTAGTTGCCCTTCGATCACCTGTTGTGCATGCGAACACAATAATATTCCGCATCAATATTATACCCATGTGAGTGTTCGACTAAAATTCTAAAAAATTAGTCAATCGGATAAGAACTCATACGAAAATGACCCATATCCCAATAATCTTTAGATTTGAAAAGTGTGAAAGCCGCTTGGAGAAGCGTTGCTTATAAGAGAGTGACCTCGTGGTATCTTGTATATATGTTCAAGCGCATTGGCTCAAAGAAACAACCTCATACGGTGTATCTAGCTTATTATGCCCTATGGGCAAATAGAAAAATTAGAGACAGTATACCTAGAATGGTGTGTGGCTCTTACTTAAAGATAAAAAAAAAATCTAACTATTATATCATGTCTATGACCCCAAATCATAAAAAATATGACATAAATAAAATCCAACTCAAAATATTAAATGACAATCATACAATAAATACTGTTAAATAAATTTAATATAAAAAAGACCGAATCATAAGGATAGATGGTCCCATTTTAAAAGTAGCATTAAGTCAATTTATTAGCTCAATGATAATAAATAAGAAAAAGTATCAACTTTTAAAACCAATCATATCAATTACATATTATACACAATTTGAAGGCCCTTGACCACAATTATATACAAACCAATAATTAATTAACTATTTATAGTATGACCAACTGGTTATAAATCCATTAATAAATAAAAATATCTTAAAATAACTTTTCTAGAAATGATCTTCCAACTATAATCATACAACAGATACAAATCTGTTAATCTAAAAGATTAAAAAATATGATAATAATGAATATAAAATTTAACAAAGTATATATAATTTATATATGTCGATATATATACATAAAATATGAAGAATGACAACGATAATCAAATACCGATGTGTCAAAAATAATAATATATAAAATATAACAACTAATAATCCATGATAATCTTACTAATAATGGTTGAATATTAAATATTTGGCTATAATTGCTTTCCCGTAACATAAATCATATGCTATTATTCAAGACTTGTAAGTGAGCGAATAATATATTATTTTCTTTTAATGAGGTCAAATGTTACTTTTCGAGTTCGTGGATACGATGTTCGGCCTTCTATTGTAAATATTATGCAAAAATATGTATAAATATATCACATCAATATTCTATAATAATTTTTATTTATTTAAAAAACTATATACTAGATAATAATATACAAGTTTTTTAACTTTGGAGAGCAAATAATAATTACAAATTGAAATTATAATATTTTGTCAAATACTTGTATAAAACGACATACAAAGTTAAATACTTAAAAATTTTAAAGTTTTTTGACAAATTTTATAATGTATATATAAGATTTCAAATCTCATATAAATGAGCAAAATCAACATATATGCTAAAATAAATGAAATAAAAGTAATAAAAGACAACATGCATGTAAGTATAGAAGAAATAATGAGAGATTCTTACAACAAATGAAAAATAAATTTATATATATTTATCTTAAATCGAATATTACTAAAGAATAGGCTTAATACACCGGTCAAGCGCCGATTAGGTACAAAAACAAAACATATGCACGCATGAGCGCTTATTTTCCATGCACGAATGATGCTTATTTTGCTAACCTACGTATGAGCACATCTTTTTCACGCACAAGTGTTACTTATTCTATTAACCAACACATAAGCGTTACACTTGCACAGTTCAGACATTGATTAATTTTCTTCACATACTTATTTTAAATCTGAACACAAAATAAATATGAATAACTCATACAATTTATTTGATTACTAAAGTCATAAAATATAAATTAGGAGTCTAGTATTACACATTATCTCCATTATATCTTATAATTTGAGAATCTGGACCAATTATTGTCTAATTAGTTATGCCATAGTCTTTTTTTATTTCAATGATTGTTGAAGTATTCTCTTAATTGATCAATATTTTTATGCAAGAGTTTCACAATTACATTACATATGCTATAAAAGACAAGCTAGTATCCATTTGAGTAATTGAATTACTTAGCTAAATAGCTCGGGCTAAGCCTGAGATATATTATACTGAGTTGAAGGGTTGTTCTAAACTAAGTCCTAAAAAAAGTCAATCAAGGTCTCCAATAGAGATGATGTTATTGTGATGGGCTTTGTTAGTACAAGGTATGGGGCGATACATCTCCGATTCCTTATGATAAAGTTTATCATTTGTCTTAATTTAATTAGTCTAATTATTGTCTCAGATTATTTCCACATCTTGAGGCCTGAAATAAAGTTTACAAGTTCTAAAATTTTCTCAAAGTACCATTTTTTGAACGTTGAATATGATCCCACAATCAAAGGTTGACAGACAACTTGTATTAAAATGTCAACTCATATTATATAACCTGAAATGTCATATAATTAAAGTTAGTATTTAAAATGGTCTAATCAATAATAAAAGACCGAAATACGGAATAAAATGAAAGAATCACCAATTTTCCGCCATTTACTTGCTCTGTTTTCGGCTCCTCTGTTTCATGGTTTCAAAGCTTCCAAGCCCTATATCTCTACTTCAATGGTGTATTTTCAGGGAGAAGACTTAGGAACAAAATCGAGTTCACCTCTATTTATCAGATAATTTCATCAATTATCTATTGTGGAGACGTTACCGTACAAATTAATGGAGAATAATTGTGAAGCGTTATCAACAACAAACATGGGCTACTAATCGTTCAGTTTTCATTCAGCGTTGAAATTGAACCGTTAATATTCTCCCACTTGGTTCATATTTTACTTGATATGATAACCAAACCCATCAATTCTCAAACTTAAAGAAATAAATATATAAATCATGACGATCAGTCTTCTGTTAAAGAGTAGTATCATCTATGTATTATAATATATTACATTTCTCAGAACATATTCGAATACGATAATATTATTTTATTAATAAACATTATATTTATTCTTTGTCCAATAATTGATGATATTTTTAAAATAATCAACTAATATATATATAAAATTTTGAGAAATATTACAAATAAATAAAAATTTTATTAAATATCATTATCTATACAATAAAAATTATATAATAAAACTTAATCACATTCTAGTTATATAATTGTTGAACCTCAATAGTGGCGTTCTTTTTTGTCAAAGGATTAGTGATCATTAATTTAGTGCTAATATATTCAATAATAATTTTTTTTCCTTTAATGCGCTCCTTTATGGCTAAAAATTGAATGTTGATATATTTATTTTCACTACTATTTTTATTATTTTTAACCAGAAAAATAGTAACTAAATTGTCGTAATATATCTTTAATGGCCTTGAGATAGAATCCACCACTCTAAACCCAGATATAAAATTTCTCATCCAAACACTATACTTTATAGCCTCAAAATAAATAATGAACTCGACTTCCATAGTAGAAGTAGTAATCAGGGTATACTTTGCACTCTACCAAGATACAGCTCTACCGATAAATATAAATATATAACCATATATTGATTTACGTCAATCAACACATCCAACGAAGCCTGAATTTGAGTAATCAATATTTCTAAATTGTCAGTTTGTCTATATGTAAGCATGTAGTCTTTGATATATTAGAGATACATCATCACTTTCTTAGCAGCTTTTCAGTGATCCATACCTGGATTACTCTGAAATCTTTCTAACATTTCAACTGTAAAAGCGATGTTAGGCCTTGTACATACATGAGCATATATTAAATTTTCAACAGTGGAAGCAAATGGAATGTTTTTCATTTGTTCCCATTCAAAATTATTTTTCGCGTATTGGTTCAAATTAAACCTATTACCCTTCACAATGTGTGCCACATTTGGTGAATAATCTTTCATCCGAAATCTCTATAAAATTTTATTGATATAGGTCTCTTGAGACAAATCTAAAATACTTCATAGTTTGTCTCGTTGTATCTTAATGTCAATGATACAAGATGTATCGCCTATATCTTTTATTTTAAAATTATCAGAGAGAAATTATTTCACTTCATACAATAAACCTTTATCATCGGATGTAAGTAAAATATCATCCACATATAAAATAAAAAAAAATCTTATTCTCACTTACTTTCTGGTATACATATTGATTCAAAATAATTTCTTCAAAATCAAATAAAGAGATAACATCATTAAATTTTAAATACCATTGACGGGAGTCTTATTTCAATCAATATATAAATTTCTTGAGTTTACATACTAATTACCCACCATCACTAGAGGAGAATCCTTCTAGTTATTTCATATAAACCTTTCCCTGTAGGTCAACATTTAAAAATACTATTTTTATATCCATTTGTTATAATTTCATATCAAAATGAGTAACTAATGCCAAAATAATACAAAGAGAATCTTTCTTAGATATAGGAGAAAAAATATCCGTGTAATCAATTCTTTCTTTATAAGCATATCTTTTAGTAACGAGTCTTATTTTATATCTGTTGATATTACCTAATGAATCTTTCTTTATCTTAAAGATCGATTTACATTCTATTACTTTTATCCCTTTAGGTAACTCAATAAGATCTCAATTTTTATTACAACTCATAAAATTTATCTCTTCATTCATGGTATTGTACCATAATTCTGATTCATTATAACTCATAACTTATAAAAATATTTCAGAATTATTTTTAACTTTAATATTGTAATCAAACTACTATAGATATACAATCTAATCACTAGGGATTGTTAATCTTCTCATTCTAGTAGATCTTTTTAATATTGCATTATCATTCTCAATAGAAGTATATTATACAACTATTTTAGGTAAATCCTAAATATTATGGTTAATTAGAATAGTATCAATATTTTATGGAATGATATTGATTGGTTATTCAATACCAATTTGATCTTGAGGAGTATTGTGTATAACAATCAACTTGTCATATGAAGTGAAAGATTAAAAATCCAAATGATCATATTAGAAATTATATTTCTAGATCGTTTGCTCCCACTCATTAAGTTATTCTCAAAAAATTTTACATTTCTTGATTTTACACTTCTAGTGCAGTGAGATGAATAGTAAAATCTATATTCTTTGGACCGTTCAACATATCCAGTAAAATACCCACTGATGGTCCTTGAATTTAACTTCTTCTCATGCAAATTATAAACTCTTATTTCAGACGGGTATCCCTATACGCATACATGTCACAAACTCGGTTTCTAATCTTTTCATAACTTAAAAGGAGTTTTTGGAACAGTTTTCGTTGAAATCCGATTTAACATATACACTGTTATTTTAAGAGTTTTAATCCACAAGAATTTTGAAAGATTAGAGTTGCTAAGCATACTGCGCACCATGTCCAATAACATTCGATTTCTTCTTTCGATTACACCATTTTAGTTTGGAGAATCAGGCATAGTATATTGGGTAACAATCCCACGTTCTTGAAGAAACTTTACAAATGGACCAGACATTTATCTATTTTCAGTATATCTTTCATAATATTTTTCACCTCTATCTGATCTCATAATTTTAATTTAGTTTTCACATTATTTCTATAATTCTACTTTAAATAATTTAAAAGTATTTTAAATTTTATTCTCATTATGAAGCATGTAAAGATATATATATTATAAAAAATTATTAATAAAGGTGATAAAATATTTTAGGCCATATGAGTCAACACCAGGAATATAAATATCTGTATGTATGATTTTTAAAATGTCTAAACTCCTCTTGGTATTTTTCTTAATTTTGTTGTTCAGTTTTTCACATAAGTCTTAAAATTAGTAAAATTTAGAGTATTAAGTACTCCATCATTTTTTAATTTTTTAATTCTTTCAATAGAGTTATGATCTAATATCTTATACCATAACATAGAGAAATATTCATTCACAACACATCGCTTAATGCCAACATCAACATGTATAGTATTATAAGAGGTATTATTTTATAAATTTAAATAATAAAGACTATCAGACATTGTACTATTTCTAACAATATCAGACTTATAATATAAATTAAAAGATGGGTCTGAAAATGTATTAGAACATTTGAAAGGTACAAGTCTTGAAATTGATATCAAATTTTTAGAAAAATTTAAAATATAAAAGATCTTTTTCAAATTCAAAATAAATCCACTACTCAAAATGGAATTACATATTTCCATTACTTTCACATGTGAACGCATGTTATTTTCGGAGAAGATACTTTATTCGCTACCAATTGGCTTTCTTAGGTTTTATAAACCCTGTAAGAAATTTAAAATATGGATTGTAAAATCAGAATCAATTCACCATGTGTTATAAAAAAAATTAACCATATTAAATTCATAACATACAAAAGAGGATAGATTACCTTTCTTCTCAAGCCAATTTTAGTATTTGACACAATTCTTCTTGACGTGTTTCTTCTTTATACAGAAGAAGCACTTGGATTCTTTCTTAATATCAGATTGATGAGATATTTTACCTTTTTTTTCTTTTTAGTTTGAGTTTTAATATTTTTTCTTTAACCATAAATGCACTTTCACTTTATTTTATCATAACAATTTCTTCATCTTGAATACACATGGTCATAAATTTTTTGATTGACTATTTATCCTTATGTGTATTGTAAGAGATTTTAAAGGATCCATATTGTGGTGGAAGCGTATTCAAAATATAGTGTACAATAAAAGATTCAAATATATCTATATCAAGATTTTTAAGTTGAGCCACTATATCCCTCATTTGTATAATATGTTCACGCACACTCTTAAAATTAGTGAGTCTTAAAGATAAAAATTCCATAATTAGGGTGCTAACGAGTATTTTATCTGAAGTTTTAAATCGTTCATCGATAGCATTCAGTAAATCCCGCACTTTATTATATTGATCGACAGAACTACAAATTCTAACAAAAATTTTAGTATTTATGAACATCAAATTAAGCCGATTAGATCGCTTTTATTGTTAATAAAGAGTTACATCAATCAGAGTGTTGGTTTTAATAAGAGCGGGTGGTTCATTTTTCCTTATAACATAATCTATATCAATCTACCCTAAATGAAGAAGAATTTTCTCATTCCAAACTTTATAGTTATCATCTTTTAGTTTAAAAATTTTATATTTAATATCAAAAAGATTAACAGATTGTACAACTGTATAAAAATAAAAATATATGTTTAATAAATAATAAATGAGGCTAACAAATAAATATATAATATTTTATCAATATAAAATATACATCATGAATCAATGATATAAAAATTATCCATGGGCTAAATTTTTAATTCAAATAGATTCATGTCTAAATTTTATGATAAAACTATAAAATTATATTCTAATTCTTAATCCTTATGGGCAAATTAAGAAAAATAATT
Source organism: Nepenthes gracilis (assembly GCA_033239525.1). Classification (NCBI taxonomy): domain Eukaryota; kingdom Viridiplantae; phylum Streptophyta; class Magnoliopsida; order Caryophyllales; family Nepenthaceae; genus Nepenthes; species Nepenthes gracilis. The sequence goes on from BSYO01000031.1 coordinate 13,496,781, forward strand.
TAATATTTTATCCTAATTAATCAATTTAATATAATAAAATTTTCTATGAGATAAATTTTATTATATTAAAAATAATTAGTCATAATTAATATTTTTATATTATATGTGATAATAAAATATAATTTTATTAATTAAAAATATCATAATTAATTTCTAATTAATTAAATTATATTAATTATTGGACATTGTATACATTTATATATAATTACATTTTTAACCATTATATAACTAATTTTATATATAATAATAAATATAATTATATATATATACATAATTATATATACATATTATAAAAATAATAATACATTTTATACTATAAAGGGAATAAAAGCCCTTCGCTATTGATAAGCGCACAACCGCAGCGTAACGGTGAAGCTACTTCATCAACGCTGGAGATCCCGGAATCAAGTTCGAGCACCTATGCACATGTAGTGCGTCCACAGTTATTTTTCTATATTTTGCTACAGAATGGGTCACACACGCGTGTGGGCTGCACCTAAGGCCTAGGTTTCGAACGCGCAAAGTTTGGGCTTGCGCACGAAACGACACAAATTACATTAATTTTTTTTATTGTAGCACTGTAGCAGTAGCAAAATGACGCCGTTTACTACAACATTACCGTAGCAAAATGGCGCCGTTTGAATCGTCGTCTACCTCTGGCGAGACTCACCCAGACCCGATTTCACCCGATGAAAACTCCACTGATTTTTACACCAAAATTAATGTAAAATATATGAAAATGTTGGAAATCAAAATGTTTAATGATTTTCGATATTTGTTTTCATCAAATCATTACAAAAATGAAAACTTTAAAAATTTTTAAAATCAAAAAAACGGAATAAAACGAAAGAATTACCAACCTCCCGCCATTTGCCTACTCTATTTTCGACTCCTCTATTTTACGGTTTTGAAACTTTCAAACCCTATATATCTCTGCGTCTGTGGTGTATTTTCAGAGAAAAGGCTTAGGGACAAAATCGAATTCACTTCTATTTATCAGATAATTTCATCAATTATTTGTTATGGAGGCGTTACCGTATAAATTAATAGATAATAATGGAGAGTAATTGTGAAGCATCATCAACAACAAATATGGGCCACTAATCGTTCAATTTTCATTCAACTTTGAAACTAAACTGTTAACACAAGTGACTCTAAGAATTGACAATAATCTGATCCTAAATATTTGTAAGGGTAAATATCTTATCAATATTATAGTACTTATAAAATTATGATTCAACTAAACTATTAAAAAGATAATTAATATTTGATATACATGGCCAATGAAAACGTTACAGCTTTTATTGGGGTATAGTACAACATTCAATCATTTTGACTCCTCATTCAAATTTTTTTGAACAATTTTTCATCAACCTTCTTAACCAGCAAGTGTATTCCAAATTAGCTAATTTAAAGGGGGTTAGTAAAAAAAAAAAATAAAATAAGCCAATTATTTAATAAGGTACCTAAATTTTTTCATAATCAAATATACAATTTATCTTAAAATATGCTGGAATGACTATGATAAAAATTTTAGATATAAGGCTATGAATTTTTATAATATTCAAACAAAGGTTTTATTTTTTTTCAACTCTTAATCTATAATGCACTATAAAAAAATATACTCAAATCATACTAATTCACATTGATCAAGGATTAGTAGAGTCTTACTAATAAATAAGTAAATAATTAAAATCAGAGTTATATTTATTTTTACATAATCAAAGGTCTTATACTATTATTTACTCTATAAATAGAGTCAAATTTTACTTTTATTTGGCAGATAATAAGTTTGAATATCGATTACCACTATAATATATTAAAACATATCATAATATTTTACCGCTGATTTTTTATAATGGTTCATACGTAATTAAGAAAAAACTCTATACAAATATAAATAATTTTTTATATTTTCTCATATCGAAAAAAATATCTTTAATTCTTTCATAAATTATAAAATTTTCTTTTAAATTAGTTTAAATACTTGTCATACAATGCTTTAAATTCCTATAGAAACTTGAATATGCACATTTTTAGAACATGCAAAATGTTACATTATAAAATTTTTTAACAAGTAAATTATTTATAGTAATTTTAACATTTTATTTTAATTATCAAGTATGTAGGGATAATTCAAAGTAATTTTAAGACATATAAAGTATGCATTTAAAGATTTAGAATAAGTTAGAATATTATATACGAAAATCAAAACATGTGAAGATTTTAAATTAAATTTCAAAATATGCATGAGTGAAAAGTGTAGTGAACTTGCTTGTTAACACAGTAGATGGAAATGTAGGAAATAAACTCCATAAAATTTATAAAGAATGGGAATGAGTGTCCATATATATAGGATACAAACAGTTTAACTATAAAAATATGACATGTATAAATATTTAAAATAATTAATACTTAATAGAGTAGAAAACAATTAGCAGCAAAAGAAAGATATTAAGGATCACTTGTCGTACTTTCAATTTCATCAAAAATCTTCATTGGATTTACTTTAAATGTCTTCCTCTAACTTTTTCTCTCTCATTACTTTTTCTTCTCCTCCTCTTCTTCTCTTTCTTCTCTAAAAAATCTAACAAAAAATAACTGAAAATTTGTTGGACCTAACTTTTATAATATATTAACATACATGCTTTCATCAAATGTATATCAGGCGCCGCGGCAAAACACTGTGGCTCACTCACTTTAGGTGTGTTTCAAGTGTGATGATTTGCTAAAAGTGCACATGAATATTCCTCAAATACGTATCAGGTGTTGACAATCGTCAAAAGTGCACTGAATTTCAATTAGATATTTTTCAAGCGTGACCTCTCTACTCGTAACACACAGGTGCACGTGTTGGGTGTCGATCAAGCCTCGTTCAATCTAATGTGACCCAATTTAAAATTAACTTATGACTCTATTTTTCATTTAGCTTTAATTTTTTCTTTTTAACTTAATTGTAAACAAATTTATAATTTTAAAACCCGTACTTTATAAAATAAGTTACACCCATTAATTTTATTAGACCGATAGATTTCACACCACCACTAATACTACTAGCTAGCGAGTACTAGTAACTGTTTTGATTTATATTATAAGTTATTTCCGTATAAATTAATTTTGTCTATTTATAATCATAAAGAGCTTGTTTTTATCAGTTTTTCATTCTACGCCGACTCAAATAACATACAATAATTATAAAATAGATAGAAAAGAGTAATTATCCCTGCATTTTTTTATTATTTACCTCTAAAGTACGTAATATATTTTAAATGTATAATTTGATTGATATATTTTAAAAAATATAATTTGATTTATATTTTTAAAAAAGGCATAATATATAATAAGGGTACGATATTCTGATATTATATATTATTCATTTTTCGTAGTTAAAAGGCAAGCAACAAGGATACAGGGAATCCCAAGGGGGTATCTTTTCAGTCATTTTCGCTGTGGCCCCAAATATTCAGTCACACGTTGGCTCTCTATCTCTCCCTCTCCTACTTCCCCACCCCTCCTCTGAAGATCGACGGCGCCGAATTCCCCGAATTCAATTGGCTGTGGAGAGAGAGCGAGAGAGCGGTAAGGAATTTGAGGTCCAAGGCCCAGGATCCCCTTCATCTGGTTGGCCTCTCATCCACGTCCATTCTTTCTTGTTTCGTTTGTCCTGTACTCATTCTCTCTTGTGGCTCTAGATTCATGAAGCGTTAGCACAAAAATCCTTTTTCCCTAATCGATTTATTCCCTAATTTCGTTCTTCATACTTTCCATTGCCATTGTTGAGCTGTTATTGGTAGCTGTGCATTGCTTTTTTTTTTTTTTTACTAAGAGTGGGACTGTATGATTTTTTTTTCTTTTTTGGAAGGGCCGGTACTGTAATTGTGTTCAATATCTGTTGATATGTTTCTGATTGGTGTTCATCTTTTGATGAATGTAATTTTGGTTTCAGATGGTTTCTGGTTGAGCAGTGGCAGTCGCTAGGAGAGTTTCTGCTCCGGTTCCAAATTTTCATCGTCCCTTCTTTACTCATTTCATCCTAAACCATTTCTGGTAAGAATTATCCCTCTCCTCCCCGCAAAATCAAGCGCCTCATTTCATTTTAAATTGATTTTGATGTTGAGTGTGAATTCGTAGGTTCAAATGTTATAGCACTTGTTCATCGGTTTTGCTCTTTAACTTGATTTGCCTGTCAAATGCCTGATGATGTTGGGCCGTCTGCCCGCGTATGTTTTCTATTTACGGGCTTAACTTTGACGCAACGGGAGAGTTATCAATGTATAACTCTGCCTGCCTTTTTTTTTTTTTATGTTAATGGTAAAACTGCCTATTATATGGTGTTTATTCACAATATATATACCATAGATTCAAAAGAAATCTGACTCTTTTTAAACTTCATACGAGAGTTTTATATATCAAAGTGTCCTATGGTTTGGCTGGTCGACACCAGACCAGACTGGTCTAGAAGCATGGGCAGTTTTTTTTTTTAATTCAGCTAAGCCCGAGCTCTATTTGATGACATTTCGACACAGGCATCAGGGAAATTTGCATTGTAGAAGTAAAAGAACTCTTATTTCACCCTCATCTTCTTAGCAAAAATTTTCAGTTTTAAAATAAGTCTTAATAGTTATTCCAATTGTTACAACCCTGGCAGGCATAGGTAATAGTGATGATATCAAATATAAAACTTATCCGTAATAGTTATGATTCAATAACCAAAATCAGATTGAATATTATATTCTAACACTATAAGCAATATAATTAAATTTAAATTATAACGGTTACATGATTGGCTAAACTATCTTGATCTGGCATTGAATGAATATTATATCCACTCAATCTATAAACCACTACAATGAAAGACATCTAATCAAAATACCCAATATATAACAACAACAAAACCGTATATAATTTCATTCTGGCTCACAGGTGCAAAATCCCAAATCATGGAACTTAAAAGTACATAAATTCAGTATAGTACAAAAATCTAACAACCCACCATACTATCAATACAAACTAAACAAAACGTTGGGCCCAAGAAGCCTCTCCTCATACGTCTACCCAAATCAAAAGGCCGACAACTTCAATCATCTTGGGGTGCTATCATCTATGTCTCACAGGCGTTGATCGTCCGAGCTTTACAAAATCCCACTCAGTTTAGGCCACGAATCATTAAACGATCACTCCTTCCAAAGGAGGAGGATCGCCATCTTTGCCATAAAAGATAACGCTACCGAGACCGAAAACCCTAGTCCGAGAAATAGCCAAAACTACAAAAATCTCGTTTTAGTGATAAGTTCGCATACTCAATCAATACATCACTATCAATACAAACTAAACAAAAATCTTTAATCATCTTATGTCTATATTATGCAATAATCCATCGCCTTCTATTTTGAAAAGGGCTTAAAATAGTCATAAATCATGAACCTAATGCTCAATAAAGTATATATACATATAATATGTGTTACTAAATTAGATAGAATGATAGGAAATTATAAAATCCCATGCAAAATAAAAAAATGCTTCTAAATACATTCAAATTCATGATTCTATACAAACAGTCTAGAGTATGTGATGCATCCATATCAAACATGCATATTGTACGAAAACATCCGAATATCAAACATGTAATGCATCCATAAAACTTGGACTTCAAATAACTATATTGAAAACCTGCAAAAGCTTTAGAAGGACAAAACATTCCGGAACTTAAGATACAAAGCATATGAAAATATGAGAATCCAAATCATGTCAAAGCATACGAATCAAAGACCGGTGACTTGCACGCTGACCAATCAAAATGATAGCTTTGAAAAACGGAATACTTTTATTATCAGTAACCTGAGGCTGATACACTATTATTCAATACCTATAGGTGTGTTGTCTAAACACCACTTTCTTTTTTCACCAATGAATGATATGTGCGTTCTTCAACTGCGCATAATATATTAGAATATGTTTGAATGTAAGTTGTCAATTTACTTATAAAGGTTATCATTTGTCAAATAGAGGAATTTATAACAAATATAAAAAACTTTTTCCTTATCTAAAAAAATTACAAACTCATATTATATCATAAAATAGGGTCCTTATCAAAAGCTTGCATGAAAATAGCTTGCAAGATCCAATGCATAAATATTTCATGATTTTTTTCTTTATGATATTTTGATATAAAAACATAATTTTTTAAAATACTCAAATATTCAATGAAAACAAACAAAACCTCATAATATTCAATAAAAGCTAAGAAAATCTCAAAATGTTTAATAAAATAAATATGCATGCAATAGTATTTAAAAAATGGGTGTAAAGAGTAACATGAATGCATATTTAAATAAGGATCAGAGGTAAAATTTAAGAATTTAAACAAAAAACTAAGATTTGTGTTTAAATATATTTACTTTAAATATTAAATTTAGTAGATCTGATACAAAATGGCTCCATAATTTCTTTCCTTCTCCTTTTCTCTCTTCTTCTTCTTCTTCTCTCCCTTCTCTTTTTCTCTCTTCTCTCTCTTTTTTCATGCGCAAATGATGAAAATTAGGCAAAGGAGCATTTTTATACCCAATTAGCATAGAATTGATCAGGCGCACATTAGACGTCACTTTCCTACACAGTGCACACAATGCTGCATTAAGTGCACCTCAGACGCAATATATTATATTTAAAACATGCACGAGCGCCCCATATGTGCCCCTTAGGTGTGAACTTTGGTCAAAATTGCACATATATGCTACTTGTGCCGATCAATCACTAATTCTGTTTCTCTAAAATTTAATTTTTCTTAAATTTTTTATTATATAGTTATTTTCCATATCCACCCAATGCATAATAATGACGTCATAACATAAATTGGAAAATTGGATGTTATAAATATGAAGGGTGTGTAATGGTTTGAAGGAAAATCCAGTTTGTTATAGGACTCTAAAACTCGTGGAAATTCCATTATTGCCTATGGAGGTTCCTCCCTTGACAATAAAAAGGGATCATCTGGTTCCATTTTTGGTTTTACTGGATTTTGCTGGTGTGTAGAGAAGAGAACAGGAGAGGGAAACCCATTTCTGAAGCTTTCAAGATCCCCGAAGGAAGGATTAAGCTGACCAAATTCTTTTTTTGTGTTTGCTTAGACTAAGTGGGTAGATGAAAGCGAAAATAATACATTAGATAGTAAAAGCAATGAGCTTTTTTTTCCTTTTTGTGAACTTTTTTCCTCCTGCTTTTTAACTTAGCCCTATTGCTGGCTTCAGGAAACTTGTAGACCGACAGGCTAAATGATGACACAAATTCTGACATCATTTGAAGTCTTTATGCAAAACAATGAGAAATAATGCAGACTATTTCCTAAAAAATAGAGAAATATTGCAGATTTGAATCCTAAACAATGAGAAGTGGTTTGTAAAGATACTCAGACATTAACCTGATAAAATGACATTCTTTGGTTTTCCTGAGCTGGTTGGGGCCTTGTTTATGCTTTGGCCAGTGGAACAGAACTGAAGGCAATGTTTAATAATCAGGGCACATTATTTGATTATATTAACTTTTCTTCCATGGTTTTCTGCCGAGTAAAACAGGAAAATTTATTCAAAGGAAATTATTGTGGATTTGAAACTTCTGGAATTGATTCAAATTGCCTCCACGATAGATGATTTAAGACTTAGTGTGAGAAAAACTGAAGCTTAGTAGTTGGAAACGTTTATAAGATGTGGAAGCTGGATTTGATTTTGGCTGTATACGAGCACAAGGAGCTGTAGCAGGTAATCAGTCAGTTAGTTCTAGATGAGGCATCTTTGTAGTTGTTGCTTGTGACAGGAATAGAGTACCACCAGGTAAGTTGCAATGTAAACGTCAAGTTTAGTTTTTCTGCAAACATCACTTCTATCTGTAAATTTATTGGAAAATCAGTAGATGGAGTCCAGGATTGTGTAGAACTTACACCAATACATAGATGAAAATATTAGATGATATTTAATATATCGACTAATGTATATTGGTATTAGAAGGTCCTAATACTTAAAATATATCCCAATATATACCATATCGGTGGCATATCATGATTTATTAGCCAATGTAGCTGATATGTATTAGTCTTTTGTTTTTATTTTACTTCTCTCTTGATAGTTTAAATCTACACGTTTTTAATATATTCAAAATCCTAAATTTTCTAAAAAGTCTTAAACCCACATAATTTATAAAATATATATAGATAAAAGTTCGGATATCTTTTAATGATCTAAGAAGCTATCAATTTTCCTTATGATAAAATTGACTAAAGTTTCTCAAGTATGTAAATAGATGATTAAATATGGTCAAATTATAATATATAACCCGTTTTTGATGTGATGGTAAGAAAAAAAAAGTCCCTAGCATTCAATATCAATATATATTGCCTGATATAGTTTTAACTGTTACTGGTACCATTATTTTCATTTATCCTCCTATCTATAGTGGCTGTCACTTGAATTTTTTCTCTCCGGACTTGTTTGTTCACTGCTTTGGAAAAGTTTTCCTTTTTCAGTATCTTCTCTACGCAAAACATAGAGTTGTTTCCTGGAGCTTACCAGTTTATTGGCTGTCCATTTTTAGATGGGAGAAGTAGCAAAGGACCTAACAGCGGGCACTGTTGGAGGTGCTGCTCAGCTGATTGTCGGCCACCCCTTTGATACCATCAAGGTCAAGCTGCAAAGCCAGCCTGCTCCCCTTCCTGGGCAACCTCCCAAATACTCGGGAGCATTGGATGCAGTGAGGCAAACATTGGCTGCAGAAGGTCCGAGGGGTTTGTACAAAGGGATGGGAGTCCCACTTGCCACTGTGGCAGCATTTAACGCTGTCCTTTTCTCGGTGAGGGGGCAAATGGAAGCATTATTAAGGTCTGAACCTGGTGCTCCACTTTCTGTCAGCCAGCAGATTGTTTGTGGTGCTGGGGCCGGTGTTGCTGTCTCGTTTTTGGCCTGCCCAACAGAATTGATCAAGTGCAGGTAAGATAGCATCTGCTTCTATAGAACTTCTTTCTTTCTGAGTGGTTTGATGGGTTTAGTTTAAATCATTGTCATAGACTAAATATCAGTATTGTTGTTGGTATTAATATCAACTGTGTTTGTAACGGTATCAATTGTATTGGACAATACAAATGTAATTTTTTTAATGGATAAGAATAAACTGAATTGGGAGAAATATCAATTGATATATTGTTTATATTGGGTGAATCAAACTAATGTTTCGAATATCATGCACCATATTATGGTTTTGTCATGTTATCTAAAGATCCGATACTAATATATACCAATCGATATTTCATTCCATGGTTGTTGAAAAAACCAAAGGAAAACCTTATATGCTTTGATCAGGTATAATTTTAGAATTTCTTTCTATTGGGATTTTGAAATCCCATTCACAAAAACAATAATCACGCACTATAATAATGCAATATGTTTTTCCTTGGAAAACCTCTCCATGACTAAGAGTAAGAAAGCCACGGAGTTGTAGTCTACTCGTAAACCAAATAAAAAACTCTTATAAATTGCAACTTTTTGAAAGAGAAAAGCCACAAAAACTCCCTCAAACTCACACCCAAAAGACCATATTACACCCTTCTTTCAATTGCTCAATGCAGCTATTATTTGGTGTTTATAAGCTTCTAAGATGCTTATAGACTCACACAAATGCCCTATTAAAGTATTCAACCCCTTATAATATCTTTTCTCAACCAATATGGAACTCAACATTTACAACTATTCATTTTCGTATGAAACTTGCTTCCCTCGTTTGTTGGGCCGTGGACTCACCCAACACTTCCCTGTTGTGGAGCACAACAATCACACATGGTCATTGAAATTGCTATCTTTGTGCTAAAAACATCGAAGAAGCTAATAATTCCTCCCGGATTTGTCTCTACGGTAACAACAGGTTGCAAGCACAGAGTGCTCTTGCTAGTGCTGGGCCCGCTGCTGTCTTGGTGAAGTACAGGGGTCCGATGGATGTTGCCAGGCATGTTCTTTCTGAAGCGGGTGTGCGGGGCCTTTTCAAGGGCTTGGTTCCTACATTGGCTCGTGAAGTACCGGGCAATGCAGCAATGTTTGGTGTATACGAAGTGCTCAAGCAGTATTTTGCCGGAGGGAGGGACACTACGGGATTAGGAAGAGGCCCTTTGTTGGTGGCTGGGGGCTCAGCAGGAGCGGCCTTCTGGCTTTCTGTCTACCCGGCAGATGTGGTGAAGAGTGTTGTTCAGGTCGATGATTACAAGAAGCCGAAGTTCTTGGGGTCGATCGATGCCTTCAGAAAGACACTGGCAGCAGAGGGTGTCAAAGGCTTGTACAAAGGCTTTGGACCTGCGATGGCCCGTAGTGTGCCAGCTAATGCAGCTTGCTTCTTGGCTTATGAGGTGACAAGATCTACTTTGGGATGATATTCTTTGCGGTGCTGTGAAATTAACCAAATGTTGATAGTTTGATTCCCAAATTTAAGTTATTTTCAGTCTATTGAATTAGTCATTTTGCTTATGATCTTCAATTTGGAGTAAAGGTCAAAACATACTTATTATTCAGTATAGTTTCTTTTGCATAAAACTATTTTTACATAAATACGCTCTTGTAGTTGCTATTGATTATCTTTGTCTTAGTTTCATTTCATTCATTTGTATCTGACGTTAGACTTATGCCCTCAACATGTCTAATAATGGCTCTCCCAGTTTTGTTGTGTTCCAACCCAAGTTTCTATGTCTACTTTTCTCCTGCTGCTATCCAAGAAGTCACGGAGACTGACTTTATTGACTTTGGATGTCCGTGGAAAGATGCAATTTGCTAGTTGAAGGTGCTTTTTGAAATGATAGACCATTCTTATTAATGTTTCTCACGTAACTTTAAATTTTTCTTCAAGTTTAAACAACAATTTAAAAGGTGAAAAAATCGAGACATAAGAGTAGCAATTGGTTCTTAATATCATAGCTAACATGAGTTTGAATCTTATCCCAACTGAGAAAAATTACATTTTGGATTGGTTGTAAGTTGCCACTTTGGCATTAAGAGAACTGAAGACTTTTCAAAAAAGAGTGACAAGGGGGAAAAATCTGAATTAACTTTGCCACATTTCAAAGCAGCCCCTTTTGGTCACTGATTTTTTATTTTTTGAGTTTTTTTTATTCGATATTTTTTGACAAGGGGGAAAAATGACAAAGAAGCTGTTCTGGTAAAAGCAAAAATTGCTTTGTCGTTGCCATCTTGGCAGCCAACATAAAATGTCAATAAGAAGATCACCTCCATGTATGCCATAATAAATTGTGCAAGTAGAAAAGTAACGCAGCTCAGATTTTCACAAGAAAGACAGATCGTAAACCCATTAAACTAAATCCACTTCACCAAAAACCCAAAAAAAAAAAAAAAAAAAAAAGGCTGCAGTAGGGGAAAAAAAAAAATAGAGTTACTTTTTTGTTCTTTATTTTGTAGAGAATGAGGGAAAAGAAGGAATTTAATTCATACAGTCAATTTCACTTCGTAATAGTTTGCTTGTTATTGGCATCTTCTTCTTCTTCTAGAATGAAGTTCAAAATAATCTATGAAAAGGTTACAAACACAAACAACAGATCATAAATCTATTGCACCAGATCCGCTTCACAAAAAAGGGCTGGAGTAGGAAAAATAACAGAGTAGATTTTCCTTTCTTACTTTGGTAGTAAACAGAGCAAAAATAGAAGAGACAGTTTTACATAGCGTGACTCCGCTTAGTAGGACTCCAAGGTAGTGTTATTGTCATCATCTACTTATGGAATACATAGAGCCACTGCTCATGAACAAGCAACAGACGGTTAAAGGCTAAAACCCACAACAATTCATGACATGGCACATTAGACATATTCTGAATCAGCAATGCTCTTATTTTTCGTAAAAAACAAAAGATGAAATCAAAAGGCGGACTGAATAAAATAAAGCAACGATGTTCACTGTATTGCTTCCACAATAATCTTCAAATCAATGCAATCCTCAACTCCATTTTTCTGAGTGTGTAGCTCAGTCCATTTCTTCAGCTCAGAACCCTGCAGAATTTTCCTGGTACTCTATCCAATCCTTCCCAAAAAACATGCACAGCAGAATTTTCAGCTGCTACAGAAACACTCTCCTCAAAACCACCGTAATGTAAGAAATTATCGTACATTAGAGGTCATATGACTGCAGAAGTAACGTTCAAGAACGCCATCTAGCTACGATCGAAAGGCACACTACAGACCAGAAAAAGTATGTACTGACTCCCATCATCTTGGACTTGATAAGGCGAAAAATCCCGAAGGTGAAAGTGGAAATGCAATGGCGGGAGAAAGTGGAGACAGAAGGCCTGGACCCGAAATTCCCGACTGACTTGTAGGCGTCAATGGTGGAGGAAATTGATTCCGAGGTGAAAAGAGAGGATAAGGGGACATAGGGAGTGGAGACAACAAGTGAAGGAAATCGCTTGGTGAGGGCAAAGGGAATGGAGAGATAGGCGATGGAAGAACGGCAGGAGAATTTATTCTCATAGAAGGCCAAGGTTGAGTGGGTGGATTAGGAAGCAGACCCGAAGATGGCATTTGGGCTGGGACTTGCCCTCGAACTTGACTCGGAATTGATGTCATCGGTCTATGCCCGGCATCATTAATACAGCTTTGAAATTGCTGCATATAAACCGAAGTAGGAGACAATGACGGATTCATCCAAGCTGAATCAGTAGGCATCAATGGCTGCATTGCTCGGGGTGAAGGTTGACTGAACTGGGATGGCGGTACGGCAAAGTTATTTCTATGGGGAACTTGTGTCGGGGCCATAGCCATAGCCTGTGCAGAGAATGGGACAGGTCCTTGAGAGGGCATGGGCCGCAAGGAAGGACGGTGAATAGGGATTAATGGAGGCGGTCTAATCTTCTGCAACCGCATACTCGATGGTTTAGGAGCATTATTGGGTGGCGGCCTCGGCAAAGGTTCGTGTGAAGGTGATCCAGTCAGTTGCTGAACAATAGTCCTAAAATCATTCTTGTGAATATTGTATATTTGAGAATAAGGTTGCAGCCTTGTGGTGGCGTTAGTGTTGCTACTACTAACAAAATTTGGTTGGTGTAATGGACTCTTTCTAATGTTCTTGCCCATCTTGTTCACACCCAAGTTTTCGCTTGGTCTTTTCTTGCTCTCCATCTACAGAAATTCAACCAAAATTCAACTAACCAATAAGATTCAATCTTTTCTTGACCACCCACATAAATTCAAGGCAAAACTCTTCCAGAGTGTAACAAAAATTCCCAGATGTTCAAACTACAAAGCTCAGTCATCACCATGTATTCCCAACAAAAGAACAATCGTCCAAAAGAAATGAGATTTGATAGGGAGAAAACCGTAGGGAATTCGTGCAGAAGCGAAAGTTGCAGCCAGCTTAAGTTAGAGCCCCAACCTCAAGCTGAAAATCACATATGATCCTCGAATTGAAGAAACAAATTGCTTCGAGAACTGATGAACCATTCAGATTAATCAGGAAACGAGGCAAATAATAACCCGAAATGGTCGCAGAATTAAAACCCACGTTCGCTGAGAGATAAATCGCGTGAGAAGGCCAAAGAGACAGCGACAACAGAGAACACGCCGATTCGGAAGATCCCAGATTTGCGAAACGCCTCTTTGGTTTCTCTGTTTTCTTTGATTCTCAGTCCGAGGAAAGGAACAGTAATACCCCGATGGAATTCCTTACCCGTGACGTTGACCCTGAAACTATAATGAAATTAAGCCTAAATGGAAGAAGACGACGACGATGATCGAAATCCCTTACGTTTGTTTCGGGTCGAAAAGGGAAGGTTAGGTAATGCTACATTTGGGGGAATTGAAATCCGCAATTAGCCTAAATGGCAACGCAACACTTGGGCTATGTGTATAAAATTAGCCTACTTATAATAATTTTACAATTTATTCATTCTCTCTATTAGTATAAAATTTAACAAAATAAAAATTAAAAATGGGTCGTGCATATGAATACATAAAAATTAATAAATGGGTTTTATTATAATCTCTATAAACACTGTAGTTTTTTTTCTAATAATTGAGATTTATACTTATAGTATAAAAAATTAAGGTTAAAATAATATATTAAAAGAGTTTTAATCTTTACTAATTATCACCCTTAAGATGATCTTAATTATTAAAAAATTAAAAAAAATTATTATAATAAGATATTTCCAAATATTTGTAAGATTTATAATGTTCTGCAAAATAATCATTATCTAAATATTGTGGTTGCACTACACTATTTTTGAATTACTGTCATCATGATTATTATAATCTTATTAGACTACAGCTTTCAATACTACCACCATTATCGCCGTTCTCACGCAATGATGGAGCTTGAAGCAGCCCCTGCTTCGACCATTTTGGCCGTTGATTTTCCCTTGCTTTTCCATCTTGTTTGCCCGTTCTGCTTCTTCTCTTTTGAATGTGTTGTTTGGAATTTATGATATTTTCTTATTTTTTGGATCATATCTATTTTTCTTCACACTTTTTTTTTTTTTAAATTTTATGAATCCAATGATTGGTATTTTCACATGTAAAAATATCAAAATATTTAATAGCTAACCTAAATAATTTTGCTCAATGCCCATTAAATTTATAATATAATTCATATTTTCTCATATATTTTTTTTTGAATCCAATTGCTTGTGTTTGTGAAACCGCCAAGCAGCCCATTATCCCTATTCTCACAACCATGATTGGGATAGGGGATCAACAAATTATTATTAGTATACATCTAGGATATGAATTATCATATGGATAAGAGAGTCAGATAGTACATCTAGTATATTCTAGCCTCCTACGCAGATGTATTTGCCACTCCTCATGGGTTACCTCCTCAACGTGCAACAGATCATCAAATTCCCCTTCGGCCCCAGACCCAACCGGTGAATGTCAAACCTTGTCGTTACCCTCAATTCCAAAAGATGAAAATGGAAAAGTTGGTTTGGGAAATGCTAGATGACGGAATCATCCACCCTAACACATGCCCCTTCTCCTCACCGGTCCTGTTGGTTAAAAAAAGGACGGCAGTTGGCGATTTTGTGTCGACTATCGTGCTCTTAATGCAATCACTATTAAGGACTGATTTCCCATATCCACGGTGGATGGACTGCTAGACGAATTGCACGAGGCATAATTTTTTTCCCAGCTGGACCTATGCACAGGCCATTTCCAACTTTGGGTCCACGCAGACAACATGCACAAAATAGCTTTCCAAACTCACGAGGGGCACTATGAGTTATTGGTGATACCCTTTGGATTATCTAATACCCCTTCTTCCTTCCGATTCGAAATGAATGTACTCTTCCGACCGATGTTGTGTAAATTCATCTTAGTATTCTTCGTCGATATACTGATTTATAGCTTATCATGGGAATAGCATTTCCAACACATCAACACCGTTGTTCAGATCTTGCGAGACAATTTCTTCTACGCTAAACAATCGAAGTGTGCATTTGGATGCACCATTATTTCCTACCTGGGTCATATAGCCATGGGACAGGGTGTGACTATTGACCTCTTCAAGATTGAAGCAGTACAGCAGTGGTCCATACTTGATAATATCAAATAATTAAGGGGATTTCTCGGGTTAGCCTAATACTAACGGCAGTTCATGGCTCACTATGCACAGATATCCATGCCACTAACCCAGTTATTTAAAAAAACTGCTTATATTTGGATCCAAGAGGTTGAAACTGCCTTTAATGCTCTCAAGGATGTCCTTACTTTACTCTAGTTCTAGCACTCCCTGATTTTTCCCAAACCTTTGTCATTCAAGCCGATGCCTCTAGCAGTGGCATCGGCGTTGTTCTCTTACAATCTGGACACCCAGTTGCCTTTTTCAGCCAGCAGCATAGCCTCGACTATAAGCTTTATCTACTTACCTCCGAGAACTTATTGCAATTACCGAAGCTATTAAAAAATGACACCAATATCTCTTGGACTCCAAATTTACTATATAGACCAACCATCAACCCTTTAAAGAGTTACTAAACTAGACCATTCATACCCTAAAGCAACAACAGTGAATAACTAAACTATTAGGGTTTGACTTTGACATTGTCTACAAACCCGGGAAGGATAATACCCCCGCTGATACTCTGTCACGACCGTCGGAAGGAATCTACTCTACTTACCAGGGAATGTCCAAACCGATAATGGCCTTATTGGAGGCTCTCCACAATTTCCACCTTCGGAATCCAGCTTCGGCCGCTTTTATTGCTTCTATTCAAGAATGCCCCGGTGATCATGAGCATTATTCCGTGTATGATGGACTAATTTTTTATAGGGATCGCATTGTGGTGCCTACGGAATTAGCCTTGCGGGATTTGATACTGCAGGAGTTCCGTGACTCACCTTTGGGAGGTCATGTAGGATCTCAACGCACATCGGCCCGAATTGTTGCCGCTTTCTACTGGCCGAGCATAAGGAAGGAGATACAAGAATTTGTTGCCAAATGCCCCACTTGCCAGCAGATGAAATCCCTCAATTCTACCCCTCCTAGTCTGCTACAACTACTTCCCATTCCACACAAAATCTGGACCTCCTTATCGATGGATTTTATCACCCATTTACCACTTAGAAGGAAAAATAGTAATTTTCGTCATGGTAAATTGATTATCTAAATATGCCCATTTTTCACCATTAAGTACCCATTTTACGGCAGCGGGACTCACGGAAGTCTTCATTAAGGAAATTTGTTGACTACATAGGCCTTCAATTGATATTATTTTAAATCGGGACCCTGTCTTTATGAGTATCTTTTGGCACGAACTCTTAAAATTTCAGGGAACTAAATTAGCTACGAACAACTCATATCACTTACAAACGGATGGGCAAATAGAGGTACTCAACCGTTATTTGGGGGATTACTTGAGATGTTTCGTGACTGATAATCCATCCAAATGGGCCCAGTTTTTGCCATGGGAGGAGTGGAATTATAACATCACTTGGCACTTTGCAATTCAAATGACACCTTATGAAGCTATCTACGACAGTCCACCACCTTCCCTCACCGATTATGGTCAAGGGTCCTCTGCTGTAGCTTCGATCGATGAAATACTAATTGCACACTCTACTATACTCGCCACTTTAAAGACCAACCTCTAGTGCACTCAACTGGGAATGAAGAATCAAGAGGTTGCTCTCATTGTTCAGACAGGGAATTTCAGATCGGAGATTGGGTCTATGTTAAGCTGCAACCGTACTGACAGACTATCGTGACTCACCGACGATCCAATAAATTAGCTAAGCATTATTACAGACCCTTCTACATCCTGGGCCGCATTGGAGTTGTTGCCTACCGTCTTCGCCTACCAAATTACTCTAAAATTCACAATGTCATTCACATTTCCTTACTTAAAAAATGTATCAATGATTCTACCTCCCAGCCACAACATGAACTGCCACTAGAGGCTATGAGCTCTCATCCCCTAATAACTCCCGATCAACTCCTTGGCTTCAAGAAGGTGCTCTAGCATGGGAAATTTGTTTCCCAGTTCTTAGTGCACCGGAAATGGTCCACTCCCGCAGAGATAATTAGGGAGCCCGTCTTCGACTTTATCCGTGACTTTCCACATTTAACCTTGAGGACAAGGTTCTTTTTCATGTGGATAAAAATATTATGGGCCTAATTGATTTGACTCTTACACCATCGACCGACACTCCGTTCGTCCAACGAAATTACCACCCTACCCGAACTCCTATTAAATTTTAGGATTACTGTTAGTTAATTTATAATTTATTTTATTTCCTTCTCCTTGCATGTGCCATGCTGTTATGGCTATTAGGAATATACTCATAGTTTGTAATATTTTATTATTTTATTTTTCCTTTTCGCATTGTTAAAAGGCACGAGTGCTACAGTTACAATTTAATGATATAATTTATTTTTCTCTCTCCTCTCTTTCCTGCTTTTCTCTCCCTCTATTTTCATCTTATTTTCCTCTGCTTATGTCAGAGCTCACTGTCCCCTTCTACTTTTCCAAATTAACTCGGCTGTTACTGTTCCTTGCAGGGCATAGATCTACTGCATACATCAATTATACTTGACAATAGAAGATTGTTTGCCTAAGTATTTGATGACCCCACTCTCTCACTGGGAGTTGATATTTATAACATGAATGTCGATTGGCCGATTTCTTGGTGTTAGTATAACTATTGTTTGAAACTTTATATTATATTGATTACATGATCATTATAATTGTGTGATAGTTCAACATTTAATTTTTGGCATCTATAATTTAACTATTGTAATATTTGAGTTATTATTTGATTTATTTTTATTATATTACATGCTTTGAATTATTATTTTTGCTTTAGTTTATTTTACTTTACTTCAATTTATGTTGCACGATCCATCTCCACTTAAATTGGTATAATTTGGTCCAATGATGATATTGATACTTACATAATAGAGACTTATCATATCTTTGACACCGGTACTATAGCTCCCTCCATATCATTAAACAAAACATAATTATAATAATATTTAGCATAGCAGAATAACTCATACTCTATATAAATATATCTAATTTTTTTAGCAAGGTGAAAGTTTGTCACATTTTGAATTTTAATCTAATCAGTGATTCGTAACCTTAGTAAAAATCTTAAAAATACATATCAAATCTAATATTTTTGTTTTGTTTTTGTTTTTTTTTTTTTTGTAATATTAACATCTATTTAATGTTAAATTCAATATTAAAAGATTCAATAAAGTTGATATTTAGAAGATATTATTTAATATTAAAATTTTAATATGTTTTTTTTATAATCTAATGGTCCAAATGAGAGAAATATAATCCATTTTTTTTCTTAAAAGAAGTAAGATTTTCATTTTCATCAAGCTATTATGTGAAAGGAAATTAATGGCCCTTAGTATGCATATGATTATTTGATGAACACACTAGTTAACTCATGCTTTTAGCATTTATTTTGAGTATTTGTGTATGTGTTTTTTCAAGACAAATCTAAACTTATTGATATTAGTATTGTTGGAATCTGGGTGGTCGGTCGAACAGAATAATAAACAATGAAGGGAAAGAAGAAGAAGAAGCACACGTCATTTTACGTGGAAACCCTTATGAACCAAGGGAAAACCACGAAAGTAGAATCGACAGCAAATCCACTATGTGAAAAATAGGTTACAAATCTTAAAGATGAAGTATCCGCTACACACTTGAGAACAATAAAGAAAAACCTCACCGGAGTAAACGGAAAACACTCCACTATTTTACTATCTGTTTTTCTTTCTTCTCCTTCTCACTGGTGGTGCACTCCTCTCTTGTTCCTTCACCATTGGATTTTCCCTCTTTGTACTTTACCGTGCTTGGATGCTTTCTTTCACTCTCTCTGGCACTTAGCCACACAGAAGAAATATCTCTCACCACATATATAAAGCAAATTACAATACTTGCTTTTAATATATTCGATCCTTTCCGATAATATGTTGCCCAGAGAGCTCATGTATAACCATCTGAGATCACGTATCTCCAAAAAATCTTAAATGGGCGTTGGATTGAACGGCGGGCGCCAACCGTTGGTCGTCCACGTTCTCCACGAGACCGGTTAACACCCTTATTGACCGTCTAAACTTTGCCCGTTTGGAATCTCTCGGTGAATCCGGTCTACTTAACCTCCATACCGGTCAACATTGTTGACCGATAATGTTGACCGTCATCCGTTGCCATCAGGGAGAATGACCGTTCTTTCAACCTTCGATGTTAGGAGAACTTGACCATTCTCCATAGCTCAATAATTTATTGCTACCCGTCCGCCAAGATGCCAGACGGCCAACCTCCTAGAAAGAGTCAATCTTCATTGACCGTCTTTACCTTCCAGCCGGTCAACATTCGTTGATTGGCTAATACACCTTGATGACAAAATAGTTTATTTAATCACCTACAAGGGAGTGACCTGTGCCAACAAGTATCAGGCATAAGTTATAAGAAAAATAAACTTAGGTGAAATTACATGCAATAAGAGAGGAATATATGGATAAATAAAAACTCAAATTATATATATTTATGTTTCTAGTTAGAGCATATTGTATTGGATAGTGAAAGTAAATTCCTATAATAACTAATTTAGTAAAGCTTATGACTTTATTAATGTCCGAGAATCTGAATTATCAAATGGTAAGAATGAGAAAAATGACACACTAAGAGGTAATTATCTTTGAAAGTTTTCTAATAACTTTTATATCAACAAACGAACTATAAATCAGGAGTTATTCATTTGATAGCTGTTTGCAGTCTGTCCATTGGGCCACTGTTATCATACTGGCATTCATGCTCCTGAAATCAAGAGAGCATATTGTCGGTTGACAAAGGCAAGAGGACCACGATTCACCAATTGGGAAAACTGTCTTCAGAACCCATGGTCCACTCTAATATCGTTGCTTGGTTATTTTCAGTATAGGTCCATGGTCTATATAAACATGAGGCCTATATGCATGGATGGGAAAGATATGTCAGAAAAAATGCTAACAGGTGTTTAAATCCTAACTTAAGCCAAAAAAAAAAAAAAAAAAAAAAAAAAAAACAAATCCAGTAAGGTTCCAACACCTTGAAAAAGATATTCTCGTGCTTCTCTTCCTTTCTTCTTCTCAAGAGGAAAACACATATAAATGGTCTCGGTCTTGATATTCCCTCTCATGGTGTAGAACCTGTGCTCCAAAAGCCCTTATGTCCTATTTTCCAAACATCATTTCATTTTTTATTTTACTAATAGATGCCTTATGCTTAATGTGCACATCTGTGATGCTCATATACATTAGTGACAAATTGGTTGTAGTTGATATATACCTATATGATATTCATATATGTTTTGAACAGATTGAGTAGTATCTAAAGTGTGCCTATGTAACAGTCATGTACAATTTGCACACAATATTAGCTCCTAAGTTATGTCTAATGCAGTAGTCGTGTATAGTTAAGGCAGATTGGGGGAGCCTAATATGCACTTATCTTGTACATGTGCACTGGTTAAGTTATAGAGTGCACCTACACACATTATTGGTCATTTTATGAGAAAATGAGGAAGAGAAGAGAGAGAAGAAAAAAAAAAGATGAGAGAGAAAGATAAGGAGATTCAGAATTAAATATTATCAAATCTATTAGATTAGAAGTAGAAGGCATATATTTTAATCCCATTTTTTAAATTTATTTTCATAATTATTTAATTTTATTTATATTTTTTATTTTGATATATATGCATGCAGTTTTTAGTTTTCCTATTTCAAATATTATTATATGTATATAATTTTTATTGAATTTTAGAATTTTGTTTAATTTTACAAAACATTTAAGCATTTTATACTATTTGTATAAAATGGTAAATATTTAAAGTAAGATATTCATATATAATAATATTTGTGTAATAAAAATCATGAAACTTGTGCATTTATCCGTGCATATAATGGATCATGTAAGTGTCTCAATTTGAATTCTATTTTAAGTTTTTGATATGTGTTCATGCTTCCATCTAGATGGAAAGCTTTGTTTTTGTAGAGTTTTGTGTTTGTAATTTCACCTGATTGGCTAATTTCGTGTTTGCAAAGTCTTGTATTTGTGCTTTTTTCAAGATGGCAGATTTTATATTTATATTCCGTTCAATATTTATATTTTTTCACA
Source organism: Nepenthes gracilis (assembly GCA_033239525.1). NCBI lineage: Eukaryota > Viridiplantae > Streptophyta > Magnoliopsida > Caryophyllales > Nepenthaceae > Nepenthes > Nepenthes gracilis. The sequence goes on from BSYO01000031.1 coordinate 13,518,420, forward strand.
AAGTGAAAAATTTTAGTATTTATACTTTTCTTATAAAAAAAATTTATAATTTGATATAGAGTCCGTTATTTTTTTTTTAGAAGCATTGTATGAAACTGATAAAATATTATCTTTAGATATCCTTAGAATTGACCATTTGATTAGTAAGTATTTAAGTCAATGGTCATTGAATCTCCATTTTTAGTATGTTATAAATTTGTGTGAGTTTTACTTATATTATATTTATTATTTGAAATGATCTAACCCCTTATAGTTCGCAAGTTTGACTTGATATTTAGGTTCATTCGATTTAGACATTTATGCCTTTTGGATTTGTAATATTTAGATGATTTCGTACTCTTTAGTTATTTGATATTCGTACATTGGTTACAAATTTGGCATGCAATATCAGATTTAAAGATTTGACATATTTAAAATTTTAATATATTGGATTTTGTACGTATTCTCTTGTTTTTATTTCTATAACTATTTTGTGAATATATTTTGTTATCATATATATATATATATATATATATACTTGTTGAAATTTAAATTCATAATTTTGTAATATTTTTTAACCTTTTAAATTAGAGGGTTTAGAGATTAGTTGTAAGATTAAGATCAGGAAGATTGGACGCATTTGTAATTATTATTATTTTATTATTGGACATATATTTGGATTTGTTTGAGTTTGGTTAGAAAGTTAATAGTTGTTTTATTCATGTGTTGTAATGTTCAAAATTACATTTATCAATATAAAAATTGTACAGGTTTTATATTATTTTTATTAGATATTTGGTTAATATTTTTTTAGGAATCGACTTGATATAAGTAAGTTGACTCATATTATTTATTTGGTGACTGGGCAATGCCAGTTTGGTAAGGATATATCTGATACAATTTAAGAGCAAATAAACGTCATGTAATTATATTACGTAGAATTGAAATACCAAGACGGGGTTGTACCTGAAAAGACAGTTAATATTAGTAGAGGCACGATATAAAATTGGGTTGATAATTATTTTAAGATTAACTATAGTACAAGATGAGAACGAAGAAAATTTAGACAAAATCAACCAAATATGTAGATGCAATGGTAATTGGAAAAGGTTTACCAAAAAGTCACTGAAATGTCATCAGAAAGATTGCTGAAAGGTCCTTGAAAAGTTTGCCGAAAGAAGCCAGAAAAATGCCGGAGGCGGCAGTGTCGATGGCGGTGGGCAGCTGTCGGCGGCAGCGGGCAGCAGCTGATGGTGACGAAACGGTTCCTTGGTAGGCTGATTTCAAGTCTTGTGGGCTTCTGGCGATGTGGGTTTCTATGACTGGGCTGACAATCTGGGCGCCATGGCCTTCACTGAATGAAGTCATTTGGGCTTCACGTAATTAAAGCAATTTGGGCCCCGAACAGGCGCGTGCCAGATTTCCAAAAACGACGCATTTAACCGGTAAAGAGTTAAAAACATAAGTCGTTTTGGCAAGGGGCGAGCCCCCAGATGGAACGTTGCGTTGCAATCGCAGCGAAGGAACGCAACGCAGCGTTTGGCTTCATTCTCCAAACCAGAGAGCGTACGGTGACTATGATTTTTCCGGGAATAGGGTGCACAACGGTGGTGATAAGTCCAGGAAGAGGATGCACAGTGGAGGTGATTATTCCGGAAAGCACCGATGGATCCGAAAAATGCAAAGATGGATGCCGACGGGGAACACCAGGCTACGCTAGCAAGACTTTGAAGACGGCAAATCGACGAGCGGCACAACGTCAATCGATGACATTGAGCGTCGGAATATTTTCGATGGAACAACCTCCCGCCAGCACCTGATTTTTTGTTTGTTGTAGTGGTGTACAGGATTTATACTCGCTAAACGGAGCCTGATTCAACGATCGACTTAACTTAAACTTGTTCGAAACTAGAGGACGCCGGGGACCCTTGAGTGGATGAGCTACCCTCTGTCCTTTGCTATTATCAGACGACTCCAAAGGAGCCAACTCGCGATACACCCTTCAATCTCTGCTACGGGATCAAAGCTGTAATTTCGATTGAGATCGAGCTTCCAAACGTCGCCAAATTGCGACGACCCATTAGGCAACTCCCAGAAAATTCGGGAGCACTTGAACTTGCTAAAAGAAGCCCGCAACGCCGCCAGAATGCAAATCGCAGCTTACTAACAACGAATCGCACGCTATTACAACGAAAAAAGCAAAAGTATGGCAGTTCAACGTTAGGGACTTGGTCTTGCGGAGTATTAATACCATGGGAAAGATTGCCAACCGGAATAAGCTATTTTCAAAATGGAAAGGGCCTTTCTTAGTCACCGTCATCTTGCAGAACGGAGCATACAAACTCCGAACCCAGGACGGCAAGTTGGTTCCACGAGACTGGAACGCGACCCACCTTAAACGCTACTTCTAATAAGGGTTCGGGTAGGTCATCCATGTGTATGTTTGTAATTGTATATACTTGCTGTGTCCAATCAATAAAAGAAGTGTTTTCTCATGTGTCTTATGTTGTATTGTTATTTCTTTTCATGTTCTACATGTATGCGTATTTATATGTTTACTTTGTATCATTGCAGGGCAATGCGAGCAACCTAAACTATCCCTAAGTCAGTCGGATTTTTACCCAGTCATAACTAAATCCTGGTCATCCAGGCGGCCCGTGAGCGTCGTATCTAAATTCCGATCATCTAGGCGGCCCATAAGTGGTCAAATTGAACCCTGGTCATCCAAGCGGCCCGTAAGCGGTCGAATCTAAACCTTGATCATCCAGGCAGCCCATTGACAGTCGAACTAAACATTGGTCATCCAAGTGGTCCATTTGTGGTCAAAATCTTAGGGGGTTTAAACTGCACACGTGACGACCTCCTACACAAGGAGATAGTGTAGTCAGTTAACGACGGTCGATGGAAGCACGTCAATCGCCCCAAATGTTGGCCGCCTCAGGTTTGCACTAGGGCAGCACCACCAAGCATTTACTCCAATACGAGTATAGCTTAGGCTTAGCATGACATCCAGGTCAACCTTGAAGCCCTCACAAGGGCTCAAATCCCTCAAAAAGCACTGGTAGCGCCTTAAGGCAAATGACCAGTTTATGCATAATATACCAAGTTAGCCAGACAATATAGCAGATAATTCAAAACAAGGCCACAAAGACGAAACACGTAATAGCTATCAAATAGTTTATTTTATTACTTAGAATATATTTTCATTGGTATCCAAAAGAAAGAAAGAAGTACAAAAAATTATGGAGGAGCAGAGCTCCCGGGAGAAAGTGCTGACGGCCTTTGATCGCTCTAAGGCTCCCCCACAAGGCTCTTGCGACGCTAGGTAGAACGATTCTTTGGGTTGAAAAACTTGACCTGAAAATTGGGGTCAATTAGCCGTACAATGCGCTGGTTAATATTTGAGATCTCCCATAACCGTGCCAACAGCATGTTTGAGACCTCGTGGGGATGAATGCGAGTGGTCAACTCGTTCTCCAATGTAGTCATCTGCCCCGCAAGCTGATCAATGCGCCACGTAGCCCGATCAACCTCTTCTTTCAGGTGGACGTTCTCCTCCCTCAATTAGTCATTCTCCTCCGCTAACATTCACCACGGCGTCTCCTAGACTAACATTCTCCTCCTTCAGCCTGACGTTCTCTACTTTCAGATTGGCCAACACAGATCCTAGGGCAATTACATCGTCCTGGTGCTCCGCCTTCAGCGCCTCCAACTCTTCTTTGAACTAGGCAATCACCCTATCTCTATTGGAGATCGACCAGACTCGTTGGCCAAGCGCCTTAACAACTGCGCCAAAACCTTTTCCGTCTACAAAAACAATAAGTGTGATCAACGGTAAAACTGAAGGAAAGAACAAGTTGTAAAAGTTTACCTGCCAAATTCTATGCGCTAAAATCGCTGGCCTAACAAGAGACCTTGGCTCCGGCGGCGGAGGATTGGAAATGGAACCCTCTCGAGTAAGCCTAGTAGTGGCCTCCGCCTCCAACTCCTCTGGCGATTCCGCCATAAGATCCTCTCTCCCCCGGCTCTCCAATGGCGGGCTCCTTTGGCTTTTCCACGGCTTGGGCAGGCTCTCCGGCGGCAACCTCCTTCGTAATCTCCGTTCTAACATCAACCACCGATTGAGGCTCTCCGGCAGTTGGCACTCCTTGAGTCTCCTGAAGCTCTCCAGAGGCGAGCTCCTCAGACAACGCAATAACCAACACAACAAGAGGCTCAGCAGGACCTCTTTGGGTTTCCCAACTGGTGTCTCCTCCTGCGAAACAGCAGCCTGCTCGACTGTGGTTTCCATACGTTGCTCCAATGGTACCAAATGTCCCAGTTGTGGCAGGGCTAGCATGACGCAGCTGGTGGCAGAGCGCAGTCTAGCCCTATAAGGCTCAATGGCAGACTCCTCACCGCATACGATAGAGCTGTCTCCTATTCCGGTAAGCTAACCAGCCAGAACACTCCTTTGATCGAGGGAGGAGGATGAGAAAGACCTCACTACCAATACCGTCATCGTCCCCTTCACCGCTGAACTCGTGGAAGACCCCTCGCTGGATGGCTCCCTGATCATAAGAGCCCCGGCCTTCCTCTTCTTAGAAGGTTTCACCATTTTCTGTTCAGGAGAGGGAGGTCTCCACTTGGTGTTCGAGGCCTCATCACCAGAGACCAATTGGAGAGGGAGGTCTCCTCTAGGTGGTCATCCACCAACTTGAACACCACTCCAAGAACTCCGTCTCCTCAACAGCAGAAGTCCGGTGTAAATTTTGGGTACCTTGCCCCATTTTCTGGCCAACAGTCAGGACTCATCCACACGAATAAAAAAGAACTAGTTCTTTCAGTTCTTTAAGTAATTGTATGCAGCGGTACTAACCGGGAGACCGCTGCGTAGAGCCAGGGAGATCCACTCTACTCCCTAGTTAAACATGTAAAACACCCTGACCATTGCCACTGTCAGCCACTTCGTGTGCTGACGAAGGAATATACAGAAGGTGCTCAGGTACGGCACGACGTTCGCATGAAACTGTGCGATGAGAACCTGGAGGGCCGTAAAAATCTCCAACAATTCACCGAGGACTGGAGCACGCAAGCTACTCCTCAAGTGGGCCTCATAGATGGTAACGGAAGCCCTCAGTGGTGTGCACACTCTGTCTTCCTTAATAGGGACTCTCAAGGCTATCTCCTTTGGAATGTTGTACTCCATGTACAATTCTCACGTTGGTTTTCCTAAGAACGGAAGCGATTTCAAGAATGGAAGCCATGTGAATGGAAAAAGGAGGAAAACGCGACACTTAGAAAATTTTCAGGAAAGGAAGACAAAAGAAAGCATAAAAAATTTAAAAGTGAAACAGACGGACAACTCATAGAGTAGTATGAACGCCAATTAAAATAGCCATCTCGTAAACGTGCACCATCATTATTGCCACGTGGCGTTTCCTGAACGGAGGCGATTAAATCAGATTCTTCGACACATTAATTACCGAGATCTTCAAATCACCGCATGCAAACATATGGCTACCTTTTTGTCTCACAAAGCGGCTGATGATGGCGCGTCGCTCCAACTCCCACAAGTTCTCCAGGCCAACGAAGCTAGTCAATATTTCCTTCAGCAGTTCTTTGGATTTTAGCTAGGACAAACAACGAATCCGGTCAACATCTCCTTTCACAGTTCACCAGATTTTGGACCAGATGGTCAGCGAATCTAGTCAACTCCCCTTACAAGAATTTGCCAGACTTTGTCTTAAAAGGTCAACGGTTCCGATCAACGCTTCCTTCTCCAGAACAACGGATCTTGGCAGACACCAAATCACGTGACCCATCATGAATATATTGGAGGTCAGAATTCAGACTACTAGTATGGGAGGCTAGTGATGGGTATGCCCATAGTGGGCTAGGCCAAGAAGGAGAGACGACCTAAATCCATGAATACCCATATATGCGCATGAACTGTCAATGCGAACCGTTGACCGGATGAAAGGCCAAGGAGATTGGTCACGCCTGGCAGTAGGGAAGATGATTGGTTCAAGGAGATGGTCAACATTTCTGTTGACCAGAAGCGTCGTAGTATGCTGGCTATAAGAGCAGGCCTCGTGTGGGCCAAGCCCAATTTGGCCCACACTTCCGTCCACGACTAATAACGGTCTTCTCCTTTGATTTCGTGCTCTCCCAAAAGGCAATCTCTATGGTAATAGTCACCAATAGATTCAGCACACATCCCGCCAGAAAAGCGCCAGATTCTCTCCCTTGTCTACAACAAACCCTAGTAGTTACTGAATACAGAATGAAGGTAATCCACCCAAGGAGCCGTTGCCGCCATTAAAGCTCCACGCCAAGAAAGGAAGCTATCCCAACAAAGCAAAGGAATCAAGCCTTCCTACCCAAGGAAGGTTGCCTAGCATTTCATCTATAAAAGCTCGCAGAGACTTCACTCCAAGGACGCTTTTAACCTCATGCATAAATGCTCCTAATATTAGCATTCACCTTCATCGTTGAGTTCTCTCTCTCTACGGCAAAGCTCTCACACTTTCGGTGAATAACCCTCTCTGTCACTACATTCCTTGCGAATACAGTGCCAGAAGTCAGCGCTCCTTTCGAGCCCCAAAAAGCCTCTCACGACGAGAGCAAAACCCGAGTCACAAACACTCTCTATGTTTCTTGTTATTTTTTCTTTTTACTCCAACCTTTTTATTTTTGGAAGGCTGTTTACTAACTTGAGCGTCAAAGTATTTTTATTGGATAACTTTTTGCTGGCACCTGACATCTTATTTGTTGTAGTGGTGTGTAGGATTGTTAGGGACTGGTCGTTCGTTTGCATGGCTATCCACAGAGGGGGTCGTCACTATGAGAGACAACATCTCTGGTCAGTGTGCTAACTTGTGCCTTAGTATTGACCATATTTGCTTTCGTAAGCACGGTGGTTCGACTTTTCAGTCACTTTCCAATGATTGCGGTAAAGATGCGTCCTTAAATTTAAATTGTTGTACGGATTAGGGAGTTACTTGATCTCTTTTGATGGGTCAAACTAAATCGAGTCCAATCTCCATTTTTGATAACCTGAATCTTGTACACCATAATAAATAAAACGAGATATTAGAAGATAGCAGGGCTCACTCTTTGGTATATCCATCAACGCTCAAATTAGAGTTTTTTTTGTAAGGTAGAGAAAGATGGAAGATGTAAGGTGGGTGAATACACTTAGGAGGGGGATTGAGTATGAATTGAAGGGTTAGGATCTAGTAGACGCGCTCGATTTGGAGCAGCTTTTGAGAGAGGGTGCACTATGTGGAGTAGCTTGAGAGACAGTGCACTCATGGGTAGGGTGGCTTGAGAGACAATGCACTCGTGGGGTGGAGTAGCTTGAGAGAGAGCTTTCGTAATTCTTCTAGGGCGCTTGGGGGTATGCGTTGGTCTGGGTCACCTTCCTGTAGGGGTGAAGGGATATTTATAGAGTTGGAGCCTAGTGTAACCCTCCTTAAGCCTCGCCGCTAATATCGGTTGCCATGATAGATTCGGTGAGTTGCCTCAATGATTGTGTGGGTGGTGCGTCTAGTAATCGTCAACCTTTTGAAAACATTGAAGAGCTGTGTTTGCCATCTTAGAGAGATATGTCATACGAGTGGATATTTTACGAATATTTACTGGGTTATCGGGACAATTGTTGTGGCCGCATTATGGCAAGTTCAGCTTGCTCACCTACACTATGTTGTTGAGGCTAACAGTGCCTATGTAGGAGGGGCAACCACTGGCGCGGGATAGCACACAACCTTATACGCCCGAATCCTATTGAACAGTTTCAGATCGGCCTGTCTAGGCCAACCATGCTACTATGTAGACCTTCAGCTCAACAAACCGCGTGGTGGGCCTCTGTCATTCAAGCTCTCCTCCTCTCAGTGGGCCATAATCTTGGGGAAAATATTCGTTGGGCCATCACTATTCCTACAGGTTCAGCTCTGGACAGAGTCATGATCTGCTGGACCTATCAGTGCCTAACTTTAAAAATCCTAAAACTATGAAAGTTAAAAACAAAGTTAATTTTGGAGTTTTTGGACTAAGCCTTAGTATTATTTATTATGTAAAATTAACAATAAATTTATAAATTTTTTAAAAAAAAGTCCTTATTTAAAAAAATAATAACCTTTTTGGTCAGTGATAAAAAAAAAAAACAAAGCATTTTAAATATCAAAATTGTAAAACAATGTGTCTTAAAAGGAATCACGAGGGCTGCTATGCGTCCGGTATAGCAGCCTTTACTATATTTGTTTTATACATTGCATGAAGATGATATTTTAATTTTGCTGAAAATTTATAAATTTTAATATTTAGTAAATAATTAAAAATTTTATATTATTTTTTTTATAGAGATTAAATATAAATTACTAAATTTTTACAAATTTAACGATTGCGTAGAAAAGGGGGCTGCTCGCGGCAGCCCTCTCCGCTACTACGTGGAAGGCACCTCCCAGTGCTTTGAAATGAAATAATTGGTTATCTTGCATGAAAATTGACAAAATTAGAACACCAACTTATCTTATTTACGTGAAAGTTTATTTTTCATTTTATAATATGATACGTTTCTAGATTCAAATTTAATTAAGCCTTTATAATACCAAACTAGCCCGAAGGAGAGACAATCCAAATCCCACGGGCGCTATATACGCGCCCTGGCCGGCCAACGCAAACCGTTAGCCGTTAATTGGGCCGAAAGGTCAAGGAGATTGGTTATGCCTGGCAGTAGGGCGGACGACTGGTTCAAGGACACGTCAACATTTCTGTTGACCAGAACCTCCGTAGTAGGCCGGCCACAAGAGCAGGCCTCGTGTGGGCCAAGCCCAGTTTGGCCCACACTTCTGTCCACAACCAGCAACGGTTTTCTCTTCTGATTTCGTGCTTTCCAAAAGGCAATCTCCATGGTAATAGTCACTAGCTGATTCAACGCACATCCCGCAAGAAAAGTGCCAGATTCTCTCCCTTGTCTGCAACAAACCCTAGTTGTTACAAAATATAGAAGGAAGGTAATCCACCAAAGGAGCCGTTACCGCCATAAAAGCTCCACGCCAAGAAAAGAAGCCATCCCAACAAAGTGCAGGAATCAAGCCTTCCTGCCCAAGGAAGGTCGCCTAATATTTTATCTATAAAAGCCTATAGAGACCTCACACCAAGTGACGCTTTTAACCTCAGGCATAAACGCTCATAATATTAGCATTCACCTTCATCGTCGAGTTCTCTTTCTACGGCAAAGCTCTCACGCTTTCGGTGAACAACCCTCTCTGCCACTACATTCCTTGTGAATACAGTGCCAGAAGCCAGCGCTCCTTTCGAGTCACAGAAAGCCTCTTACGACAAGAGCAAAACCCCAATCACAAACACTCTCTGCGTTTTTTGTTATTTTTTCTTTTTACTCAAACCTTCTTATTTTTCGAAGGCTGTTTACTGACTTGAGTATCAAAGTATTTTCGGTGGGACAACATCCCGCCGACACCTGACCTCTTATTTGTTGTAGTAGTGTGAAGGATTTACACTCGGTGAACGGAGCGAGATTCAACAATTAACTTGGCCCGAACCTAATCGAAACTTAGATCCAGGACGCATCAGAATTGTTTTATAGATTAAAGAGCCGCTTGATTCTCCTAGTGAGTCAAATTAGAGAGGATCTGGTCTCCGTCTCTAATAACTTAAATCTTGCATACCACAATAAATGAACGAGAGGTCAGAGGATAACGAAACTCGCTTCCCAATATATTCTCCGACGCTCAAGTCAAAAATCCTTCTATGTGGAAGAGAAAGATGAAAGATATAAGGTACGGGGATGCACGTAGGAGGGGGATTGAGTGTAGATTGGAGGACTAAGCTCCAATGGATGCGCTAGGCGTAAAGCAACTCTCGAGAGAGTTGGCACTCATGGATTGAGTGGCTTAGGAGACAATGCATACGTAGGCAAAGTGGCTTGGGAGAAAACCCTTTGATCCTTTAGGGATGCTCGAGGGTGAGGGTAGTTATGGCCTTCTGGGATGCTTCAATGTTAGAATTTCTCGGCCCCCTTTCCTACATGAGTGAAGAGGTATTTATAAAATTAAAACTAGTGTAACCTTCTTTGGGCCTTGCGGCTAATGTCATCTGCCCTAGGCAAATCTACAGAGCTATCACAATGATCATGTGTGAGGCACATATGGTAACCATGGCGGTCTGGGCACATTCTTTCCTTTGTCCGGACAATCCTAAAGGTCACTTTATGGTAATGGCTTTCCAATGTAATGTGCTGAGCCGCCACTACTACCTTGGGATGCACAATCATGGGCAATATTTTGAAAATATTTGCTATGTTGTCAAGACAATTATCGTAGCCATATTATGACACTGCATACAATCCTAATTGACCGCTCCCTACTAGACAGTTTTGAGTTGACCCGTTTGGGCCAACTATACCGCTGTCAGGGCCTTTGACTCGACAGTCCGGGTGATTACCACCGTCCTTTGGACTTCTCTCCTGCTGCAATTCTTGGACCTTAGCCTTGAGAAAACGTCCCCTGGGTCACAACCACTCCTGGGGGTTAGGCTTTGGGCCGGCCCACATTCTGCTAGACCCATCACTAGCTCCCTATACTGAGACGCCTGACTTGTTAACTCCCGGCATATTCATTGATGGGATGCCAGCTGTAAGCCTGCATGTGCGCTCCTTTCCCAGGCGATTTGTTGATTTGCCATTCAATGAGGTAGGATTTGATTCACTATATCTAGCGAGATTTGGGGCAATCTTCTGAACCTAGCGATTCTCTATCGTAAGTGCTATCCCCTCGATTTAATGTTGGCGATCTCCTCCCCGATTATAAATGGAGGGGCTATCTATGCCTTACATTACAAATCATCTTCACCATCTACGCAGAGTGAGAGTTCGGAGTTGGCATAGAGCCTACGCTTCCATTGATCAGAGTTGGTTGGAGTTCTTCTCCAATGTTAGAAACTAATGCTCAAGAATGTACTTGAAGTCTACCTTGGTCACCCTCTTTTACGTAGAAAGTCGCCTCGTTTGCTATCTTTTGTACCCAGCCCAAGCCTAAACTTGCATTTGACCGGGTAAAGTCTTGGGTTCAGGCAGCTATTTCCTCTCTTTCTACCGATGTCAGGTAGTCCTTTCTGGTACTGATCTGAAGAAGTGGTGTATATAGTATCCTGGATTCCTATTTGAATTATTTTAAATATTAATTATAATTTTGGATAATTTAGATGTAATAAAAATCATTAAAAATATTGTAAAATTTTGAATGGAATAAGATTGATCAGTTGTCGTTGAGGCGCACTAGTGGGGACCGGTTAAATAAATGAAAATGACCTGTCGAATGAACTCTAGTACATTCTGTTTGGTTGTCCGCGATAGTGGGGTGGCTTCGACTCACGTCATGAAGTAGTCGATGCCGACCATGATAAATTTCCTTTACCCGGGTGCAATGGATAGAGGATCGAGTATGTCAAGCCCCCACAACGCAAATGACCACGGAGACTGTAGGGTCTACTATTCTATATACAACTGACAGAGAGTTCGGAGTTGGCATAGAGCCTACGCTTCCATTGATCAGAGTTGGTTGGAGTTCTTCTCCAATGTTAGAAACTAATGCTCAAGAATGTACTTGAAGTCTGCCTTGGTCACCCTCTTTTACGTAGAAAGTCGCCTCGTTTGCTATCTTTTGTACCCAGCCCAAGCCTAAACTTGCATTTGACCGGGTAAAGTCTTGGGTTCAGGCAGCTATTTCCTCTCTTTCTACCGATGTCAGGTAGTCCTTTCTGGTACTGATCTGAAGAAGTGGTGTATATAGTATCCCGGATTCCTATTTGAATTATTTTAAATATTAATTATAATTTTGGATAATTTAGATGTAATAAAAATCATTAAAAATATTGTAAAATTTTGAATGGAATAAGATTGATCAGTTGTCGTTGAGGCGCACTAGTGGGGACCGGTTAAATAAATGAAAATGACCTGTCGAATGAACTCTAGTACATTCTGTTTGGTTGTCCGCGATAGTGGGGTGGCTTCGACTCACGTCATGAAGTAGTCGATGCCGACCATGATAAATTTCCTTTACCCGGGTGCAATGGATAGAGGATCGAGTATGTCAAGCCCCCACAACGCAAATGACCACGGAGACTGTAGGGTCTACTATTCTATATACAACTGACGGGGAATGGTGCCATGGACTTGGCAATTCTTGCATTTTTTTGTGAATTTCATAGCATTCTGTTTTATCGTAAGCCAATAATAGCCCTGCTGCATTACTTCAAAGGCAAGGTTCTTTTCACCAATATGTGACCAATAGATATTGAGGTACACCTTACTCAGCACATAATCATCTTCTTCTGGTATGAGATACTGCATATACAGGGTGGAGTACCAGGGACGGTATAGCTTTCCATCCACGATGGTGTACTAGTCTGCCGTCTTTTTCATGCACTTGGCGTCTTCCGAGTTATTCAGTACAGTGCCGTCGGTGATTATCTTCTGTCTGGGGTCCTCCAATTTTCATTGTTTGATATCTGTAGCACTTCTTGCTTGGGTTCCTCTATACTTGGGGAGTTCAGAACTTTTTGTGTGTCTCGAGAGTACTACTCTAGACTTCTGGTTTTCACTACCTTGGCCAACTGTTCCGCCTTCCAATTATCCTCCCTCGGGATGTGTATTACCTTGACCATGTCAAACGTCCTGGTCCTTCCTCTCTCTCTAGCAAAGTATTCACGAGTAAAGAACTAGACACCTCAAAATTTCTGAAAACTTGATTGATGATCAGTTTTGAATCATTGTAGATAATCAGGTGGTTCGTCGAATATTCCCTTGTTAACCGGAGCTCGACGAGAAAGTTTTATACTCGACAACATTATTGGTGGCCAAGAATGTGAGGGTTATCAAATATTTCATCTTTGACCCATCTGGAGTCTTCAAAACCACGCATGCTCCACCACCCGACTGCACCGACGACCAATCTACATGTAGTGTCTTGGTCGGTGCCTCCTCTTGATAGTAGGCATCATCATCGGAATCGTGGGTGTTTGTAATTGGAGTTGTCATTTTAATTATGAAGTCCATGAGGGCTCGGAGTTTTATGGCTAGTCTCAATTAAAATTCTATATTGAACTCACCCAATTTGATGACCCATTTAACCAATCGTCATAACATGTCGGGTTTCTATAAAATTCCCTTCAAAGGTTGATCAGTTAGAACGGCGATCTTGCATACCTAGAAGTATGGTCATGGTTTTCAAGTAGATTACACAAGCACTAAGGCAATCCTTTCAGCATGCAACTAACAGATCTCGGTGTTCATCAAAATTTTACTAACATAGTAGACTAGCCGTTATATGTATCAGATTGTTGCTGAATCAAGATCGAGCTTAGCATTGTATCCAAAAATTGCTAGGTATAGGTATACATCTTCATCTTCTTCTGGGGACATCAAGAGAGGGGGGATAACAAGATATCCTTCAACTCATAGAAGGTTACCTAATAGTCAGTCGTCTACTGGAAGTTGTTCACCTTCATTCCTCTCAGGGACTTGAAAAAGGGGAGATACTTTTCTGCTGATTTTGCTAGGAAGTGAGAGAGTATTGTGAGTCTCTTGATAAGCTTTTGGATTTCCTTCACGATTCGAGGTGGACTCGTGTCCATAATGGCTTTTATCTTTCCGAGTTTGCCTCGATCCTCTATCGGGAAAATGATAAAACCCAAGAATTTTTTTAAAGATACTCCGAAAGCTTCATCTAGTGTGCCCGGAGGACTTTGAAGGTCCCGACAAGATCGTAGAAATGGTTGTCAATAGTTTTGTTTTTGACGAATATATTGTCTACGTACACCTCCATTTTCTAACCGATTTGGGCCTTGAATATCTTATTCACGAGCCGTTGATAAGTGACACCTATGTTTTTTAGGTCGAAGAGTATGACCTTATAATAATGCGTGCCTTGGTCCATCATGAAAGAAGTATGCTCTTCATCTTTGGGACTCATTAGAATCTGATTGTAACCCTAGTAGGCGTCGAAGAAGCTATGCAGCTCATGTTTGGATGTAGAGCCCACCAGTAGATTGATCCTCAGCAAAGGAAAGCTGTCCTTAGGGCATACTATATTCATGATATTGAAATTAACGCACATCCACCATTTTTCACCACAGTTCTTGACGAGGATCACATTTGATAGCCATTCTGAGTACTGGACCTCTCTAATAAAGCATATATCAAGCAACTTCTTCAACTCCTCCAATATGGCAATCAACTTTTTTATGGAATGATTTCTCCACTTTACCTAACAGACTTATGATCAAAATTAAGGTCTAACTTATAGACCATTACTCTGATCGATATCCTTGGCATGTTAGTGGAAGTCCAAGCAAAGATATTAGAGTTTTAATGAGGTCTTACGCGATCTGATCAATCATCTCATCAGACCGGGCTTACTATAAGATAGCTTCATCTTGACGATTGAAATCTTTGGCTAGTTGGTCCCGAATAGCTTGGGCGACTTGAGACAGATAATACGTTTGACCGATCACGTGGTCACCCAAGACCTCTCCGATTCTACATGTTATTAGGAACTTCATTTTCAAGTATGGGATTGATATCACTGCCCCAAATCAAGTCTAGTAGGGGCGTCACAAGATGGCGTTATAAATTGAAGGCAAATCAACCACTAGAAATGTGAGCATCCGGGATACCTTCTTTGGGTATGTTTATAATGTGACCTCTAATTGGATAGTTCCCTGCACCAGTATTAGCTCTTTATCTAGTCTATATAGGGGCCCTTATGATGGCATCATCTGGTTCTTTTTTAATCTGAATTTAAAATATACATCAAGATACAACAAATTGTGAGAGTTTCTATTATTAATAAGAACTCATTTTAATTGATAGTCAACAGTACCACCCGAAACGAGCACAAGATAAACGAAAGTGTTAGATTGATGAGTTATTATATGTGTCATATTATCATTACTAAAACTAATGGCATCATTCATAATTCCTTCCCTCGGTTTCTTACCATTAGAAGCTTTCTCTAGGCATTTCGAGGTACTACTCTTGGGTGGTTTTGTGGCCCCGACCGCGACCCTATTACTCGGCTGCTGCTACTCCAACTCGTCCTATTATGCTTTGTAGGGGGCCTACCCCGGGTCCTATAGGAACCTGATGAAGTGTCCTTTCCAGATAAGGGTCTCGATCTCTTCTTGTAGAGTTTAGCAATTTTTCATACTATAATTCGGAGATTAATGGTCGAAGCAGTACTTTGACTGATCTCCTCCTTCTGGATTCTTGGGTTGTTTTGGTCACTTCAAGAACTTCTCATCCCGAATTTGTATGAGGACATTGGTCTAGGATTCATTCAAAAGGGTTAGGTTTAAGGGTCCGAACTCCCTTTAGGCTCTTGGCTTTACCCTGGCTTGCTTGCTGGGATCTTAAGAGATGGTGTTGTCTTCAGTCCTCTTCTTCCCATTCATCAACCCTTGGCTGAGGCGGTCTGCACGCTCTGATCGCTTCTCTTCGGTAGCCTCCTCGATGGCTATGTAGCCATGGGCGATGACCTTAGCCTTTTGAAAGGTTTGAGGGTCCTGATGGACTAGGTATTTGAAGAAGTTGCCCTGCCTCCGAGTCACTATAAAAGCGCTCAATTTCACCTCATCGGTGAGCTTGAATATTTTTTGGGCATCGGCATAAATTATTCGATGAAACGCTTTAGACTTTCACCTGGCCCCTGTTGGAGGCAAACAAGGTGATATAGCTACTTCTCCTCTTTACAGCTGGAAGCAAACTTTGACAAAAAACTATCGATCAACACCTAGAACGTCTGGATCAAATTTGATAATAGGCGGTAGAACCAAATTTGAGCATCCCCTTTGAGGGTTAGTGGAAAGTACAGACACATAGAAAACCTAACAGGATCTGAAAATAATCTAGATGGTCTATCAAATCGAGACTCCCATTGTAAGATTCTACGGTCGACATCTTGAACTTATGGGAGAGTGGCTGCATTCAGATCTCCCACAATTTGATAATAGGCGGTAGAACTAAATTTGAGCATCTCCTTTGAGGGTTAGTGGAAAGTACAAACACATAGAAAACCTAACAGGATACAAAAATAATCCAGATGGTCTATCAAATCGAGACTCCCATTATAAGATTCTACAGTCGACATCTTGAACTTACGGAAGAGCGGCTACATTCGGATCTCCCACGTAAATGGTGACTTTCTCAGGTCATTGATGTGCCTATCGGTACCCCCTTTGAACACGTGCTGCTCGATCTTCTTTACTCCCTCCTCCATCTGAGGGGAGGACGCAATCCTCTTGACATGACGAAGGTCATCAATTCCGAATGGTTCGAAAAGATTCGTCGGATTGGATGGCTATGGGCCCTCCCTGGTCAAGTGCTACAAGAGGCATCCTCACGGGAGGAGGGCCTCTTGTCATCTCGGGAGTAGTGTGGATTTCGTCACTCAAATTCTGGTCCTGTACCCCAATACTGAGCCGGGCTTCAACTAGGATTGGGCACTATCGCTCAAGTCTACCTGAACCTTGAGGTCGTCAAGTCGTGGGATCTTCTCTTTGGCATGCTATTCCTTGATCTGGTTTCTTCTTTTGGACCTCATCGTTTGGGCACGGGAAGAAAGAGCCCCCAGTTGCTACTAATCTAGACGCGTGCAAATGGTCTGGAGCATTTTGTACACGTTGTCCATCTGGGCAACGAGCATTCGAACATCAAGGGTCGGTCGTTTGTTCATGGCTATCCACGAAGGGGTTATCGCCGTGGGAGATGACATCTCTGGCAAGTGCATTAGCTTGTACCTTGGTGTTGACCATATTTTCTTATGTATGGGTAGCGGTTAGACTTTTCAGTCGATTTTCACAAACGACGCCAACGATATATCGTTAGATTTGAATTACTATACAGATTGAAGAGTCGCTTGATTTCTCATAATTGGTCGAATTAGAATGAGTTCGATCTCCGTTATTGATAACTTGTATATTACATACCATAATAAATGAACGGGAGGTCAGAGGATGACAGAACTCACTTTCCGTTATACCTTTCGATACTCAAGTCAAAAATCTTTCTGTGAGAGAAAGAAAGATGGAGAATGTAATATGCGTGGATACACGTAGGAGGGGTTGAGTTTGGACTAAAGGACTAGATTCCGACGGATACTCTCAGCGTGGAGCGGCTTTTAAGAAAGTTGGCACTCGTGGGTTGAGTAGCTTGAGAGATGATATACTCGTTGGTTGAGTGGCTTGAAAAATGATACACTCGTAAGTAAAGTAGCTTGGGAGAAAGCCCTTCAATCCTTCTGAGATGCTTAAGGGTGAGGGTAGTTCAAGTCTTTTGGGATGCTTCAAGATTTGAATTTCCCAATCCATTTTCTCATAGGGTTGAAAAGGTATTTATATAGTTGGAGCTAATACAACCTTTCTTGGGCCTCGCAACTAATGTCGGCTGCTCCAAGCATATCTACTAAACTGTCTCAACAGGGAGCTGGTACGGCACTGCACATAATTCTAATTGTTCGCTCCTTATTGAACAGCTTCAGGCCAACCCATCTGTGCTAATCGCACCATCCTTTAGACTTCTCTCCATACAATTGGCTAAATTGGCCACTGTTGAACTTCCTAAACCTTGGTCTTAAGAAAATGTCTATTGGGCCATAGCCGCTCTTGCGGGTTGGGTTCTGAGTCAACCTGCGTTTTGTCAAACCCGTCATAACATATTTTAATATTTCTATTGTTATTTTTTAAAAAGTTAATGGATTGTAGCAATAAAGGGTTTAATTATATAAAAATTATATATATATTAAACAAGTAATATGAATTTGATGAAGCTCAATTTCTTAAAACGATAAAAAAGCTTTTTTTTTTATATCTTGATCATATATTTTTAAATAAATTATTAAAATTTAAATAATTTTAGAATAAAATTAATTATTTTAATATAATTAAATTATAATTATTTATTTAAAAATAAATTATTTAAATTAAAAAGTAATAATGATTGGTATACCAAAAATGGGTTGGACCCAGAAAGTCAATAGAGGCCAAAGGCGACGGTCAACACTTTAACGGCCCAATTGGAAAACAGGTCCAAAAGCTGAAAAGACCAGGACGGTCAACATTGGCGTTGACCTTCCGGACAGCCAATTCTCAAATGAACGGTCAACTCAAACGTTGACCGTCCGCCTTACGCGCATTGGGCCCAAAGAGGCTTACTATAGTAATAGGCCTAGCTTACTCACACTCATGGCCCATCAGGCGGCTAATAACTGACGTCCTCCACGAGGGCGGCCAACAGGCACGCCGCCGGTCAACTCAAACGTTGATTATCCGCATTTTACATGTTGGGCCCCAAGAAGCCTTTCAGTAGTAATGGGCCTGACCCATTTAGGCCCACTAATCATTAAAAGGCCAGCAATAGCTTTCCAAGGATATTTCACGATCCCAACTGACACCAAAAAGAATATTGGCAATATTGGCGCCTCCCGTATAAGGAAGGCGCCAGATTTTCTCCAAATATTTGCCCAACCCGGGCTTTCCGGCAACATGCACCAAAGGAAAGCGCGGTTTGAAAAGTTGTTGGCGCCTCCCACAAGGAAACAATCACGATCGGCAGCAGAACGGCATGATGCTCCAGGAAGGCAAGCCCGCCATCAAGAGATCAGGAAGGCAATCACCCCCTTCCAAAGAAGGAGGATTGCCTCTCAACTACAAAAGAAACCCTGGATCCACCATCTAGGACACGCTTTCTTGAACACTGCCAATCACATACGCTTTCAAACAGGCTCTCAATTACGCTTCCATTAACGCTTTCAATTACTTACTAACTGCATACGCTTTCTGCGGTATGAACAAGTGCTCTCAAAGACCTGCTTTCTTCGCCGTCAATATTCTCCAACAATCCTAAGGCAACAAGCGAGCCCTCACGGCCGTTTACTGCCTTCCCACCATCCAAATCCAAGAAGATTTCACGTCTCTCTTACATCTGGATCAAACGCTCTTTCTCTTTTTTTTTCTCTCTCGGTTTTAGTTTCTTTTTCTCAAGACTGTTTACTGATTTGAGCGTCGGAGTGTTTTCAGTGGAGACAATTTTTCGCCGAACACGCTGACCTCTTGTTTACATTTAGTGGTGTGCGGCCCATTTCGGGATTGGGAACCTAATCAAAATAAAATGATCATTTGAATCTGTTCAAAGTTTGTGTCCAGAGACACATCAAATAATAATCTTTTATCTTTTAAATAATTAACTCAGCGCTTAATCCAAGTAATATTTATTTGGGGGACCCACTTTCATTGTAGGGTGTCTCCGGCAAATTCTAGGGGAACTAACGGTCATTGTCGTGCCAGATGGACGGTTTATTTCCAAAGCAATAAATGACACTTGTCGGCGTCCGATGGGATTAAGTTCTATTTTTATTTTTATTTTGTAAAAATTTAATTCTTTTTAATCGTTAAAATTTTAATAATAAAAATAACTATTCTCAATAATTTAAAAATATTCATATCATGGGTGATAATATTATTTGATGCTGAATT
Organism: Nepenthes gracilis; assembly: GCA_033239525.1. Taxonomy (NCBI): domain Eukaryota; kingdom Viridiplantae; phylum Streptophyta; class Magnoliopsida; order Caryophyllales; family Nepenthaceae; genus Nepenthes; species Nepenthes gracilis. The sequence continues at coordinate 13,537,929 of BSYO01000031.1, forward strand.
TAGGGCATTCAAATCTCAGTTATTCATGTTGATGGATCCGGCAAAAAACTAATGAAATTGAGTTATTAAAATTAAAATCTAAATTGTCTAAACAAATTAAATTGTCTAAAAAAATGTCTATTAGAAAATCTTTTTTATTAGATGGAACTGAATTATTAAATAAATAAACAGTTATAGATAACTCATCAGAATCACTTTATTTAGAAAGTTGAAATTGTTAGTCTAATCAAAGCATAAAATTGGTACAAGCACATTGATCAAATTAGAAAATGCCAAAAGTAGCCATTATAACATACCGAGAATCATAAATACATTATTTGAGGAGTTATACATATAATAAACTACTTTAAAAAGCCAATTGAGCTCAAGGCCTTCTAAGCAACATTTTAGATCTCGAAATTAAGATAGCATGAAAACAATATTAAAATTTTACTCATCTGAACTATTGTTAAAACTTTCAAAAGTTACGTAGAAGTGATGAAAAGGGATGGTAATGGAGAAATTCACTAAAGAGTAGTTGTAAAGACTAAATAAACATTCAATTAAACAAATTAATTATTGATAAACTCCTTAATAATCATTCTATATAGTTATTAGCACGAGGGGAGCTATCTAACCATTGTCATTACAGGATATCTGTTTCTATAAATATAAGTTTTCTTACCACAAAAAGAACATCTTCTATATTTTCCATTTATCTGGGCAAATATTCCATTTTTCAAAGTATTCACTCTCTTTAGAAGTATTCTCAATATAACTATTTAAGTATAAGTCCAATGACACTTAATTTGGAGGGAAAAAAAAGATTAGCCTTTTTCTTTCGAATAGCTTTCTCAACCAAAAATTTCAAAGCACAAAACACTGCTCTAAGAAGTATATTTCCTTTTTAGTTCCATCGTGATATTGACTTGGACGTCAACATGCAAAAGGAAAAGTTATTCCTCCATTCTTTAAACTCTTATTTTACTTTGTAATATATAAAATTTAAACTTAAAGATCTAAAAATTCAATTCAAAACTTTTATGTCAAATTTAAATTCACAATATGTGTTAACTATTAATGGCCATCACTTTTGATGCGTCCTAAATCTAAATTTTGAACGGGTTCGGGTTGAGTTAGTATGTTGGATTTCGGTCTCTGTCCACTGAGTTTAGAATCCTGCACACCATAATTTTAAACAAGAGATCAAATGACGGTGAGATTCAGTCCCACCGAAAATATTTCAATACTCAAATCAGTAAATAACCTTATGAGGATTAAAAGGTAAAATGCAGTGAATACAAGAATGGATGCGAGGAATGAGTTTAAGAACAATGGTGGGGGTGCACTCGCGGAGAGAGTGACTTTGATTATGGAAGCTTGTAAGAAACAGTTTCTCTCAATACTTAGCCCGTGGGGAACTAGTAGTAGAGAAAAGAAGAGAGCATTGGAAAGTTTGAGAGCGTGGAGAGCTTCTATAAGCTTGAATATACTGGAGGACATTTAGTAGGCAATAAAGCATGCCTGTGGAGTGAGTCTCTATGACTTTTTATAGTCGTAAATTCCTGCTACCTTCTTTAGGTGGTAAGGCAAAGTACCCATCTATTGTGGGGATCGTTGCCTTCCCCAATATGGGCGTGGGCACCATTCTAAATTACAATGGTAAAAAATGAGGATTCCTTTTTTTTCAGTGGAGATACCGCGTATAGCGACCATTAGAACACCATTTGTGGATCGTGTGCAGCGATCGTTAGAACACTATTTGTGGATCGCGTGCTAATTTATGCACCTTCCTCCCGATATGTGCTCTGATTTTGAGATATTACTGTTACAGAAGAGATTGCATTTCTTAGAGATGCGGAAAATTAAAGCAGACAATCGTTGATACTTGAAAGGGCGCGTGTGGGCTGATTTAGATATGGGCCGCATTTATTTTGGGCCACAACCGGTCTACTTACTGCTTCTCCGATGGACACACTAGCAGCGGGCTGGCCAAAAAGGGTTAAATGTTCCAAGATCAACAGTGGCCCATTTATACATGGGACGGTTAACGCTACCGTTGACTGGAGAAGTAGCAAGTAGGCCGGTCGCGGCCGAGGATAAACACGGCCAATGTCTAATTCGGCCCACACGCGCCTTCCCAAGCTTCAATTGTCGTCTACCATAATTTTTCGCATCTCCAGTAAATGTAATCTCCTCTATAATGACAACCTCTCAAAATCAGAGCACATCCAGGAAGAAAGGCACATAAATCAACGTGTGATTCGCAAAGGGTGTCCTAACAGTCGCTGCACACAGTATCTCCCCGGAAGGAAAGAAATCATCCTTTCTGACCGTTGTAGTCTAGAATGACGTCCGCGCTCATGCTGGAAAAGGTAACGATTCCCATAGTAGGTGAGCATCCCGCCTTGCCACCTAAGGAGGCAACGGGAGCCCATTACTATAAAAGGTCATAGAGACTTACTCCACATGCATACTCTCTTGCCTACTACATGCCCTTTAGCATGCTCAAACTTATAGAAACTCTCCACGCTCTCAAGCTTTTTAACGTTCTCTCCTTTTCTCTCTACTACTAGTTCCCTGCGAGCTAAATATTAAGAAAAATTGCTTCTTGCAAGCTTCTATAATCAAAGCCACTCTCTCCACAAGTGTACCCCCACCATCGTTCTCAAACACATCCCTCGCATCCATCATTGCATTCACTACATTTTACCTTCTAATCCTCATAAAGTTATTTGTTGATTTAAGTGTTGGAATGTTTTCAATAATACCAAATCTCGCCATCATCTGACATCTTATTTGAAATTGTAATGTGCAGAATCCTAAACTCAACGGATGAAGATCAAAATTCGACGGACTAGCTCAACTCAAAGCCGTTTGAAATTTATATCTATGACGCATCAACTTTACAATCATACCCTACCAGGCCTCGATTTAGCCACTTTACGTTAGCAAAAATGTTTTGTTGTTGTAGGCAAGTCACCTTCGATTCCATCGGCCTCTTCTTTGGTCCACCATCCATACTAGCCGCTACATAAACATGGCCAAAGCTATAATTTACAGATTACAAATTTTTTATTATTATGTTAAATAGTTATTTTTCATATAAATTAAATATTATAATATTTATTATCAAATTATTCACAAGAACTTTTCATTATTAAAAATTACTTCTTATATTATGCTATTACTTTGTGATAATAATGAAACATACTCTTACCATTATAATATTATTAACATATTACCATCAATAGTATTTTATTATTTTAAAATAATTTAAATTATTGAAAATTAACAAAAATTAATATTTAAAATAACGTGATAGACTCTTCGTCGGCAGTGGATCAAGTGAATGGAACCTGGACGAGGACATGGATATATCAGTGGAATAAGCATCGTTGGTGGAAGCCGCAGCCGTCACGTTCTCCATTTGATAAAATGATGCACGCAAATAGTGTGCGTGGGGCCGCATCAGACATGTTGCCTTCTTTACGGAATTTAAAACGTGCTTGAAAAAACACTAAAAATTAAAAGGTAAAATCCCACCAAAAACAGTAAAAAATTCGCATAGTCATCCGACCGTCCAAATCTTTTCATGATCCAAATAATGCAATTTTAATGGTATTTTATTATGATTTAAAAGTTATAAATTTTAAATTATGGGATGAATATTCTTGACATGATATTTAAAGTTGTTACACCCTCTAATCTAATTTATGCAATATGGAAGCCTACTTTCCAAAATTAAATGAATAGTAAATAAGACTATTCGATGAATAAACCTTCCCCACATCGGACCGCCTGATCCCCTGTGTCCGGTTAGCGTTCAACATCCTTACACAACCTTAACCAATGATTTGCAATTCCGTTATTATTATGATTCTTTTAAATATTAAAAATTTAGTATTTTTTTTAATAATTGAGATTATTTTAAAAATGGTGAATAATTATAATAAAATATGTTATTTTAATTTTAAAATTTTATATTATGGGACTAAATCTCAACTACTGAAAAAATAAAAAAAAAATCTTAATATTTAAAATGACAATAATGAAATTCATGATCTAAACTGAGATACGGATAAGCATTGGGTGGTGGGGGGGTACGGGGAACATGAACCAGAGCAGTCACAATTCAGGCCTACTAAGGCAAAATCGTTATCATCACTGCACAATGTCAAAGTCAGGCTAAACAGGCCAGCAGAAAAGAAATATTAGAGCACATCATTCTCTACATGCTATAAAATTAAATAATATTTTATTTATTTATATTAATGATCTTATATAAATATTAGACAAATAAAAATTTATATTATAGTTATTGAAATTTTAAAATTTCACTCATAAAAGTAAGTAATAATCACAACTATAATACGAAAAACTTTTACCTAAAAAAGCTTTCTAAAAAGGCAAGAAAAGACCACAAAATCAAAGTGCACTTAGAAATTCACTAGGAAACGTTTTATAATTTATAACATTAAAAAAACTACAACAAGGTTTTTTACGGTCTTATTTAAAATATTTTATAATATCATTCTCTGGATAGTATAGCAGTAGTTATTTTTTAATACTTATAAGCTTTTAAAATGAATATAATATTAAATAAGAGATTTTATTTATAAGAGTCTAATTTTTTATATTTTTTTATTGAAGTAATGTGAGATTTTTTTTCATAAAATAAATTTTTTTTATTTATTGAATTTGAGAAGTAAACATTGACATAGAAAGCAAGGGGATTTTGGTGTATTTTAAGAATTCACACAAAAAGGATAGAAGGAAAGTGAAGAAGCACAAACAAAATGGGAAAAAAGAGCTATCAATTTTCTTAGCAGACCAAATAGAACTACGACCAATTGAGTTCAATTGGGCTATCAGTAGGCTGCAGCTTAGTCATTAAATGAAATGAAAATAATAATAATAATAATAACTGTGAGATGAAAATTTTTTTGGCTTATTTTTCAATATTTGGTTCAATATAATATTAATATTTAAAAAAATTGAAATATATATATATTTTTTATCTTAAAATCTCTATCAAATCTAAGGGTAGGGACGAAAGATGTACGACTCGAAGGTGAAAATGAAGCGAAAATAAGTTAAAACTAACAATAATCAAATAACAAATTACAGGGTACTGCATCTCTATTGGAGATGCACCCATACATCTTTCTTATATCCGTGGAAGATTTATCCCATGATCTCTCATCCCCACCCTTGGATAAGGATCCAACGGTAGGCATTTTAAGACAAAAAAATTACATATAACTTTTTTTGTCATTTTAAAATATTAATATTGATCGGTTCGGTAAATTTGACTCAGGAAAAAGGCCACAAATAAAATAAAGGCCTATTATAGATCATGAAGACCAAGAAAGAATAACTTAAAAAGCAAGCAATGAGTTCTCTCAAATAATTTTTCACGTCTTTCTCCAGGGGAACTGACTAAAATTGATTGAGGTTACAGAAGCTAACAGATCATCCTTATCAGTCGTCGTTATATAACCAACCGAACGTCCTTATCCAGGGTGGTTATAAAATTAGTAAAATTGTCTCTTACTACTATAAATACTCTGTCAACATTCAGAAACAGCAAGGGGGAGAGAATCAAGAAGAGGAGGCTGAAGAGGAGGAAAATCCATTAAATAAAGGACCCTAGAAGGAAAGCCTGACCACCAATTCTTCCAAAAAACCTTTCACCTAATCCCTCCAAGAGTCCATCAAAGAAAGGCTCTCCGTCCAAGAAAACTTCCATTCAAGTGACCAGCCATCTCTCTAGAGCATCCTAATAATCCTTAGACAGTCGTACAATCTACAATAGTGAATCTAAGACGCCCCTCTGCAGGCGCACCTCTATACCGTCCATCAATTGGGCGTACCCAAACGCTCGATCCACCGATACATGCATTTATACATCCTCCATACATCTTTTTATACTATTGAAAAGGCTCCTGATTTGAGTATCGGAGGATATACGGTGGAAGTAATTCCTACCGTCCTCTGACCTCTCGTTTTTAAGCGCAGGGTTCGGGTTTAGGTTCGAGGTCATAAAGACCGAATCCGCATCAAATCGACCCAACACGAAGATCTAATTTGAGACCTTTTAATTCGTAGAACAACTCGAATTTGTGAAACGTAACAAATATAAATTAAATATTTAAGCAAAAAAAATTAAAAAAAAAAATTGAGGTTTTATACTATTATGAAAGGGGGATATATAGGATTCCCCAAACTAATCAAACAACACCCAGGGTGAATAATCCTGCTCCTGCTAGGCTTGCTCATGCCTCCTAGCACAGGAAAAAGGACACTTTCCAGGCTTACGAGATGCTATTTACGGAGTTCACTCCAGGCGACCACTGGAAACTAATCGATATTAACCAAAGTTCGAAGCTTAGAATGCAATTAAAACACAAATGGATACGGCCTTCATTCCATTGCTGAGCAATTATATACAAATCAATACTAAACTAAGCTAAGAAAGTGGGTTAAAGACAGAAGCTTTTAGCCCTTTTATTGAAGTCATTTTTCAGCAGAAATTTACAAAAATGACAACATTATTAGCTCAGCTCCTGCATATTAATCAAACTAATTGATCTTAAGCTAGTATTAATCACCAAACTAATTGGTATCACACAGTGCTAACCAAAGGGAGTCTTCAAAATTCCCACCATCAACCACTTGCAATACAAAATTTTCTGGACGAAGCTCCTATCTGGTGTCTGAAACCTTGGCTACCAAAGCCATTTTTAGCTGCTCCTGAGTATAGTACTGAACCCCCATCTTCACAGTCGCTTGCTGGACCATGAAATCATTAACAACTGAAACGCTAGCGTGATTGACATCTAGATCAAGTTCCTTCAATGCTGTCATTAACCTTGCGGTCGGATGGTTCTTCTTGCTGCAGTTCACACGAATCATAGCATCCCATCCGATAATCTTAACATCGATATCCAAATCAATGGGTTTTCCACCGCTGGATTTCTTAAGATCCTGGTCGGATGATGATGGTGGAAATCCTTTAGAGAACTGCAAGTTACTTGTCAGTTCCTTCTTCATCGCTGCCAATTGGCTCTGCAATTCTTCCTTGTCTGCCTCTGCGTTTTGAAGCTTGGATTTAAGCTCGTTAATGAAAGAAATGGCGTCCCCGAGGAGGGAAGCTTTGTCCATCTTGGAAACGTTAGGGACAACTGCTCTCAACGCGTAGAACCTCTGATTAAGCTTTTCTCTCCTCTGCCTTTCAGCTTCCACGTGATTCAATGGCTCTTCCCTCCCGTTCGCCGGTTTTCTTCCCCTCTTTCGAGGCCGTTTCTCAGGGTCTACTACTCTGCTGCTATCTGCCTCCCGAATTACCGATGCCTCCAAGTCCGATTGGTCGGAATCTCCGGCACCGCAGCTCGATTTCACGACCCCTGAAGAGGTCAAGATCACGCCGGAAGTAAAGGAGAACACCCCTTCGTCATTAGTATTGCTGCCCCTCGATGCCGGAGACCTCTTCTTCTTGCTGCTCTCCTCTGCAGCCAGCTGCAAATTCGCACCAAAAATACTCTCATTCCCGTTACCCGAAGTCCTCTTGCCCTCCCCAAAGCTCAATATCTCGCCAGACTCGGGCTTCGAGGAGCCCAAATTATCATTCCTCGGATGGCTCCCATCATACCCAAACTCCGAAAAAATCAACTCCCTGCCGGAAAATCCATTTGAACTCTGGCGGCCGCCGTTTCGAACTTGGATTCCACTCGTTGTTTCCCTCATTCCATTGGTGCTCTGTCCATCCAAGTGAATGAACTTTGTTTGTTGAGTGTTATTACCTATTGGTTTGGAGGGAGCAAGAGGATTTAAACTTCCATGGATAGGGGAAGCAGAATTTCCGCCGTCTGTATTGAGCTCCGCAGAAGCTGGCGGCGGCTGTGGGTCACTAATCCAGAGGGCGGAGGGATCATTTTCCTCCTCATCGGCCGTCGGGGACAAGGAGATGCGACGAGATCTGATTTCCCCGCCACCCCCGCCGAAATTGAACAAAACCCTAACATTGGTCATCAAATCGGAGCTGTGAAAAATCATCTCCGTCGATCCCAATTCGAGAACCCCGCCCACCATGGGTACACAAACCATCGTTTGGAGCCCGAAGAAGGAGCCCTGCTGGGCTCGATCGCAGGGGGAATTAGCCAGCCCGTCAGAGCCGGAAGCCCAAATCGGGGTGGAAGTTAGGTAAGCCTGGCCTGGCAAGTCGATGCCGTTGGCGAACGACTGGGTCATCGATATCAGGAAGAACCACTCAGTATCGGTGACCTCCTCCTCGACGGCACCATCTAGAGAGGGGGCGATGCCGGAGATGAGGGAGTTGAGCTCCCGGAGGACCTTCTTCCGGTGCTCCTGCTCAGCTGGATTAAGCGCTCTGCTATTTCTGCTCTTCTCCTTGTTCTCCTCACCCTTATAGTAGCCGTCTCCCCATCCCAGCGACGACTGGCCGGTGAGATCGGCGCTGAACTGCCAGAAGATGGCGTAAGTCCAGCTCTGCTGTGCTCCGTCAATCAGGGCCTGCAGCCGCTGCTGGAGCGTGTCCTGGTTGAACACAGCCGCCGCCGTCGGCGGATTCGTCTGGTGTCGGAACTGCTTGCTGGGATGCTGGGCGGCAGCCATATTAGATGACTGGATAGGAGGAGGCGGCGGCGGCGGCGGCCACGCTCCGAACGAAGGCAAATCGGAGGAGGGCATGAAGGGATCCATCATATTATCGACCGACCACAAATTCATCATTGGAGATATTCAAAGTACGAGTAACTCCCGAAACGATAAACAGGACAGGAAAGAAGAAGAGAAAAGAAAAAAGGGAAAGAAAGGCAAACTACTACGAACTAAATCGCATTGGCGTTGAGATCACCGGGATGGAAGCCGAAGAAAATGAAAACGTGGGATAAAAGGGTGGTCGGTGAGAGAGAAGAGGCGCCTGCGTGGGAGAAAGTGGGCGTGTGATGTGTGGGAAGAGATGGTCTTGGACGGAGGAGTCAGGAGAGAGAAATAGGGATCCATCCGAGAGAGTATGAAGTTTATTTGGAGTGCATTTCAGCTGAATTTGGTGAAGTAGGGTAAAGAAGAATTCAGTGACTCCGCGAGGAAGAGACGTAAGCGGATTCTCCGAAGCATCTACGGCCATCGCTGCGTTTATTAGGAACAGAAATGCTGATTCTTCAAAAAATTTACCTGCTTTATTTTTATTTTTTGAATTTTAATAGGTTATTTGAATGGAAATTTAAGTGTAGTTAGATTATAAATAAATAAAGTAAGTAATATTATCATATTAGAAATGAAGGCTTTTACCGTGGATGATGGATGGTAAATGAAGGCACTGCCTACGGCTTGAAAATTAACTTGCAACTAAACTATTTATTTTACTTCAGATTAAAAGTAAGATAAACATATAAATCTGCAGGTCCTTTAGTTAATTAATTTTGAACTATTTGGAAAATTTTATTTATTAATCCAAAAATCAGAAAATACCCAATCTATAAATCAATCACCCCTTTAAATCGATCTAATAAATGTAATAAAGATGGGTGATGATTATATAACTTTTAAAATTCGTTTAAATTCTTTTAATCTGATCGTTATTTTCATAAATTATTCTTTATTCACGTAAATTTATCAATAGTATGTATTTTTTTAAATTTAGCAAAAGATTATATGTCATCAGATAATTTGGTTTTTAGACTTGTGTTGGGACGTAATAATCTTCCAGCTAAAATCATCTACGGTTTAACCTTTTAGTGTTTATGAAAAAACTTTCTAAGTTTTCATGAAAAATTAGTAAGCACTTTTATATGATGATTGTCAAATTATAATCAAATTTATAGTTGTATAATCAACTTATTATTCCTAAGATGTTGCCAAATTTAAATTAAAACAAATAATAAGGTATGAAAAATCAAATTCTTAAAAATATATTAATAATGACAAAATATTTATAAACATCAGTTTGAAGGAATGTATATATGTTCACAAATGTATATGTATTTATGTGTATGGCTTAGTTTAGTTTTGTCCGAATTAGTTGTAGCTATCAAACCATAATAAATCGGCAATGAAATGAACAAATTAAATCATCTACATACACCATAGTATATGCCAAATTGTTATTTTTATTTTGGATTAATTTAGATTATAATGTACATTATAAATTAAGATTCTAACTTAAGGGATTTTAAAGTGAGCTTTTGTGTATTCTAATTTGAATTTTACCCACTATAAATAAAAAAAAAAAAGGCATAAATTACCAAAATAATTTTTTAACCTAACATTAGACACTCTAATTATTAAAAAATTAGTCAGATCAGAATAAATAATGTTAAGTAATGAGGAATTTTGATTTGAATGATAATACTCTGTACTATATTTTATAATGAAAATATTATCTGAAAGATATGCTTTTAAATTTTTTTGATAAGCAAAGTTAAATATTACAAAACTTGTGTCTAGACACGTGTTTTGAATTAATTCATATGAATGTAAGTGCTCACAAAATTAGATAATTTCTTTTTTATTTTTTTATTGTTAAAACAGCAAACACTACATTATGAAACCAAAGATGTCATTTTATGTGCCAATGCACTTTATATTATTGAGACTATGGATATTATATTGGGATGGTTTAGTGTTCTTCAAGTTTGTAAGTAGCCGTTATTCTTTTTGTTAGTTACAGTTAAATTACTCAAAGGGTGATTCTTTTTCTAAATAGTTAATACTATCTATTAAATTATCATAATCTTTCTAAGTTATTTACCATATTTATGTACATGGGATTGATTGATGGTTCTTTAAGTGACATTCTTAGGTCGTGGCTAATATTGCCTCCAATTAGCAGAGCTCTTGGAGGATATAGGACAATTGTATTCATTTGGCCAGATTGCAAACCATTTAGTTTGTGCTCTTCTATTGGCACAAAACTCTTTCGGCCAAAGTCACCCATTATTAGTATACCCATCAATTTTTTTATTTTATCCAATATCAAAGATGTGATTTTATTGCCAATGCACTTTATTTATACTACAATTATATTGGGATGGTTTAATATTCAAGCCGTTATTCTTTTTTTGTTAGTTACAGTTAAATTATTCAAATGGTGATTCTTTTTCTAAATAATTAATACTATCTATTAAATGATCATAGTCCTTCTAAGTCATTTACTATATTTATGAACGTCGGATTAATTGATGGTTCTTTAAATGACCTTCTTAGGTAGTGGCTAATATTGCTTGCAATTAGCAGAGCTCTTGGAGGCTATAGGACGATTGTATTCATTTGGCCATATTGCTCACCATCGTGTTTATGATCCTCTATTGGCACAAAACTCAGTGTTAACATATTTTTATCCGATACTCTAATCAATTGACCAATCAGTCACTTAGATGAATTGGTCATTATATACTACTTTTGAACCCTTCAAATACAATACGGAAAGATGGTTTCTTTTGGAAGCACATTCTTATAGGACAATTTTTTAAAATTAGTTTCTAATAAGACGAATTTGGATAAAATATTTGACAGTTTAATATTCAAGTAACCTAACAATATGGCAACTTGGTTTAACAAAATAGTTATTTCGTTATTTGATAAATAAGTCTTTATTAATTTGGAATATTTGGATATCCTGTATTTGGATCTTACCATTTGTTGGGTAAACCCTTTCAAGCTAAATGAAGTTGCTTTCATTATTTTTTTGCTAGCTTTTAAAATTAAGTTCGTATATCTAAAGGTTCATCTTGATAGCCATCTATAACAAATAAAATCAAATTCATTTATTTTTTATTTATTTGGTCACTTAATGGTTATTTAAAAATTTTAATTAGTAATTTGTGATGTTACCTATTGACAATGAAAACTACATAACAAACGTTTTATTCACTCCTAATTAGGGGCTCCTCAGATTCTTTTGGACCCCTGGATTTTTTGAACCTACTGATGGCAGTGCTACATTTTTATTTTGTTTTATGTCCAGTTAAAACGTACAAAAGCCATGCCCATACGTTCAAAGGCCCAAATAGCCTTCAGGGATCCTACTTCACGTACGGACAAACTTAGCCCCTGTTTCACTCATCTGGGTGGTTGAATTTTGTTATCGGCCAAATCTGACTGTCCGAATTCACTTACATTATAAAAAAATAAAAATAATAAATTTAGATGATGGGATTTAATCAAATATAAGATTTGACTGCCCAAATAGAATAAGTTTGGACCTATTTTGTTCGTATGCTAAACGGTTCCGTTTTCACCCAAACATGGCTTGTGCCAGCGCCAATTATTTACTCGCTTTGCTTGTCCCCCAACAAAATAAAAGAGAAAAACAATATTCAAATAAAAGCAATAACTCATGTGGTGGGTCGGCTAAACGAGACTGCTGCCTGTTCCAAAATAGAATAAACTGCTGTTCTATTTTTTACCATTTAAGTTAATATCCAGTGATTGTAATTTTTAATATAAAAAAATTAAAAAATATTAGTTGGAGGTTTGTTGTTAAAGATTAAAAATTATTTTTTAAATTTTCTTGGAAGCTTGGCAGTGCCCTGCTGTTCTGTTTTGTTCGGTTGTCATTTTTAAGTAATTTTTATTTCATTTTCTACCAATTTATTTTGTCAAAAGAAACACGGACAGTATTATTCAAAATATTTTATTGTTATCTGTAATGTTATTAATATAACTGTAATGTTTGCTTTCTATTTATAAATTATGGTATTATTAAATTAATTTTAAATCATTTTAAAAATAGTCATACTAAATAAATTTTTTAAAAAAATCGGTTATGGAGTCGGGCTTTAGCACATAATCTATACTCATACGTATTTTAGGCTGAATGTGCGCATTTGAAAAACTTATCTAGAGACGCTCATACATATTTTAGGCAGGTTAGGTGGTATTTAATATACGCTTATTTAACACATATACACAATTTAGACAGATTGTTAACATTTAAATTGCGTCTGATATCAAATATGAGATATTTGAAGAATTGTCATTTTATATGTATTTGATCTACCTGGGATTTGTATTTTGGGATTTCATATGTTCAAAGAGTAATATATTATTATTGATGGCAATTTATATCTTTTGAGGATATTGTTTTGATTTGTTTATGTTAAGAGTATTTTATTGATAATATTTTAATGTGATGTTATTAATTAATATTATTTTCCAATGTCCAACGACGTAGTAGCTGGTGGTGTACTGGTTGTTTTAAGAGTAAACTTTCATCATTGGATCTATCTCTTGACCCTCTCATTTTTCCGCATTGCAGTGAATTTGACAAGAAAAACCTTATTCTATAATGATACTGACACAAAGATGTTATTAAATTATCCCCTTATATTTTAATTTTGTTATCATTTTAAAATTAAATTTTAATATTGATGCGTACCTGGATCCGACTTCGAACGGATTCGGATTTCTTCTGGATGGTTTGAACCGGCTCCGTCCAATGAGTACAAATCCTGCACACCACTAAACAAACGAGAGGTCGGCGTTAGTTAACGGGATGGGATGCAATCCCACCGATATATTTCCGGCCTTCAGTCGATAAACGCTTTCAATGGAAGGAACTGAAAAGGAGGGAATGTGACGAAAGAGAGGAAATGAGTGTCTTGTTCCAGATGTCAGAAAGGTGCAAGTCCTTTCTCGTATCTGGGTGGTGGGAAGGCAGATAACGTGTGTAAGGACCCGTTCGTTGCCTTGGAATTGGAGTGTGTTTGAGAGTTTGGCTGCTGGGAACCAGATCTTGTTTCTCGGAGCACTTAGGGTTCTCTGTCCCTGTCGTTGCTTGAAGAAAGAGTCTCAAAGTATTCAAGAGCTCAAGGGAGTCTGCTTGAAAGCGTTAGTCAGAGTATCCAAGAGAGCGTGTCCCGGATGCTGGATCCAGGGCCTCTTTTATGGCAAAGATGGTGATCTTCCTTCTTTGGAAGGAAGCATCTCCATTGTGATCTGTGGCCGGCCTTCCTTCTAGAGGTGATGCACATTGCCCAAGGTGTGGTGGATTGTTTCTTCGAGGCGATCAACCACTTTCCAAGTTAACTTCCTTCCTTGGGTTGAGGTTCCTTGGTCGGGCAAGGAGTTGGAAGGATCTGGCGCCTTCCTTATTCAAGGGCGCGATCTTGTGATATTCCCTTTGAGATCGTGGAATATCCTTGGAAGATCGTGGTGGCCTTTTTATGGTGATGGGCTTAAACGGTCGGACCGTTCTTGTTGAAAGGCTTTTCGGGGCCCGTTGTGCAAAGCGTGGGTATCAGCGCCCGGGTTGGCCCGTCTGCGTGTTTGTTAGCGCCCTTATGAAAGGCGTCCGTCGCGCAGCCTCCATTTGGGCCATGGGCACGAGTGAGTCATGCCCGCTCTGATGAAGGGCCTCGTTTGGGCCACATATAGGAGCGAGGCAGTCAGCGTCGTGTTGGCCGAATCGGCTTGTTGGCGCGCCGTGAAGAACGAAGAGAGCGGCGGGTGGCCAAGTGATGGGTGTGGGCACGAATAGAATAGAATAGGCCCATCATTATTGCAAAGCCTCTAAGGGCCCAACAAATCGAGTCGATATCGGGTTGGCCGTTTGTGAACAAACCCGGCCCTGCTGGACGGTGGCGCAACGTTGACCGTCCTTGGGCCTCTCAGTCCTGGGCTTATCTTCTTACTGGGCCGTTAGAAATGTTGAGTGGCCTTAATGGGCTTCTGTTGACCTTTCTTTGGGCCAGCCCATTATTGGTGTACCCATCATTAGCCCCCATCTTTGGTGGTCGATTTACGGCCAAAGTATATTCATGATGGATGCTTTTTCTTGCTTTGAGAATCCTGTGAAAATTTACAAAAAGTGTGAAGGAAGGCTTGACCGGAATCGTTGACCTTTTTGGCGGTCCGAATACCAGGTGTTGACCATCTGGCCAATTCGGAGTTCAGAATTGTTGACTGTCTGGTCACTTAGGAGTTCGGAATTGTTGACCGTCGTGTCAATTCCGTGTTCTGAATTGTTGACCGTCCTGGTCAATTCCCGAGTTCCAGAATTGTTGACCGTCCTGGTCAATTCCGGAGTTCCAGAATTGTTGACCGTCCTTGGCCAACTCTGGGAATGATTTTTGCCAGCTTATGCCCAGACTTCAAGACAGAACGCGACACGTGTCCTCTTTTGGTTGGAAGGAGATCCGGGTCATTAATACGCCAGAGATCCGTCCTTTGGCAGGTCAAGTGGAGTGGCGACACGTGGCAATTCTGACGGAGCCATTCATGAGGGGTTTCGTGCGGGAGTCCCGTCGCTTGGCTGGATCGAACGAGGAGTTGACATGTGGAAATTCTGATGGCGTCCTTTGCAGGCTTGGCGCCTAAGTTTTCCTTCCGTTTTGTTCGAAATCAGTTATGCTTCCAAGCCTTTCGTCTTCCTCCTTTTCATTTCGCAGACAAACCTCTGAAGAAACCCTACAACCTTTTCCAATCATGGCATCCGTTGCGGACTTCTCATCTGACTTGAGGGAGAGTGACATTAAGGCCTTGTGCGTTGAATTCAATATTCCGAAAGAGATGGCCTGAAGGGTTCCGGGCGCGGACGAAATAGCCTCTCGCCCACCGGAAGGCTACTTGGCTGTTCACGAGGCTCACGAGGAGTGGCCTTAAATGCTGCCGATGCTGGAGGAGCTCGAATCAATCATAGCGGCCCTCCATGTTCCCATTGCTCGGCCTTCATGCCAACGCATTGAGGTATATTTGTACTTTGTGCATTTTCGCCCGGAATCTTGATCAGAAGTTTAGGATGTCTGGCCTTAAGGTCGTCTTTAAGATAACCCAGGGGGCGGAGTTGATCTCTCTCAGCCCCCGTACGGGGATAAAAATTAGTAAGGCCATCCATGACTCCCTCAAGAACTGGAAAAACCGGTTCTTCTTTGTAAAGGTGGGAGACAAGTGACCTATCGCGCGGGACTGGGGTAAGGTCCCGGAAGTACACCTGGGTACGCCGTCTGCGGCGGAGAATGCCGCCTACGCCTGGCTGACCAAGGCGATTCGGCAGAACCCTGATGCGTTCGGGGAGGGACTTTTGGTTTTCTGCGGAGGAAACCAAAAAGGTTGAATGGGGACCGCCGTCGCCCGGTCAAGCCGCACCCTCAATTAAAATGTTGAAGCCAGGATGATTGAAGAAGTTGCTCATCCGTCCGGTGTCTCGGAGGAGAGGCTGCTGCGAGGCGATTGCCACGTCCTCATCTTCCTCTTCACTGATTGACCTTGTGGCTGCCGGGATTTGCGGTGGTCCCAAGAAGCACTCTCGGAACGGAGAGGTCCGTTAAGGGTAGGTTGGAGGATGCCGTAGGAGTCATCCCGAGCAGCTGCGGCGACGCTGACTCCGGGCGCTGCCTGGATGGGATCCGCAGAGGAGCCAGCTCGCGACATGCTCGAAGGTTCACGTGTTTACATTATAGAGCCGTCGTCACGAGTTGCTTCACCCGCCGCTGTCCCAAAGGCAGCCAGGAGAAAGAAACTTGCCGCAGCTATTCTAGAGGCTGCAAGAGAGGACCCTGCCGCCGCTGCTCCAGAGGCTGCAAGAGAGGGGCCTGCTGCTGCCGTTGAAGATGACGAGTCCTTGGAAAGAATCCTGGAGGAAGCAGCGGTGTGCTTGGCACGAGAGGATGCTCCTGTCCCTCCACCACCTGAGCCTAGTCTGGAGGCCAGGCCTAAGGGATCCACGAGGAAATTTATGGAGGTATGGTTCTTGATGGTTAATTTTCCGTACTTTGCCCTTTCAAGGTTTCTAACTTTGTCTTTTGTTGTTGTTTGTGCGGCCCGTTGAAGGTTGCTTCTCAACTTTTAAGGCAATGGTGCAGCGTGACGAGGCTCTAGGCGAGAAGGAGGCGGAGATAGCGCTGGTGGATGCAGGTGGCCGCCTCGGGGGAGCTCCGTGAGCAAACGGCTGCTCTCGAGATTGTTATGGCGGGCGTGGAGGCAGAGAATGCCGTGTTGAAGGCGGAGGTTGCCGAGCTGAAGGCGGAGGTCGCTCGTCTAAAGGAAGAGGATGATCGACTGAGAGCGAGCAATAAACGCCTTGCAGATCGAGCCGCCGTTGCAGAGAACGAGTTAGCCTCACGGATGACTCCTCTTGAGGTTGGGGGCGCACTACACGCCCGGCTGTTGGAGGGGCTCAACATTGGACGTCGCGTTGCGCGGTTGATCGTTCCGGACTTCCCAGTGGAGTTCATCAATCAAAGAAACCGCGCAGCGCAATGCAAAGAAGATTTGGTGGGGGATCCCCGAGACAGCCAGGGTGGTCCGCCAGACTTGTAGCCTCCCGTACATTTTTTTTAAATGTATGTAAATTGTTACACACTTAATGAAATGGAAATCTTTTTTCAACTTAGTGTCCGTTGCCTTTTATTGCTTTGTGCTTGCTGTCTGCATAGGTCTGTGCATAGGGCGGCCAATTTAGTTGGCCGGTGACCGTTACTTGGTTGCCTAAGGAGCTGAGCCCCTAGGCTTAGAAGGTGGTTGCATTAACCAACCTTATGGTCTTTGTCAAGCGAGAACTTGGGCGATTAGTGTTAGAGAAGGCGCGCTTCGTTATTGTTTAACCACGTTGTCCTTTCATGGAGGAGGTTGGTGCGTGGGGTTGCCAACTTGGTTGGCAGGCTGCCTAAGGAGTAAGGTCCTTAAGTCGGGTGGCGGTTGTAAGAACCGGCTGGTGGCGCCCGTCAAGTGAAGACTTGGGCTGCCAATGTTGGAGAAGAAAAGCTTCTCCCTTCGACCATCGTTGGTAGCGTTCTTTGCTCCCGAAAAGAGGTCGTCGCGTGTGCCATTCTTGCCCCCTAAGGTTTTAGACCGCTATGGGCCACTTGGATGACCAATGTTTAGTACGACCGTTATTGGGCCACTCGGATGACCGAGGTTTAGGACCACTCATGGGCCACTTGGATGACGAGGTTTAAGACCGCTCATGGGCCACTGGATGACCGGGGGTTTGAGACCAGCTCATGGGCCACCTAGATGACTAGGGTTTAGGACCGCTATGGGCCATCTGGATGACCGGGGTTTGAGACCACTTTTTGGGCCACCTAGATGACTAGGGTTTAACGAGAGGGTGAAGACCCTCCCGACTTAGGGGCAGTCTAGGTCGGATGGATACTTGCAAGGCAAACACAGTTCATAGATCCTAGAATTCTATATGCTAAGTAAACTCCCATTTTTTCAAGGTAAAAGCAAGCACACGTATGAATGCAGGGATCGAGTCGGGCGTACACAGGTTCCCTATTGGAAGTAGCGCTTCAGGTGGGTTGCGTTCCACGTTTGTGGGACCAACTTTCCGTCCTGTTTTCGGAGCTTGTACGCTCCGTTGCGTAGGACGGTGGAGACTAGGAAAGGTCCCTCACAGTTAGGAGAGAGCTTGTTTGGCGGCCGGCTTACTGTGGCCTCGATGCCTCGTAGGAGCAAGTCCCCAACGTCAGTGCATAGGGCTTTTACCTTTTATTGTAGTATCGGGAAACTCGGTGTTGGTACTGCTCTTTGTCTCGTACTGGCGGCGTCGCGGGTATCCTCTAGCAAGTCCAAGTGCTCCCGATTTTTCGGGAGTTGAGTGCACGTGGGTCGAAGGACTCCACCACGAGACTTGGGAGCCCGATTTGCCAGGTATTACCGCTTGATCCCGTAGCATAGGTGAAGGCGTCTCTCGCGTTAGTTCCTTCGGGGTTGTACGATAAGACCCGAGGGTGATGGGAGCTCGTCGGCCAGAGCCCCAGCGTCCTCCAACTTAGTTTTTAACCCGTGGAGTAGCGTACGGTTCGTGACCTCCACTGTCAGTTGGCTTTGGGGTATGCTAGAAGTGTGGACCAGCTTGACTCAAAGGCAGGTGCAATACTTGGTGAAGCGTTTCCCCCAAAGTGGGTCCGTTGTCGGTCCGCGACCTCTGGGGCGCCAAATCTGAGACAATGCTCGCGAAGGAACTCCCGGCATTGTGTTAAAGTGATCTTCGCAGCGGGGCGGCTTCGACCCACTTAGTGAAGTAGTCGATGCCCGCTATGATGAATTTTTTTTTGTCCGTGGCAATGGGAAATGGGCGAGAATGTCGAGCCCCCATTGCGTGAAGAGGCCACGGGCTGAAGGGACTTTAAATCGGCGGACGACCGGTGATGGAGGTTGCAAGCTGGCGGCTCTCGCATTTCTTAACAAATTCTAAGCGCGTCCTTTTTCATTGAGGGCGATAGTAGCGCCGCATGATTTTGAAGGCTAGGTTTTTTCCGCCTACGTGTGATCCGCGAGATCCGAGATGAACTACGCCCGGTCGTGATACGCTTCCTCGGGAGAAAGGCAGCGAAGATACGGAGTTGCGTATTCGCGCGTACTGCCGCCCATCAACTACCGTGTACCAACCAGCTGTCTTTTGATACGCTTGGCCTTTTCGAGTCCTCCGGAAGTGATCAATCGACCCAGTATTTAAGGTAAGGAGTCATCCGGTTTTCCGTCTCGGAAATGTTGCATGGCCTCTGTTTTTCTATGCTAGGAGCGTTCGGGACCTCCCGCATGTCCCTCGAATATTGCTCGGGTTCTCGCGGCGGTGCTCTAGCAGTCCTGGTCTGCCTTCCAATTTTCCTCTCGAGGAACGTAAACCCGGAGTCAGCTTGTCGAAGCCTTGGATGGTCTCCTTTTGCCTTCGCCAGTGCACAGGCTAAGGAAGGTTGTTTGCCTCGAAGCCCCCATTGGCTGGTTGATGATTAATTCGAAGTTGTGTTGTATGACCTCTTGTGAGCACTCCTTTGCCTTGTCGTAAGCCAGCTAGTAGGGCCAGACTCGCCGGCGTTGTTGGTCGCCCAGGAAAATCAAGTCTCGGGGAATACTTGATCTCAAATCCGTCAAAAGTCGTTAAGATCACCCTGCTCATGACCTTGTCGTGAACGATCCGTCCCACGTGGAGTGTCCATTCAGGGCCCCACCGGGTTTGTTCTTTATTTTGTGGGCTGTTCCTCTTGGGCCGGGTGTTGTGGTCTCAGCGATGAAGTCGGCGAGCTGCGCCTTTATGGCCGTGCAGGCTCGAACTCGATGTCGAACTCACCCAATTCAATGGCCCACTTTACCAATCGCCCAAAGCGTCGGGCTTTTGGAGTATGTCTTTCAGTGGTTGGTCCGTAAGAACCACTACGCGATGCGCCTGAAAGTATGGCCTCAATTTTCGCGCTGCAAAGATAAGTGCCAGTGCCATTTTTTCAGCGCGTGGATAGCGAGTTTCTGGGTCGGTCAATGTTTTGCTTACATAGTAGACCGGTTGCTGGATATCAGATTCCTGGAGCACAAGGACGGAGCTGAGGGACACTTCCGATACTGCCAGGTAAAGGTACAACTCCTCTCCATCTCTGGGCAACGCTAACAACGGTGGGCTGGCCAGATTCTGCTTCAATTCATCGAAGGCGGTCTGGCAGTCAGCCGTCCACTGGAATCCGTTAGACTTTGTCCCTCTTAAAGCTTTAAAGAAGGGTACGGGTACTTGTCTCCCGACGCGAGGAAGCGGCACGAAGCGGCCACCGTCGTCGATATTTGGGCGTCCTTTACATTTCTCGGGGGAGCCATGTCAGCCAGTGCCTTAATTTTTTCTGGGTTTGCCTCGATCCCTCGCTGAGAGACGATGAAACCCAAGAACTTTCCTGAGGCTACCCCGAAGACACACTTGGCTGGATTTAATTTCATTTGGTGCTGGCGGAGCACCCCAAACGACTCTTCGAGGTCGCGTATGTGGTCGCCCGTGATTCTGCTTTTGACGAGCATGTCGTCGACGTAGACCTCCATGTTGCGACCGATTTGCTTTTCGAACATCTTGTTCACTAATCGCTGGTAGGTGGCTCCAGCGTTCTTTAACCCGAAGGGCATGACCCTATAG
Organism: Nepenthes gracilis; assembly: GCA_033239525.1. Classification (NCBI taxonomy): domain Eukaryota; kingdom Viridiplantae; phylum Streptophyta; class Magnoliopsida; order Caryophyllales; family Nepenthaceae; genus Nepenthes; species Nepenthes gracilis. The sequence goes on from BSYO01000031.1 coordinate 13,558,765, forward strand.
CAATAGGTGCCACAGTGCTGTCATGAGCGAGGTATGCTCCTCGTCTTACGGACTCATTCTCGATCTGGTTGTAGCTCGAGTAAGCGTCCATGAAGCTTAGCGGCTCGTGCCTGCCGTGGAGTCGACCCCGGCAGTCAATCGGGGCAAGGGAAAGCTATCCTTTGGGCGAGGCCTTGTTGGCGTCGGTAAAATCGGCGCACATCCGCCATTTCCGTTGCTCTTCTTAACCGGGCGACGCGTTTGAGAGCCAATCCGGTCTTGGACTTCCTAATGAAGCTGCGTCAATGGCTTCTTCACCTCCTCTCGGATGGCGATTAGTTTTTCGACGGAGTGGTTCCTCCGTTTCTGTCTGACTAGCTTGTGGCCTGGATCAAGGCCCAATTTGTGGACCATCACTTCAGCTGAGATCCCAGGCATGTCTGCGGGAGTCCAGGCAAAAAGATCCGCGTTCCTTCGTAGAAACGTGATCAGTTCATCGCGCAGCGGCCCGGTGAGTGAGCCGCCAATCTGGACACACTTATCCGGTTCCCCCTGGTCCAGTGGAATAAGATCCGTGGCTTCACCAGGCTGTGCCTGCTGCAAGGTGGTCTCGTCTCGATGATCGAGTTCTCCCACCGAGCCAGTTCTGCCACTAGGGGCAATCTGGGCCATGTAACAGGTCCGTCCAGTGACCTGATCTCCCAGAACTTCTCCAATGCCGTAGGGCATTGGGAATTTCATTTTCGAGATGCGGAATTGACGTGGCGCCCCCTTATTTGTTAGGCACGGCACGCCTAGTATCGCGTTGTACAGCGAGAGGAGCAAACTACTAAAAAGGTTAGCATTCGACTTACTTGTTTTTGGGTAGGTGCGGGGTGACTTCGGTTGATTGTCCCTTGAGCGGGCACCGGTTCATTATCAAGGCCGTATAAAGGTCCTTGGCGAGGTTTTAGTTGGTTCTTTTTAGGCCTAGTCTAAAGAACGCATCCAAATAAAGCAAGTCCTTCGAGCTACCATTATCGATAAAGACTCGTTTCAGCTGGTAGTCCGAAGTACCATCTGAAACGAGTGCAGAATTTACAAGGGGGTCAGTATGGGGGGAGATTACATGGTTTGAATCGCAGTCACTAAAGCTAATGATGTTATCTACTATGCGCTGCTTCTTCCTCCCAGTCTGCTACTCCTTGCTGTCTTCCAGGCTCCTGGCAGGTCGGCTGGTGATCATATTGACTACTCCTACCGCGATCCGGTTCTGGGGAGGCGTCTGCTCCTGGCCCTCTTCATCAGCTGTTCCTAGGTTCTGTCTAGGTCCTTTGACGAACCGAGTAAGATATCCCCTGCGAATCAGATCTTTAATCTCCCTCTGCAGCGTCTTGCAGTCTTCAGTTGAGTGGCCAGCAGAGTGGTGGAAGTCACAGTACTTAGACTGATTTTCAGAGTCCTTCTTCAGCATTTTTGGCCACTTCAGGAACTTCTCCCCACGGATCTGTATCAGCACATTGGAGCGCGTGTCCGTCAAGGGTGTGAAGGTGGTGGCCCGTTGTCTCTGCTCTCGAGGGCCCGGTCCCGTGGCTATTTTTGGCAGGATGTACTCCGCAAACAAACTTTCTTTTCCCATCACTGGGGAATGGTCGAGGCCGATCCGCTTTGCTTGGGACGTTGCCTCGTTGGCCTCTTCTGCGGCAAAGATAGGCCCTAGTGATGGATTAGCCTCGCATGGAAAGTCGAGGATTTTTGTGGGCAAGGTGCTTGAAAAAGTCGTAAGTCGGCGCGAGATGAAGGCTGCCCAACTTCATCTCCTCGGTGATCTGGGAATCCTTCTGGCCTCAGGCACGAAGCGATCCAGGAAGCGCCGTGGGTTCTCTCCCGGTTTCTGCTTTATGTGGGAGAGATGCCATGGCTGTTTCTCTTCCCATCGGCTCGATGCATACTGAGCCAGGAAGAGGTCCGTGAGTTCACGGATCTGCTTGTGAGAACCTGAAGGGAGATGGTGAAACCAGATCCTGGCGTCTCCCTTCAGTGTTAGTGGAAAGCAGCGGCACATCGCCGAGTCTTCTAGCCCTTGTAGATTCAGATGGGTGCGAAAATGATCCGGGTGGTCAATTGGATCTTTGCCCCCATCGTCTGAAGTCAAGGGATGGCATCTTAAACTTGGGACGGCAATGGGCCCGGTTCGGGATCTCAGCTGGTGAAGGGTGACTGTCCAAGTCGATGGCGCGCTCGTCATTCGGAACACGTGGTTCGAGTTTGGTCCACTCGTGGATTGGCACGAGTGGCGTTTGCGGATCTCTTGGAGTTGAGGAAATTCCTCAACTCCGTCTTGTTCTCAACAGCCGGTCGGCTGCTGCCTCCTGTGGATCTGGCAGTCCTGGAGACTCGCTCCTGGACTGTGCGACGGTCTTCTGCCCGAGAGTATCTAGGATTTCTCCGTTCTGGGCTCTCTGTCGGGGATGTACTCCCAGAGGGTTCCATTGGCCTGTTCTGGCCAGGAACGTGGGAGGATGTTGGAGCCAGATTGTTCACAGCTTTTCCAGGCCTCTTGGCCGGCTTCTTCTTCCTCTGGCCACCTTTCTTGGTGGCGAGGAGAGCGGGAATAACGGGTGGGGCCGCTTGTTGTTGCCCCTTACGCTCAAAAAGCGGTTGAAGCGAGCGATTGTTCGCCCGCATCCGCTCCACCCGATTGTTGAATGTAGGGCGGTGGAACTATTTTGTGGCCCCGGGTGACCCAGACATCAGCGGCATGGCCACAGTCGGGGCTGCAACATCTCTTGCGGGATCGCTAGCTGTGCTCTCGTGTTCACCATTGTTGCGGCGAAGGTGAGAGAGAGTTCTTGCAATTCTTAGTGGTAGGCTTTTCGTAAGCGCTTCCCACGAGACGGCGCCAATGATGCGTACTGATCCGGCTTCGAACGGATTCGGGTTTCTTACGGATGGTTTGAACCAGCTCGCCCACTCGAGTACAAATCCTGTAAACCACTAAACAAACGAGAGGTCGGCGTTAGCAGGCGGGATGTAATCCCACCGATAACACTCCGACACTCAAGTCGATATGACCTTCAATGGAAGGGGCAAAAGGAGGGAATGTGACGAAAGAGAGGAAAGGAGTGTCTTGTTCCAGATGTCAGAAAGGTTCAAGTCCTTTCTCGTATCTGGGTGGTGGGAAGGCAGAGAACGTGTGTAAGGACCCGTTCGTTGCCTTGGAATTGGAGTGTGTTTGAGAGTTTGGCCTGCCGGGAACGAGCTTGTTTCTCGGAGCACTTAGGGTTCTCATCCTGTCGTTGCTTGAAGAAAGAGTCTCAAAGTATTCAAGAGCTCAAGGGAGTCTTGAAAGCGTTAGTCGAGTGTCCAAGAGAGCGTGTCCGGATGTGGATCGGGGCCTCTTTTATGGCAAAGATGGTGATCTTCCTTCTTTGGAAGGAAGCATCCCCATTGTGATCTCGTAAGCCTTCCTTCCGGGAGGTCGATGCCTGTTGCCTGGTGTGGTGGATTGTTTCCTTCTCGAGGCGATCAACCACTTTCCAAGTTAACTTCCTTCCTTACCGTTGAGGTTCCTTGGCGGGTAAAGGAGTTTGGAGGATCTGGCGCCTTCCTTATTTGAAGGCGCAATCTTGCTTGATATTTCCTTTGAGATCGTGGAATATCCTTGAAAGATCGTGGCTGGCCTTTTTATGGTGATGGGCTTAAGCGGGTCGGGCCGTTCTTGTTGAAAGGCTTTTCGGGGACCATTGGCAAAGCGTGGGTATCAGCGCCGGGTTGGCCTGTCTGCGTGTTTGTTGGCCGCCCTTATGAAAGGCGTCGTCGGCGACCTCCATTTGGGCCATGGGCACGAGTGAGTAATGCCGCTCTTTTAGAAGGGCCTCGTTTGGGCCCGGCATGTAGGAAGCGAGGCGGTCAACGTCATGTTGGCCGTCGGCTTGTTGGCCGCGCCGTGAAGAAACGAAGAGAGCGGTGTGTGGCAATGATGAGGCATGGCTGAATAGAATAGAAAGCCCATCATTATTGCAAAGCCTCTAAGGGCCCAACAAAATCAATCCGGGCCGGCCGTTTGTGAATAAAGAAATACTGGGCCAGTCAACGCCAACGTTGGCCGTCCTCGCCTCTCTCGATCTGGGCTTATCTTCTAGGCGGTGAGAAACGTTATTTGGCGCTTAATAGAACTACATTGGCCTTTCAGTGACGGCCAACCCATTATCGGTGTCTATCAAATATAATTTTATTATTTTATATGAGTATAGAAAATTGGTTTTTATTAGGATATATATTGTTTATATTTAATGATATGATCTTTTAAACAAATTAAAATTATATTCAAACTATAAATACCTAAGGATACATAACATATAATATATGTTATAATAATTAAACAGCATATTTCTGTTTAATTTCTTCTTCCTTTTTTTAAAAAAAAAAAAATCCTGGATGAGTATATTTTTGCTCAAATTATACAGATAATGTCCCTTCTATAGTTTATATATATCTCAATTTGAAAGACGGCACTCCGCACTGCTACTCCTACGGTGTGGTCCTCGTTCCGTATATTATATAATATTTCTGCACCATGTTAGCCACCTAATCCTGTCACGTGATCCACATGCCACCAATAGATGAGTGCATGCTGTAGCTTTAAAAAAATAATAACAGCCTACGCTTATTTATTAAAAATATCTACTGGATAAAAAAATTTTTTTTAAAAAATATATTATATATATATATATTTTAAAAATACTTTTCGAATCTTTCATACGTCCTTTTTTATATAAAATATTTTTTTAAATATTTGACGTGATTTAAAAAAATGACAGCATATGATTCATGCACTAATTCTAGCATTGTCGAAATGAAAAAAAAAAAACAAAAGTAATGAAAATAAATTATATACCACTCTTAATTTATTATATTACTTTTTTCAGTTTTTAATATTCAATAAAATAATTTCTTACTCACAATAATTCAATAATTTTTATTCTCGTTTTACTGGCTGCCCTATAAGAAGTTTAAAATTTACACTTGGAGACCGGCGTCCTGCCCATAAAAATCAAGCATTGTTTGTTTTTCATGGAATTTTAGTAGCTCATCATATTGATAAGTTTTTGGTCATTCATTCCTAAATTTCATACCCAATAAACCGATAAACTAAAAATTCACATAAGGTTCTGTTGGGTTGAGTACCCAGGGTCCCCAATCCACCGGGTAAAAAGAACAAGTACTTGACCCAGGAAGATAAGTGTCGGGTCCGAGAATGATCACTTTGATCAGAGAGAAGATCTCAAAATATGATGAACGTCGTCAAGGGATTTGTAGCCCGAGAACCTCATCGCTTTGAAGTCCGCGGACCCAATAAAAGCACGGGGCTTATCCAAAAGCCAAAGTTCCAATCAATTTGAGAGGACTCTTCAAGACGTCAGGAATGCGCTTCGCTTCATAAACGTCCAAAACACGCGTAAAAGTCTCGCAACACGCCACCACCGCCAGGCCCATGCGTGATCGACATTCCAGCAAATACGGCACGAACGCTCGGGCGGCCAAAGTTGCCCATTCACGATAACAAACCCGACACACAGAGACGTGTCGGGGAGAGTAGGTGGCCACTGGCACCTAGCGGCCAAATCTGCAATATTTTCTCTATAAATACCCCACTTGGGGCATCGAGATAAAGGACCAGAAAAAAATCCTTCCTTAAGCAAGAAAGAGAGAAAAAGCACGGCGTTCAAAAGCAAAAAAAGAAAACCCTCGTCCACGGTTCTCGGACACCATCTTGTATCAAAGAATATCAAACTTAGTGAAATCTTTTCCGAGGCGGCCTCGTTTTTCCTTTCTCATTCAAGAGAAGGTTTCCACGTAAAAATATTGTGTTCAATCTCTTCTCTCTCACTCAATCATCATCACTTGTGTTGCTCGGACCCAAAAATCCGTAACGCAACATCAAGCGCCGTCTGTGGGAATCTTGGATTAAAAGTCAAGTTCTCATCCTCATAAACACATTCTAAACACACTCAACAAAGATCAACAATCAACAAGCACTAAAAATGGTAAGCACGAGCACAAGCGAGTGCCCCGGGGAAAGAGCCACGGCTCCACAATCCTCAGGGGACACCCCTGACCCTTGCGGTATTGAGAACCACTCCGATCCTGTGCCGTGAGGGGATCGGCGGCAAAGGTGGACGAGATGCACAAAGCCTTCATCGCTCTTTGCGCGAGAATAGACAAGAAGGAAAAGGAGCCTTCCGGGGGATCCTGAAGTGAGATATCCCGTAGCGCAGGGGAAAGCACGAACGACGCGACAGGCGCCCACCCACCGAGATCTACCAAGGGCAGAAGTCGCCTCAGCGGCGGGGCCCTCGCGGGCCGAGAAGAACGTCGAGGACCCCGATCCCGTGGCGGCCAGGAGCATCGCGTCCGAGGAGATAGCGGATGCACTGAGTCCCCGCAAAGATCCGAAGGACCCCGAGAGAGGAGGGTGCACCAAAGAATGGCTGAGCGAGTTGAGGCACTTCCTCAACGCAAAAAAGGCGACCGCTCCACCACCCGTGGAGGAAAAATTGGAAAAAGTATGGAACCGTGTGTTCGGAGAGAGCAGCGGAGCAAGCGTCCCGCAATCTCCGTTCACCACTGACGTTAGAGCGAGGGCACTGCCCTCGAAGTTCAAAATGCCCAATCTGGAGGCATACGATGGGAGCGCTGATCCCATGGATCACCTCAACATGTTCCGAGAGCACCTGAGCCTCCAAGGGCTTGATGAAACGGCAATGTGCCAGTGCTTCCCCTTAACGTTGAAAGGGGACGCCAGAGTTTGGTTCTATGGGATGCCCGCGGGCTCCATTAACACTTTCGGCGAACTGGCGACGGCGTTCATCACGGTCGCCTCCGGCGAAGGGTGGAGAAGCAGCCCACAGCATCTCACCCGTGTAGGCAGTGCGTGGGAGAGCCGAGAGGCTTTTACGGCGAGGTTCGTGTCCGAGGCCGACAGATCCCCAAGTGTCTGACGGCGTGGTGAATGCCTTCTGTCGGCCTCGAGGGGTTCCTTCTTCAAGCACCTTATCCATAAGGGCCCCGTACTTTTGAAGAGGCCGAGTCCATAGCGAGGGCCTATATTGCTGACAGAGGAGGCGAAACGAAGCAAAGCGCCCGGCCAAGGAGCGAGGACTACCGCCCAAGGACGAGAGGAAGTGAAGAGGAAGGCCGGGACTATCGTAGTCCCCATTCGTGACTGTGCATCAAAAGCACCACAAGCCCGAGATGCCCACGCGTAGAGACGTTCCCAACACGTCTCACTCCTTGAACGACACGCGGACCAACGTGCGATGCAAATTCGAGGGAAAAAGTTCGTAAAGTGGCCCACGCCCGAAGAACCCAGTGACGGGGCGACAGACGAAGTTCTCGCGATTTCCACCGCCGCAGAGGACACGCTGACGAAGACCGCAAATCTTTGCAGAGGGAGATCGAGGAGCTGATTAAGAGGCCACCTCCAAGCGTTTCTCGCAACGACCCTGGCGGCCTTCTTAATGAAGAGGCGACCCGAGGTCGACCCACCAAGAACAAGGTCGCACGGGAGTTATCAACATGGTGTCCACCCATCCCGGGAAGCGACGGCCGAGATCATCTTTGCATCAAAGAGGCCGCGGACTAGCTCCGGAGATGACATCATATGTTTTGGTAAGGAGGACATGGCCCATGTAACTTCCCCATTCTCGACCCCCTTGTTTAATGCGCTCGTTTGAGATGGAGTAAATGACTTCCATCCAGGCGAGTATTTGTCGATAATGGAAGTTCTCGCAACTTGCTTTATTTCGATGCTTATCAAAAGCTAGGACTAAAAAGAGACCAAATGAAGGCCGGAGGGAGGCCACTGTCTGGCTCGACAACGAGCGATCCCCGTCTGTGGCATCGTGCACCGAGGTCACCTTAGGGACATATCCGAGACTGCGTCTAAGGTCCTCGCCTTCTTGGTGGTGGACCTCCCGTCGGTTTATAACGCAATCCTCTGACGCCCCTCGCTGGCCACATTCGGTGCCGTGACCTCCATCCCACATCCGAAAATGAAATTTCCAACTCCATTTGGAGTAGGGGAAGTCTTGGGCGAGTCCGTTGGGAGAACGTGTTACTGTCACAGTCACACGGACTCCCCTACCCCAACCAATGGAAGACCTCGACCTCGGTGGACGAGGCGACCCTCCAACAAGCATGTGCCGGTGAACCCACCGTAAAATCCAACTGGATCCCGAGGATCCCGAGAGATGCGTCAGTTTGAAGCTCTCTCGCCGAGTCCGTCCGAGAGAGCCTCACGACTCTCTTAAGAGAGAACCCGGACGTCTTTGCTTGGTCCCAGGCGGACATGCCGGGATTTCCCGAAACCATAACTCATGCCGGTGGGTGTGGATCCCACCACAAGCCTCGTTAGACAAAAAAGTGTGAACTATTCAACGGAAAAGCCGATAGCTATCCGAGAAGAAGTGAAGAAACTCGGACGCCTCGGGTTCATCCGGAGGCAATACCCTGACCGGCTCTCCAACGTGGTCATGGTGAAGAAAAGGTGGGAAGTGGAGGATGTGCGTCGATTTCACGGACCTCAACAAAGCTTGTCCGAAAGACTGCTTTCCACTTCCCCAGTAGACCGGGCCGTGGACTCAACGAGTGGATACGAGCTGCTCACTTCATGGACGCCTACTCCGGATACAACCAGATCAAGATGCACGCGGAGGACGAGGAGCATACATCATTCATGACCGATCAGGGCACGTACTGTTACAAAGTAATGCCCTTCGGTCTCAAGAACGCCGGCGCAACGTACCAGCGGCTCGTCAACAAGATCTTTGAAAACCAGATTGGCAGAAACGTAGAAGTCTACGTCGACGATATGCTCGTCAAAAGCACCATTGGTGGAAGTCACGTCAAAGACTTAGCGGAGACCTTCCGAGTGCTTAGAGCGCACGGAATGAAGTGAACCCCCAGCAAGTGCACCTTTGGGGTGTCGCCCGGGAAGTTCCTCGGTTTCATAGTGTCACGGCGTGGAATCGAGGCAAACCCGAGAAAAGATCCGTGCCATCTTGGATATGAAGTCCCCTCGGACCGTGAGGGACGCCCAGAGACTCACGGGACGAGTGGACTGCCCTCTCCGTTTCCTAGCCAAGTCGGTAGAGAAGCACTCCGCCATTTTCAAGGCACTCAGGGGACCGAAAACCCAAGGGTTTCGCTGGAGCAATGAGTGCGAAGAAGCGTTCCGGGGGCTCAAGGCGTACTTAGCCAACCCTCCTCTCCTGGCCTCCCCACTACCAGGAGAGGAACTCTATTTATACCTGTCAGTGACCGACCGAGCCCTAGGGTCGGTCCTGGTGAGGCAGCATCAAGGAGATCAGCAGCCGGTGTATTACGTCAGCAAGACGCTGGCTGATTCAGAGACCCGGTATCCGCATGCCGAGAAGGTTGCGTTAACACTGGTGTACTCAGCTAGGAAGCTGAGACCTTATTTCCAGGCTCACAAGATCGTGGTGCTGACCGACCAGCCGCTGAGAACCACCCGCAAAAGCCCGAGGTCTCCGGCGATCGATCAAGTGGGCTATCGAGCTCGGTGAGTTCGATATCGAAGTTCGAGGCCCCGCCGCCATAAAGGGCCAGCCCTTTGCGGACTTTATGGTAGAAACGACAAAGACATCATCGAGGACATCGCCCGGCAAGGCGGCGAAGAAGAAGCAAAGTTCACCCAAGCGTGGACTTTGCACGTAGATGGATCCTCCATGAAGGATGGGTGCGGAGCGGGTGTTATGCTGCAAACGCCCATGGGATCCGAAATCAAATACTCAGTAACCTTAGGGTTTCCGGCCACAAACAACGTAGCAGAATACGAGGTCCTGCTCACAGGACTGCGGCTGGCAAAGGAGTGCTCGGCCAAGAGCCTAGTGGTCTATAGTGACTCCGAGCTGGTTGTCAACCAGGCCCTCGGAAACTTTGAAGTAAACAGCCCCCAGCTTTCCAAGTACCTCGCAAAGGTGAAAGAGTTGGCCTCGCATTTCGAGAAGGTCAGATTCGTGCACATTCTAAGGGAAGAAAACGAGAAAGCACACGTTAGCAAAGCGGCGAAATGCAGAGACCCAAAGTATGATATGACAAAGGAATGAGAGAAATTCTCGAGCGACCCTCTATAGAAGAGACAGAGGCCGAGGTCATGCAGGTGTCCGGAAATGACACTTGGATGACCGCCTACTTGAGATACCTCACCAGTGGGGTTCGCCGAGGACGCGCCGTAGAAGCCTTAAAAGTGAGGAAGTTCATGGCCGGGTACACCGTCATCGGCGACCGTTTATATCGTCGGGGGTACTCGGCCCCCTATTTGAGGTGCTTTACACCCGAGGAGGCAGAGTATGCACTTCAAGAGGTGCATCTAGGAATTTGTGGATCACACATTGGAGGCAAGAACCTAGCATTCAAGATTATGCGGCAAGGGTATTATGCCAACGATGAGGGATGATGCCATGGACTTCGTGCGCAAGTGTGAAAATTGCCGTGTCCACGGCAATATAAGCCATCACCACACGTGGAGCTTCAAGCGTTGCAATCTCCATGGCCCTTTGCGCAATGGGGCTTGACATCCCTGACCGTTTCCCATTGCGTCCGCTCGAGAGGAAGTTCCTCATCGGGAATAGACTACTTCACCAAGTGGGTAGAAGCAACGCCACTAGCACGGATAACCGAGCGGAACGCGACCGAGTTCCTCCTCAGAGTATTGTTTGCGGTGTTCGAGTGCCCGAGAGCGTAAATCACGAGATAATGGGACGCAGATTCACAGAAGGCAATTTTCCGTGCATGTCTAGCCTTCAATTAATTTAATTCATACGTCATTGCATATCCTCGTGCCGGCCCAGTAGAAGTCACAAACAGGACCATCTTGCATGGGCTCAAAACCAAGCTGCTAGACTCCGGGGCCTCATGGGTGGACGAGCCGCCATCCATCCTCTCGGGCATACAGAGGACCACGAGGGAACCTACAAGAGAGACCCCATTCAGCACGTGCTACTCGAGGTCGAGGCTGTCATACCACTAGAAGTGGGCCTTCCAAGCCTCCGAGTAGAACACTTCGACCCAAGCGTCAACGACCACCGGCTCGAGAGCACCTAGATTTGCTTGAGGAAGCCCGAAACAAAGCGCAACTTTCGTGGCAATGTATCAACGACGGGTGGCCCGCTATTACAACAAGAGAGTAAAAGCGTGATTCAAGTCGGAGACTTGGCATCGAGAAGCATCGCGCAACAGGAAAGAATGCCGGCGAAACAAGCTGTCTCCGATTGGGAAGGACCCTTCCTAGTCTCGTGATACTTCAAAACGGGCATACAAGCTGCGAACCCGGGAAGGCGGTGCCAATCCCTAGAACACAGAATGCAACACACCTCAAGAAATACTATCAGTAGAATTTGGGAAGCTAAGGCAAAAAACTCGGTTCCGTTCGAGCGCCCAAGAGGTCGATTGAAAACTCGGTTCCGTCCGAGCGGCCCAAAGAGGTCGTATTGAAACTCGGGATCGACCGAGCGGCCCAAGAGGTCGTATTCGAAACTTCGGTTCCCTCCGAGCGGCCCAAGAGGTCGTATTGAAACTCGGGTTCCGTCCGAGCGCCCAAGAGGTCGTATTCAAAAACTTCGATTCCGTCCGAGCGCCCCAGCGGTGATGCGTATTGAAACTTCGGTTCGTCCGAGCGGCCCAAGAGGTCGTATTCAAAACTTCGGTTCCGTCCCGAGCGGCCCAAGAGGTCGTATTCAAGCTTCGGGATCGACCGAGCGGCCCAAGAGGTCGTATTCGAAACTCGGTTCCGTCCGAGCAGCCCAAGAGGTCGTATTCAAGAAACTCGGGATCGACCGAGCGCCCAAGAGGTCGTATTCGAAACTCGGTTCCATCCGGCGGCCTAAGAGGTCGTATTCAAAAACTTCGGGATCGACCGAGCGGCCTTAGAGGTCGAAAAATTCAACAAGTACAAGGAAGGAAAAGAAAAAGGCACAACAATCTTCAACAACTTCTTTCTCATTTCGACAAAGGAACAAAGTACATGTACAAAAAAAAAAATACATTAAGGCACCGGGGTGGCTCCCTGACACCTACCGGCTTCAGAAGGTCCAAGGCGCTTCCCGAGATCCGAGAAACTCACGGCCACAGAGATAATGGATCTTGAAGGACCCGAGACGGACGCCGCTCGGGAAAGGGCCTCCCAAAGAATTCCCAACAAGTCATCTCTCAAAGCACTGGCATTGAGGGATGGAGTACCGCAGAAGGAAACCCGGGACGAATAAGACGAAGTACTCGACACATCCGGATGTCGCGTCAAGATTTGCGCTCAAAGTAAAGCGCAAGGTCCCCGGGCCTAAGGGACACTCTTAGACTCTCCTCTTGCTGACGCAACCTGTCTTGCTGACGCCTTACAACATCCTTCAAAGAGGCTATTTCCTTCCTGGCGTCAGCAAGCTCCGCCTCAGCCTTCTGAGAGGCCTCTCTGGCGGCCTCCAGCTCCTCCAGCTGGGAGAGAGTCCGAGCGACCCCTCCAGAAATAATGCTGAGCCTCTCGGCCATAGTTTGGAGCTGCGTTCAGAAGAAAAGGATTATCAGAACAAAGGAAGTATAATGGAAGGACAAAGCACCTCGAGGGAAAATGGAAATACCTCGGAAGCAAGGGAGCCGCCACTCGAAGAGGCCTCTACACTAGTTCTCGGAGCTGGAGCGTCGAAGCAAGGCACCACAGAAGCCTCAACCCCAGCCTCGTGAGTAGGAGTATCTACGGGAGGAGCAACGGCCGGGGCTCGACAATAGGTGCCTCCACCTCCACCTCCAAAGGTCCGAGGTCAGTGTACGCTCGGGGTCCCATCATCGGAACCCCCTGTGGCGCTCGCCCTCACCGCTGGGACCGGGATGGCCGGGAGCTCGGCAACGACCTCGTCTTGGCCTTGCCGAGAGTCCTCGACCTCAAAGGCCTCGGATGGATGCCCCACGGGGTGGGCGCTTCGCCGGGTAGTTCGAAGAAACTCAGGGTAGGACTCCCGGTGGCTTGGACTCGGAAGCTCGGTCACCTCAACGATCGTTTGGACTTAGGGAGCTCAGTCACTTCATCAACCTCGGTGAAGATCCCCAGGAAACGGGAAAATAAAGGCATGGAGAGTCCACGACCCGAGAGGACCTCGATGTGAGGACTTCCTTCTCTTGAGCAGAGGAGCAATAATGTCACCATCCACAAACTCACAAGATCGAAATAGTACCCTCCGAGGAAGGCAGCTCCGCCACACCTCGAGGACGCTTTGAGCCCTCAACGTCCGAGCGTTTGGAGCTCTCGGACGGCCCGCTTTGCTCGCTTGGACGGGCGGACTGAAAATGCTCGAGTCCCCGTCCTCTTTCTCAACTTCTTCGATTTGGACTTGGCGTGAGTGGACTCGAGAGACCCACTTGGCCTCCTTCAAATTCTCAAAAGCAACCAAATGTTGCGCTTGTCAGTGGAAGCCCCCGAGATTGGCTTTCACCAAGTCCGTCGAGATCCTTGGCGTACTCCCTATCAGCGAGGAGGGCTCGGTGCAAGACTCACTCTTCACCTTCCCCACTTATTTGGGATGGCCCAAATCTATGGGATCGCCGAGGAAGAAAATTTGTCTTTCCAACGCTTCGGAGTCCGGTTCCCCCACAAAGCAATGCAAACTTGGCCGAGGAGTCATGGTAATCCGGGGCCGAGGTTATGTGTGAAACGAAACATAACCTTGACAACCGTGACGTTTAGGAGTTTCTTATGGCAGCGAAGAAAGACGCACAAGGAGACGAGGTACCTCATGGCGTTCGGCTGGAGCCCTGCCAATGGGACGCCCAGATCCCTCATGATCTCGTGAAGCTCCTCAGCAATAGGAAATCGAAGCCCACTTTTGAGGTGAACCTCATAGACCGTAATAAAGCCGTCGCTAGGGCGCAGTGCCCTGTCTTCCGCTCCTGGCACCACCATCGCCATCTCGTCTGGAATCCCGAATAAAACTCGAAGCTCCTCAAGCCTATCATTCGTTAAGGCCGACGCAATATCCCTTACGCCAGGCGCCTTTGTCGACTTCATTGGGAGACGAAAAGGAAGCTGGAAGACGAAGAGGATTTCTTTCGCGAAGAGAAGGTTCGAAGAAGGAAGACAGCAGAAGAGTTTTTTTTGAATGCGGAAGGGCGCCTTTTATAGCCCGAAAAATTTGAAAAGGTGCCATCATCACCATGCCACACGTCAGACGGCCATTCGAATCAGAAAGGGAAGCCTTGCCACGTGTCACTCGGACATTGGATCTGGAAAAGAAGTAACGCGTTGGCCACGTGAAGTCTCGACCGTCGCGGAATAATTAATGGCTCGCCACGTGTCACCCGGCCGTTCTCTTGACCGAAATGATGAACGTTTACCTTTCCAAGGTAATCGATAAATGCCAATCACGCATTTAATGCCCACGAAGCACGAAAGAAGCGGCGTGAGAGTCTTCGGACGATAACAAAGTTCTCGAGACAATGAAGTCCGCGGACAAGAGGAAGTCACCGAGAGTTACAAGGACTTAAAAGTACCTCCAAGCAAATTCTGATCTAAGTCTTCATCAGCAGCAGGTCTCCTCGGACAATCATCGTATTCGCGGACTAGCATTCAAGAAAAAGGACATCTCGGGAAGCTTCAGAAGAACATGCCCAACGGTCGAAGATCTCGGACCCTTGGGCATGGGGGCTAGTGTTGGGTTGAGTACCTGTGGTCCCCAATCCACTAGGGTAAAAGGACAAGTACTTGACCCGGGAAGATAAGTGTATCGGAGTCCGAGAATGATCACAGCAGATCCAGAAGATCTCAAATAACTTGATCGAGAACGTCCGAGGGATTTGTAGCCCGAGAACCCTCATCGGGCTTTGAAGTCCGCGGACCCAATAAAAGCACGAGGGCTTATCCAAAAGTCAAAGTTCCAATCAATACGAGGACTCTTCAAGACGGCGTCGGGAATGCGGCCTTGACTTCATAAACGCCCAAAACACGCGTAAAGTACGCAACACGCCACGACCGCCGGAATCGACCGGTCAGCCGGTCGACATTCTGGCAAATACGGCACGAAACGGCTCGCGGCGGCCAAAAGTTGCCCATTCACGATAACAAACCCCGACACGGCAGAGACGTGTCGAGAGTAGGACAAATGACTGGCACCTAGCTGCCAACGGTAATATTTTCTCCTATAAATACCCCACTTGGGGCATCAGATAAAGGACCGAAAAAAATCCTTCCTTAAGCAAGAAAGAGAGAAAAAGCACAGCGTTCAAAAGCAAAAACGAAAACCCTCGTCCACGGTTTCGGACACCATCTTGTATATAAGAATATCAAACTTAAAGTGAAATCTTTTTGCGCAGGCGCAAGTGGTTTTTCCTTTCTCATTCAAGAAGGTTTGCCACGTAAAAATATTGTGTTCAATCTCTCTTCTCTCTCACTCAATCATCATCACTTGTGTTGCTCGGACCCAAAAATCCGTAACGCAACAGGTTCATTCAGGAGTTACTCAACTGACAATGTTCATAAGAGATTTAAATAAGATTTATTTAAACGAAAGTTGTTTTTAATAACTAAATAGGAAAATATCTGTTTTATCTAAAAAAATATTTATGTGTCATTTTTAACAAATTGTAACAAAATTTGAATTTAATAAATGTTTGAAGGGCACACATGTGTGATTTGTCAAGATGATGTATTTTATAATTTATAGGTGTTTTGTTATATAATTTTATTTATTATACTTTTATAGTATTTAATACCCAATAATAAAAAAAAAATTTAAGATATGCGTCCATTATAGTCTTCTGTTTTTGAAAAATTTCAACACATAAAAGCGATAAAAAAAAAAAAAAAACGAAAAAGAAGCAAGTTGCACTTAAATGTTTCAGGCAAGTTGTGATAAAGGACAACACAAAATAATATAATAATATGTGGTATCCAATAACCTTTCCATATTGTATTAATTGCCTGATCTCATAAATGCTACAAGAGAGGAAATTAAAAAAAAGAGGTGCTGAGGGAGTCATTGGAGGTTTTTAGGTCACTCAACCCAATATATAATCAATAAAATTTATCTAATATTTTAAAGACGTCTTTAAATTATTTTTAAAAATATGACATATTTTGTTGATATATTCTTCAATTTTTTATATAAATTTATTTATATATAAGAATAGATAAAAATTTATATTATTAAAAGTGTCTAAACAATAATTAAAAAATATTCCCATAACACTGTTCAATAAGTAAAGGTTAATATGCATGAGCGACCCCCCCCCCCCTCCAAAAAAACAAAAAAATGCATTAGATGTATTAAAAGCTGCATAAAGGACAGAGTTTGTCGCATGTCAGTCTTTTGAGTAGAGTGCATAAAATTTTATAAAAGTTAAAATTATTTTATAATTATTAAATTATTATATTATTTTTTAATACAATAAAGTATTAATAATATATTCAAATTTGTGTATGTTTTCTCATTTTAAAGAAACTAAAAGCTATTTATATTTTTTTATTATTTTTTTCATCTATTAATAAAAATAATATAATTTTATATAGAAAGGATGTATCTAGCTATTATTTTTATGAAACTCTTAGTCAATTTTTTTTTGATAAGTGAGATAATTAAATTTTTTTGATAAAAATAAAATTTTTTTAATTATTTATCTAAACACACGCATATATATATATATATATATGTGTGTGTGTGTGTGTGATTTTACTATTTATAGGGTTAAAAAATTATTATTGAACATTTATTAAAAATAAATAGCAGCTTCTCTAATATAGTATAATATAATAAATAATATAAAATTTGATGGGTCCTGAAACCCTGGGCCCAAAATCGCAATCGCAGACGCATGCCCAAAAAATCGTATAAAAAGGCTGGCCCAAAAGGCCAATAAGCCCGATCAAATTCAAGTGCCTAGCTCTTCCGAAAGACTTGGCCACCTGGACGGACGCCGAGACCTCTTTGAGACAGGAACCACCGTAAAGAAAGACAAAATAACCTGGAGATGCTACCAAATTCAGATGTCGCCACTTAGCAGAAATTAAGCTGGGCTCTCGACACGCGCACTGCAGCCCATGCGCTGAAGGCCAGTGTGCAGACAGATGTGACAGTGTCCCCTGTCACGGCCCGCATCCATCTGGTGGCGATGGTGGCAGACAACCCTGACGTGCCAGCGCCACGTGTCGTCTTCCTTACGGCATCACGTTCTCTATAAATACCCAACTTCAGCAGCTGAAGAAGGACCTTTTGCTTCCAGATCTTCCTAACCAGACTCTAACAAAAATCCCACAGAGAAGAGAGAAAAGAGAGATTATATTTCCTACGTTGTAATATCCTGAGGACGCTAAAGTTCCCCAGGCTTCCATTGTTGTATTTCCTCTTCTTCATAGTGAGATTTCTCGGACTGCACGTCCACCACCGTGGTTTTTCACCCTTCGCCAGATTGAGGGGTTTTCCACGTAAACTGAAGTGTTCCTCCACTGCCCCCATACTTTTCTCTTCACTAGACTCCCATTCACTTTGTGTTGCTCCAACCTGTCCGTCCGCGTACTTAGAAATCCGCTCGCACACGATTTCTCGCCCGGCCAGAGTTAACCGAACGCAACATTGGCGCCGTCTGTGTGGGGCGACTGAAAGTCAGCTTTTCACATTTTCTACAAGTACCCAACAACCTAAGCTTCAAATCTCTCAATGGTGAACACAAGGGCGCAAGCGAGCGCAGCCCCCAGAGAAGCGGCCTCGCAAGGCGGTGGCGCTAACCCCTGTGCTGGGGTTGAGGATCATCCCGATCCAGTGGTGAGGGGCAGCGCGCCCAAGTGGTCTGGCATGTCACGAGCCTTCGTGACCCTCTGCTCCAAAATCGACCGGGCCAGCGGCGGCTCCCGTGAGCTGTGGCCTCACAAGCTGAGGCGCCGCAAGTCGGGAACGAAGGAGGCAGTCGCCGCGAAAGACCTCCTAGTCAGCGGGAACACCCGAGGACCCAGGTGGCTTCCAGCAGCAGAGCGCCACGAAGGGTCGAGGACCAACCAGGTCCTCGGGTTCAAGGAGAAAGCCCCGAGAGATGCCATTCGGAGGCCCAACGGAACCGCCGTGACCACGACGATCAAGAGGCGGTTCCCCGAGATGTGCTCCCAAGAGGAGCCCGCACGGTCCCAGAGGGCCGTGCGGTTCAGGAGCCTTATGAGTTAAGGCACTACCTGAACGAAAGGAGGACGGCTGCCCCACCTCGAGTGGAGGCCAGACCGGAAAGAGGATGAAACCTGATGCTGCGTGAGAGCAGCGGAGGAGGAGCTAACGCACTCCAATCTCCGTTTTTAACGGAGATTAGGACGAGGACGCTCCCCCCAAAGTTCAAGATGCCCAACCTGGAGTTGTACGACGGCAGCGGTGATCCCATGGATCACCTTAACCATTTCAGGGAACACCTGAGCCTCCAGGGTTTGGACAAGACAACCATGTGCCAGTGCTTCCCCCTGACTCTGAAGGGGGATGCACGGATGTGGTTCTACGGAATGCCCGCGGACTCCATCCGTGATTTCGGAGACCTGGCGACGGCTTTCCTGTCCCAGTTTGCCTCCAGCAGAAGAGTGGAGAAGCAGCCCTGGCACCTCACTCGTGTCAAACAGGGACCCAGAGAGGGCTTGAGAGGATTCCTGGCGCGGTTTACCGCAGAGGCCAGGCAGATCCCGAGGCTGACCGACGAGGTGAAGCTGAACGCCTTCCTCTCGGCCCTCGAAGGGGGTGCTTTCCTCAAGCACCTCATACATAAAGGCCCGCAGACCTTCATAGAGCCTGAGGCTGTGGCCAGAGCTTACATAGCGGCCGAAGAGGCCAACTACGCCAAAAGGTCTGAGAGGGACGAGCACCCTCAGTAGAAGGCCGCAGAGGGAAAAAGGAAATCTGGGGACTATCAAAGTCCCCAGACGACAAAGAATCACCATAAGGCCGAGCAGAGCTCTCGACGAGAGCCGCGGCCAATTCATCTCACGCCGCTGAACGACTCCCGCACCAACGTCCTCATGCAGATCCGGGGAGAAAAGTTCTTGAAGTGGCCCAAGCAGCTGAAGAACCCGGGCGGTGGGGACCAATTGAAGTATTGTGACTTCCACCGCTGCGGGGGTCATAGCACGGAGGATTGCCGGACCCTGCAGAACGAGATTGAGGAGCTCATCCGAAGAGGACACCTCAGCTTCTTCCTTTAGAGGCCAGGACAGGCCTTAGGGCCCGAGGACGGTGGAGACGCAGAGCCCCCAGGAACCGAGTGGCTGCGGGGGTCATGAACATGATCTCCAGCCGACCGGCTGGGGGAGACGGGCGTGGACTTGCAGCAGCGAAGAGGCCAAGGACGGGGCCCGGAAGTGAAGACGATGTTATCTGCTTTAGCAGTAGGGACCTAGATCATGTAACTTCTCCTCACTTCGACCCCCTGGTTGTAACCGCACTCGTTTCAGATGGAGCAAATGACTACCAGATGAAACGAATATTTGTTGATAATGGAAGCTCTCGTAATTTACTGTATCTTGATGTTTTCTTCAAATTAGGGCTTAAGAAGAATCAAATAAAAGCGCCGGAAGGGCCACTCTACGGGCTGGACAACGAGCCAGTGCCCGTTCAGGGTATCATCCAGTTGGAGGTAACCCTGGGAACCTATCCGAGGACAGCATCAAAAGTCCTCACCTTCCTCGTCGTGGACCGGCCCTCGGTCTATAACGTGATACTCAGACGGCCTTGCTTGGCCGCGTTCAACGCAGTGACCTCCATTCCATATCTCAAGATGAAGTTTCCCACCCCGTGTGGGGTAGGAGAGGTTCTCGGAGACCAGTCAACCGGACGGATGTGTTACTTGGCCAAGACCGAGCAAGTAACACTTCCACAGCCCATGGAAGACCTCGACCTCAGGGACGAGGCAACACTGCAACACGCTCAGCTGGGAGAGCCTGTAGTCCGAGTCCCGTTGGATCCTACGGATCAAGAAAAATATGTCCAAATAGGAAGCTCACTCTCAGAGGCAGTAAGGGACCAACTCGTCAGTTTTCTACAAGAAAACTCGGACGTGTTCGCATGGTCCCCCAGTGACATGCCCGGGATCTCACCCGAGGTCATCGTCCACAAATTAGGCGTTGACCCTCGGCATAAGCCGGTCAGACAGAAGCGGAGAAACTATTCCACGGAGAAGTTGGTGGCCATCCGCGAGGAGGTCAAGAAACTCCTGGACGCAGGATTCGTCCGAGAAGTCCAGTACCCGGACTGGTTAGCCAACGTTGTCATGGTGAAAAAGAGCAATGGGAAGTGGAGAATGTGCGTGGACTTCACCGACCTCAACAAGGCATGCCCCAAAGACAGCTTCCCATTGCCCAGGATCGACGACCTTGTGGACTCAACTTCCGGCCATGAACTCTTAAGCTTCATGGATACGTACTCCGAGTACAACCAAATCAAAATGAGCCCCGAGGACGAGGAGCATATGTCATTCATGACGGACCAAGGGACATACTGGTATAAGGTAATGCCCTTTGGTCTGAAGAACGCAGGAGCAACTTATCAGCGGCTCGTGAATAAAATGTTCAAAGACCAGATGGGCAGAAACGTGGAGGTATACGTTGACGACATACTCGTCAAGAGCCGGATGAGCAGCGATCACGTGAGGGACTTGGCTGAGACCTTCCACGTGCTCAGAATCCATGAAATGAAACTCAACCCCAGTAAGTGCACGTTCGGTGTTGCCTCCGGAAAGTTCTTGGGCTACATCGTGTCACACCGAGGAATTGAGGCCAACCCAGAAAAGATCCAAGCGATTCTGAACATGCGGTCTCCACAAACGGTGAAGGAGGTACAGCAGCTTACTGGGTGAGTGGCCGCCCTCTCCCGTTTCCTAGCAAAATCGGCCGAGAAGCACCTACCATTCTTCAAAGCGCTAAGAGGAACAAAATCCCGAGATTTTCGGTGGAATGATGACTGCGAGGAAGCATTCCAAGGACTCAAGAGCTACCTCTTGAGTCCGCCCTTATTAGCTTCTCCTCAGCAGGGCGAAGAGCTATACTTGTACCTCTCCGTGTCCGATGCAGCACTAAGCTCGGTGTTGGTACGAGAGCGGCATGGCAAGCAGCAGCCCCTGTATTACGTCAGCAAGACTCTCACGGGTGCCGAGACCAGGTATCCCTTGACGGAGAAGATGGCCTTGGCATTGGTCTGTTCCGCGAGGAAACTCAGGCCATACTTCCAGGCGCACAAGGTAATAGTCCTAACCGATCAACCTTTGAGAGTTGTTTTGCAGAAACCTGAGATCTCCGGCCGACTGATCAAGTGGGCCATCGAGTTGGGAAAGTTTGACATTGAGTTTCGTCCGAGACCAGCCTTAAAGGGACAGGCGCTCGCGGACTTTCTCGTCGAGACGACGGCACCGCCCACTTGTGACGAGGATCGGACTACCACGGACGAGTTCAGCAGAACCTCCGCTTGGACCTTGCACGTGGATGGCTCCTCCATGAAGGATGGCTGCGGAGCAGGGATCGTGTTACGCACACCTGAGGGAATGGAGATAAAGTACTCGTTGACGTTGGGATTCCCGGCCACAAACAACGTCGCAGAATACGAGGCCTTGCTGGCCGGACTCCGACTCGCCAAGGAATGCTCGGCCAGAGAGCTCGTCATCTATAGCGATTCCGAGTTGGTCATCAATCAGGTCCGCGGAAGCTTCGACGTCAACAACGAGCAGCTGTCCAAGTACCTTTCAAAGGTCAAGGGCATGATCGTGGGATTCAAGACGACCGAGTTCATCCACATCCCGCGGGAGGAAAACGCCCAAGCCGACACGCTCGCTCGAGCCATGGCTTCCGGAGATCCTGAACAGTACGCTAGGGGGATGCGAGAAATCCTGGGCAGGTCCAGCATTGAAGGACCCGAGTGGGAGGTGATGCAGGTCGCGGACGGAAGCACCTGGATGACTCCCTACCTGAAGTTTCTGTCTGATGGCTCGTTGCCTGAGAACCCGAACGAGGCCAAGAAGATAAAGAAGACAACGGGATGGTACACGATCGTAGACGGTCGACTGTATCAACGGGGCTTCTCGGCCCCCTACTTGAGGTGTCTTACTCCAGAAGAAGCCGAATACGCCCTGCAGGAGGTGCATCTCGGAATATGCGGATCCCATGTTGGAGGAAAGAATCTAGTTTTTAAGCTCAAGAGGCAGGGATACTACTGGCCGACTATGAAATATGATGCTATGGGTTTCGTGCGCAAATGCGAGAGTTGCCAACTCCACAGTAACATGAGCCATCGCCCCCACACAGAACTCCGGGCGCTGCAATCCCCATGGCCGTTCGCCCAATGGGGGCTCGACATCCTCGGAATGCCCTCTCGCCCCTGGACAAAGGAAGTTCCTGATCGTGGGAATTGACTACTTCACCAAATGGGTGGAAGCGGTACCACTGGCCAGAATAACAGAACAAAACGCGACGGAGTTCCTCCGACAGAATATCGTGTGCAGGTTTGGAGTGCCCGAGTGCATCGTGACTGACAACGGGACACAGTTCACTGGAAAGCGGTTCACTAAGTACTGCGCAAGCCTGAGGATCAACCTGGTGCACACATCGGTGGCGTACCCCCGGGCCAAAGGGCAGGTGGAAGTGACAAACCGTACGATCCTACACGGGCTAAAAACCAGGCTGGAATTATCTGAGGGCTCATGGGTGCATGAATTGCCTCCGTCCTTCTGGTCGTATAGAACGACGCCACGAGAACCCACGAGAGAGACCTCTTTCAACATTTGCTACGGGGTCGAAGCTGTCATCCCAATAGAAGTATGCCTTACCAGCCCCCGGGTTGGATGCTTCAAATAAGAACGGATAATGACCAAAGGCTCGAGAAAGCCTCGATGCCCTCGAGGAAGTCCGCGACCAGGCGAGACTTAGGGTGGCGACCTACCAACAACGGGTGGCCCGCTATTACAACAAGAAGGTGAAGGCGCGACCATTCGAGGTCGGGGATCTCATACTAAGAAGCGTGGAAGCCACGGGAAAAATAGCTGGAAGAAACAAGCTCTCACCAAATTGGGAAGGGCCGTTTTTGGTCTCGGCTATCCTTCGATGAGGAGCTTACAAGCTACGTACCCAAGATGGCAAGCTGATACCCCGGACCTGGAACGCCGCTCACCTAAGGAAGGACTACCAGTGAAAAGTGAGCCGTCTCCAACAAAAAAAACTCGGCTGTGACCGAGCGGTCCCAGAGGCCGGGCCCTTGAGGTCATAACAAAAACTCGGCTGTGATCGAGCGGTCCCAGAGGCCGGGCCCTTGAGGTCAAAACAAAACTCGGGATGTGGATCGAGCGGTCCCAGGCCGGCCCTTGAGGTCATAACAAAAATTCGGCTGCGACCGAGCGGTCCCAGAGGTCGGGCCCTTGAGGTCATAACAAAACTTAACTGAAACAAAAAAAAAAAAAGAAGAGAGAAAGGGGCACTTGTGATAAAAGTCAAGGATTTCTTTTTATTCCATAAAATACAATACAAGGATGCAAAAGGAGAAGCAAAGTCTAGCCCTCGCAGGGCCCCTGAGGCGGAACGGCTCCAGATGACTCTCCCAGAGACGAAGGACCCGCCCCGCGGCTCGAAGTTCCCGGTTGACCTGATGAACGAGGACCTGCTGAGGAACTTGGCACCAAGGACTCGGGAAATGGCCTGTCCCGAAGACCAAACACATCCCGAGGGCGCACGGCGCCCGCGTTCATGAGATCCAACACAAAGCGGTGGGAAAGCGTGGATGCGGGACCCGCATCACCGCGGCACAGTGGATGCCATCGAGAACTTGGACTCCGGCCAAGACAGAGCCATCTCAAGAATCTTCACCGAGGTCCTTCGCGTCTCCTCCAGTGAAGGATCCGTCCCGTCAGAAACCATGGCGAACCTCTCGAGAGCCTCGGGGCTTCCTCGGATGAAGCAAGTGCCGCATTTAAGGCTGGATCTCTTCCTGGGCGGCCTTCAAGGACTCCGCCTCCCGTCGAGACCGAGCAATCTCGCCCACCAGCCGGCTAAGGCCACCAATCAGATCCTGGAGCTGCAAAAAGAATCAAAGCCATCTAAATACAGTCAGCAGAAAGGGAGACGAAGAATAAGATAGCAAAATACTTGAGAAATGACAGGATCCTCAGTGGGGGTAATCTCCTCTGGGACCTCGGGCGCGAGTGGACACTCTGTAGGCACCGCAGGGACATCAAGAATGGCCTCGGAGGAAGGACCTTCAGGGGTGGGGGGCTCCGCTACCTCCGGGACGTCAGTAACGACTGGGATCTCCAAGGCCGCGGTCACGGCCTCCTCACCGCCAAGAAGGTCAAAGATCTCCCCAGCAGTAACATCAACAGCGGCCTCCATCTCATGAGGTTCTACGACCTCGTCCAAGGCTGCCTCCTCCAAGGCACCAAAGGCCGCAGGATCATCAGAAGGATGACCCGCAGAGACGGCAGAAGCCTCAGGACGGGCCTCAATACCAGAAGGAGATGCTACGACGACCTCGGGCTCCGCAGAAGGACCAGAAGTCAGCCCCGCGTCCTGCCTGACCACGGGGGCAATAACGCGGTCATCCTCTGAGGAAGACTCACCAGCGGCACTCGGCGGATCCCCAGGGACCTCAATCCGCGGGCTCTTGGGAGGCTGCTCGGAGGGCTCCTGAATCACAAGAGGACCTGTCTTTTCCTCAGCTTCTTCTTATTCTTTTTCGAAGCAGCAATGGCAGAATCACCGGATAGCACCGTCCACTTGGCTTCCGCCAGCTTTTCGGGGGACAGCCAGATGTTCTTCTTCCCCATGCTAAAGCTGCCCAGGTTCGCTAGTACTAAGTCCGTGACCTCCCTGGTGGCCTCCCTCTCCTCGTCAGTAACGTCGGAGCCGTACTTGCTAGTGACGTTTCCCCATACGGAGGAGAGCTCCCAGTCCTCAGCCACCTTGAGGAAGAAAAACCTGTCCTTCCACCTTTTGGTGGAATCCGGGTTCCCACCGCTCATCTCAGCGAACTCGGGGCGGGGAGTCATGGCGATCCACTCAAGAGTCTGATTGAAGCAAAACATGATCTTCACCATGACCGCCTCGAGGGTTTTGCTATGACAGCGCCCGAAGACGCACAAAGAGACCAAATACCTGATGGCGTTGGGTGAAGCCTTGAGCGGGACGGCCCAACTCCTTCATCGGGCGGCGGAGCTCGGGCAGAACAGGGAAACGAAGTCCACCTTTGAGGTGAACTTCGTATACATGCAATGTAACTGTTCGGGCGGCTGCCGCCCTCTCTGCGGCTCCCCGGAACCACCATCGAATCGAGATCCGGAATCTATACTTCGCCCTGATCTGCTCGAGATCTTGCGAAGAAAGGGAGGAGGCAATATCTTTAACACCGGGAGCCATGGCAGCAAGAAAGGAAGGAGAAAGCGTCGTGAAGGTTTTCGAGGAAAGCTAAGGGAAGAGAGAAGAAAACGCGAAGAATAATGAGGATACGACGAAGGATTTAAAGAGATTTTCAAACAAGTGAAAAGACGCCCTCATCATGACCGTTCCATGTGTCAACTCCCCATACGCAGTAGGCAAGTATAGGCCTTAGGGTTTCCCGAGACGATGTCACATCAATCGCCTATCGCATTCAATGCTCCACGAGGAGGGGAAACGGCGGTGAAAGATAGGCTTCGTGATTCACAAGAAGACCTCGGACGTCTTTCACGCCAGCAGAAGATGGAGACCGCGGTCTATGATGTCGAAAAGATGCTTGCAAGGCATGTCAAACGGCTGAGTCCTCGAACCACTTGACATGGGGGGCTCGTGATGGGTCCTGGAACCCTGGGCCAAAAATCGCAGACGCAGGCCCAAAAAGTCGTATAAAAAGGCTGGCCCAAAAGGCCCATAAGCCCAATCAAATTCAAGCAGCTGGCTCTTTCCGAGCACTTGGCCACCCGAACGGATGCTGATACCTCTTTGAGATGGGAACCACCAGAAAAACCAAAATAACCTGAGATGCCGGCTCGCCGCATCTCGCCACGAGCGGCCAACAGCCTCCCCGACACGCCGCACTGGCAGCCATGCGTCTCTGAGCGCCGTATCTGCAGACTGTGACAGGTGTCCCTATCATAACCGCATCCACAGTGGTGGCGATGGTGGCAGACAACCCTGACGTGCCAGCGCCACGTGCCGTCTTCTTTACGGCATCACGTTTTCTATAAATACCCAACTTCAAGAACTTGAAGAAGGACTTTTGCTTCCAGATCTTCCTAACCAGACTCTAGCAAAAATCCCACAGAGAAGAGAGAAAAGAGAGATTATATTTCCTACGTTGTAATATCCTGAGGACGCTAAAGTCCCTGCGCCCATTGTATTGTATTTCCTCTTCTTCATGGTGAGATTTCTTGGCACGTCCACCACCGCGTGGTTATTCACCCTTCGCCAGATTGAGGGGGTTTTCACGTAAATCGAAGTGTTCTCCACTGCCCCCGTCTTTTCTCTTCACTACTCCCATTCACTTTTGTGCTTCTCAACTCGTCCGTCCGCGTCTTAAAAATCCGCCGCCTTATTTCGATTTACTCGCAAGTCGGAGAGTTAACCGAACGCAACAAAATTATATTCATTAATTATTTTTTTAAAAATATACAATTTATATTGTATGTACTTTTAATTTGATTATAAGAGGATATCAACCGGACCGACATATGAATTTTTATAACATAATAATAAATAGTCTAAGAAATTGACAAAAGGGTATGAATATATTTATTTAAAAAAAATAAAGAAAAAGTAAATAGGATAAAATAGAAGGTGCATTGAGGGTAGACAAAAAAAATCAAACAATATCAAAACAGTTGGAGTTTGCGTTGGAGACACGAGAGAGTCCAATCATGCCGTTTGATTGGATCGACGGTCAAGAGTTGCGGCAGGATGAGGCCACCACAAGATGACGTTTCTTTATAATTATGTCTCCATTTTATTATTATATTTATCAAATGGTTGGACTTTTGACAATTTTTTAATTAATTATAATAAATAATATATATATATATATATTTATTTGATGGGCCTAATAATTAAAAAATAGATATTTTATTTATTTATTAAAAATGTTTAAAAGAATTGTCTAAATTATTTCTCATGGGACCTACGTGCATGTGACTGAGGTGTTTAAATTAAGACTACATGTCACAATAAACTCAGCAAAAGAAAAAGCATTAAAATTATTGCTAAATATTTTAGAATTATGCTTTAAAATTTAGTTTTAATTTTTTTTAATTTTTTAACATTCTGAAAAATAGATCTTTTTAACATAATTTTTAAAATTATGTTACCATTCGGTAAAATAGATCTTTAATTTTAATTTTTTCATACTTTTTAAATTAATTCACATTACCTGCATAATACATATATTACAAAACTTGATCAATTTGGCTTCTTAATTAGTACAGTCAATCATTATTTAAAATAAAACTAAAAGGACGAAAATCAAAAATAAAAATAAAAATTTTTCGAATAATAAATTTTCTGACATAACATAATTTTGTTTTCTAAATTATTTGATAGATTTTAAACCATACCCATTTAATAAAAACACTATAATAATCTCAAATAATATAATATTTTATTCCTTAATATATCTATATAAATAATATTATACATATAAATATGGAGCAGTTGCTATCAACACCGTTATTATATATATATATATATTCCTAATACTAAAATTAGATGCTCATAAAATATATTAATTGGAGGTGCATTTAACACGATGCTTGGCGTGGAAATAATGCTAAGTATAAGTTTATGGGTCACGTTGATGTAGCAGCTATTATATAATACCTTAGCATGTGAAAAATTGCTTGGTAATTTTCTAATTTTTATTCCTCTGATGATCTAAATGATGCCTCCTTGCAACATATTTTATATGATGCCTCTTATCTTTTCTTATTCATTAATTGGTAGTCTTACAAAAGTGATGGCCATTTATTATTATTAGTTTTAATTCGCTCCCCACTCAATTATTGATATTTATATTGTCCAACATATGATAAAAAAAAATATATTTATAATTCAAATCTATAGCTTTCATTGAACACTATAAAATGTGTCTACCACCGGCACCAATCGATAATGGTATTTTAAAATTTTTTAATAATTTATACAATTGTCTTATCTATTTAACTCATAAATATGACATTTAAATAAGAACAAAAATTAAAATATTATTTTTTAATTTTGAATTTAATTTTGTTAAGTCCAAGTAAAGTAAGATCAATCTAAATGAAAAAAAAAAATATTCAAATAAAAAAAATATAGAAAATTCAAATGTAAAAAAAAATTAAAGATTTGAATGGATAAATAAACGAAAAAATATAGGTCCTCAGGGTCAGTCTAATAAATTGGAGCCTAGTGATGGGATCATAAGCCTAGAATAAGTGAACCAATTTAAAGTCTTTGCTTGCATCACTTGGCTATTAAAAGGATTCCGCATAAATGGGCCAATTAGTGGGCTTTAGCCTCATTGCTTATCTAATAGTAGGTGACTACTTCCTTAATAATATTTTTCTGGTATTTCGCTATTAGGTTTTCTTTATTACTTTACTATTATCATTTCTTCAAATCTTTCTATTTAAAGAAAGATCAGGGACTGGAGATAGGATCAAGCATAGTAGGCTAGGGTCGTGGGGGTACCTAGGTTTGCCACCAAGGTCCACCATTGCCACGTAAAGGTTTTTCGCTCTCTCGACCCGAACCCTAGTTTGTTATCACATTAAGTTAGCATGCGCAGCAAAAAGTACTGCCAGCCACACCTGCGTTAGGTCTGTCGCTACCCAGACTCGCACCCAGGTCTTCTATCAAGATTTGCTGCTGCCTATACTTAGGTTAACCGCCTGCCCTCACTAGGTCTGCCACCATACCAAGCCCACACCTGCACCTAAGACAGCTGCTAGCCACTCTCATGCTAAGTCCATCCTCATCCAAGCATGCACCTAGGTTTGATGCTGCGCAAGGTCTTCCACTGCTTGCGCCTGCACCGAGATTTATTGTCATTGCTGATATCTGTCTCTACAAGTCACTCAAGCAATACCATTCATGTGTTCAGATGCATTGGCCGATCATGAGCACCATAGAGAGAACATTGAGTTCCTCGTAAGCTACTTACCTATCATCAAGCCAAGCTCAGACCTAAGGTTTAGATAGGCCAAAGGGACAGAGGATATAGAGTTATACCTCTTGGTAAGACCTTTTAATTTTCCAAATAAAGGAATATCATGGTCTGAATATGCTTTAACATCTAGGATCAACATTCTAAAATCAGTAAATCTCTCCTTCATAAAATCTAACTATATTAGTATTTTATATTTATTTTGATTAATATTTTAAATATTTTACTAACTTATGTATTAGAAAGGTTCTTTAAAAAATTTTTTTGGGCCCACTTTATAACTTATTTTTATTTCTAATACGTAAGGAATTGGTTTAAGACTTTGAATCATATTTGGATATGTGTTGTTAAAGGACATGGGTCGGATAGATTATTTGTATATGCATGAAAACTTTAATTTTTTTCAAAATCTTATTTTAAACTTGATTTTTAGGACTAATTTTAAACAACGGGAGATAATTTTATCACCTTTATATTATTATTTTTATTACGTGATAAAAATGTGAATACGTGATGTGAAAAAAATCAAAAAGACATTTTCTATAATTTTGTAGATTTTTAAAATTTTCTAGTATGACATATATATTAATATATAATAAATATAATCAATTTGATTTAGGTTTTACATGATATAATATAGTATTTAATGCGTATCTGTAAAAATCGATTCGACTCAAACTTTTAAATATCTTGTTTCTAAACATGATTTGAAACCTTGAAATAGTTTCCAATGCACTACAAATAAAAATAAGAGGTGAAATGTATACAATAAAAATTCACCTGAGAAACTGTTCTAAAATTCATATTTGTAAAATATTTCATATAATAGTTGGAACAAACATACACCATTAATATAGATAGATTATAGGGAGAAAAAATTCATAAGGCCTTTATACGCTGAGCATAGATGTCGATGCTTTTCTGGCAGTGTAGTCGCTTTATTTAAGCGATGGGAGCATCCTACTATCTGTGCTCTCTGTCCCTTTAGGTCTGTCCTGACTTTAAATCTGATATTGGCATTGCGACAAATCGGTTGCCGAGAGGAAATCATTATCTTCCTAAATAGGTTGGTGGGAGGAACTCAATATCTTCCAAATAGATCTCATGATTGGCCAGTTTGAACCCCTGGACGGTGTTGCTTGAATGGCTTGCAGAGGTTGACACTGCTAACGGCGACTAGCTTGGAACCGGTTGTGGCTGCTAAGGATGACAGCAGACTTGGGTGCAGCCAAAGCAAGAGGCTCGACAGGTGACGGTAGCTCTGTCGGTCACATAAGCAACAATAGCTTTGGTAGAGACGCAGCCACTAATGATTCATGTCTGGTCCCTATGTTTCTATTATACATGCCTCACATGGTAGATTTCTTGATGATATTTCAAATATGTGTTAAAGTTATATATATTCTAGATCTATTAATTGATAGTATATATATTGTATAAAGTTATACTTTTATTTTTTACAAGCTTACAAAGTTTTGAAATAAGATTCATGCCAGACATGCAATTATTGTGTGAGGTAGAGTTTAAATGCCATACTATGTTTTGGTCTAATTTAGTGGATATAAAAGATCTAGTTAAATTCATGTGAATGTATGTATTTAATAATAGGACGAGTAATGGATTTGATAATTAGTATTATAGATTGCTTGTATATTATGTAGAGGTTCATGCTTGATTTTATGTGGCCAAATAGTGGTCGAAAACTAGGCATTTGAATGCCATTTGAGGAATCTATCAAATGTCAACAAAGGCATTGGAGATTTGTAAATTCAAGATATCCAAATTTGTTACCTTGAGTATTAACAGCTGAATAAGTTGTTATAAGCCTTTAGGGTAGGAATAATAACTTGAGGTTTAGCATTTTTGATAATGGTGAGTGGATTTGGGACCTAAGATCGGAATTTTATATTGGTATTGAAATTTAGAGGATATTGTTGGTGTTAATGAGAGGAAACCACATAAAATATATGAAATTTTCTTGATTCCTTATATAATTGAGTTCATTACTATTATCCTTTGGTTTGCGTGCATATGTTTTAATGACATAATTAAATCTATTATTGTTATCCTTTGGTTTGCGTATATATGTTTTAATGACATTCCATGTTTAAATAAAAGTTAACATACTAATACTGTAAAGCATCTGGATAAATGAGAGCCCATGAGAGCATAGGGTAGTCTTTTCTTTTCCTATACCTAATTTATTTCTTGCAGTTGAGGTTGATTGATCTTGAAGCTAAATGGTTATAACTTTGTGACCACCGTAGATTTTAATATTTGGGATAATACTGGTGATGAGTATCACAGGTAGTGTATAGTATGCTAATTTATGGCCTCCTCTAGGAGAACGGTAGGGATAGTTGTGTTTCATGGATATCAGAGATCTCGTGATATTTACTCATTCGATGTGGAAATATATTTGCGATCTTTGATTTATAATGGTAGAAGATGACCCATAAGAATAATTATTATTTCGTATAGTTATGATCTTATATTAAATTAAATTTTAGAAAAATCAATGAGAAGATCTTAATATCTAAGATACTTTAAAACTTGTAATTTATTTATTAGGATTTGTTAGGATCCGATGAATGTCATTTGGGATACCATATTTACTTTTTGAGCTGATATCGAGGATATTGTTTATTAATATCATTTATTGCGATTGTTATTATTGTTGTTTATTGATATCATTTATTAATATTTACCATTATTTAAGAACTATTATTGATTTATATATGTTATATATTATGTTGTACATTGAGCATTTATTGATAAATGAGTTTTCAAGATCACTTGATTTATGTGTCATTAACTTCGGTCAAAGTTGCACAGGTATAAGTGATGACCACCTGTAGAGTTGGAGGGAGAGTTGTGTTGAGTGTTTTGGATACTCCCTTATAGGTGTCCTAACAAACGGAAGGTTATTGAATGATTACATAGGGTTCGTGCAAGGATTGAAGTGTCTGTGCGCACGACGTATAACCAAGAGGAAGCTGTCAAGTCGGGTACTTGAAGCTCGCTCAAGTAGTGAAGAGGTGGAAATTCCAAAAGGTGGCGCTTGATCTGCGCCTGATTGGTGTTCAACCAGCGCTCAAGCGTGCTTAAGGTTTATAAAATCACACGACTCCAATTTTAGGGTTGGTTCCAAAGGAATTTCAAAATATTTCTCCACAATGGCTACCGCACAGTGAGAGAGGAGAGAAGAAGAGAGAAGGGGAAGAGATTCAGAGTTCGGTGGAGGTCAGATTTGAGTTTTATTTTTTGCTAAAGTACGGCGTTCTGGATGTGATTTCTGGAAATATATTTTCGTTTAATTGCTCTTTTTTTATTATATTTTTCTTGTGAGTTGTCGGGTAAATTGAAAGGGAGTTGTATTCAACCATCATTCACTCGATTTGGAGTGAAAGAATTTGGGAAGGGGTTCTTATAACTGGTATTATTTATAGTGAATTTGTTCAAAATTTATCATATGATTTTTTTCTTGGTTGAAAAGGATTTTTCATGTTAAAAATCGTTATACATTATTTATTTCTTACACTCATAAATTTGGTGGCTGATGATTTATGAAAGGTTCAAATTTATTCCGCTACATTGAGTTGGGTGTATCCAGTTGTTAAACCCCAACATTATGAACTTAGAGTTATTAAAGAGCCTAGTCGAAGTATTTATTTTCTCTTTTTATTTAATATTATTGAAATACATTCAAATTCATTTTTTATTTTATTTTATTTTTTGTGTTGGATTTATGGCTGCATTTGTCTTATATTATTAGAGTGTACTAAATATATTAGACCTCAGTAGCCGTTTTCATCATTTATTTTATGATTATTCGATTATAATACAAGAAAGATGGTTCCCACGTGGCCAAACTAGGAGGCGGTCTAGGACTGGCTCCACGTTGGCGCATGAATTATTTGCCATTAGGGTCTTCCCTTCTAATATGCCAACATGGCTATTGGCAAGGTCTACTATGCAGAGTATTGTCTAGCAATGTGTTGCCTGGCATACTACCATTTGACCTCGTGCCACTTGAAATGGTTTCACCTGCAGCACAGATCATGACACCTACCCTTGCGCCGTTTGCCCAATGTCATTGGGAAGGATTAAATAGGGGCCCAACCATGGTACCTTTCTGGCCTGGCTTTGGTAGCAGTGACTCTAAAACTACTGTTCTATCATCCATTAAAATTATAAGTATTTTTAGCAGCTGAGTTGAGGGGCAAGTAGGGAAGGATAGATGCCAAAATGAGTTAGCATCCAATCAGCTAAGGCAGCTAAATGACGAATGTTTGCCATAGGGTGTCAGGTCTATGTGGTGTCTAGGTAGCTTTCCATTGTTTTGTCCTGCCTTGTCCAAAAGAGCCAAGAGATGGTTAGTGTAGAGGAGCTGCCTTTCACCCTTAGGGCAAGGTTCAAGCGGAGACTCATTGTGGCTCTATTAGAGCCACCTTTGAGGCTGGGTTGCATCGATTTGCAAAATGTGGGCATAATTGATACATTTGGTAGGGGCGAGATTTAGACTCTATTTGACCCAAAGACCTTATCTTTCATTAGCCTCCGGAGGCACCAACTAGGGTGTCGCCTATCATGAGGCCCTCTAAATGATGGATGAATGCTTCATATGCAAGATTGGGAAAGCCATTGGGCCACGTTGGTGCAGGCTGATTGACTCCATATCTATGGCATCGAGGAGCAGTACTTTTGTCAGTGGTCCTTGTTGGTCACCGCAAGGGTATCCAATCAGGTGTTGTCCATTGGTTTGCTTTTGCCAGTAAATTGAGTTCTCAGCAAGCTCTTGGTCCTGAGTCATTTCACCACAAGAAATGCTAACGCTAACTGAGCTCCCAACAAGCTCTTGATTTTTGATTAGAAGTTTACTTGAATATTTTTAACAATCCATTTATCTGAAATCCTTAAGGCAAATTATACACAAATTAAATCTACAAATAGATGGAGAAATGACCACAATTTCTTTATGTATGAAGCTAGTGTTATGGCAAAAGCATACGGGAAAGTAGCTCCTGTCTTGAAGTTCATGAACTTTCTGAGAATGGTGGATTCATTTTCTGCACATTTTTATGAAGTCAATTGGTATCTGCAGGTCGATAGATTTGGATTCGTGGACATCAGAGCAGTTGAAGATGATGTGCTTCAGAGGAAATAACCGTGCTCACATTTTTTTAAGCAGCACGGATGGACAGATGGAGGCAAGATTAAAGCTATGAACACATCACGAGCTTCTGAGTTACATAGGCAATTACTTGCAAAAGAAGTTGATAGAAGTTCATCTGAAGAGTCAGGTTTACCTTCACCACCTCTAGCCTCTCAAACAGCACAGGCACCCAATGGATTTCGGATTTGGACGTGAATAGAGCTCAAAAAGAATGTCCTATAGAGAGTAAAGAAGTTCCGGAAACTCCTGCTCATGCAAGAGCTCATGCTGCAGATACTTCTACTGTCAAGAAGAAGCCGCTTGTTGCAAAGAGAACTGGAAAGAGTGGAGGACTAGGTGCTAGAAAGCTTACTACAGATACAGGTTTTTGTATTGGATGTGCAAGCATCTGACAATTAGTCCTTGTTTGCTGAGAGGTTTAGGATGACAAGTTTTGTTTATCTGGACACTGCAAGAAAATCATCTCTGTGCCTTGTGTGAACACAATTTAGTACTTCCGTGTGTGTATTGATTCAAGGGAAAATTTCATTGCAGCCAAATGATTACCTTTACGACCAGAAGCCAGAAGAGCCACGTGGTGATCCAAACTAGAATTACCTGATCCGACTTGAACCGATCATGCAAAAAACTCAAATCATAAATGATTTCCATAGATATATCACTAAATACAATAACTATAATAAATAACAAACTTCTCGAAATATGAAATAATAAAAACGTACATAATATCAAAAATTTTTGAAAATGCAATTCGATAAAATATCTAAAAATTAATAAAGTAATAAAAAATTCTCAAAATCTCTTATCAAGAAACTTTTGAACTCGAATATCATCTCTACTTGGAATATCGATAGCAAATATACGATTTTCCCTAACCCGCTATCAACTCCTCTTCTTTGGAACCAATAAAAATATAAGAGTGAGTTAAATACACAACAAATAAATAAAATCAACAATATTAAAGTATGATAAAGTATTTCGGATATTAACATTAAAT
This sequence comes from Nepenthes gracilis, assembly GCA_033239525.1. Taxonomy (NCBI): domain Eukaryota; kingdom Viridiplantae; phylum Streptophyta; class Magnoliopsida; order Caryophyllales; family Nepenthaceae; genus Nepenthes; species Nepenthes gracilis. Next base: position 13,594,061 of record BSYO01000031.1, read on the forward strand.
ATATATAAATTAATAATAATATATGATGAACCAACAATTATCCGATACTTAATGTCATGTCATAATCACGACTTAAAAGTTATAAGATAATTGAATATCAAGAATACAACCAGAATTCAACTGAATAAAAATATCAATAAGAATATATGTATATCGAATTTATCTCAATAGAGATCTTAATTATATGAGATATTTCAAAACTTTTATTGAATTTTTACGCCACATGAACCAATAACTATGTATCTGTCTCCAATGGTTGGATAAAATCCATAAAGTATTGATACTTAGAAATTTGACAGGTGACAAACTGTATGATTTCATGATATCTTGCTATCCTTAAAGTATAAGCATTGAATTCGATTCGCATGAATAATATTCTTGTTATCCCCTCGGTGTAAATCCAAAATATGATATGCACCTATTCTTGTAGTTCACACAGAATACTCAATCTCAACAACATATCAAATCCAACGCTCTTTGGTATGATATTCATCAATATTTCAATACATATTGTTCATAGAATTATGAGTATTTCTCAAAATGATCTAAATCTCCTGGGATAAGAAAATTAGTATAAAAAAATTATCGATTATGTCAGGGTATTATAGGTTTCATATTCTTTGATATTGTGGTTCCATTATATGATTTCCTTTATTTTAACTATAAATAGTCAAGAAAACTACACATATGAATTAAATTAACGTAAAGAAATATTAATGAGAATATCATAAAAATTTAACAATAACTAAATTTTCAACGTGCCTTTAAAATTTTACCTGATTTTAACTAGACTTACCGGTACATTAATATCATTTTTAAGGCCATAAAAATATATCTTATTTTATCACTATTGAACCACCCCAACTAATTTCAATGGGGTCCAATCGGGATAATAAAATATTCCAAATATAATCTATACATTAACCCTAACAAAACATAGGTTAACCTAAATTTAATAATAATATATACATTTGGAAAACTTTTACCCAAATCTGTAATTCCAAACATGACCCACTGGGTGTAACAGTGAATGACCAAACCCAACCAATTCAAAGCATGGGATTTGGTGTCCACTGTCACATATTCGTTGCTCATTCTCTACGTCTTCAAATTATTGAAATTACATTTCGGCAATATAATATATTTATTTACTACGTAAATAATTAATCTAAACATGGCCTGTCGCACAACTACTAAAATTTGGTATCAAATTTTTGTGATCATCAAGGTCATATTGACACTTGATTTTTATCACTTTGAAAATTCGAATATGAGAACCAGCATTCACAAAGGTAAAAAAACATTCGTTTATGGTATAAATAGGCGAGTTGAAAATTGCTTGTCATTACTGCTTGGGCTAAAATAGCACATTGTTATGTTTGTCAGAATAATTTTAGCACTCGATTATTGACACATCAGAAATCGAAATCATTTTCTTTCATTAAAATATTATATTATGTATGTCATAGTATTAAAATTGTAACTTGATTGGTATAAATATATTTTAAAAATATTATAAAAATGGTCTTGAAAATGAAATAAAATAAACAAAAATCCCCCCCGGTCCAAAGGGAACGAGGAGCTCTGCGCCGCGGAATGGAGGCCGTTGGATTTTATCCCCGTTTCAATATATATATATATTTTTAAATGTCAACTATGCGCGTGGGAAGCCGTTTGCACGCGCACAATGTTAAAATTTTTTTTTTTTTTAATTTGAAGAAGGGAGATAGCAGCAGTTGGATTTATTTTAAATCCAACGGCTGATATTCCTCCCCCAAATCAAAAACCCTAACCCCTTGATTTTGTTCTGCCTAGACGAGCGAGGAAGAACGAAGAGAGAGAGAGAGAGAGCTAATCGAACGAAGAGAGAGAGAGAGAGAGAAAGCAGTGTGCGTCTTCTCCGTCTCCCTCCATCTCCGTTTTTCTTCTGCTTGTGAGCCAAAACCCTAACCCCAAGCAGAGGAAGAACGCGAACCGAAGAGAGCAGAACGCGAGCTGCAGTGAAGCAAAACCACGAAATTGAGGCAAGTCTCCAAATTGCTTGTGGTTAGGGTTTTGGCTCACAAGGTTGCAGAAGAAAGATGAAGATGGAGGGAGACGACGAAGACGACAATGCTCTCTCTCTCTCTTTCTCTCCCCCCCTCTTTTTTCGTTCTGCTTTCTCTCTCCCTCTTTTTTCATTATTCGTTCTGCCCTGCTAGGGTTTTGTTTTAAAATTGTGAAAGCAGGCGGCTGTTGGATTGGCTTCGCACGCACACAGTTTCATTTAAAAAAAAAATATATATTGAAACGGGAGCCGTCGGATGAAATCCAATGGCCCCTCCCTGCAGCATTGGCCCTGCGCCGCATAGCTGTGGCCTGCTATGCGGCGCAGGCCCCTGGTTCCCCGTCCAAAGACTTCATTATCATCTCCAAAATGGCGGTACTGTTCACGCCAACAGTTTCAGTTTATTTTACAGGATGGAAACCTTTAAGACGGTTAAGATTTTTATATAATATGTAAACCTATCATATTTGCAATGTATGGATAATAATTTAACGATTAAAAGATAGTTAAAATTATAGAGAACGGGGCGAGATTTCACTTGCCTGATTTCCAATATGTCGGTGATAAGCAGCAGCGGCAGTGGCAGCTTCTCCACTTCCTCTAAACTTCTCTGGTAACAGCAGACATTCATGGCAGTAGAATGCCTTTGCGGCAAAAGTGGTAGGTATACAACAAAATAGTCGACCCCCCTACACGCTTCCCTTCAATCTAGTAATGACGTCTTTCGTGATTCATGCATGAGCAGCCGAAAGGTATAGGAAGGCGGCTGAGCGATTGACGAAGGAAGGCCGGCAGTCGACTGAGTTAATGGAGAGGGAGAGAGACGCGAAGGAAAGGGAACGAATTTAATGGCTGCCGCAACCAAAATGGAGGAAGGGCTCAAACTAAGCGCTGGTGTCTGGGGTGAACTGGGATTTTGAAAATTATTTTATTTCACAATATTAATTAAACTAATTAAATTAATTTCAATTTTATCGATAACACTAACATAAATATGTAAACACAAATTATTATTGTAATAAGTTTTAATTATTATTTTATAATATTTAAAAATAATTACTGACTTTTGATAAAAAAATTACCAAATTATTCTTTCATTACTCCTATAAATTTAATACCATTAATTTTAATTCCAAATTAACCTAAGTTCACTTACAATTTATAATATATTAATTATCTTAGTTAATAACATTTTTGGATTAAAAGTTTAATAAATTTGAATTAAAATACTGAAATATTATAAGCCTTCTGTACCAGTTTTTGCCAGAAGTAACAACACCACAACCATTGGCTCATCTTTCCCATCTCGCTTTGAGTATGCTAAGAATGTCCATTCTACTGAAAGAAGCTGCGGTGGGCCACAAACAATCAGCCATGTAGTTCCTCCAAACCCATCAAGCTTCTTTGCAGAGTTTGGCACGGACAGTGGTTTTCCAAAAAGGGGAAATTCAAAATTTTCTGAAGTCCAGGTATGCTTTATTTCTCCAAGATTTGCCATGTTCTTGTGCTTTCTGTTCATTCTATGTGTTGGAGAAAAATGATGGTCGTTCTATTAATACTAGCCGAACAGGAATGTGCAAACACATACAAGATGTGGGAGAAAAAGGAGGAACACATAAATTTTATGTAGAAACTCTTCACAAATCGAAAGAAAAAATTATGGGACACTTAATCCATAAACAAATTTCATTATATGAAGTTGGTTACAAAAACCATATGGCTACACCAACCATTGAGGCAAAAATTGAAGAACAGAGCACAATAATATATAATTTCACGCTTTTTTTTCACTCATTACTCCTCTTTCTTCACACTCTCACTCCTCTTAGAAACTTACACCGACATTGACATTTTAATGCAGCATACAAATATATTGTTTTGCAATCACATTAAATGGTATTGCATGTACGACAAAAACTGTCACCATCAATAGTGTATAAAATAGTTCTGCAAATTATCGTGTTCTGCAGAGACGATACTCACGCTGCAGATATTTTGCATATTCTCTAGAGATCACACTTACTCAGACAATCTTCTAAGTTGGCACCCATGGGCCATACTGTTCTTTCTTGTGGATGGTCAATCATTTATTGACTGACTTCTCCTCACAGCCCGTCAACATCTTCGTTGACCGAATTTTACTTCCAACCATTCAACCTCCCGTTGACTTGCTTTTACTACCCAAGCCGCTAGCTTCTTACCTGCTTTGCAAAAGCACTCTGAAAATTCACTCCGAATTCCCACCGTAAAATGCCACTCTGGCATTTTGCTCTCCAGAAATTCACCGGATTTCTTTACTAGCAAGTGCCACTTCAGCTCTTAAATGCACTTCAGCATTTTTCACTCCGAAAATGCACTCCCGTATTTTCACTCCGAAGAATCCATTTCGAAAAATCCAATCCGGTAAATGCACTGTGAATTTCTTCTCCGGAGAAATCCATTACTGATTTCCCACTTCGGAGAACTCCTATCCGGAGAATCCACTCCAGAGAAATCACTCCGGCATATTCTAAGCCGGCATTTTTTCACATGGAAGTGACCCCAACAAACTTTCCCTCACGACATGTGGGAAAAAAACTTCGCCCTTTCCCGGCAACCTCATCGCTCTGCCCTTCGATAGTTTTCCATCAATTGGGATTCCGACATCAGCCTCTACAAACCTGAATGACACCTTCTTCCACTCCACTAAACCCGGAGTAGTCACACTTCCTTTTAGCTCCTTCATTGCGGAAGAGTCATTCTCCTTTATATTTCACATCGGCCATTTCTTCCTGCTACCTTGATTAATATCTCCTTTGGTCACTTTGGCACTTTTCTTGGTAACACAAGCTTTCATCAGGTTCCGTCCTGATCTCCTACTTTTCCTTGCCATAACTGAGGCGCCTTTGGTGAGTTTCCACTGACCATCACCTAACATCGTCTTGAAACCTTCTTTATCCACATTCCCAATTGAAATCACATTCAACCTCAAATATGGGGCATGTCGCATGCCCTTCAGCATGAACTTATTTTCATTACTTGTCCGCAAGTAAACATCCCCGATACCAATCACCCTAGACGAGCCACAATTACCCATCTTCAACACCTCGTGGCCAACGGGCGTATAACTCGAAGTGAGACTTTCTCGGTATCGTATGGTGTGAGACCCTATTTTCCATCACTTAACTCGTCGCTTAGCACGGCAGGCTCTGTCTTCCCCTGTGTGGATAACTAGGAGGTCTCCGCAGAAAGTGACAGTCTTCGTATCATCATCGTGATCCCTTTTCTCTTGAAATCTCTTCTGCCCTCCTTCTCCTGCTTTCTCTGCGGACAGTCCCGCTTTATATGGCCTTTCTTGCCACAGAATAAGCATGTCCTCTCATGAAGCCTGTTTTCAGTTGTTAATTCTCTCTAACTTACTGCCTTCGCCTCGTTCCCTTGATTTTCCTTGTCTCCGATTGCTGGTCACCATAAGTAGACTTGGCTGTGAGTATGAGGCCTCACTGTTTTCCTTCCACCTTAAGTCATTCATAAGCAGGGAGACTATGACCTCGTCCAATTTCAACATGTCCTTCTTGAACAGCAATGTCGTGACAATATGATCGTACAAGTTGGCAAGGACGCCAGTAATATCAATGCTTTGTCTTCCTCTTTGATCTCCTCATCAATGGCCGATATCTGCATCACGATCTGGTTAAATTCATCCAAGTGCTTCTCAAAACTTCCATCTTCTGACAAATGTAGGCTATATAGCTGCTTCTTCACATGCAGCTTCATTGTCAAGGAGTTGGACTTGTACCGGCTCTCAAACTTCTCCCAAACCTCCATTGGATCTGACAAGCTAATGACTTCCTGAAGAATGTTATTTATAAGATGCAATTTGATCATACAATTTGCAAGATTCCTCTTGTCTTGCTATTCTTCATCGATCAAGTTTTCCGACTCCTCCTCCTTTCTTCAAAAGGTGGGTGGATTCAGAGAGTATGTTGAAGCGATTAATCAGATTGAAGGTGGGTGGATTCCAATTGGCCCGAATCCAGCAGCGCTCCCTGATTTTGCCAATGATCTGGTTGAGGGGATTCCCCTGCTGGTTGCTCCAGGCCTGAAGGGCATCGTGGACAATGACGTTTTAGAAACCAACTGCCCAGCCGCTGGTGTGGTGGATCAAGAAGAGAATTGCCCTAAAGTTGGTGGTCGCAGTGCATCTCCTCAAAGTCTTGACGGTATGTTCCCTCCTATTGATTCGAAGGACAATGGATTGACGCCTCCCCCTGGGCCTGGTTCTTATTCTATTGAATCGTGGCCCAAAGTTGTCCAAGCTAATGTAAGGTTCTGTGGCCCAAACAAGTAATTTTCCCCCCTTGTTAAAGACGATAAGACCTTGGTGCGGCCACTCCGGGAGGTGGCCCAATGTGGGGTTGAGCAGTAGAAATTTACTTTGGTCGGGTATTTCATAGATTAGAGACCCCCTTTCATCGCTGTTGAGTCTGCTGCCTGCAAATCTGGGCCAAATTTTGCCTAACACTCTCCCTGGTTATCTCCAAGAGTCTCTTCTTCTTCTTCTTCTTATTCTTCTTCACTTTTAACGATGTTGATGGCATGAGGTCGATGCTTCATAGTGATCCTGCGTTATTTCTTGGTAAGCCTATCTTCCTAAAGTAATGGAAACAGGGTATGGATTTGTCAAAAGAGGAATATAAAAATGTGCCCGTTTGGGTTAATTTCATAGGAGCTCCCCAAGAATTTCTATCGGTAGAGGGTCTCAGCTATCTAGCTATCGTGGTGTGAAAATCGATACATTGTGGATCTATAGATTGAAAAATTTGAGAAACTGGGTTTTGCTCATGTTTGTGTCGAGATAGGTGTTGATGTTAAGCTGCCGGAAGTTGTCTCCTTGGTTACCAGGATGGATCCCTTAATGGGGCGTGGAGGTGGTGGTGGATATCCGAGTTGAATATCAATGAAAACTATCTATTTGTTCTGCTTGTAGGAGATTCGGGCACAAGCTGGCATCCTTTCCTTCCCAGTCTAAGCAGGTGTCTAAACTAACTGGCAGATCTTGAGGATTGTTAGGGCTTTGTTGGCCCGTCCTCATCTTTGTCGAGTGCTGAGATGGAAGATGGCGCTGACTTTGAAGTGCAAACTGGGTTGATCATTGCCTCAGTGCGGCAGGTGGACCCAATACTTCCTTGAACCAATTTGATGTGCTTTTGTCCCACTGAGGTGGAGGAGTTGCCTACTCCTACTATTGTGATGATCAATTACCTAGGGAAGCCACTGGATAGTGCCCTTAATGCGGGTAAGCCACGTGCCCGTTCCTCTGGCCTTCTCAACAAGAATGGTGTGAGCTTCGAGTAGTGCTGTCTTTAAAAAGAAAAGATCAATGTAATACTTGGTTTCCACTTGATTTATTTGGTAGTATATGTTAATTTGGATATTTTGGATATATAAAAATAATTAAATATTGTAAAATTTTGAAAGATTTCGGAGTAGCAAGCTAGCGCCAGTGGTGCGTTCGAGTGCTGAATCTAGATTGGTTGCACTTGAAGAGTGCTCGAGACAGTGCTCGAGCGCTAATGCCGAGGGCTAGTGCTCAAGACGCACCTGAGTGGCACTCGAGCACCGGGTGACCTATATAAGGCAGGACAATGAACTGTTTAGGCATTTCGCGTGGGAGAAGGAAGAGAGGAGAGAGAGGGGGAGAAAGAGGAGAGAGGAAGAAGATAAAGGGTAGATCAGAATATTTTTTTGTCAAATTTGCTTGGTAAGAGTTTGAGACAAGTATCCTTATGCCCTATCATTGGTCTATTTTCATATTTGATAAAGTTTGTGTTTTGGAGGTTTTATACACATGCATGCTACTTTTATTTACTCTATTTGTTTTCTTTGTACATGCATGTCTTACTTATCGGTTGTTTTGGGGCTTTGTTTGTGTTTTGTAGATATTTGAGGGTTTTGTGTATTTTATAAAAAAATAAGTAAATATTTGAGATAATATATTTGTGTATCAATATGTTTGTATGAAAAAAAGTCATAAAACCAACATGTGCCGTATATTGGTATACATGTATCGTTGCTTGGGAATACTTTTGTGGTACGATTCGATATGTGATATGTGACCCTCTCTTGACGGGGAGAACTTTGTTTTCCGACAGGAAAAGCTTTGTGAATTCCTTTTTTATTGGTAGAAAAAGGCTTTATTTGTAAATAATCACACCATTTGTGTTTTAATGAGAATCATTGTAAACGAATTGAACGAAATTAATATATTCGGACCTCAAATTATATCGGATTCGATTTGAGAATTACATTCAAAGTCGCGGGTGATAAAGCATTGCGAGCATGTTCATTGTCTATAGGAGAGCGTATATGGACGGCCCCGCCATGGGTTTAAATAATGGTTGATAAATCCCAAAAATTTGGATGTGACAAACTAAATACACAGTGTTTGACAAATCAAAATTTACACAGGATCTTATCGAAAATTGTTCGGACAAAATAAATATGATCTGCTCTATAAACAGTCGTAAAGGAATAACCAAATGATAACAGCAACTTTTCCCCATGATGAAATAAATCCAATAAATCACAATATACAGTCCAAAGGCCTACATTCGACCGATTCAAAATCCAAAGATAGCCCAAATAAAACCATCTATAAATCGATATACAACCGATGCTATGTATCTAAATAAATATGATACTCATTGGAGAATGCAATGCTACGTCGAATCTTGATCCTACTCCTGCAATATGGCCCAATCCTCTATTTTGAAGGGACAAAATATAAAATATAGTATACAACTCAACAAGTATCATATTTGTCAATAATGAGTCCAACAAATTAGAGGGAGGGTCCAAAATAAATGTCAAATTAGATGATAGAACTGAATTCAAATTGTTGATAGTCAGAAATCCAATATCAAAATCGATGGTAGTCTCTTATTTAAATTGTTTATCAAATTAAAATAGATATCAGATCAGAAAATAGTCATCTCAAGACTTATATATATATATATAATAGAAGTGATCCGAATGGCAAATCAGATAATCAAATGTCCAAGCAGATGTCCAATCCAGAGGTCCGATCGAATCGTGATTTGGGACAGAATCTAATAATCAGATGGTCCAATTGCTTATGCAGATGACAGAAGCCAGAACAGAGCCAGAGATAGCTCAAAATTTAGATTAAAACATATAATCAAAACTAGATGTACGAGATATATCAAAATCCATTTGTAGACAAAATTGGTGAGTCTCAAAATTAGGTTTCAAATCAGAATCTAAATATAAATCATGCAGAAATGCAAAGTATGCACTAAATATAAGTTCTTATTATTTAAAGACTACCTTGAGAAGGAGTAACTCCTAACATGGTAACCTTAGGCCAGATTAAATGCAGATAAGGCTAGCATGTTAGGTTACCTATGTACTTTGTTTCTCATAGGTAAGATTGCTTACTATATTTTACCATATGCGATTTTGGATATATTTTTTCAAGTTATCAGATATATTAGGACGTTCGAATATATTAAATTTTATTTTAAATACCAGACAAATAGGGCAAGTCACTACGACAGAGCCTTTCTTACCGGCGGAAAAGGATTTCAAATAACAGACATCTTGCCGTCGGAAGCTGGCTAGACAACATATATCACTGGACACATGCATTTGAAAATGCACAATAAAATATAAGTTTCATGCTCATTTTCATACAGATATACTGATATAAAAATATACAGTATCGGATATTTTTCAGACTTTCATATAATACTAAAACCTTTCAAATATCACAGAATCTGAACAGAAACCCTCAAATTGACCAGTAAATCATACATTCATGTATTGGATAAATAGATCGGGTGTATAAAAATAGCATGTATATTAGTAAAATCTCAAAATAGTAGTCAAAATATATCAGATGCTAAATGAGACCAAATATCGAGATTATAGATACTTACCTCGATCTTATACCAAGCAGATTAGGAAAAATGATACTATGAGGAACTCGAATTGTCCGCTTTTCTCTCTTGTCGTGCGCGCCCTTCACTCGCTCTCCTCCCTTCGTCCTCTTTGCCATGCTTCCTCCTCTTCTCGCACCATGCTGCCTTCACCTGCGAGCCGCTCTCCCCCACTTCCTCTTCCTTCTTTTTCCTCTCTCTCCCTCCTTCCTTTGTCGCGTGCACCGCTCTTGTGCGGAAACCCTATCTTCTTTTTCTCTCTCCTGCTGTGTGCCTCTCCTTCGCGCCACTCCGCCTTCGTCCATGCCGACTCCTCCTTCCCCTCTGTCCCTCTTTCTCCTTCGTCTTCTTTTTCTCTGCATGTGCAAACTCCCTTTGTCTTTCTTCCTCTCTCTCTCTCTCTCTCTTTTTTCTTCTTCTCTCTACGCATCGACCCCCCCTCTTCCACTTTTCTTCTTTCTTTCCCCCCTTTTTTTCTGCTGCAGTTTTGCCGCATGCAGTTTTCCATTTTTTTATACATTTAAATGTATAATACCCAACTAGCGCTCGGGCACCCCGCAAATTTTGATTTTCTTCAAATTTCTGCACAATATATAATTAATTCTCAATACATTTAAATTTTTCAAAATAATAAATATATTCAAAATATATCAAATGAAATTCAGGATATTACAATTATCTCCATCAATGGGGAGTCCTCAAGCTTCTTCGAAGGGGAAAGAGGTATTTGTCAAGGGGACCTGTTGTCACCCTATTTGTTCTTTTTGTGCATGGAGATCCTCTACGGTATTACTAAGGTCAAAGCTACTGAAAATCCAAATTTCAACTATCATTGGAAATGCAAAGAAACAGAGATTATGATATTAGCTTTCGTGGGTAACTTTCTTCTTTTTTGTGCAGTTGATCAGCAGTCCCTGGTGATCTTGCATCAGGGCCTTTTGGATTTCGCTGCATTTTCTAATATGGATCCTAGTATTGATAGAAGTGAATGTTTTATTAATGGTATGGACAGACGCTCTGTAGGGGAGTTCAAGGATATCACCGGATTGTGGGTTTGTTCTCTTCTGGTCCATTACTTGGGTGTACCCTTTATTTCTTCTTGGCATTTAGTCTTGGATTGTTAGTTTCTCATCGATAGAATTTCTAATAGGGCCATGTCTTGGAAGAATAGATTATTGTCCTTTAGCGGCAGGCTGCGATTTATCTCAGCTATTTTTGTCAATATTCAGTCACACTGAGCTTCTATTTTTATTATCCCCAAATCAGTTTTGAAGAGGATTGATGATATTCTTCGAGGTTTTCTCTGGCATGGTCATAACTTTGGAAAGTCCGCAGCAAAGGTTGCTTGGGATAAGGTTTGCAAACCTAGAAAAGGAGGACTTGGGTTAAAGAATATGGTCTCGTGGAATAAAGCTGCTACTAGCTAAACATCTCTAGCGGCTTATAATGGATGGTGGCTTCTCTATTTGAGTTAATTGGGTTAGGTGACAAGGAATCAAGGCCTGATGCATTTGGACAATTAAGATCCCTTAAGTAGTATATTAGAGCTTCCTCAAAATTTTGAAACTTATGGGCTCACTGTGACCTTTCATGTGCCATGTTGTTGGTAATGGAAATGGCACTTATCTCTGATTGACTTACTGGGGCCTCTCACTGTTACTTCTACAGATCGTATTACTCTTGGTTCAGGCATTCTGCGAGATGTGAAGGTGGAGACTGTTATTCATGGTAATTACTCGAGATGGCTGCCTCAAGCCGCTCTTATAATAGGAACCTTCATCACATTGTGGCCGACTTAGGATCCATGCTCTGATGCCAGTGACAACATTAAATGGGAGCTTGAGGCCTATGTCCTTTTCTCTACTTGCTTGACCTGGAGAACCTTCTAGCTAGTTGGCTTGGAAGTTGACTAAGCCTTCTTAGTTTGGTTATCCAAGTTCGACCCTTCGCATGCCTTCATCATTTGACTTACAATCAGATACCAACTAGAGACAATTGTATAGATTGAGATTTTTTCATGTCTTGTCATGTTGTGTCTTTTGCAAGGTGGCTGAGGAATATGTGCGACACTTTGTTCTTCTAATATATAGTTACTCAAAAGATTTAGAATGTTATTCAGACAAGTATCAAATGCGCTTGGCTGTATGATGACTAGTCTAAAGCTATTAGGAAGAATTGGAATGCCTGCATCTCATTCAATGGAGATAGAATAATGAGATTCATCCACGATTTCCTTTCTGATAAAGACCTGCAATGTGCTGACAACTTTCAATTAATGTATGATTGGGTGTTCATCTGTAAATCCAAAATTTTGCCATGGGGGCTTCATATGAGTCTGTGGGCAAGTAAGGTTGTTTTTCTACTCCTGTGTCAACTTATAAAGTACATAGAAGGACTTGTACTGAAAATATTTGAAGGATTATTCATGAGTACTTAATTACCCAAAAAAAAAAAAAAAAAAAAGACTACCTATACCCAGTGTTGAGATATGGAAGAGTGCTGAATTGTGAACCTTTTTTTCCCCATATAATGGTTGCCCCTCTCTTGTGTCCTCATCTACAGAACACATCTGCCTATCGTCATCTGTAGTCTTGTTCTGTGTAGGGTTTACTTGTAATCCTTTGCAATATGTGGCTGTGCAGCTTAATAATCATGGAAGATATCTTTGCCATTTATTGAACTTCAGAAATCCCTTCCCCACGGGCAAGGTTACCATGCTCTTAGTGATGCTTGACATTCAAATATAGTCTTAATTCTTTAAAGTTCCATGAACTGACATTGAGGGTATCAACTAGCTCATTGGTTTTCCTTTAGTTGCAAGTGGATTTCACAAATTATTTATCAGCAAGCTTCACCTTTTGAACATTGTCTACCAATGCTTGGAAACGTCATATCTTGGTCAATTGTTCTACTAACGTATCGTTCACAATCCTTTTTAACCTTGTCAGTTGTAATGAGATAAATTATACCTAATTTTTCTCCTTTCTGACATTCAAACTATATGCAGTTGGATATTCTTCTTTGGTGTTAATTTTGCTTGCTTCTTCATTATTTGGTTGTCCTGGGTGACCTTCTCAAAGATTGATAGCTTTAACAGAGCAATTTCAGTTTCATTCTTTTCCTTAGTTCTCTGAGGATATTTCTCTCTCTCTCTCTCTCTCTCTTCTCCTTTCACAATCCTCGTTTGTAATAGCATCTTAGTAAAAATTCCATCACCATCTCCTACCTATTTGTAGGAGCTACCTTAAACACTTCTCTTACGTGCTGCAAGAATGTGACCGGTTCCTGTAGTTGCATGCACTCACAACACTGTTGGGATCAGGGTGGGCTAGATAAGTAGATTGGGGTTTCATCTTCATATATTTCTTTTGGTAGTAGATGGTCTTTTGAATAATTCATCACAGGGACTATCTTTTGATGGATATTTAGTATTCTCATTTCATTGGGCAATAAAATGAAATTAGATTTACCTATATTGGCAGAAAAATAAGCTACAAACGGAATACTTTCTAATTTCTCAAAATTATAGAAAATGAACAAATTCAAAAGCTTTGAGTGATAATTTTTCCATCTTCCTAAAGGCTAGCTGAAAGAAACACTAGAAACCAGCAGGATCTTTGAAAGTTGCACTCTTTGGTTTTTTCCATAATCGATTCTCATTCGGGATTTGAATGATTTCCCTTTTGATAGGCACAACATGATTTATCATCCCTAAAGAACATTATCAGAGAGACTGGTAAAAAGCTCATAAATCTAATAGCAGATCTTCATGACAGAATATGATTTAATTAGTGCTCAATTAAGGATGTTACAATATTAGCAAAATGTGCAATTTATAGACCATAAAGTTCTTTGGAAACGGGTGAAAAGAAGGAGAGTTTCGAGTCCTTTTTGGGTTTTGGCAAGCTGATGTATCTTGAGGTTTCATGCATAGGCAATTTTTGGGTTAAATCTTGCTTGCGGAGTCATCTATCAATATTGCTTTATGTTGGATATGGAATGAAATATGTATTTTTGGGTTTCAGCTTCGTGTTGTTTTAGTTTAACTTTATTTGAGGAGCATCGATCCAGCCGATAAGAAATGGTCTTGCTCAGCTTGGTGGGTACTGAGGTTGCTTGGCTGCAAGGCTGAGAAGGATTAGCCAATTTCCCATTATGAGATTGTAGCAGAATAATATAAAAATGAAGGTTCATTCCGCTTCATAATAAGTTTGAAAAAAATTAAATAAAGTTGAACTTAATCATTTGTTTTTTTAGAAAAAAAATACTATTGATTGAAAATCTGATAAAATTACATTTAGAAAGTTTGAAAGATTGTTTTAGAAATGTAATATTTTAGAATTTAAATGTAGGAAAAATTAAAATTAGTTGAATTAAAAAGCAAAGCATGAATTTTTGTTGTTAAAGTGACATTTTTTTATAGTGCTTTTGTGTCTTTCATATCATTTCTTAATCAAGTTTACCCTTTTAAAATGTTCGGTATCTCTTAAAATAATCACAAGGAATGGTAGTAGAATTGTTCAAAAAATAAACTTGAGAGAGGAATCGAAATTAAATTAGAAAAAGCAATATTAGATATTCATTTCATACATTTATGGTGAGATGATCATGAAAGTTTGGGAGTTTAGGTACCTTACAATTGCACATATTTGTGGGACGTTATCCCAAACAATCAATCTTATTATGATTTAAATACTTGGTAATTAAGAGATAATAGAACCAATCTTCAGGGGACATAACCACCATGACCACCCCCTTCACCTCCCCCTGCTCCATCTCCATATCCGGCCCCGTGGGCCCCTCCTGAGCCATAGCCACCACCGGCTCCTCCCCCACTACCGTGGCCGCCACCAGCCCCTCCAGCACCATATCCGCTTCCACCACCGCCACCACTTCCGCCTCCACCGCCGTAGACACCAGCACCATAGGCCCCTCCGCTACCACCTCCCTCACCACCCCCATAACCGCCACCATGCTCCCCTCCGGCACCATAGACACCTCCACCCCCACTGCCACCCCCACCTCCACCGCCATAAGCGGATCCACCACCATACCCACCACCGTGTGCTACACCACCTCCCTCACCACCCCCACCACCATACCCTCCAGCATGCTCACCTCCCCTGCCATATGCGCCACCATCCCCACTCCCTCCACCTCCGCCCCCACCATATGCAGCTCCACCATGCCCTACACCGCCTCCCTCACCACCCCCACTACCGTACCCTCCAGCATGCTCACCTCCCAAGCCATACGCTCCGCCACGACCACTACCTCCCCCGCCACCGCCAGCAGATGCAGCTCCACCGTATGCTACACCGCTGCCTTCACCGCCCCCACTACCATAACCACCAGCGTGCCCTCCTCCGGTACCATAAACAGATCCACCACCACCCCCATTACCACCACCGCCTCCACCAGCATAACCTTCTACACCACCAGTGCCGTCGCCAGGAATGTAGCTAGCTCCATCAAGAGCGAGCAGAGTTCTGGCAGCATGGCGTGTGCCCAAACCCAATAGCAGAAACAAAATGGAAAAAGATATCTTATAACTTGCCATGGGAGTTTTTGTTAATCCCACAACCATGGTTCTCAGAGCCAGAGCAAGATGGGGGCATTTATAGGCAAAACAATACCACTTTTATTGTTAGTCTACTACATTTCTATAAAAAAATACAATATATTTCTTATTAAGAGGTCTCCTTTTCTCTCTCTCTTTTTTTATGTTAAGTGAACCTAAACAATAAATATATATTGTCATTTTTTATAAAATTATATTAAATTTATAGTATAAGAAGCATCAAATGCGGGTCATTTGCACTGGGAGTGGCTGAAACTCGCATGAAAAGAGAAGCTGATTCTCTTATTGCCCCAACAGCTTAGTCCATTTTATTATAAGTAGGGCTCTTGCATACACACTGGATTAGGCTACTAGTTTCAGTAGTGTTCTTCTGCTGTCTTCCACATTTCACACACTACGAGTACATTGAAGAAATATGATAGCTTAGTACAGTTAGACTTCCATTTTTGTACAAGAAGAGTCAAATAGACAGCTTTTTTCAATCACTGCTAAAACAGGAGGTTTCATGTATATAACTATCTTGGTATGAGATCAAAGGGCAAGAACATCTCTTCTGGCATATATTTACACTGCGGTAACTTGGATATATTTCTCCTCTGGCATATCATTATTTTATTTTTGGATTTAGATAATATTGTTTTATATCTTTTTGAACTTAAACCACGATAGGTCAGGGGCGCATTGGAATGATTGATAACTGTTTGGTATCATCCGAGAGTCTAATTTTGCTATACAACTTTTATTTCAAAGAAAATAAAATACACAGACTAGTATAGAAGGGGATATATTGATTCGCCAGGTGATATAAATTACACAAGTTAATAGGATATTTTAGCCTATCTTCCTTTTTTCTTTTGGTTTATTTAATAAAGGGTTGCTTTTCCAGTTATTTTAATATTTATTTGACCTATCTTTATTTATAATCAATTGTCACACTGGCTAAAAATTTTTGAAAATAATGATTGCGATAGTAAGTCAGAGGCAAAAAAAAAAAAAATAAAATTAAGTAGTTAAAAGAATCCAATCGAAGGGAAAGTAAGCATATAGATGGCACCACCGATTTAGCTTATAAAATTTTGCTTATTTGTTAAGGTGTTTGGATTCAGTAATGTCGACTTCTTGCATGGATGGACCCAATTTTCTACATTTTCAAAAAGCCGGTTGTTTTTGGCCAAATCTTAGTAATGCTAATTTCCCACCAGGATATATTTTTGGTTTTAGAATAGAGGGTGCTGCATAGAATTTAGCCAAAATGTGGAGCAGCTAGCACACCTTGTCAGGGTAAACACGAGCTTTCCGAAGTCTGTAAATGAACAAGTTTCCCTGCCCACAGCACCAATGTAACGAGTGGGCCACATGCAGTGAAACTTTCACGTTGTAAGTTTTGTAAAGGATCAGTTATATGCAACCTTTCATTTGTATCATTGCTTACGTAATTTGAACCAATGACCCGTAAGTTACAATGAACAGCCTTGTCACTGTGCTAAGGCTCACCTTTCACGACAAAGACCATGCCAAAGCTTACTTTATTGCCGCGTAAATCAGACAGAAGAAGTGTCACAAAAGTCAGAACCCGTGACATCTTATTGATGCGGTTGTTCGTAGTATCTTCTTCTGAAATTCTTAATATATTGTTGACTGCTGCTGCTATCCAGCAAGGCAATTGTAGTAGTTATGGGATTTTCAAAGGGAGTACCCTGATACAGCCAAGTAATTTAGGTATGACGGTATTCTCTTTTCTTACCTAATACAAAGTCCTCCAATTTTCTGTCTAGATTTAGGCAACGCCACCATGTACTAGTAAACAATCCGTGACAGTTGAATATGAACAGCCCATTGGGTTTTAAGTCACTCAATTCTGAGTCTTATATTCATTGAACATATTAATTTTTTATTTTGGTGTAGATAGGACGTTTGCTCGATATTCACCCGAAAACTTGTTTAGCGAAGGCTTTCCATTGGCACTTCCATTGGTATAGATAAACAGTGCCAATGGGTACATGTCCTCAATTTAATAGTTTCCATACCTAATGTGTATATGAATGACACATATGCAATATCGAAATTTTACCCTTATCATTTGAACACGTTTGAATGGCAACCGGGCATTCAAACGTCATTTGGAAAGGGAGCTAATGTGAGAGTTAGTATTTAAATGCTATATGCATTATAAAAGAAGAGTTAATTTTTTAGGTCAGACTCAAGTCATTTTAAATACAATAGGAACGTTGAATTAGAGAGAAAAAAAAAGAAGATAAGAGAATGAGAAGTTTAAGGCATTTTTTGTAATTCGAATTGTATTTCATCATTCGTTAACCTCGAGCAAGTTATTTTAACTTTTGTTATAGAATGTATTACCAATTGGATGTTTTCTGAGTATTTTTTTCTCATGTTCTGTGTTAAAGTCTATACACTTGTAGTATGGATAATCAAAATATGTTCAGGGTTCTTGAAAAATAACTTTTCACACATGTTATTGATATGAATAAGTTGGTTTGGAGGGGGTTATTTGTAATCAAATCTCTTTATAGTGAAAATATTTTTAGACGTAGAGTCTCATTATTTTGCTCTTAGTTTAAAAGAATTTCCATGTAAATTTGGTTTTGTAATTTCTATGATTAGTTGCTTGTGTTTGTTTTCGGTTATTGTTTTAGGTCATGTATCTTATTTATAGAAATAATATTACTTATAAATGTTTAAAAGTTGCATTATTAAAAAAAATGAGATAAGAACGTCTGATATAGTTTAAATACTTAAAATATAAGCCAAATAAAATATACGTAAAGAAAAATAGGTTAATTTTGACTGGTTGAAAGAAAGAAAAAAAAACATATTAATAAAAACTTAGATTTAGATGATAAAAAAATAATTTAAATTGCTTCTGTTATGCAAGAATGTTGCAATGAATGGAATTTAATGAACAAAATTTTCTACAATGTAGGCTTAATAAAATATCAGATTTATGTAATCTCATTTTTATAATACAAAAAGATTAACTTTCTATGTCATAATAAGATAGTTTTACTGTGGTGCCAAAACTCCCCGGTTCCATTGAGGGTTTTTTTTTCCTACACAATTAAAGGGGATAGCTTAATATTTGCCACAAGCAGATGGAGACAACCTTGTCCGACCTATCCTTTGTATATTCAATGCAAATCTCTGTAAGTTTCTGTCTTGGTACATTTATCCAAACTCCGTAGCCTAAGAAAAAATTAAGTTACTATGTACGCTCAGAAGGATATATATTAGCTGTAGAAGTTATTATACTTTCTTCTTTTTTTTAGGTTTTTATAATAAGATTTTTAGGTCCCAAAGTAAAGAAAAGAAAGGAACAGGAGAATATAAAAGATTAGTAATAATTCATAATAAGTGGATGCAACTTTTTCTAAGCATCGATGATCCATCACATGCGTCCTGTTTGATCGGAACCATCCTCTTATGTACCTTAAAAACCAATCTTATTGTTGTCTAAATACTTAGGTAAGAGATGGTATTTTATTAGTACATTCTCTCAAGGGACGTATCCAGCGTGACCACTCCCTTCCCCACTCCCAGCGCCTTCTCCATATCCACCAGCATGGCTACTTCCGGCAGCGTTGCCACCTCCACCTCCAGAACCACCTCCTCTGCCCCCACCGTAGGCATGTCCGCCTGCACCACCACCATATCCACCTCCAGCTCCTTCACCACTCCCGTGTCCAGCTCCTGATGCTCCACCAGCATAACCACCCCACCTCCACCGCTGCTTCCACCTCCACCTCCAAATGCAGCTGCACCACCAGCACCATAACCCTCTCCACTACCACTTCCTTCACCACCTCCATACCTGCCGGTGTGCTCACCTCCTGCAGCATACGCACCGCCACCGCCACTTCCACCGCCACCGCCACCAGCGTGAGCAGCTCCACTGATACGGTCTCCATGGCAGTGACGAGTAATCGCCGGCGATGATGATGAAGATGCAACGGAAGGGGAGATCAGCAGAGGAGGGGACGAGTGAAACGGACGAGATTGCTGTGAAAGAGGGAAAAGGTTAGGGAAAGAAGGGAGAGGGGATCGAGGGAGAGAAAAGCAGAGAAGAGAGTGAGAGAGAGAGAGACACAGAGAGGAAAGTAGAGGCAAAATATTCATTGATTCCTTCTGCCGAAGCCACATGAGTATAAGTAACAACAAAGTGCAGTAATCAAAACAGAAAACAAACCAAACAAATAAACAGCCCACGTGTACAGTTAAGTGGGAAATGAAAAATCATAACAACATATCAATTAAGCAGGTAACTAATCCACGTCGTTTTCAGTAGCTCTAAATCCTGCCCGGGTATAATTTCGCAATTTCAGGGGTGGCTGGGTAGTCCGGGAGCTCCTCCTTGTAACTTGTAACTCCGTTGACGCCGTAACTTTTCGATTGATCAAGCCGGTAACAACGCGTACGTAACATTGTCGTTCCCATCAAAACAACCTTGTCCTCAAGGTTGATCAAGTGAAGGGTTGCAAGTAGATAAATGTATTTGAAATTCTGGGGTTTCCACATACCATGCATGAATGCCCTGATCACGGCATGCCCACCAAAAGTGTAGAGGATATTGGTGGCTCCTGTGAAATAGGGTACCATCTTTGTAGGACCCGAGTGGGTCACACCTTGCACCTGCCCATGAACGAATGCCACGATAGTCAAGTACAAAGCTGTGTAGGTGGTCATTCCAAGGCCAAGGAAGGACCCAATCTTGTAATTGTGAAATGAGGGTATAAAGACTATTGTGACACAGCATGCCCTAAAATTGTGAGCCCAGGTTCTCTTAAGCTGTATGACCGTTCCAAAGAGAAGCAAAATGTAATTGGAGGCCAATCCAACCCCTTTCCAGTATGGCTCCCACAGAACATCCAACACCTCAAACCATTGAATGACATGTTTCTTGAAGCTGGCGCCTTCTCTTTCTCTTCTGTTACAATACTCGATGTAATGAACACTGATAATGTAGGCAGTCCAACTACCAACCAGACCATAGAAGACTTGAAACAGCAGCCCTGAGAGCATCCCCATTTGAGAGAAAGAGTATGGTAACGGCAGTAACCCTTGAGCCGCCTGATTTGATGCACAACTGGGCCAAACATCATAAACAGAGCCTCCATCACCAACTACCAGTGTCGTTCTCCCAGTTCCATCTTTCACAAGTCTCGTAATCAGGGCCTTCGGCTGAAGAGATGAGCAACAGTAGACAATTGATGCACAGCCCAGTGTAAGTTTCAGGAGACCACAAGTGATCTTAGGCAACAAACTGTCAATATTAGCAAGACTAGCTGATTGGTTCTCAATATGCACGAAGCCATTTTCAGACTTGGTTTCCAATTCCATCTCTGATTGTGTGATTGCATCATCAATTGCAGCAGCTTTCCCAGACTCCATCTGGATCGCCTTTGAACTCTTCCCCTTAGTCACATTGGCGGTTCACCCACTTCCATCCTCCGAGCGAGTGAAGGTCTCGAGAGATCCCATTTTTGGTATCATTTGCCTGTCGGAAGGAAAATCACCCAAGCTTCTCAACCGAGATGACCCTCGGTATCACCTTTGGCTTCATCCACACAAGCATTTTGGCCACACTCGGCTCTCACGGCTTTACAAGGAACATGGGATTGTCGACATGAAAATTCACCATTATCGTGGTTTTCATCAAGTGAAAGTTTGCTGTTTTTCATGCATCGTGAGGGAATGTGATTGGCTAAATCATACACATCACAAGCAGCATCAAGTTTAAGCTTCTTTCCATACAGGCCACCGTTATCCATATTGCTCAGGGAGCCTTGGGCATGATTTCCAGTAACGTCAACTGTCTTTGTGGAATTTTCTTGCAACATTTTGCATTTTATTTTTGGAGAAGTCATGCTTCCTCTTGCAGGTGTGGCTTTACCATAAATAGTAATCTCATCAAGACCACCAATTTCGTTCAAGGCTGCAGCAATAATTGCAGTATGAGCCTGAAATTCCCTGGTTGAAAAATCTAGCAAACTGTCCAGGATTCTTCTTGTGAATACAGGCAATGCCTCGGAGCAATTCCAGCTCAAAATGTGGGCACTACTAGGAAGGAATGAATGATTGAAACACATGGAAGCTTGCTTTGGAATGTGACTGCATACTGTCCCAGATTTCTCTGTCGGATGAGTCATGGCCATTTGTGTGTAGCAATGGTTGTTGGAACTCCCTGATTCCAACAGGGACTGCTGGGAGTGAAAACACCCATGGGCAATATAGAATTGGGCGTTTCTATTGTCTAGGACTGCAGCCAGAACAACGAGATAAGTCCAAGAAGTGTCATCAAATATTTTTGAGTCCGGGATGATTGGTTTTGCTTGTCTTTTATTCCAATCTCGAACGTGAACTTGCCAGCCGGGGTGATGTTGTTCGATCACACCTGCCTTCCCAATTTGCCCCTGAGGCTTGGCTCTAAAATCCGAAGACAGGGTATCATGACAACTTACATTCAAGTCTCTAACTCCAATATCCATAATGGAGTCAATAGTAGGACTGTTAGTACCAACAGATGCACAATTGTAGGCGTGTGGCGCCGCACCCCCGATGACCACCCCAGTAAGGTCAGGACTACACGCACCAATTATATTTGCAAATTTTGTGAAGACTAACAGGGAAGGAGGAATGTGATGGACATAAGTCATGATCAATGACGGAACGTGAAGCATAGGGGGTTTGCAAACAGTCTTGGGTGCTCGATGTGGTTTAGTGATGGTCGGATTTCATTTGGTTTAGTGGACATATCGTTGATGATTGGAGTTTCTGGACGAGTTGGGTCGCCTTGGGACAAAGGGTGAACAATTTCAGTGATGGAGGTTTGAATTGGTTCAGTAGTGGGAGCGTTAGAGATGTTACCGGTTGTAGGTGACAATTCAGTTGGATCTGCTTGAGGCTGTTGCGGGTGGATTTGGTTCAAGGGAGGAAAAGGTCCAGGTGTGGCGTCTTGGCTTAGGCATGGTGGTAGAAGGCGGCGGAAGCAGTCGAGAAGCAAGGGATTGTGCGACGCATTGCTCGAAGTAATGGCAAACTTGAGGAAGATTTGCAAAAGTGGAAGCACAAATGGTGAGTTGAGGTAAGTGTGATTATGCGGCACACACGGTGGGCAAAATTGCCGGTTGGAAAGAGTGGCGTCTGAAGCGATTGGAGTATTTGGTAGTTGGTGGTGGGGAGAAGTAGAAGGAATCACAGAAGGTGAAGAGGATGAAGCAAGGTATGGAAGCCACGGTGGTTCAACGAATTGTTTCTCGATGTGAGACACAGAGGGAGAAATTTCAGTGAAGGTTCGCTGGAATGTTGCCCTGATGGAGGAAGATCTGGTCATGGCGGTCGGGAGAGAATGGTCAGCGGTGGAAGTCGTAATAGATGATGAGGTCGAAGATCCAGAGGGATGTACAGTCGGTGAGGGTAGTCGGTCGACGTAGGTAGTGCGGCAGTGCCGAATTTGTTCTGTGGCAGTGGGAGCAGAAATAGGGAGTTGAGGTGGTCTGGAGCTAGTGAAGGAAGGAATTGCGGGAAGAGGAACGTGACAATGGGAAGCCATCGTAGGGGAAGCTACAGGAATCGAAGAGTTTACTAACCGGCTAGTGGTTTGCTCGATGCGGTGGAGTCATTTGCGGAGTTCCACCATGGACGAGCTGAGTGCGGTGCAGGACGACCGGATCTGTTCGGTTTTTGAAACCGCGGTGGACATGCGGGCACCGAATCGGTCGGTAGCTCGTCGGAGGTCCTTCATCGTGCTGGCTAGGTCGGCGACGGCCGCTTCGAGTGCGTCGAGTGCGCGTTCTTCGTTCTCCTCCGCTTTTCTCTCAATGAAAGCACCAAATGATACGGTCTCCATGGCGGTGACGAGTAATCGCCGGCGATGATGATGAAGATGCAACGGAAGGGGAGATCAGCAGAGGAGGGGACGAGTGAAACGGACGAGATTGCCGTGTAAGAGGGAGAAGGTTAGGGAAAGAAGGGAGAGGGGATCGAGGGAGAGAAAAGCAGAGAAGAGAGTGAGAGAGAGAGAGAGACACAGAGAGGAAAGTAGAGGCAAAATATTCATTGATTCCTTTGCCGAAGCCACATGAGTGTAAGTAACAACAAAGTGCAGTAATCAAAACAGAAAACAAACCAAACAAATAAACAGCCCATGTGTACAGTTAAGTGGGAAATGAAAAATCAGAACAGCATATCAATTAAGCGGTAACTAGTCCACGTCGTTTTCAGTAGCTCTAAATCCAGCCCGGGTATAATTTCGCAATTTCAGGGGTGGCTGGGTAGTCCGGGAGCTCCTCCTTGTAACTTGTGACTCCGTCGACGCCGTAACTTTCCGATTGATCAAGCCGGTAACAACGCGTACGTAACACCGCCTGCTACCCCACCTCCTTTGCCACCTCCACTGCCATACCCACCAGCGTGTTCACCTCCAGGACCATAGACAGCTCCACCGCCACCACCACTGCCGCTTCCACCTCCACCAGCATATGCTCCAGGAATATGACCTTCCACAGCACCAACAGCATCGCCTGCAATGTCTCCTTCAACAGTGAAAAGAGTCCTAGTGGCGGAAGATATGCACATATACGATAATAGAAGGAATAAAAGAGCAGCAGAGATTTTGCGAGCAGCCATAGGAATGCTTGCTTATCCCACAACCACGATCTTGAAGTTCAGAGAAAGATTGGTAATTATAGGAATAGCGTGGGGCCTTAAAGGCACACTCTTTCATTGCTCAGTCAGTGGTAAAGTGGACTGACTTTTGTGTCCCCACAGTTTAAGACCACTACTAAAAGAGACGCCTTAAAATAGTTTCAACCAATTAGGCTACATATACTTTCTTCTTAACGTGATTTTGCTTTCTTCCATTATTGATTATCTACACATATCTCTTCATCACTTGCCCTCTAAATTGGTTGATGAGTGCATCAGTATCACTAATTCAATTCATTTTAGTTCAACTTGCTCTTTCGATCACATTAATTCAATACTCTATGCCGTTTGATGAGTATTTAACTCATGTCAGTTCTTTACACCTAAATTGTTTTTGTCTTTGATCAAATGCAATTTGTATGAGTAGTTTTTATTGAGCTGGTTTAGCTTTTTATTTCAATATAAAAAGAAAAGCCTGATTAATCATAATGCGTGAATATCTTAGATGTTATAGATGCTGTATGGAAACTGATAACAACTTCTCTCCTCTGCCTATGCTTGAGGCAGCTAATGCTCCTCGTCTCTTCATTTGATGAGTAAGCAGTGGAACTACTCATACACCACAGTAGAAAAATAAAGGTAGAATGGTGAAGATGGAGGAGAAAAATTAGAACTTTTATTCAAATGTCTTCAATTCTATATTTTTCTATGGTACAAAGACTCCATTATTAAAGCACTAAATAAGATCATCCTGATTTTTAAATTTAATATAGAAAACATAACTCATATTAAATCATCTAAGGATAAGGCAATAAAAGATATTTACTATCCCTAATCAAATTTTGGATTGAAACATAAGGACAAGATAATAAAAGACATTTAACATTCCTAATTAAGTTTCAAATCCAATAATTAATTGGGATTTATTTCTCTACATCATTCAGCATAAGCCTTCGGTTAGAGATAGTAATTCAATGGGAAAATGCAGTTTCATATAGCTTTAGAAAAAGGCTGATTTCTCCAAGAATCTGCGTGCCTGCTTTCTTTGAGGACTATGAGAAGGGATTCAATGCATGGGTAATTTTTGGAGAGCTGAGTGGACAGTGCCAATTTCATCCTCTAGTATTCTCAAATAAAATAGACAGCCATTTTTTCCATGTCCCTGGATTGGTTTGCTCACTTTCTTGTTTAGTGTTTGCATTCCACCTAGATATTTAAGTGAAGGCATAGAACTAAGTATGGGTAACGATGTTTGTTGGAAATCTAAAACTGTAATTCATGGTTTCCCTCGTTATAATCTATGAGAAAGTAACAAAAATATACAAATTACATACACAAAAATAAATAAGAAATTTTTGTAAAAAAACCCTCTTAACTAAGGAAAAGAACTATGAAATTTTACTTTTAATTAAAAACTTACACTATATCTGAATTCTAATTATAAATAATATCAAATATCTTGATTATATAACTTATTACAAGTATACAAATCGAACAACAAACATTAGGAGGCAAACAGAGTTGTACTCCAAACGGATGGCCAAATTTTTCTTTTTCCTTTATCTTCTTTCTCTCACGTGTTCATCACTCTACTAAGTTTAGGATGAACTCTCAATGTGTGATCCAAAATACTATAACAGATTTTTACACCCATATGCCACTCAAGTGCCTATTGAGTAGACATCATGCAAATTAATATGAAAATCAACTATTTAAGTGCTCCTCGTGTAATTTTCATACCTGACAGGTTTAAAGGGTTTTTGTTCGAGGGAGAACTCGAGACAATATCGAGCAAAAACTTTTGTCCATGGTTTTGTTTGAACGAAAAATTATGCAAACATTCTAGAGAACATTCAATCAATTTTTCATTTTTAAATTAAAATTCATGCTAATATTACACGAAATTCTATGATCCGATTTTATTTAAACAATCCATCAAACAAACACTACTTAACGGGCCATGGGCTTCATATCGGACATGACACAACCTAACAAATAGCAACCATTATGATAATACGCACACAATACC
This sequence comes from Nepenthes gracilis, assembly GCA_033239525.1. NCBI lineage: Eukaryota > Viridiplantae > Streptophyta > Magnoliopsida > Caryophyllales > Nepenthaceae > Nepenthes > Nepenthes gracilis. The sequence goes on from BSYO01000031.1 coordinate 13,620,316, forward strand.
TCGACACCAAGATTTAATACTGATTGTGGATAAACTGCTGAATTGATTTGACTCATTGTTTATGTGGCCTTATCATTGCGACCCAGTACACAAGGCTTTCAGTTTCTCATTGTTCATTGGTGAAAGTTATGATCAAACTACTATCTTCATCTTATACCTAACTTGATATATAATTTCTGCTAGAAAATTGTAGATGAATGAGAAACGGAGGTGAGCTGAATGAAGGCATCAATTTAGCTATTCGCTGTCATCTGGAAAAGCTGAAAGTTCATTTGACACAGAAGTTTGCTATGGAAACGCCCATGGAGTTTAGATTATAAAAGTCATCATATGAATCATTCCTTTTGGTGTTGATGTTAACTCAGTTCTCATGTGAGATTTTCATTATAGTCCATTGTGCTATCCAACCAAGCAACGTAGTGGTCATTCAAATACAACTTTTGAAGATACTTTACTAAGAACGTGTTGGAACCAACTACGTATAATCATTTGTTTTTGAAATCAAGTAACGTATGAGTTCTTGAAAGTTTAATCATAACACATTTTCTTGAGTTTAACTAACTACAACAAGAAAAACAGGAATGCTAGGAGAAAGAAACTCTGCATTAAGCAACCCTTGATCTTGCCTCCGCATGATAATATTCTTCACTGAGATGTGAAGTTTCTTTCCGGAGATTGTTGGTTTTACCGTATGTAATTTACTTATAATTACTTAATATTAAGTATGTTAATTTGTTTGGTAAAAATGATATAATTTGATCCTTCAAAATTCTTGATGTCACTAAATCCTATTAAAGCGTGATCCAATACACACGATCTGTCATCTTACACAATCACGGTGGTTTAATATATGCACAGTTTTTCACGTAATGAAAAGAGTTTTCAAAATCTGAATCTATAACTTGTAATTTATCATAAAAGAAAAATCTAACCACCATGTTAAAGTTTACATAGTTACTTTTTTCACACAGTAATATATAAAAATAAGAGGCTGAGAATATCACAAGCTAATGTCATACCGTTGCAAGAAGTAGCAAAGTTAAAGACATCGAAGCAAGAATAATTAAGAGTTGAGAAGCCATTTGCACTAAGTGACAAATGAAAAATCTTTTATAGTTTACCTCGCTTAATTATATTAAGGTCGATGAAGTTTCTTTCTGTGGTTTATTTGATGGGAATTCATCCTGTTACCTTTGTGTGTCATAGGATGATATATGAAGATATTAAATGAACCAAACATAAGATTGTGATGGATATGTCTTGAGATAGACCAGTCGATTATTTAATAAAATAGGAGACCCAAATATCAACGGTCCAACAAAAGAAGCCACAAAGCCAATCGAGGAGGAACATTCGAATGCATGAACAAAAGGATACAATCTGAACAATCAAATATTAAAGGATCATGATGAGTGCTTAATGGTCAAATATAGAGAGCAGTCAAAATGACTCTATAATTAGTAGCTAGGCAGCCCTATTATTGAATGGGAATAGCCATTACATGCTGCGAATAACGCTTCTCATTGCTGATTCGAAATAGTATCATGCACACACATTAATTTCAGGTGCCGGTCAACCACGGTACATCTCTTTATAAATAAAACTTCTCTCAAACAAAAAGGGGGAGAGGAGAAAAAGGCTCTTCAATCGGAAGAGTACACAAAAAAGGAATATAGTCCTCCAAATATATACTCATTTCAATCCTCTTAAATCTCTAAGTTTATTTCTTCACAACTTTTCAAATCAGAATAGAAAGAACATTGTTTTGAGTATCAAAATATATACCTGGGAGTGAGTCCCGTATATCTCTTACCTTTAATTTTTTTATTGTGGTGTTTAAACTTTAAATTCTTAATTACGAAGATCAAACCCGTTTACATTGGAACGTTCAAGTAAGGTTATCGACTCCTTAATTCGTATGTCAATCTGAATTTTCGGGATATATTATTAATGTCGTCTGTAGGAGAAATAATAAACAAGCTATTCATTCTAATCGAAGAGTGAACTTGCCAATACCAAGCCCCAGTCAAATATGCCACCCAAGCACGTCATTTCTTGTGGCAACGACCCAACAAATGGTAGCCATGAGAATGATTATCCGCACACAAATATAAACATAAAGACATTGGTGGCCTAGGTCGACTCCATGTCCAAGGTACTCAAATCCCATTGGAATAGATTTGAGGGCCACCTATTGGGGGCTCCATCTTTTAATTTTTAGACTTCTACATCTAGAAGGAAGAATCAAAGGAAAAAAGCATCATTCTAAGGAGGTAATTTATAGCCTAAAGACCTCAAAACCCGAGTAGGCTCAAGTGAAAGGATCTTGACTCAACTTGAAGGCCGATTAATTTTGAAACCCCTGAGGAAAGCTCGGAATGGTAAAACCTGCATTGTTCCTGAGATGTAGGAAAGCCTTTGGTTCATGATGGGGCTACATGTAGCAGTCTTTCGAGAAAAGTTCTTATCTGACCAGGCCCACATGTTTCAGCGAACCATTCAGAGGATTTTCGTTAATATGAAGAGGATTGCCTCCGCCTCCCACGTGGAGGAGAAAATTAGAAAAATCGAGTAGCAATTATTCTAAGGAAGCATGGATGGACATTTGGCTAACTTTGGCAAGTTGCCATTTACGAGGGAGATCAGGATGTATCGACTTTCTCTCAAGTTCAAAATGCCGATTTTGAACCTTACAATAGAAGTTCTGATCTAATGAACAATCAAGATCACTTTTGTACTTTGTTGGGATTCCAAGGTCTAAAAGATCCATTCTTATGTCTCTGCTTCCCATTAACCCTTAAGGAAGATGCTCGGATTCGGTTTTATCGATTAGCACCAAATTTGAATTAAACCTTCTAGGAGTTGGCTGATAAATTTCTGTTCTAATTCACCTCCACCAAAAAGGAAGAAAAACAGTTATGGCACCTCATCCAAATTTGACAAGGTCTAAATAAAAGTCTAAGGTGCTTCTTGGCTCGGTTCAACATAGAGGCTCAAGGAATATCAAAACTAATTGCTAAACTAAAGTTGAACTCATTCATGGCAATTGTGCAGTCAGGTGAGTTTTTTAAATATCTTATTCAATAAGATTCCAAGACCTTCATTGAGGTAGATACTATCACTTAGGTATATATTGTAACCAAAGAGGCTAATGAATTAAATAGGATATAGCATATAGGCCACCACCCGAGATCAAGTGGTGGGAAAAGAGGAATAGTGAGAATTCTTTCACTTGAGATCCTAAAAAGCAACTAAGGATAGAACCTAGTATCAGAAGGGAATGCAAACCTTTGAATCTAATTCCTTTGAATGACATTTGGATAAATGTCTTGATACAGATCCGAAATAAAAAATTCTTGAAGTGACCCAAATTGGTCAAGAATTTAAAAGGAGGAAACTAGTTAAAATATTATTTTTACCATCGATCTTCGGGTCATAGTACTAAGGAATGTCAGACTTTTAGAAAGAAATTAAGACTCTTATTTAGATAGGGTATCTAAATAAAATCTAGTGAGACTATGGGTAAGCCCCCGGAGTGCCAACAACGATGAGACAAATCTACAAGAGCTACTGCGTAATCAGATAGCAATCGGAATAGTAAACATGATATCAACAGGGCCACCCAAAAGTAAAGCTCCGAGTCACCCTGAGAAAACTTTCAACAGCAAAAAATAGAGGTTAGGAATAGTAAATGATGTCATTAGTTTTAGTAACGACGATATGACTCGTGTAGTAACTTTCCATTCCAACCATCTTGTTGTATCTTACTTGTCTATGATGGTACCCTTAATTACTAGCTAAAATGAGTCTTTGTTAATAATGAAAGTTTAAAAAATTTTCTTAATCTTGATACTATTTTAAACTTGAATTGAAAAAAAGACTAAATCAGGTCAGCCGATGGTCCCTTATATGGGATGGAAAACAAACCCATACCAGTCCAATGTACTATTTAGTTGAAAGTCATATTAGGAACACACCTAAAGACAATCTCCCCAATGGTGACGTTCCTAGCAATGGTCTTAACTTCCGTCTACAATGCAATATTAGGGCAACCCAACTCGGTGGCATTCGCGCAGTGGTGTCAATCCCATATTTAAAGATAAAGTTATAATTCCATGTGGAGTTAAAAAGGTCCTAGGTCACTAAGTTACCAACCAAACCTGATACTTATCCCAAATAAACAGGCAGTTATGAATCAACCAATTGAGGAATTTGACCTCCAGGATGAAGCAACTCTTTAATAAAGTCAATCCAATGAGTCAACCGAACAAATCCCATTAGATCCACACAAGCTTGAGAAATGCATGCAAATTGAAGGTTCTATCCCAGATCAACTGCGTGGATGGCTAATAACTTTTATTCAACAAAATTTAGACGTGTTTGTATAGACACTAGCGGATATGCTAGGGATTCCAACTAAATTGATAGTCCACAGGCTAGACTTGGATCATGGATACAAACTAGCCAGGCAAAAGTGAAAGAATTACTCCATAGAGAACCTCATTGTCATGAGAAAGGAAGTCAAAAAACTATTTGACGCAAGTTTCATAAGGAAAGTCCAATATCCGAATTAGCAACCGAATATAGTGCTCGTCAAGAAAAATAGCAAAAAATGGCGAATGTGTGTCGATTTCACAAGCGTTAATAAAGTAAGTCCAAAAGATGGTTTTTTTCCATCACAAATTGATTTGCTTGTAAATTCAACATCCAAGTATGAACTACTCATCTTAATGAATACCTATTTAGGGTACAATCAAATCCAGATTTGTCTTGAGGATGAAGAGTTTACCTCTTTAATGATTGACCAAGTAATGTATTGTTATAAAGTCATACCATTCGGCATCAAGAATGCGATGGTGACATATCAAAGGCTGGTAAATAAGATATATGGAGGTATATGTGAACGATATACTTGTCAAAAATAGATTAGCCGACGGCCATATTCGCGACCTAGGTGAAACTTTCAGGGTATTCTAAGAGCATCAATTGAAGCTAAATCCAATAAAATGTGCGTTCGGATTAACAATTGGAAAGTTTCTTGAGTTTATAGCGTCTTATCGGGGAATTAAAGCTAACCTTAAGAAAATAAAAGCCATTATGGATATAAATCCACCTCAAATTATGAAGGAAATCTAGAGGTTAACCGGGAGACTTGTGACACTCTTTCAATTTCTAGCAAAATCTGCGGAGAATATCTTTTCTTCTTTAAGGTTTTGAGAGGAACTAAGACAAATGGTTTTTAATGAATTGAAGACTATCAGTTAGCCTTCTAATAACTAAAGGAATACCTCGCTGACCCTCCACTCCTGCCATCTCTAAAAGAAGGTGAAGAATTATATCTTTATTTAGTCATATCCTACGTGATATTAAGCTCAATCCTTATCAAATAAGAGTCGAAGATACAACGGCCGAGTTATTATGTCAACAAAATTTTGACAGATACTGAGACTTGTTACTTATATGCTGAAAGGATCACTTTAGCGCTAGTCCATTCTGCCAGAAAGTTTCGGCCATACTTTCAAACTCACAAGATCGTCATCCTAACTAATCAATCGTTAAAGGGGATCCTACAGAGACTCGACATCTCCGGACGATTGATTAAGTGAATTGTGGAATTGGGTGAGTTTAACATAGAATTCTGAACACAACCGGCCATAAAAGGACAATCCCTTACGGATATTGTAGTCAAAATGACAACGTCGATTCCAAATGATTCCAAGAAGAATGAAGACCCACTTCAAGATAGAGAGGCTCCAATGTAGATCGTGCATGTAGACGGGTCATCTTCTCAATTAGGAAGTGGAGTTAGTGTGGTCTTGAGAATTCGTCAGTGATAAAATACTCGATGACACTTGAATTCTCAACCACTAATAATGTCATAGAGTACAAAGTCGTATTAGCTGAGCTCAAACTAGTAGATAAATGTTCAGCCAAAAGCCTAATAGTTTGCAACGATTCAAAACTAATCATCAACCAAAAGATCGAAAATTTTGAGGCAACTAGCCCATACAATACAAAATACCCTGCTAAAGTAAAGGGCCTTCAAGCTTTCATCATTTGACTAAGCCCATGCCCGGAAGTTGACTAAGCATTCTTAGTTTGGGTATCCAAGTTTTCTCATGCCTTCATCATTGGACTTGCAATCAGATACCAACTAGAGACAATTGGATAGATTGAGATTCTTTTATATCTTGTCGTGTTATATTTTTTTTAAGGTGGCTAAGGAATATGTGTGACACTTTGTTCTTTTAATGTATGGTTACTCAAAAGACTTAAAATGCTATTCAGACAAGTATCAAATACGCTTAGCTATATGATAATTGGTCTAAAGCTATTAGATAGACGGCGATCAGATAAAAAATAAAATCTTATACCAACTTTCAGCTGAGAATTACCTTTGCTGCTATAGCTTATTATATTAGGAGGGATTGCAATGCCTACATCTCATTCAATGGTGATAGAACAATGAGATTCATTCACAACTTCCTTTTTGATAAAGACCTGCTATGTGGTGATAACTATCATTTAATGTGTGATTGGTTGGTGTTCATTTGTAAATCCAAACTTTTGCCATTTGTGGTTTTTTGGGGGCCTCATACGAGTCTGTGGGCAAGTAAGGTTGTTTTTCTACTCATGTTTCAACTTATAAAGTATTGAAAATATTTGAATGATTATTCATGAGTACTTAATTACCAAAAAAAAAAAAAGACGACCTATATGTTTTCAGCAATGGGCGACTTATTGACAAGGATGTAGGAACAATCCCTTGTTGGCCGGAATGGGCAGCCGACTAATAAAAGTACATACACTGTGAAGTAAAAGTAGGAGAAGAGAAATGAATACCAAATATTTTACGTGAAAAATTTTTCTGAAATAATGAAAAAATTACGGGACACTAAATCTACACAAATCATTAGGTATGAGAATTTGTTACACAAACTACAGGAGGCGAAAACAAGAATAGAGCAAAGGTAAACAAAAACTTCAACACTTTGTTTTCACCCACCGCTCTCATTCTTTTCACTTTCACTCATCTATTTTTCTAACTACTGCACACACACTTTTGAGTATGCATATACACACACATATATATACATACGTCCTCCACCAGCATAAGCAACAATAGCCCAGTTTGGTGGTTGGTATACAACTCCCAAAGTCTACATGCGTCCATGTGCATGCCCTGTCCTGCAGCAAGCAGCGCATGCCTGCCCCTGTAGACTGATCAGCGGTTGGAGTCTCAAGAATGATGTCTACCAACTACCCAATCAGGTAGGTTTACTATATAATTTTTTTGGATATGATAGTCATTCAAACCTTTCATATTCAGTTGGTCAACCCTGTTGACCATCCTCTCATTCTTGGCCGGTCAATTACCCCGTTGACCGGTCGAAGTAGTCCGATCAGATTCTTCAGTGGAGTTAGTCGTCTCATGACTTTTATTGATTAACATATTGACCGGTAGAGGTTGACAGTCCTGAAGGTTCCGGTCAACTATGTTGACCGAAATTTTTTCTATTTAAAGTAATACACACGTGCTCCGTCCAAGTTCCCCAATCACAATAACTTCTACACGAGAGTGTTTCCCAACAAACTTTCCCTCACGACCATGAGGAAGTTAAATCCATCAGTCCGAGCCCACCTGCAGATACCTCATTCTTCCCTTTCGGTAGAATCTTGGTCATTATGTCTGCCCCATTTTTTCAGTGTGAATCTTTTCAAGTGACAGTAGATCGGCTTTTAATACATCACTCTCCCAATGATATCGCACATCAATATACTTTGATCTGGAATGGAGTGAGGAGTTTTTGCAGAGATGAATGACACTATAACTATTACAAAGTACTGCATACTTTTCTTATCTGAGGCCCAATACCTGAATGAACTTTTTCAACCACAATATCGCTTTACAAGCTTATGTCACGATAATGTATTCGGCCTCTGTAGTAGAAAGGGCGATGCACTTTTACAACTTGGACTACCAGAAAACTGAACCTCTAGTAAACTTTACTAAGTATCCTGAAGTGGACTTGTCACTGTCAATATCCCCCGCCATATCAGTATCTGAGTAACCTACCAACTGAGGCTCGTCACTTCCAAGACACAAGCACCTCTTGGAAGTTCCTCGGATGTATCTTATAATCCATTTTACCGTAGACCAATACTCATTCCCTGGATTGGACAAAAACTGGCTGACTATGCCGATAGCATGTGCTATGTTCGGGCTGGTCATACCAAGGCATACATGAGGCTTCCTACGGCTGAGAAGTAAGGAACGCCTCTCATGTACGCTTTCTCTTCGTCCGAAGATGGACACTGACACTACTCAACTTGTGATGATTTGCAAGTGGAGTGCTGATAGGTTTAGACTTATCCATATTGAATCGTTAGAGTATCTTCTCAAAGTAGTTTTCTTGAGACAGCCATAGTCTCCCTACCTCCCGATCGCGAATGATTCTAACACCAAGAATCTGGTTTGCCGATCTGAGGTCTTTCATAGCAAAGGATTGCCCAAGTTGCTCTTTCAACTTCTTTATTCGAGTACTATTTTATCAAACAATCAACATGTCGTCTACGTAAAGGAGAAGGATAATAAAATCGTCTTCTGAACACCTCTGCGTGAAAACACAGTGATCACAAGTAGTTCGCCGGTATCCTTGACTAGTTATGACTGATTCAAACTTCTTATACCACTGTCTTGGAGCCTGTTTCAACCCATATAGGCTCTTCCTTAGATGACAGGCTAGTTGCTCCTTCCCTTTAATCTTAAACCCTTCTGGCTATTCCATATAGATTTCTTCTTTCAGTTCACCATGAAGAAAGGCCGTCTGGACATCCATTTGCTCTAATTCCAGATTTCGGGCCACTGCCAAACCCAACACAACCCGTATGGAGGACATTTTTACCACAAGAGTAAAAATATCATCAAAATCGATTCCCTACCGTTGACTGAAACCTTTCACCACTTACCATGCCTTATACTTTGGCTTCATGGTATTTTCATCTGTTTTCAACCGAAAGACCCATTTATTCTTTAGGACCTTATTCCCCTTAGGAAGTTTGACTAAGTAAAAGGTATGATTCTCATGAAGAGAATTTATTTCATCATTCATGGCTTCCAGCCATTTTTCCTTACTCTCGTCTTCCATAACCTCTTCACAAGTCTCAAGCTCTCCGGTATCAGTGAGAATAACATATTCACTGGGTGATAGACAAACGGATGGTCGTCTGTTTCTTGAGGATCGTCTTGACAGCCACATTCTCGACCGGTTGAGGGATGATTTCGTCTTGGTCTTCATCATGTGACATGATCACCTATCCATTATTCTCAGGGACCTCAAAATCATTGTCATCGTCTTCTAGGGACACCGGACAGACAACTTCGACACTTACTTTGTCCGTTTGCTCAACATCACACTTGACCTTTCTGCCAATATTTTTGATCGTTTCATCTTTAACAAAGGTTACGTCCCTTAATCGGACAAGTCTTCTCTTAGTTGGGTCATAAAATCTGTAACCCAACTCATCTTTCCTATAGCCTAGAAAGACGCGCTGCATCGTTTTTTGCTCTAATTTGGTCCTTTCATCCTTTGAAATATGAATAAAGACTTTGCAACCAAATACCCGTAGATGATCATAGGTTGACTCCTTATCAGACCAAATCTTCTCCGGCACTTCACCCTTCAAGAGTTTACTGGGTGACCTATTTATGATGTAAACCGTCATCTTCAATGCTTCAGCCTAGAAGTGCCCAGGAAGCTCAGCTTCGGAAAGCATACACCGAACTCTTTCTAGAAGTGTGTAGTTTATCCGTTCAGCCACTCCGTTCAACTGTGGTGTCTTTAGAGGTGTTTTCCGATGTCTAATACCATGTAACCGGCAATAGGTATCAAAGGGCCATATGTATTTACCGTCGTTATCGCTTTGTAGACCTTTATTTTCTTCCCCGTATGTCGCTCAACAAAAGTATAAAACTGCTCAAATATACCAAGGACTTGGTCCTTGGTTTTCAATGGGTAGACCCATAATTTTCTAGAACAATCGTCAATGAAAGAAATGAAATATTGATCTCCACCAGACGACTTCTCTTTGAATGGTCCACACACATCTGTGTGAACAAGATCAAGTAATTCTACTTTTGGAGCGGACAAGTCTCCATGAAATAAAACTCTTCTTTATTTGCCTGCCAGGCAATGAGGACACGTCCTTAGTCCGTCCTCCTTTACTCTGGTGATAAGGCCCTTCCTGGCCAGATTATGCAGTTTGCGTTCGCTCATGTGGTCCAATCTCCTGTGCCACAAATTCTCGATCTCCTTACTGATTGCGATGTTTATGTCTCCGGCCTTTGCGGACGCCTTCATAATGTACAAGCTGGACTACTTTTTTCCTCTTGCCACTACCAGAGATCCTCTGGTCAATTTTCACTCTCCTTCATAGAAGGTGCTATAATAACCTTCATCATCTTGTCGATCAGCTAAGATGATATTAAGTTTGATGTCGGGGATATGTCAAACATCCTTTAATAACAACTTCGTCCTATTATTAGTAACCAGTACATCACCCTTACCAATAATTTGGGATGCTCTTCGTTATCCATCCTTATCACTCCAAAGTCTCCTGGAGTGTAGAAAGTGGACAATCCCCGTCTAGACGTGGCATGTAAGATGTCACCAGAATCAATCACCCAGTCGGACTCCTCGTCCGTCAGGTTTGCCACGTTCTCTTCATATGTCAACTGGAGATCACTTCCTATGACCACTGAAATGGAGGATTTGTCCTCACCTCGTCCCTTTTTTCCTTTTTTCTTTTCCGCGTTCTCACGCTTCCACTTGAAGTATTTCTTCTTGATGTGGCCCTTTTTGCCACAATAATGGCACTCAAGGTTATGGTACCTTGATCGAGATTTGCTGCATCCTTCCTCTCCAGGCTTCTAGCTGCGTCCCCTACTCGTTTCCCTAAACTCAGTCACAAGTACTTCACTATGAGAAAACGTTGAGGCCCATTGTGACCGCCTTAATTCATTCACGAGCAAGGAAGCAATTACCTCGTCCAACTTCAACGTATCTTTTCTAAACAATAAAGTGATGACGATGTGATCGTAAGAGGTTAGCAGAGAGGCCATCAGCACCGATGCCTTGTCCTCCTCCTTGATTACCTTATCAATGGCAGATATCTGTATTACAATCCGATTAAATTCGTCCAAATGCTTTTCAAAGCAGCCACCTTCTGACAACCGCAGACCATAAAACTGTTTCTTTATATGTAGCCCGGTTGTCAAGGATTTGGACTTATATCGGCTCTCCAACTTCTCCCACACCTCCGCCAGATCAGTCAAGCAGAGGACCTCCTAGAGCGTGTTGTCCACGGGAATAATTTAATAGTACAATTGGCAAGATCTCGTTTATCTTGCCAGTCCTCCACTGATAGGTTTTTGACTTATCTTTCTTCTTTTTCAATATTTTTATTGTTCCTTCTCTAGTCAGGGATGTTTTCACCCTCTCATGCCAGAGGATGAAGTTTCTCTACCCATTAAACTGTTCTACGCTGAACGGCAAGTTCTTCAACCAGGCTCTGATACCACTTATTGTCGGCAATGGGTGACCTACTAACAAGGATGCAGGAACAATCCCCTATTGGTCGGAATGAGCGGCTGACTAATAAAAGCACACACATTGTGAAGTAGAAGTAGGAGAAGAAAAATGAATATCAAATATTTTACGTGAAAAACTCTTCTAAAATAAGGGAATAACCACGGGATACTAAATTCATACAAATCACTAAGTATGAGAATTTATTACACAAATTATAGGAGGCAAAAACAAGAATAGAGTAAAGGTAAATAAAAATTTTAACACTTTATTTTTACCCACCACTCTCTTTTTTTTCACTTTCACTCCTCTATTTTTCTCACTATCACACACACACTTTTGAGTATGCATATACACACACACATATATATGCATATGTCCTCCACCAGCGTAAGCAACAATAGCCCAACTTGGTGGTTGGTGCACAACTTTCAAAGTCTGCATGCGTCCATGCACATGCCCTGTCCTACAGCAGGCGGCGCATGCCTGCCCCTACAGACTGATCAGCGGTTGGAGTTCCAAGAATGATGTCTATCAATTATCCAATCAGATATGTCTACTATATAATTTTTTGGGATATGACAGTCATTCAGACCATTCATATTCAGTCGGTCAACCCTGTTGACCATCCTCTCATTCTTGGCCGGTCAATCACCTCGTTGACCAGTCGAAGTAGTCCGATCAGATTTTTCAGCGAAGTTAGTCGTCTCATGACTTTTACCGATCAACATATTGACCAGTAGAGGTTCACCATCCTGAAGGTTCCGGTCAACTATATTAACCAGAATTCCTTCTATTTAAAGTAACACATACACGTGCTCCGTCCAAGTCGCCCCTAATCACAAGAACTTTCACATGGGAGTGATTCCCAACACTATACCCAGTGTTGAGATATGGAAGTGCTGAATTATGAACTTTTTTTCCCCCATATAACGGTTGCCCCTTTCTTGTGTCCTCATCTACAGAACACACCTGCCTATCGTCATATATAGTCTTGTTCTGTATAGGATTTACTTGTAATTCTTTGCAATATGTGGCTGTACAGCTTAATAATCACAAAAGCTATCCTTTCCATTTATAGTAACTTCAGAAATCCCTTCCCCACGGGCAAGGTTACTTTGCTTTTAGTGATGCCTGACATTCAAAGATAGTCTTGACTCTTTGAAGTTCCATGGACTGATATTTTGAGGGTATCAGCTAGCTTATTGGTTTTCGTTTTATTGCAAGTGAATTTCACAAATTATTTGTCAGCAAGCTTCACCTTTTGAACATTGTCTACCAATGCTTGGAAATATCATATCTTGGTCAATTGTTGTACTAATATATCGTTCCCCATCCAACTTAACCTTGTCATTCGTAACATTTTTTGAAATTCAAACTATATGCAGTTGGATATTCTTCTTCGGTGTTAATTTTGCTTTCTTCCTTTTTATTTGGTTGTTCTGTGCGACCTTCTCCGAGATTAATAGTTTTAACAGAGCAATTTCAGTTTCATTCTTTTCTATTGTTCTTTGAGGATCTCTCTCTCTCTCTCTCTCTCCTTTCATTGTCCTCGTCTGTGATAGCGTCTTATTAAAAATTTCATCACTATTTCCTACCTATTTCTCGGAGATACTTAGGTGCTGCAAGAATATGACCGTTGCCTGTAGCTGTGTCCACTCGCGGCACTGTCAGGATCAGGGTAGGCTACGTAAGTAGCTTGGGTTTTCATCTTTATTTATTTCTTTTGGGAGCAGAGGTCGTTTGAATAATTCATCGCAGGGACTATCTTTTGATGGGTATTTACCTGTACTAGCAGAAAAATAAGCAACATATGGAATACTTTTTAATTTCTCAAAATTTTAGAAAGTGAACAAATTCAAAAGCTTTGTGTGATATTTTTCCAACTTCGTTAAGGCTAACCAAAAGAAACCCTAGAAACTGTAGGATCTCCGAGAGTTGCACTCTTCGATTTTCTCAAAAGTTCACTCTCATTCAGATTTCAATGGTTTTCCCTTTGATAAGCACAACATGATTTATCATCCCTGAAGAACATTGCCCAAGATACTGGTGAAAAGCTCGAAAATCTCATAGCAGATCTTCAAGACATAATCTTTTGATATGGTTTAGTTGGTGATCAATTGAGGATGCTACAATACCAGCAAAATGTGTTGGGTATGGTCATTCCTTTATAGGTAACATAACAAATTGGTTTGTTATCAGAGAATTTTTGAAGAAGCAAATGATGGAGTGCATTCACTGGAGTGGAAGTTTGGAGAAGACTGGCCGGTCAATGGAGGCTAACCGGCTGAGAGGCAAATGGCTAGGGAGGCAAGATGACAAGGCAAAGTGCCGGTCGACGGAGTTGACCGAGTGAAGGAAGCAGACAGCTGAAAGTGTGCACGAAAACTTTGAGGCCAAGTGCCGGTCAATAGAGTTGACTGGCTAAAGGAGTGAGGCCTGCAGAAGTCACGGAATCTCTTTAAGGCAAATGGTTGGTCAATACATTGACCGTCCACGGAAGTAAAGCTGAAGGCATGTGGGAGCCTTGGTGCAAAGTACCGGTCAATGTGTTGATCGACCAAAGTGACAAATGGCCTGTCAACGTATTGACCAGCAAAGGATCAAAATGGAAGGTGCGCAGATGCACTTAGCCCATATGTGTGAAATGATAGGTCAACTTGTTGACCGGCCATGGAGGCAAAGAGGAAGGCGCTGAATTTATCAATTGATATTACCAGTATGGAATGCCCGAGAACTGGCTGTAGCAATGGGCCGAGGACTTTGTGGATATAAGGCATGAGGAGTTTGTATAGTAAAGGCCGAGGACATTGTGGAAAGATGACGTTGCGGACAACTAGCAGTCAAGAGTTGGTGGAAGGCTTTTCAGAGCAGCTGCAGGGCAGGCCTTTTGAACAGTGCTGAGTATACGCCGTCTGTAGAAAGCTCAAAAATTAGAGAAGGCCAAAAATGACAGGGACAGCGTGACAAATTATTTGCAAGATGGTCAGTTAAGTAGATGAGATTTGGTGGAGTCGGGTCATTATAAAAGCGCACCAGGAGCTTCAGTTTTGAAAGGTGTGAGAAATCACCATGAGCCTTGGTGTTGGACACTAAGGGTTGTGCTGGTGTGTGAGTTAACATTAGGGGCGCTATGAGCCTGGCCACTGTGTGCTGTGGGTGAAATGAAAGTTAACGCTTCACCACGCTTATAAAATGTGAGTAAAGAGCACTACAGTGAGAAGAATGAGAGAAGAAAAATAAAGAGATAAGGAAAAAGTAGAGTTTTCTTACTTTTGGTGATTGTTTTTCTTATTATCTATTTTTTGTGGGTTTGTATACTAGGGTGGGTTGCTATACTTTGTCTTTGGGTTTGTGTAATTATTTTACACAGAAGAATCTGTTGGTAGATTATATCCTGTGAATATTTCCTTCAGTTTGTGAAGGGTTTTCATGTAAAAAATATTGTGTATCATTTGTCCCTTATTCATAGTAAATAGTGGCTGACGATGACGGGAGGTTCGGGTATTTCACTATGTCAGATCAGGTGAATCCGGTTGTCGAATCCGAACAAGTGATATCAAAGATGGTCAAGTCTCTTTTTATACCAACAAGCGGTATTAGAGATGATCAAACCTCTTCTGATAACAACATAATGCATAATTTATAGACCATAAAATTCTTTGGAAAAGCATGAAAAGGAGGAGGGTTTCAAGTTTTTTTTGGGTTTTGGCAGGCTGATGTATCTTCAGGTTTCGTGTGTAGGCAATTTTTAGGTTAAATGTTGCTGGCACAGTCATCTATCAATATTGCTATATGTTGGATATGGAATGAAATATGTATTTTTGGATTTCAGCTTCGTGTTGTTTTAATTTAACCTTATTTGAGGTGCATCAATCTAGCCGATAAGAAATGTGTTGAATTTTGATCATTCCCTTGTGAGTTTCACAACAAATGAATAATTATCGGAGGATCATACGAAATTCGTACGAGGATTTAATGGTCCCAGGGGGCACCGAAGCGCTGAAGAGCATGGTGCCTGCGCCCGAGGAGCACCTGATGGGCGCTCAATCATGCCTTACACATTTTAGGGTATTCCAAAGTCACATCTCACACAAGGAGTGCCACAGAGAGAAAAGAAGAAGAGGAAAATGTTCGACATCCCGTTAATGTCCGATTTGAGTTTCATTTTTACTAAGGTCGGATACATTGTTTTAGAGGGATTTATAGAGTATATTTTATTTGGTTATTCTTATTTCTTATTGTATCTTTTCTTGTGTGTTGATGGGTGTATTGAGGGAGTTGTAATCAATTATTCTTCACTCGAGATTGTAGTGAAGGGTTTCGGAAGGAGTTAGTTGTAATTGACGCAATTAATATTATAGTGGATTATTTTAAAATTTATCCCGTAGTTTTTCTCTCTGTTAAAAAGGATTATTCATATTAAAAATATTATACATTATTATATTTCTTGTACTCATAAGTTTGACGGTTAACGTTTGATGGGAGGTTCGGATTTTATTAGGATGTATCGGGTTGTGTTTATCTAGATCGAACTCCAACAAAATAGTGTTGCTCAACTTGGTCGGTATTGAGGTTGCTTGGCTGCGAGGATGAGAAGGATTTGACAATTTCCCAATCTGAGATTGCAGTAAAATAATGTAAAAATGAATGTTTATTCCGCTTCATAGTAAGTGTAAAAAAATAATAATAAAGCTGAATTTAATCATTTTTTTTTTCAGGAAACAAATACTATTGATTGAAAATCTGTTAAAATTATATTTAGAAAGCCTGAAGATTGTTTTTAAATGTTATCTTTAGAATTTAAATGTAGTAAAAAATAATATCAGTTGAATTAAAAAGCAAAGCATGAATTTTTATTGCTATAAGTGACATTTTAGTAGTGCTTTTGTGTCTTATATATTATTTTTTTGATCAAATTTATCCTTTTAAAATATTCTATGTCTCTTAAAACAATCACAGAAAATGGTAAAAGAAATATTCGAGAAATAGAATGGAGAGAACGATCGGAGTTGACTTAGGGAAAGTAATAATAGAGATACATTACATGCATTTACCGTGAGAATAATATTCAAGTTTTGGGAGTTTAAGTGCCTTACAATTGCACATATTTTGGGGGACTTTTTCCCCAACAATCACTCTTATTTTGATCCAAATATTTGATAATTAAGAGATAACCGAATCAATCTTTAGGGAACATAACCACCATGACCACCCCCTTCACCGCCTCCTCCTCCACCTCCATATCCGACCCCATGGGCTCCTCCAGAGCCATAACCGCCACCGGCTCCTCCCCCACTACCGTAGCCACCACCAGCCCCTCCAGCACCATATCCGCCTCCCCTACCACCACCACTTCCGCCTCCACCACCGTAGACACCAGCACCATAGGCCCCTCCGCTACCACCTCCCTCACCACCCCCATAACCACCACCATGCTCCCCTCCGGCACCATAGCCACCTCCACCCCCACTGCCACCACCACCTCCACCTCCACCTCCACCGCCATAAGCAGGTCCGCCACCATGGCCACCACCATATGCTACACCACCTCCCTCACTGCCCCCATAACCACCACCATGCTCCCCTCCGGCACCATAGCCACCTCCACCCCCACTGCCACCCCCACCTCCACCGCCATAAGCAGGTCCGCCGCCATAGCCACCACCATGTGCTACACCACCTCCCTCACCACCCCCACCACCATAGCCTCCAGCATGCTCATATGCACCACCACCCCCACTTCCTCCACCTCCACCCCCGCCATATGCAGCTCCACCATGCCCTGCGCTGCCTCCCTCACCACCCCCACTACCGTACCCTCCAGCATGCTCACCTCCCAAGCCATATGCTCCGCCGCCACCACTACCTCCCCCACCACCGCCAGCAGATGCAGCTCCAGGGTATGCTACACCGCCGCCTTCAGCACCCCCACTACCATAACCACCAGCGTGCCCTCCTCCGGCATCATAAACAGAACCACCACCACCCCCACTGCCACCACCACCTCCTCCAGCATAACCTTCTACACCACCAATGCCGTGGCCAGGAATGTAGCTAGCTCCATCAAGAGTGAGCAGGGTTCTGGCGGCATGGCTTATGCCCAAACCCAATAGCAGAAACAAAATAGAAAAAGAGATCTTATAACTTTCCATGGGAGTTTTTGCTAATCCCACAACCATGGTTCTCAGAGCCAGAGCAAGATGGGGCTATTTATAGGCAGAAAAATACCACTTTTATCATAAGTTTATTACAATTTTATAAAAAATATAATATATTTCTAATTGGGTGATCTTCTTTTCTCTCTCTCTGTTTTTTTTTTTAATTAAGTGAACATAAATAATGAGCATATATTATCATTTTTGATAAAATTATATTAAATTTATAGTACGAACAGTGTCAAATGCGCGTTATTTGCACTGGGAGTGGATGAAACAGACATGAAAAGAGAAGCTGATTCTCTCATTGCCCCAACAGTTTGGTCCTTTTCATAAAAAGTGGGGCTCTTGCATACACACTGGATTAGGCTACTAGTTTCAGTAGTGTGCTTCTGCTGTCTTCCACATTTCACACACTACGAATACATGGAAGAAATGACAGCTAGGTACAGTGAGACTTCCATTTTTTTACAAGAAGAGTCAAATAGACAGCTTTTTTCAATCACTGCCAAAAGAGGAGGTTTCATGTATATTACTATCTTGATATGAGATCAAAGGGCAAGAACATCTCCTCTGGCATATGATTATTTTATTTTTGGATTTAGATATTATTGTTTTTATAGCTTTTTGAACTTAATCCTTGATAGGTCAAGTGTGCGTCAGAATGGTTGGTAACGGTTAAGTCTCATATAAGAGTCTAATCTTGCTATACAATTTTTATTTCAAAGAAAAAAACTACAAAGATTAGTAAAGAAGGAGGTTAATTGGTTCGTTAGGTGATGCGTTAACAAGTTAATAGGACATTTTAGCCTACCTCACTTTTTTGTTTTGGTTTAGCAAATAAAGGATTGTTTTACCAGTTATCTTAATATTTGTTTGGCCTATCTCTATTTATAATCAAATGTCACATTGGTTAGACACTTTTTGAAATAATGATTGTGATAGTAAGCAAAGAGGCAAAGAAAATTAAGTAGTTAAAAGAAGCCTATCTGAAAAAGGATTTTTTGTTCTAATTTTTACAATCAAGTTTCGACCCCGGTAAAATTAGCGAAAGCAATAAAAATTAAATATTCAATATATGTAAAAATATTTATTTCTAAATACTAATGATAATGCCAAGTATGCAAAATATAAAAGATTATAAATAATATTAAAAATACACGATTTTTTGTGACGAAGGAAAAACTCAATATCCACGATAATCGAGAAAAACCCTTCGAGCTTTAACAGTCAGGGAAGAAATAGACTATGAAAATCAACCTACTAATCGGGTGGTAACGACGTGTTAACCTAGTCGACTTACTTCTGTCTTGTAATCCCTATCAAGGAATTCCTTGAATTTGCCTACAGCAACGGAATAGGACGCCTTCCGGTCATCACGTCAATCTTCCATCTATTGCCACTTGAATCGCTACACACGACCGGATCCCCTTCTTCAACGTACCGACGTCACCAACAAAGGTAGAAGGGTAAATATAATAGATTGATAAAAAGAAAGTGGTGAGAAAATCGCTAGCATATGAAGTACAATAAAAAAAGATCGATTTTCTCAATTAGAACACGTTTAATGGAGTGAAAAATGATTTTCTTTCAAGTGAGATGGATCCAAAAATATCAATCAAGAGTTATGACAACTGATTATAATTGTATATTTATAGGGGGCTCAAAAAATGTATTTAAAAAAGTTACTCGTTGTCGCATGGCTAATATTTAAGGCAACACCACCACATACTTGTATTTAATCAGTAACAGTTAAATATGAATAGCCCATTGGGTTTTAGGTTACTCAATTGTAAGCCTTACACTCATTATACATACTCATTTTTTTTTATTCCTATACAAATTGGACATTTACTCGATGTTCATGCTAGGATATGCGTAAGTTAAGGCTTTCCAGTGACATAGATGAATGGTGCCTAGTGGGTGTATGTGCTCAATTTGACTAAGTGTTCAAGCCTAACTCGTATATGAAAGGCAATTATGCAAAAACAAAGTTTTGCCCTTGGCATATGAATGCATTTGAACAGCGATTATGCAATTGGAACGTCGTCTAGCATCGGAGCTAGTTTGAGAGCTAGCGTTCAAACACTATATTCAATATAAAAGAAGAGCTGATTTTTTAGGTCAAATTTAAGCCATTTCAAATAAAAAAAAAATGCCCGACTTAGAGAGAGAGAAAAAAGATAATATAAGAGAAGGAAAAGTTCAAGACATTCTTTGAAATTCGATTTTTATTTCATTTTTCGTTAATATTAGATAAATTATTTTAGTTTTTGTTATAGAATGTATTAACGATTGAATGTCTTCTAAATAGTTTTCTAATTTTCTTCACTAGGGTGTGTACACTTGTAGTGTTAATTATTTGGGTTTGACCTAGACACATAAAATCCAGTGTAACGGAATAAAATCTAAACCTTTCGTCACACGTTAACTACCAAACTCATAAGTATAAAAATACAATGATATACTATGCTTTTAACGTAAAAATTTTTTTTCAACCACAAAAAAAAATTATGGGATAAATTTTGAATAAATTTATTATAATAATAGTGCTGGTTATAGGTAACCCCCTCCGATATCCCTTCATTACGATCTTGAGTGAAGAATAATTGATTACAATCCCCTTAATACACCTAATAACTCACAATAAAAGATACAATAAAAAATAAGAATAATCAAATGAAATACGCTTTAAAATTTTACTCTAAAATAACATACTCGACCTTAACGAAAATCAAAACTTAAATCGTATTTCAATCAGATGTTGAATCTCTTCATTTTCTCTTTTTCTCTTTCTCAGTGCAGTATGAGATTTGATTTCAAATTACTCTAAAAATGCGTGAGGAGCGGGCACCACTGTCTTTGGCACTTGGGCACGCTTTGGGCGCAGATGCCCTTAGATTTGGTGCTCGGGTGCCTCTCAAGTGCACCTTAAGTATAGGCATTACTAGGTTCCGCGCTCGAGCGGTAGTTGTGCTCCTTGTAGGAATATCGCGTAACCTTCTAATGATTATTCATTTATTATAGAACTCATAAGGAAGTAATCAAAATCCAACATTGATAATTAAGATGTATTTGGGGTTCTTAAAAATTAACTTTTTACACACATTGACGTGAATAAATTGGTTTTGAGAAAATTATTTATAATTGAATCTCTTTATATTAAAAATATTTTTTGATGTAAAATCTCGTTGTTTGCCTCTTAGTTTGAAAGAAGTTCTATGAAGTTTTCTTTTACAATTTTTATACTTGATTACTTGTGTTTGTAATCTCTCATGGTTTAATAAAGAGAAAAGGATAACTAATGGTGTCAGGGGATCTTGCATGCAAACTAGTCCGGCCCCTGTAAATTTAAGTTAAATGCGGTCCTCTTCAAATAACAGGAAATCATTAATGATGCTTACAAAAAGTAAATGGGTAATCTATTTTCGATTGTTGTTTTAGCCTATATATCTCATTTATAGAAATAATATTTTTTTTTTGGTAAATGTTTAAAAGTTACTTACCAAAAAAAATAAATAAATAAATATTTAAAAGTTATACATATTTAAAAATGAAACAAGTAATGAATGCCTAATATAGTTTAAACATTTACAATATAGGCCAAATAAAATTCATATAAGAAAAAGTGAGTTAATTTTAGCCGGATGAAGGAAAGATTGAAGAACATATCAATGAAAACTTAGAGTTAGATAATAATTTGAGTTACTTCTATTATATAAGGATATTAAAATGAATTGAATTTAATGAACAGAGTTTCCTATAGTGTGTGCTCAATAAAATATTAGATCTATGTAATTTTATTCTTATAATATTAAAAGATCAAATGTCATAAAAGGATAATTTTGATAGTTTCAGAAAAAAATTAATTTACTACGCACGCTCACAAGGATATATATTTGCTATAGAAGTTATTTTGTTTTTTTTTTTTTTTTTTTTTTAGGCTTTTATGAGAAAATTTTCAGGTTTCAAAGTAGAGATAGGAAAAAAACAACAAAATATAAAAGATTATTATTGTTTCATAATAAGTCGATGCAATCTTTTCTAAGCATCGATGATCCATTACATGCATTCTGTTTGATAGGAACCATCCTCTTACGTACCTTAAAAACTAATCTTATTGTAGTCTAAATACTTGGGTAAGAGATGGTATTCTACTACTACAATCTCTCAAGGGACGTGTCCAGCGTGACCACTCCCTTCCCCACCCCCAGCACCTTCTCCATATCCACCAGCATGGCCACTTCCGGCGGCGTAGCCACCTCCACCTCCAGACCCACCTCCTCCGCCCCCACCATAGGCATGTCCGCCTGAACCACCACCATAGCCACCTCCAGCTCCTTCACCACCCCCGTATCCACCTCCTGATGCTCCACCAGCATAACCACCCCCACCTCTGTTGGGGTCACTCCCGAGTGGCTTATGTCCGCGGACTCCATTGGAGAATGGACGAGGACTTTGTTTGGCGTCATGACCGAGAGGAGTTGGGCGAGACTCCATCCACGCGTGCGTTGACTTATTCTCGTCATTAATGATCTACGGCTGCAATAAATGCGGACGGAGCTCACTGGTGCGGCTTTGATTGGAAGTTGGTGGCGGCCCACAACTTCCAAGATGTTGCGGACTGCCGGGCGTGCGTGCGGCGGGCGGCCCGGGCAGCAACATGCCACCTAGGCGCTAGGGTGGTGGGTAGCCTCCTAGGCTAGTGAATATATATATTTATTTACATGTATATATATATGTGTAGAGATCATTTAATGTGTATGAGATAAGAGAAGTTGGTGAGTTGTGGTGTGTGCCTTTGTGAGCAACCACTTTGTGAAATTTGTGAGAGAAACACTTAGTGAGAGAAAGTTGTACACTTGAGATTGTTTTTCTTTAGTTTGAGCTTGTGTAACCAACACTTGTAAACAATCCTTTTATAGTGTATTCTTTCGTGGTTTTTCCCTTACTTATAGAAGGGTTTTCCACGTCAAACTCGTGTGTTCCCTCTCATATTTTCTCTCTCTACCTCTCTCGTCCGTCCGAGAGCCTTCGCTCTTTGTTCCTGTCCGAGCGTTGTGTCCGCTCGGCCTTCCGCGCGTTTTGCTCCAACAAGTGGTATCAGAGACAAGGTTGTTTGTACGGTGATCTTTGTGTGTTATCAGAAATGGAGTTTGGCAGCAAGATGGTTTGTTTGAACGGTTCAAACTTTGACATCCGCGCGAGCAAAATGTCGACTTGCTTGGCCGTCAAGTCTATGCACGATCCGGTCTTCTCCTCGGAAAAACCGTCGTAAAAACGGACGAGGTGCGGCGTTGGAGCACAAACGGGTGTGCGGGTTCATCCGGTGATTTGTGGACGAACGTGTATAACCATGTTCGTAGGGAGACAAATGCCAAAGCCCTTTGGGAGAAGCCGAGAAGCTCTTTGCCTCCAAATACGGTAACAATAAAATTTACTATTTGATGCGGTTGGTCCATATCCAGTGACAAGGGACGGATCTTCCGTTGCCGACCACTTAAACGAATTTGAGGGATGCGTGGGTGGCTCAACAAAGATGGGCATTAAGTTCGAGGGACGAAGTGCTAGGACTTTGGCTCTAGCAACCCTCCCGGACTCATGGGAAACCATGAGGGTCACGATCGCCAACACAGCTCGAACGGTGTGGTGACTTTGGAGATGGTGAAGGAGTGTCTTTGAACGAGGAATCACGACGGCTTTCTCGGTACGACTACCTCTCGGGCCCGAGGTCCTTGTCACGGAATCGGGGAAGAAGCCGAGGACGTGGCCCAAAGTCCGAAGACAAAGGGCGGAATAAGTCACGTTCTCGGTACCAAGATATGGAGTGCTATCATTGTGGTAAGAAGGGCCACATCAAAAGTTTCGCTATAAATGGAAGCGTGAGAACGCTGGGAAGGAAGGGCGAAAAGAGACGAGGCGAGGAAGAGTCGGCCGGTCTGTTGTGACGAGAAGAGGATCTCCTCTTAACCCGTGAGTCGAGACTTGATAGTCTGGTGGAACAGATCCTCGACCGGGTAGTGGACTCTAGCGCTTGATCCATGTTACCTCCGGAGAGAACCATTTCTCCACTTATGCTCCTTGTGCCCGGTGAGTACTAAGAATGGGCAATAATGACGTCCGAGTTCATCGGACGAGGAGACATCACGTTGGTGATGAGTCTCGGAGCCCGGGGCTGACTTTGAAGGACGCCCGCAGACCCCCTCGACATCAGTGAACATCATCTCGGTTAGGTATTTGGATGATGAAGGTTACTGCAGCGTCTTCTGTGACGGCAGTATCAAAATGACTAAGGGCTCCATGGTCATTGCCCGAGGAACTAAGGCATCTGGCCTTTATATTTTGAAAGCCCAGGCTGAAGTAGCTGAGGTAAATGCCACGAGGAGTGCAGAGTCCTCGGATCTCTGGCACAAGAGGCTCGGACACATGAGTGAGCGTGGCATGGGTCACTTGGCCAGGAAGGGTCTCATTCCTGAGGTGGATGGAGACATGCCTAGGACGTGTCCTCCCTGCATGGCGGGGAAACAAAGAAGAGTCTCTTTCTCCGGAGACGTAACCTCCAAAAAGTCTGAGATCTTGGAGCTTGTACACACGGACGTGTGGCCCTCTCCGGAGAAGTCTTGAGGTGCATGTACTTTGTGATCTTCATAGACGATTGCTCGAGGAAGTTGTGGGTGTTTCCACTGAAGACCAAGGACCAGGTCGCGGAAACTTTTCAATAGTTCCAAGTCCTTGTTGAGCGGGAGACCGGGAGGAGACTAAAGGCAATAAGGAGCGACAACGGTGGCGAGTACACCGGACGGTTTGATGCTTACTGCAGAGCTCATGGCATCAAACACCAGAAGACTCCACCAAAGACGCCACAGTTGAACGAAGTGGCCGAGAGGATGAACCGCACCCTCATGGAAAGGGTTAGGTGCATGCTATCTGAGGCAAGGCTGCGAGGATCTTTTTGGGCCGAGGCCTTAAGGACGGCTGCCCATGTTATTAACCGCTCGCCCAGTAAGCCTCTGCACGGGGAAGTTCTTGAGCTGATTTGGACCGGGAAAGAACTAAAGATATCTGATCATCTGCGGACTTTTTAGGTGCAAGGCCTTTGTCCATGTTCCAAGAGATGAGAGGACCAAACTGGAGCCAAAGACACTACAATGTGTTTTTCTGGGCTATGGTGAGGAAGAATTTGGGTACAGGCTTTATGACCCAAAAACAAAGAAGCTGGTTCGTTCCCGCGACGTGGTCTTCGTTGAGGACGAGACCATAGAGGACGTTGGGAAAGATGTGAAGTCTCTTTCCAGTACCTCCCGGACGGACACAGTTGAGATTGAAACTGTCCGTCCTGTACCTCTTGTATCCGATGTCCTCGGATCAAGGGTAACTGCCAACCAGGATCAGGCAAGTACAGCGCCTCAGGATCAGGTTGAAGATGTGGTACCTCAGCAGGGTGAGGTAGCCCAAGTGAGACGGTCGTCCAGAGTGAGACGCCCATCCGTCCGCCTTCCAGCCAGTGAGTTTGTCCTCCTCACTGATGCTGGAGAACCAGAGGACTTCGAAGAGGCCATGAGCAGTGCTGAGAAGGATGAATGGTTTGAAGCCATGGAGGAAGAAATGACTTCCCTTCATGAGAACCATACGTTTCAGCTGGCAGAATTGCATAAGGGGAAAAAGGCTCTGAAGAACAAATGGGTCTTCCGCCTGAAGGCAACCGAGGACCCGAGCGCCCCAAGACACAAGGCAAGACTTGTGGTCAAGGGATTTGGTCAACGAAAGGGTGTTGACTTTGATGAAATTTTGCACTGTTGTGAAGATGTTCTCGGTCCGTGTAGTGCTCGACCGGGCGGCCCAGTTGGACACGGAGGTTGAGCTGGATGTCCGGATAGCTTTTCTCCATGGAGATCTAGAGGAAGAGATCTACATGGAGCAACCAGTGATTTTGAAGTCAAAGGAAAGGAGGGACTTGTTTGTCCTTTGAAGAAGAGCTTGTATGGGGTGAAACAAGCTCCAAGACAAAGGTATAGGAAGTTCGAGTTTGTTATGGTCAAGCAAGGTTACCATAAGACTTCTCGGACCACTTTGTGTCTTTGTGCGTAAGTTCTCGGACAAGCGATTTCGTCATCCTTCTCCTTTATGTGACGACATGCTGGTTGTCGGACGAGAATAGTGCTCGGATCACGCGAGTGAAGAAGCAAGGGGACAGTCTTTCGCCATGAAAGACCTCGGGACCGTGAAAAGCAGTCTGGGAATCGGGATTTCTCGCGACCGAGAGGGCAAGAAGCTTTGGTGTCCGTGAGGGTTATATTGAAAAGGTGCTTCAAAGATTCCATATGGAAGGGTCCAAGCCTCATCGGCACCCGACCGCCAACCATTTGCATCGGAAAAGCAGCGGTGTCCGTCTCGAACACCGAAAGGCGCGCATGAGTAAGGTTCCTTACTCCTCGGCCGTTAGCGATCTTATGTGACGCGGCCGTGTGTGCGCCATTAGGACATTGCTCATGCGGTTGGCCTTGTTAGCGATTTCTATCAAACCCGGGGATGGAGCATTGGTCTGCGGTGAAGTGGATCTTGAGATATTTGCGCGGGACCTCCAAGGTGGGTTTGATGTTTGGAGAAGAGAAGCCTCGATTAATTGCGTGCGCTGACGCAGAGATATGGCGGGGGCGTTGATTCCAGGAAATCAACGTCAGGATACTTGGTGAAATTTGCGGGGGGGCGGTCTCTGGCAAGCCCAAGTTCTGAAGTGCGTCGCTCTCTCGACCCACGTAAGCGAGTTCATTGCCGTGATCGAGGCCTGCAAGGAAATGCTGTGGATGAAGAGGTTCGTCCAAGAATTAGGTCTAAGGCAAGAGGCGTACGAGATCCTTTGTGATAGTCAGAGTGTCATTTACTTGTGTAAGAACTCCTCATTCCATTCTCGGTCAAAGCACATTGACGTGCGATATCATTGGGTGAGAGATGTTTTTGATGATGGGCAGCTGTCAATTGGAAAGGTCCGCTCGGACGATAATGGGTCAGACATGATGACCAAGGTTTTGCCAAAGGGGAAGCTGGAAGCTTGTTGTGACATTGCTGGTCTAACTGACTTTACTCCCACTCGGTCGTGAGGGGAAGTTTGTTGGGGTCACTCCCGAGTGGCTTATGTCCGCGGACTCCATTGGAGAATGGACGAGGACTTTGTTTGAGGCGTCATGACCGAGAGGACTTGGACGAGGACTCCATCCACGCGTGCGTTGACTTATTCTCTCATTAATGATCTACGGCTGCAATAAATGCGGATGGAGGCTCATCGGTGTACCGATTGGAAGTTGGTGGCGGCCACAACTTCCAAGATGTTGTGCACTGCGGGGGCGCTGGCCGGGCGGCCCGGGCAGCAACATGCCCTGCCACCTAGGCGCTAGGGTGGCTGGGTAGCCTCTAGGCTAGTGAATATATATATTTATTTACATGTATATATATATGTGTAGAGATCATTTAATGTGTATGAGATAAGAGAAGTTGGTGAGTTGTGTGTGTGCCTTTGTGAGCAACCACTTTGTGAAATTTGTGAGAGAAACACTCCAGTGAGAGAAAGTTGTACACTTGAGATTGTTTTTCTTTAGTTTGCTTGAATGTGGCCAATAACACTTGTAAACAACTTTTTATAGTGTATTCTTTCGTGGTTTTTCCCTTACTTATAGAAGGGTTTTCCACGCCAAACTCGTGTGTTCCCTCTCATATTTTCTCTCTCTACCTCTCTCGTCCGTCCGAGAGCCTTCGCTCTTTGTTCCTGTCCGAGCGTTGTGTCCGCTCGGCCTTCCGCGCGTTTTGCTCCAACAACCTCCACCGCCGCTTCCACCTCCACCTCCAAATGCACCTGCACCACCAGCACCATAGCCCTCTCCGCTACCACTTCCTTCACCGCCTCCATACCCGCCGGCGTTACCTCCCGCACCAGACGCCCCACCACCGCCACTGCCACCACCACCGCCACCGGCTTGAGCAGCTCCACCGCCTGCTACCCCACCTCCTTCGCCACCTCCACTGCCATAACCACCAGCGTGCTCACCTCCAGGACCATAGACAGCTCCACCACCACCACCACTGCCACCTCCACCGCCACCAGCTTGAGCAGCTCCAGCGCCTGCTACCCCACCTCCTTCGCCACCTCCACTGCCATACCCACCAGCGTGCTCACCTCCAGGACCATAGACAGCTCCACCGCCACCACCATTGCCACCTCCACCTCCACCAGCATATGCACCCGGAGTAAGACCTTGCACAGCACCAGCAGCACGGCCTGCAATGTCTCCTTCAACAGTGAAAAGTGCCCTAGTGGCGGAAGATATGCACACATACGATAATAGAAGGAATAAAAGAGCAGAAGAGATTTTGTGAGGAGCCATGGGAATGCTTGCTTATCTCACAACCACGATCTTGAAGCTCAGCGAAAGATTGGTATTTATAGGAATAGCGTGAGGCCTTAAAGGCACACTCTTTCATTGCTCAGCCAGTGGTAAAGAGGAGTGACTCTTGTATGCCCACAATTAAGACCCCTACTAGAAGAGACGCCTAAAAATAGTTTCAGTCAATTAGGCTACGTATACTTTCTTCTTAATGTGATTTCGCTTTCTTCCATTATTGAATATCTAAACATATATCTTCATCACTTGACTTCTTAATTGGTTGTTGAGTGAGTCAATACCACGGCTAATCAATCTGCATCACTAACATCAATTCAATACTCGATGCCATTTGATGAGTATTTAAGTCAATTCTTCACAACTCAGTTGCCAATTATGGGTTATCCAACTCGTTTCGTTTGAGTTTATCTTGTTTTTTTTTTTTTTTGCTTTGACCAATTGCAATTGTATGAGTAGTTTATATTGAGTTGGTTTAGGCTTTTTTATTATTATTATTATTTCAGTATAAGAAGAAGATAATTCGGGCGCTGCTATATAACACTTTCAAAGACCGAAAAGGATAGCAAAGGTTAAGCATATGACTTTGGACGCTTGAGCGCACCCCTTATGATATTGCATTGTTATCGTTGGATGAAGATCTAACGTCCTTCCGTTCATATTTTTATTTTAAAAATATATATATTTTCATTTTTTAATAATAAAAAACGATGGGCATTAGATTCCTATCTAACGGCTGTGATGGCGTCATACGGGCACTATACAAAGTTGCGTCATAGTGCCCCACTTTTCTAAGAAGAAGAGCTTGATTAATCATAATGCGTAAATATGTTAAATGTTATAGATATTATATGAAAACTGATAACAATTTCTTTCATTTTGATGGGTACGATCGTAAATGAGCCGACTCAGAGGCAAGACCCAAAGACGAGCGGAGGCCCCAAAGGATTACAGCCCATGGCTTACTCCCACAAAGGCTTAAGACCAAGCAGCAAAGTGATCAACCTAGTGGGTTGACCTGAGACCGACTAGCTGAAAACGGGTGACGAGTGCTGTCTCGCGACACCTTGTACGCATGAAGAACTTGCCAAAATCGCCCTAGGACAACTCAACGGACATCCCTCGAATATTGCCTACGATCACACAATCTCTCCCAAAACAGCAATGGCGATCCAACGGGTCTCTTCAATGGCAATTGTGTAGCCATCGTTTCCAGCAATCGCGCGAAGAAAGAAGAAATATTCTCAACTGGTCATGGCTACCATAATGGGCCATTGCAATCCCTGTAACAGTTTGCCGAATCTGCACGGATTGCCATAAATTAGTCTTGGCACCCAAGTAGGGCTAAGCTGGCTCAAACGTTATAAATACCCCATCGTTCTCATGGGTAGAGGGAAGCACACTTGCAAGCCTACAAAAAAATGACTCTTTCTTCCGGAAAAGCCTCCAAAAAGTCTCTCGTAGCTCTCACACACACTCTCTCTCAAGCCACTTCTTATCAAGTGCACCACTGACTCCAAACCACTCCCTGTCAAGCGCAACGCCTTCTCCACAAGCCGTCTTTTAACCGGACGTACTCAAATACTTAATCCCCAGACTTGTACATTATTCACGCACACATTTTGGTATTATCGTATCTTTCTATCCATTTAAGAAAGAATTCTAACGTGAATATCTAAAGATATACCGAAAAGCAAATTTCGTCAATCCTCTAACATTTCGTTTATTCAATTGTAGTGTGTAAGATCCAAATTATTAAGATGGAGATCGGATTCACTTTAATTTGATCTAGTTAGGAAGACAAAGGAAAAAAAATAAAGGTAGAATGGTGAAGATGGAGGAGGAACCCCAAAATTTTTAGTCACAGTGTCTTCAATTCTATATTTTTTTATAGTAAAAAGAGTGCATTAATATAGCACTAAATGAGAGCCTCCTAATTTTCAAATTTAATATAAAAAATAACTCATATTACATCTCCTAAAGGTAAGACAATAAAGGACATTTACTATTTCTAATCAAAATTTGGATTAGAATTTACGCACGAGATAATAAAAGACATTTGGTATTCCAAATTAAGTTTCAAATCCTATAATTAATTGGGATTCATTTCTCAACATCATTCAGCAGAAGCCTTCGGTTAGAGGAAGTAATTCATTGGGAAAATGCAGTTTCATATAGCTTTAGCAAAAGACTGATTTCTCCAAGAATCTACGTGCCTGCTCTCTTTGGGGACTATGAGAAGGGATCCATTACATGGGTAGCTTTGGAGGGCTGAGAAGACAGTGCCAATTTCATCCTCTAGTATTCTCAAATAGAATAGATAACCGTATTTTCCATGTCCCTAGTGTTCGGGTTTTCAGACATGGATACACACAATCGGAGCAGCAGAATAAGCCTAAACCTCCCGTTGACCATCAGCCACTAAAATTGTGAGTATAAGGAATACAATAACGTACAATAACTTTCAACGTGAAAAACTCTTTTCAACCAATGAAAAATCACCGGATAAATTTTAAAAAATTTTACTATGTAAAATCAGTTATACAAACCCCGAAATATAATTACCAGCAACCGATCCACCTGAGATAGAGTAAAAAGTCTCATCACATTTCTTTTTTTTCTCTCCCTGACGGTACTCTATGCTTTCTGATTATACAAGTGCTTTTTACCATCTCTCATCTGTCATCATCCCTAAAATATTTCGCGTGCTTTGTAATGACATCTGACCCAAAACGCATTTTTCACGCTCCTAAAAACGCAATTCTTATCCTTTTACAACCCTAAAAACACTTGTTCTGCATTTTTACAATGTAAGCTACTGGGATTGACAGCCGACTATTATTCAGTATAAGCAGTCTGGTTGTCCCTCTGACTTAACGGTTCGGTCAACTCTGCCTGGTCGCCATTCAACCCCTTCATCGCGCACACGAACACTTTGATCCTTGTACGAACATTGTGCAATCTTCAAATGACTTTTCATTTATTGGAATGCCTACGAGGGAGTAACCCAAAAACCTAATACCTGAATTGGTTTACTCACTTTCTTGTTTAGTGTTTGCATACAACCTAGATATTTAAGTGAAGGCATAGAATTAAGTATGGGTCACAACGGTCAGATAGTTGGAAATCTGAAACTATAATTCACAGTTCTCCTTGTTCTAATTTGTGAGAAAATAACAGAAGTATACAAATCACACACACAGATAAATAAGGGATTTTAGCTAACAAACCTCTTAACCAGAAAAAAAACTATGTGATTTTACATTCAATTAAAAACTTATACTATCTAAATTCTAATTAGAAATAATATCAAATATCTTGATTGTATAACACATTACAAGTGTACAAATCGAAAAACAAACATTAACAGGCAAACCGAGTTGTAGTCCAAATGGATGGCCACATTTTTCCTTTCTTCTTTTATCTTCTTTCTCTCCCATGTTTCTCACTCTACTAAGTTTAGGATGAACTCTCAATGTGTGATCCAAAATATTGTAACAGATTTTTACACCCATATGCCACTCTATTGCCTATTGAGTATACATCATGCAAATTAATATGAAAATCTACTATTTAAGTGCTCGTCGTGTAATTCTCATATGTGACAAGTGTAAAGGGTTTTTGCTCGAGGGAGAACTCGAGACAATATCAAGCAAAAACTTTTGTCCATGGTTTTGTTTGAAAGAAAAATTATGTAAACATTCTAAAGAACATTCAACTATTTTTTTTTAAAATTAAAATTCGCATCAGTAGCATGCGAAACTTTTTGATTCGATTTTATTTCAACAATTTATCAAACAAACACTACTTAACGAGCCATGGGCATCATATCGAACATGACACACCCTAATAGATAACGACAATTATGATAATATGCACACGGCACCTTGACACCAAGTTTTAAAATTGATTGTGGATAAACAGCCCAATTGATCTCACTCATTGTTTATATGGCCTTATCATTACAACCCAGTACACAAGGCTTTTAGTTTCTCATCGTTCATTGGTGAAAGTTAAGGTCAAATTGTTGGAAAAATGGCGTCAGACCGATGACAAGCACACACACTGTAGCAAATAAAAAAAGAAGGAAGAAGAGGAGAACACCAAGATTTATGTGAAAAACCTTTCACAAATTGAAGAAAAAAATCACGGAACACTTAATTCACAAATAAATTTTTACTATATAAGATTCACAGTTACACAAACCGTAGGAGATGAGATTAGAGAGTAAGAGCACAATTCACTCACAATATTTTCTCTTCACACTCTCACACACTTAGAAAAACTTACACCCCATCACCGTTTCAATGTGGGCATATATATTGTGCTAATTTGTCAAATATTCTATTCTCGATAAAATCTGTATTTGACAACAACATAAAAATACTCTGTAATTTGTAGAGCTCTACAGAAATAGCGCCCAGAGATCACGCATATTCTCCCGAGATCACGCATGTTCAAAAAATCTTCGTGCTGGCTCCCATGGACCCTTCCGGATCTTTTAATTACAAATCCATGATCCTTCAGCTGCTTGCCTCCTTGGCCGGTCAATGCATTGATTGGCCGTTTGCCTCAAAGGTTTCCGCTGCGCCAACAAGCCAATTTGCTCCATGGCCAGTCAACCCGATGACTGGCCATTTTTCACTCTTGTCGGTCAACACGTTGACCAGCACTTTTGCACCAAAGCTTCAGCATAACTTTAGCCGACCATGCACCTTCAACCACTTTGGCCGATCAACACATTGACTGGCACTTTTCCACAAGACCTACGTTTTCTCGACCGGTCAACTAAAGTTAACCGAAATTCCTTTGTGTCTACACTG
This sequence comes from Nepenthes gracilis, assembly GCA_033239525.1. Classification (NCBI taxonomy): domain Eukaryota; kingdom Viridiplantae; phylum Streptophyta; class Magnoliopsida; order Caryophyllales; family Nepenthaceae; genus Nepenthes; species Nepenthes gracilis. The sequence continues at coordinate 13,653,276 of BSYO01000031.1, forward strand.
CACAGAGTCCGCGGACACTCAGCAAACAAGTCTGCAGACTATAGCAACGCATAGTCCTCGTCCTCAGGCTACCACCTCAGACTAAAAGGCACGTTTACACGAGAGTGACCTCGACAAACTTTCTCTCACGACCACGGGAAAGCCATATTTGACAGACCAGCTAAACTATAATAGACTTCAAGCTTTACTTTTGGCAAAACCATGGCCATCATATCTAACCCATTCTCCTTCGTTCGAACTTTTTCAAGCGATAGTAGTCCAACATCAGTTGCATCTCTCACCAAATGGTATCAAATATTAATATATTTTGATCTTGAATGGAATAAGGAGTTTGTACAGAGATGTATAACACTTTGACTATCACAAAGAAACACATACTTCTCTTACTTGAAGCCTAATTCTTGCATGAACTTTTTAATCTAAAGTATCTCTTTATAAGTCTCTCTCACTGCAATGAACTCAACTTCTGTGGTAGAAAGGGCAACCCACTTCTACAGTTTTGACTGCCAAAAGATTGCTCCTCCGGTAAATTTTATCAAGTATCTCGAGGTGGACTTTCTAGAGTTGACATCACTTGCTATGTTGGCATCCGTGTATCTGACCAGGTGAGGCTTATCATTTTCAAAATACAAACACAACTTAGAAGTCCCTCAAAGATATCTCATTATCCATTTCACTACAGACCAGTACTCCCCTATTGACTTTGATAGAAAATGACTAACTGTGCCAATAACATGTGCAATGTCTGGCCTTATACATACTGCTGTATACATTAAGCAGCCTACAGTTGAGAAGTAGGGTATGCTCCTCATGCTGGCCTCCTCCGCGGCCGGATGAGGACAAACTTTATCTTGGTCCTCATCAGGTACAGTGACTGTCGCATTATTGTCCTTGGCCACTATTGGGTCATTGTCCTTATACTGATGAGGTATTCGACGGACAGTTTCAATGCTTACCTTGTCTGTTTGGCCAGTGTCAAATAAAGTCTTCTTCTCTTTTTCAATATTTTTAATGGTCTCCTCTTCAATAAAGATCACATCCCGTAATCGAACAAGCTTCTTCTCTACTGTGTCATAAAATTTGAATCCTAGATCATCTTCCCCACAGCCTAGAAAGATGCATTGTTTCGTCTTTGCCTCTAACTTGGTCCTTTTATCATTGAAAATGTGCAGAAAAGCCTTGCACCCAAATACTCTAAGATAGTCGTAGAATGGCTCCTTTTCAGACTATATCTTCTCAGGAACTTTACCATTCAAGGCTTTACTGGGCAATCTATTGATAACATAGGCTGCCATCCTTAGGGCTTCGGCTTAAAAGGATCATGGAAGCTTTGCTTCTGAAAGCATACACCTGACCCTTTCCAACAGTGTGCGGCTCATCCGCTCAACCACGCCATTCAACTGTGGCGTCTTCTGATGCCTAATACCATAAAACCGATAGTAGGCATCAAATGCCTCGATATATTCTCCACCATTATTGCTCTGGATGCACTTTAGCTTTCATCCAGTTTCACGTTTCACCAAATTATAAAATTGCTCCAATATTCCGTGAACATGAACTTTGAACTTAAGTAGATAAACCCACAACTTCTTTGAGAAATCATCTATGAACGAAACAAAGTACTGTGCTCCTCCAAATGATTTCTTCTTGAATAGTCCACATACATTAGTATATACCAAATCAAGTACCTTGGTCTTTTTAGATGACGAGTCTCCTCGGAAAGAGACTCTCCTCTACTTTTCCACCATACAGTGAGGACAAGTCCTCAAATTAGCTTCATTTATGTCCGGTATAAGGCCCTTCTTGCTCAGATAATATAATTCTTTTTCGCTCATATGACCCAGTCAACAGTGCCACAAGTCCGAGATCTCTACGTTGCTAGCAACGTTTACTTTACTTGCCTCAGTAGAGGCCTGCAACACGTAAAGGTTTGACATCTTTCTACCTCGGGAAACTATCAGAGATCCTCTAGTTAGCTTATATCCCCCATCACAGAAGACGTTGCAAAGGCCAGTATCATTTAGTCTTTTTGCTGTGATAATATTCATCTAAATGTCAGGAACATGTCGAACGTTCCTCAAGATCAGTCGGGTGTCATTATTAGTGACGAGAGACACATCACCATAGACAACAACTCTAGATGTCTCCATATTTTCCATCTTCAATATTCTAAAGTCACCTATAGTGTAAGATGTAAAGAGACATTTTCAAGAAGTGACGTGGATTAATGCTCCAATATCCGCCACCCAGTCAGTTGCCTCTCAGCCATATTTGTAATGTCATTCGCTTCATACGTTAATAGGAGATCATCTCCTGTGATCACTGAGATCGAGGACTATTCTTCACCTCGTCCCCTTTCTCCATTCTCCTTCTCAGCGTTTTTATACTTCTATTTGTAATAATATTTCTTAATATGACATTTCTTACAACAATTATGGCACTCAAAGTTTCATAACTTTGAACGAGACTTAGTCCGACCCTTTTTTCAAGATTTTGGACCCCGGCCTTTACTCATTCCCTGTGATTATGTCACAAGTATCTCGGAATGAGCCGAGGTGAAGATCCCTTGTAACCACTTAGACTCATTCATTAGTAAGGAAGTAATCACCTCATCCAATCTAAGCGTGACTTTCTCGAACAGCAATGTTGTAACGATATGATCATATGAGGCTAGCAAGGAAGCTGGCAACACCAATGCCTTATCCTCTTCCTTGATCTCCTCATCAAACGCTGATATCCTGTTAAGATCCGGTTTAACTCATCTAGATACTTCTCAAAACTTTTTCCTTCAGGTAGGCGCAGTCTATAAAACTGCTTCTTCACATACAGCCTTGTAGTCAAAGACTTAGACTTATATCGGCTTTCAAACTTCTCCTAAACCTCCGCCAGGTCTGATAAACCAAGGACCTCCTAAAGAGTATTGTCCGCTAGGTATAATTTGATAGTGCAATTGGCAAGATCCCTTATATCTTGCCATTCTTCCCCAATCAAGTTCTCTAGCCTTCTCATCCTTTTTCTTCAACGCTTTTATTGTTCCTTACTTGTTAAACTGCTCCACATTAAATGGTAGATTCTTTGAAGATGAGAGCGTCATTTAATCAAAAGCTCTCAACTTGCGCTCTTTGATACCACTTGTTGAAAAAATGACGTCAGACCAGTGACAAACACACACATAGTAGCAAATAAAGAAGAAGGAAGAAGAAGAGAACCCCAAGATTTACGTGGAAGACCTTTCACAAACCGAATAAAAAAATTACGGGACACTTAGTCCATAAATAAATTTTTACTATATAAGATTCACAGTTATACAAATCCTAGGAGATGAGAGTAGAGAGCAAGAGCATAATTCACTCACAATATTCTCTCTTCACACTCTCACACACTTAGAAAAACTTACACCCCATCACCGTTTCAATGCAAGCATTTATATAATGCTAATATGCTAAATATTCTATTCTCGAAAAAATCTGCCCATATTAACAAAATGAAGATACTCGACTAGTTGTAGAGATCTGCAGAAGCGGTGTCCAGAGATCGCACATATTCTCCTGAGATCACGCATGCTCAGAAAATCTTTGAGATAGCACCCATGGACCCTACTGGATCTTCTGATTACAAATCCATGATCCTTCAGTCGCTTGCCTCCTTGGCCAGCCATTTGCGTTAAAGGCTTTCGCTGTGCGAACCGGCCAATTTGCTCCTTGGCCGGTCAACCCATTGACCGGCCATTTTTCACTTTACCCGGTCAACATGTTGACCGGCACTTTTTCATTAAAGCTTCAGCACGACTTCAGTTGATCGCGCACATTTTACCACTTTGACCGGTTAACTCGTTGACCAGTACTTTTCCGCAAGACCAACGCTTCCTTTGTTAGTCAACTGACGTTGACCAGAATTCCTACTTGCCTACACTGCACAGTGTCCGCGGATACTTAGCAAATAAGTTCGCGGGCTATAGTCACGCACAGTCATCGTCCTCAGGCTACTACCTTGAACTAAAAGGCATGTCTATACTGGAGTGACCCCAACACAAATTGCTATTTTCATCTTGTACCTAATTTGATATATAATTTCATCTAGAAAATAGTAGATGAATGAGAAACAGAGGTGAGCTGAATGAAGGCATCAATTTAGTTATTCACTCTCATATGGGAAAGCTGAAAGTTCATTTGACATTGAACTTTGCTATGGAAACACCCATGGGGTTTAGGTTATAAAAGTCATCATATGAATCATTCCTTTTAATGTTGATGTTAACTCAGTTCCCATGTGAGATTTTCATTATAGTCCAAGGGGATCTGTGCTATCCAACCAAGTAACGTAGTGGCTTTGAAGATACTGCATTACACAACCCTTGATCTTGCCTCCGCATGATTATATTCTTCTCTGAGATGTGAAGTTTTTTCCTGAAGATTATTGGTTTTTTCTATATGTAATTTTCTTGTAATTACTGACATAACTACTTATGCTAATTTTGTCACTAAAGTTGATGTAATTTGATGTTTCAAAAATCTTGATATCACTACGTCATATTAAAGCGTGGCCCAATACACAAGATCTCCCATCTTGCACACTCAAGGGTGGTCTAATATATGCACATTTGTTCCCGTAATGAAGAGAGTTTTCATAGTTTAAATCTCTAACCTTTAATTCACAATAAAAAAAATCTGATTGTTATGTAAAAGCTTGCCTGGTTCCTTTTTTTTCATATTGTAATATATAAAAATAAGAGATAAAGAAAACCATGAACTGATTCATACTTCATCAAAAAGCGACAAAGTTAAACTCGTCAAAGCAAAATGGATAGGGAGCTAAGAAGCCACTAGCAATAAGTGACAAAAAAAAAAAAAAATCTTTTATAATTCATCTGACGCAAGATCCATGAAGTTTCTTTATATGAAATTTGGGTGTGGGTCTTTTCTCGAAATAGAATGGGCTTTATATTATTATTATTATTATTATTATTATTATTATTATTATTATTATTATTATTATTATTATTATTATTATTATATCTTATCATAAATCAGATAAAAAAAATATATAATATACCTAATCATTAGCATATCTTTTTAACGCTTTGTAATTCTTTCTCAGCTAGGCTTAGGCAGGATAGTAAAGTATAAGTATTCGTAGTATAGCAAATGATATCCTTTTTTTTATGTTCTTATTCAAAATATTATGTGAATGAACCCCTTTAATGAATCTAATGAGGAAAAAAAAGGATTTTATGATTACTTTTCATTCTAAGAAAAAAGAATTCAATCCAATTCAAACTAAAAGAAATAATTTGACAATTTTATTTCATAGTGATTCAAAGTGAGTTTTATTTTTGAATTAAGCGAAGTTATATGGCATGATTTTTATTATTAATTTACTCAAATGTTGGTCAACAAATCTGTTGATTAGAGATTGAGGAATATGTACATTTTACGGATAATGAATCAATTTCTTTTTCTACTTTTACAATTCGTTTAGTGACATTTAGAATGAAATGATTGATGAATTAAATCCAAAACTTTCAATTAAACTTATTCTTTTAATTGGTATTTTTGCTTATTTTTTCTCTTTTCTTTTAAAATTAAAACTTTCAATTTCTCTTTTCTCTATTATTAATTGGTTTATTTAATGGGCATTTATCTTATTACCATTGTGTGTCATATGATGATATATGAAGATATTAAATGAACAAACATAAGATTGGAAATAAGATTTGAACGCACAGACTACCTCTTGCAAACAGAGGTATAATACGTGATAGCATTTACTATCACGTATAAATGCAAAGAAAATCTTGCTAGCAAAAGTCAAAAAGTAATTTCGTTGTGTAGCGGTTTCAAACTCCTCCTATTATATTATGCAAGTCAGATTAGGTAGACTAGTCAACCTTTTTTTGTAATTATACGGCTTTTAAGTGATAATTATGCAAGCCAGATTAGATAGACCAATCAACTTTTTTTTGTAATTATACGGCTTTTAAGTGATAATCATATGTCAATTATATAAAAGAATTAAATAATCATAAAATAGTCAAACAAAGATAATAATTGGTATACCAATAATGGGCTAACCACGAAGGAGGAATGACCCAAAACCTCAGTGGCCCATTTATGCTTGGAAGGTCAATATCAACCGTTAATCGGACGAAAGGTTAAGGAGCCAATAAAAGCCAAAGAGCGGGATAGCCCACTTGGACCCAAGACGGTCAATATCACCGTTGACCGAAAGCATGGCCAGAAGACCGGTTGAGGATCAGGATTTCACACGGCCCAAGCCCAGATTGGTCTACGTGTCTATCCTCAAGCCACAATAGTCTTCTCCCCTAATTTCTCGCTTTCCACAGAAAGCAAGCACCATTGTAATGGTTGCTCCCAAAATCAATGTGTATCCCTGAAGGAGATTGTCTTTCTTCTATGTTCTGTAACCGCTAGTTTTTCGACAAATAAGGAGCGGATACCAGTAGAGCACGCGAATCAAATCCTTCTACATAAGGAAGGCAACCCAACACTGTGGCTATAAAAGGCCATGGAGTTTTCACTCCCGATGCAGGTTCTCACTTGCCTACAAAAAGCATCCTCTTACAAAGCTCTCATACTTTCAGCTTTCTAACGCTCTCTTTCTTTCTCTCTATTACTACGTTCCTAGCGAATACAATATTTAAATATCTCACTCTTCACGAGTAATAAAAGTCTCTCTCAGCAAGAGCACTCTCACATAATGAACACTCATCGCATTTATATTGCATCTCATTGAATCCACCTTTTTACTTCGAATGCTGTTTACTGACTTGAGCGTCGGAGTATTTTCGATGGGACAATCTTACGTTGTCACCTGACCTCTTATTCGCAATTATGGTGTGTGGGATCCAGGCTTAATGAACGGAGTCGGACTCAAACGGATGATTTGATCCGAATCTATTCGAAACTTGGATCCAAGATGCATCATTTGTACCGTCTGTAGGAAACTTATAAAAAGCTAATCAATCAGTTTCATCCTCTAAGTCAGTGTCATCAATTAGAATGGTAAACACCAGAGTACAAGCTAGCGAGCCCGCTAGAGATGCGACCTCATCCGACCAGGACCACGCAATTGGTAACTTGGTCAATGGGATGCCCGCACAGTTCTTCAAAAATCTGATAGAACAAATGAGTAATATGAATCAAATGTTCATGATGCTTTGCGCCCGCTAAGAGAATACAAAGCAGGGGGCTCCACCCTCAGCAATCCCTGTTTCGGCCTATAGGAGAGGAGGCCAGAAGAAGAAAAAGTCGGCCAAGAAGACCAGGAAGTCGAGCAACACTCAGGCTCCGAAGGCCTCACATGCCCAGAGCCGTATAAGGCCCGGAGGACATTTGGACAGCAGGACTCCGAAGGAGAGTCCACAGTAGAGGAATCCCCGATACTCTCAGGTTCAGATCAGGCCTCAGGCTTAGAAGGGAGCCTCTAGGATCGTTAGATCCACTTGTGGCAATAGCCAACCGGCTATGCTCCACGCCAGAAAAAAAGACGAAGTTAAGAACTTACTTTAATTTCAAAAGATCTGGTAACACCACCCGGACAGATTTGAGGGTGAAAAATATCTGAAATCGCGTATTCAAAGATGACAAACACGCCATAGATCTGGACAAATCTCCCTTCACGACAGAGATTTTGAACCATTTCATGCTAGCAAAGTTCAAAATGCCAACTCTTAACTCTTACGATAGGAGTGCTGATCCTATAGATCACCTAGATCACTTCCACATCCATTTGAGTCTCCAGAGGTTGAAGGTGTAACACCTGATTGTTCGATTCAGGTTATATAGTAATAGAATTAATTTAGTAATAAATAATTTAAAATGTTGATATTAATAAATGTCATAAATAATAATGAGTATGAAATAATTAATAATAAATGATAATGATAATAATAATGAATGGGAGTCAAATATATATTAATAAATATTAATAATAATTAGAAATAAATAATGATTATAGTAAGTATTATAATATAATAATTATGAATATAATAATAATAAATAGAATAAAATAATAATAGATACTAAATAATTAATAATAAATTATTATATAAATATATATATTAATATATATATATATTAAAATATATTAATAATTATTATAATTTACATATAATAATAATAATGCTAATAATAATAGTAATAATAATAATTATTATTATTATTCTTAGGAAAACGGAGGATGAAGAAGAAGGAAAGGAAATAGGGAAAAGGGAAGAAGAGAAGGAGGGAAAGGGAGGAGGGAGAGGAAGGCGGCGAAACCTTGGACGTAGATCCAGCAACGTCCAAAATGAAAACCGAGCACAACCCTAATCAGACCCCTTCGTTATTTAAGGAGGACATTGGTGTTAAGAAGGGGGGAAGAAGGAGCTACCGTCTGGAGTCATAATTGCCGCTGCCGTCATTGATCGAAGCCAAAGCCACCATCACCAATCCGAACTGACCATTTCAGTCAAAGACTTCGCCGCTATTTACCGAGACCGCTGTTGACGTTGCTGCTGAGCTGAAGCCGAGGCCACCATCGCAAACCATAGCCATCGCTCCAGGCAAGTGAAATCCTCTTAATGTTGTTCTCCTCTGTTTGCAAGTGAATTTTGTCCACTGTCTTTCTCCTTGAAATTTCAAGTGCATCCTCATAATTTCTCCTCCTTACTATGTATTTTCCTTGGCTGTTGTGGTGATCTGTGATTCGATTCCTTTGTTCGAATCTGTTTCTCTTCCTCTAATTCCACCATTTATGATGTGTAAATTGGATGGTGTGTATTCATTGAGAAATTGATGAGGGAGCAGATGTTAACCTGTTTGTGACCGGTTCAACAATTGAGTGAGAAAACAGAGGCTTCGTGCTCTGTTTTCGGTCGAGATGTGGTGGGTGAAGGGTTGATAATATTTGGGTGTTGGTCGTGCTCTGTGAGTGAACGACTGAAATTTTGTGTATGTGTGTGTCGTGTTCTGTATGCATGCGTTGAGGCAGCAGAGCTGCTGTGTGTGTGGATGGAATGGAGAAACAAAAACTACTGCTATGTGTGCGTATTGGTGTGTGAGGTGTTGTATGTCTGTGTTGGTGTCAGGGAAACAACAGTTGAAGCTGCTGAGTGCGTGTGTGGGTGCGAAGCTCTGCGTGAGCTGTGTGTGTGTGGAGTGCAGCAGAAGCAACTACGTGAAGGTCGTGTGTGCTTGCGGTCTGGTGAGTGTGTGTGTGGGTGAAGGGCAGCAGAGGCTGCTGTGTAAGTTGTGGGCCGTGGGCTGGGCGTTCGGTTGAGGGCGGGCAGGCCGGCCGTCGGCTTGGCTGTTGGTGTGCGTGTATGTGTGTATATGTGTGTGTTTATGTGTATGGATATATGTATATATGTATGTATGCCAAAAATGTATGGTTATATATGTATGTATGCTAAAAATGTGTGGTTATATATGTATGTATGCTAAAATGTGTGGTTATATGTGTATGTATGAGAATAGAGATGGTTATATGTGTATGCTAAAAAGAGTATATGTTCGGAGAGATACTGATTATATGAAGAAATAAATATTGCCGATCAATTGTTGGAACCTTGTAAAATTAATTGGGGATGAAAATTTAAAATAAAAATATTACTGGCCTTAGTCATAGGCATCGCTCCAAAATAAAAATAGTGAAGTAGTTTGAGCTGATCATATCTTGATCCATGTATTCCCTTTGGATGTCCTGAGATATGTTTCTTTGTGTTAGATTTGATGGTGTGAGTAAGGTCTGGTTAGCGCCAAGTGACGTTCTATTATTGATGTTGCAAAGCTTTCTTTGCATTATACTCGGTGTGTGAGTATGTGTATTTGTTGGCTTCTTACAGTCAAGATTGAGGAGAGTATGTGAAAACATTGAAGTATCTGATCGAATGGGAGGTTATGGTACTTAAATGTGGTCTACGCTTATCCGATACTGATTTTCGTATCCTGATGGGTTGAGGTACGTTGCCTAGTTTGGCGGGATGCTTATGGCCATGTGAACATCGTAGATCATGATATCCAGGATATCATGGCGGGAGATGCTGGGTTGTCATGTGAGGTATCTTCCGTACCTGGTAGAGTCGGAAGATGAGCGTGATGAGCATGCTCGGCAGACGTCTGTACCTAGTTTGGCAGAGTCTCTGTGGACCATGGATTTTGGTCGGAGGTCAAACTTACGAGCATTGGTAGCCCGTGCAAGTACCCAACTGTTGGGAGATATCTGCAACCTTTGGTTCACAGTAGCAAAATAAGATCCAGGAGTTTTCTTGTGATATTCTATGATTGTTGAGTACCTCATTAGTTGTGTTGGTAGTATCCTTGAGTGGATTCTGAGATATTCGGATTCGGTAAAATCCATATTGATTGTTATAGTGATTATGCTGGTCGTTCTAGCTGACATATGGACCAAGGAAATCCCCAATCATCATTGATGTCGGATTCCAAGGGATTACCATTGTTTATTGGCACACTTGAAATAATATTAATCGATTACGTAATGATTCCTGTATCTCATTGATAAAACCCGATAAATGATTCTTCGCGTTAATCTTAGTGGTGTGCGTATGTTTTATTGGCACTCTATAGATAAGTAAAGGAAAGTGTGCGAAGACTTTACGGTAACTGAACGAATGGGAGTCCATGGGACCGTAAAGTAGTCTATACTTTTTCAATACTGATTCCATTCCAGAGGATTGAGGTTGTTAATATTGAGAAGGGATGCTTATAACCTAGTGACCAACGTAGAGAATGATATATGGGATATCATTGGCGAGGGGTATCGGATATGGTATGAGCATGCTACGGGTGTAGCCTTTGAGAGGATTGTAGGGGTAGTGGGGATACCACGGATATCAGGTAATTTCGTGGTACTCATCCAACCATCGGGGCAAAAATACGCGGCTTTTGGTCCGCTATGGTAGAATAAGGTCCCTAAAGACTACTGTCATTTATACAGTTGTGATATCGTATTGAGCTGATGATCGCATTCGACGGAATCCATGTTGCTTCCTTGATACTTAGCAGTTCACGTGGCCTTCGGGTTGTGGACACGACATGTTATTGAGTCTCGAACAGTGGTTGATCTATTACCTGCTATTATTAATTTTATTTATTACTTTATTGTCCGAGATGCTTAATTGTACTCATCTATTATTGATTATGTTTATTTGTTGGGCATTCGGCTCGTTCTTGTGTTTTATTGGCTCCAGATTAGACAGGTTGATATCGAGACCAAGGAGATCACGTGACTTCTGGGTAGCCACCAGATAGAGGTGATATCAGAGTTCGAGGTTCTCCGAAAGGGGATTTAAGATTTTTGATTTAGTTATTGTTCGACTTGTGTTAGCTTTTCTTTATGAGAATTGATATTTTGGGACATCGATGTTGTTTATTGAAGTTATTATTATTGCTAATATAGATGTTTAATTTATGATGCATTTATGAGGATCATTGATGATATTTTGATGATATTGAGTTAATTAATAATGTATAATTTTAGTTCATTAGGATGATTCGAGACTTTCATCGTGATGGTCCGGATCGGGTTAGAGAATCCAAGGTCGGGTCGTTACAGGAGGACGCAGCAATGTACCATTGCTTCCCTCTTACGCTGAAGGGAGATGCCCACATCTAGTTCCATCATCTCCCGTCAAACTCAATCCGGAGCTTCTGTGAGCTCACCGACCTCTTCCTGGCGCAATACGCTTCCAACTTCCAAGAAGAGAAGCAGTCATAGCATCTCTCCCATATCAAGTAAAAGTAGGGAGAGAATCCAGAGAAGTTTCTGGATTGTTTCGTAGTAGAGGCTCGGAGGATTCCCAGGCTCATGAAAAAGATAAAGTTTAACAATTTCATCTCTGCCTTAATGCACGGGAACTTTTTTAGGCACCTGGCACATAAGAAACCGCAGACGTTCTGGAATGCAGAAGCCAACACCAAAACCTACGTAGCGGCAGAAGAAGCTAACGAGACTAAGCGTACTAAAAGGGTCGAACAGCCTCGCTCGTTTCTGGGCAAGGGAAAGAGGTAGCACAACGGCGACGATCATTTCTGCAGGAAGCAGCACAGGACTGTAGCACCGGAACAAAGGGATTATGGGCCGATCAACCTAACACCCTTAACTGACACACGATCCAACGTCCTCATACAAATTCGCGTGGAGAAATTCCTTAAGTGACCCAAACCACTTAAGAAAGCGGAGGGAGGAAATCTAGCAAAATATTGTATTTTCATCAATCTCCCGGACACTCCATGGAGGACTGCAAGATGCACCAACGGGAGATCGAGGAACTCATCCAGAGGGGCCACCTCACTAGGTTCGTTAGGAACCTTGATCACGACCGGAGTGGTCAATATGATCAGAACCCAACTGACAAAGACCCCAGCGGATTGCAATGGGTTGTAGCAATGGGCCGAGGACTTTGAGGATATGAGGCACGAGGAGTTTGTACAGAAAAGCCCGAGGACATTGTGGAAAGTTGATGTTGCGGACAACTGACAGTCAAGAGTTGGTGGCAGGCTTTTCAGAGCAAGTGCAGGGCACGCCTTTTGAATAGTGCAGAGTACACGCCATCTGCAGAAAGCTCGGAAACTAGTGAAGGCTAGAAATGACAAGGGCATCGTGACAAATTATCTGCAAGATAGACGGTTAAGCAAATGGAATTTGGTAGAGTCGGGTCATTATAAAGGCGCACTAGGAGCTTCAGTTTTGAAAGGTGCGAGAAATCACCACGAGCCTTGGTGCTGGACACTAAGGGCTGTGTTGGTATGTGAGTTAACACAAGCGGCGCTATGAGCCTGGCCGCTGTGTGCTGAGGGAAAAACGAAAGTTACCGTTTCACCACACTTATAAAATGTGAGTAAAGAGCACTACAGTGAGAAGAATGAGAGAAAAAAAATAAAGAGATAAGGGAAAAGTAGAGTTTTCTTACTATTGGTGATTGTTTTTGTGAGATCTCGAAATCGAAAAAAGAGCTTAAAATCGGAATAAAATGTTAAAGCCAAGAGTATTTTTTATTTTTGACCTTAAACTGAAAGAAGATTGAAATCCAGAGTAAAAATGTCAAAAATAAAATCCGGAGGCCGGAGTGGCCTTATACCACTTAGATCCGGAGTGGCCTTATACCACTTAAAACCGGAGTAGCTTGTGCCACAGAGGGCCAGAATGCTTGAAGTCCGGAATAGAAGACAAGAAAAGGTTGACCAGAATTTGTAATGTTGACCGAAATTTATAAGGTTGACTGGCTTTCAGAATGTTGATCGGAATTTGTAAGGTTGAGTGGCTTTTAGAATGTTGGACCGGCTTTGAGTAAAGGTTAACCGAATTTGTAATGTTGACCGAAATTTGTAAGGTTGACCGGTCTTGAATAAAAGAAGTGAAACGATGGCTGACTTTGAGTATTGACCAAAGAGTTAACCGGAATAAATTAAGGGTAACTAAAGACAAGTACCAACTTTACTGATTAGTTAGAACCCAACTAGACCCCAACTAAATGAAGTGAACCACCCCGTTGACCGTCTGAAAAGAAGTACTAAAGTTAGTAACTTAAACTACTTACTCCCACCTAACCTCTGAGAAGAAGTACCAAGTAGGTAGCTTATCCATACTTACTCCACCTAACCCCTCCTCTACATATACACAGTTTCGGTCGAAGAAGCAAGTATGAGTGCCGACAAAAAGGAACAACAAGGAGTAGTGAAGGAGAGAAAGTTTCAAGTCCGTGGGAGTGGGTGGACAACTGTCAGGCAAGTGTACACTCTGTTTTTAACTTCAGAATATTGCAAGTGTACTTCGGACGATCACTCTTTTTAAGTTCATTTGCAAGTATGCCCTAATTTTTAAAGTTCGTGCTTTAAAAATATACTTCCGTCTCCAAAGTTCCAGCTTTAAAAACTGTCAATATTTCCTTCCGATTTAGATTAAATGCATGCCATTTTAATTATTGTTTGATAAGCTGTATTCTGGTTTGAATTCATATTTTCTGCCTTCTGTCCTCTACTCTCTGCTAAACTCATGTTTAAACTAGAGTACACGAAAATAAAAAAAAATAGACCGGCTTATATGTCACTTGCATTACCTGAATTTGAAACCGACCTTGATTTGTAAAAAGATTGAAACCGACTTTATAATATAATTTAAAACCGGCATTTATAATGTAAATTTGAAACCGGCATTTGCATTGTAAATTTTGAAACCGGCCTTATATCATAATTTGAAACCGGCATTTATCATGAGACCTTGAAACCGGATTGCCAAGCGACGTATGAAAGTTATGATTTGAAACCGGCCTTGTAACATAAATTTAAAACCGGCCTTGTAGTGTGATTTTGAAATCGGCTTGTGATATGGCTATCCGAAATGAACAAAGAAAATGTGAACCGGCTTTATGATTAGACGAATAAGTTTGGACCTTAGTATTGGAAGATAAGGTTCACCAGCATGTCTTAGGACTTTATGGTAATAATCGAGGATAACAAAAGTGAGAGCCATCCTCAGAGCTTTGTACAAGGAGGAAGTGAGAGCCGTCCTCGGGGCTTTGTACAAGGAGGAAGTGAGAGCCGTCCTCGGGGCTTTGTACAAGGAGGTATTGCCGTGATTGTGAGAAGATGTGCACAATATATCCTCAATTAAAGCCCCCTTCCGCTAAGCAGAAACCTTACTAATAAATAAAAAAAGATTTCTATACTGTAACCGGCCTTGTCTTATATTCTAATGTCAACTATTTCGGCTTTTTAATCGACCTTTGTATAGTCCGGCCAATTGTTACCTTATGATAATTATGTTGCATAATTATCTGCATTGACCATTTTAGTGTTCTGCAAGATTTCGGCCGAATAATATCTTGTATATGTATTTGTAACAGTTGACAGCACAAACGTTTTATGAAAAATCTGCATGTATCTTGTTAAGCACCGGCTCACTGTTTTCTATTTTTTTTCCCCTTCAGATGAAATTTTAGAACTCGTGCCTAACGAGACGGAGCGACTAGAGCCTATCTAAAGGATTGTAAGGATTCAGAAGCACACCTTTTGGAAGACCGCCACGAAGAAACAGTTAATGTAATGATTTGTTAGAACTAATGAACTTTTTTAATTGGACATTTATGGATATATATGCGGGAATGAATTTTACAAAAATGAATGCTTCAGCAGGATATTAGATTGACTTCCGCTATATGTTTGATGACTAAAGTGTATGAGTCCTAGATAACATCTGAGATCTTGTGATTTGAAGGCACGATCTGCCCGGATCGAACCACCAAAACTTTAGTGTCAGTTCTAAAACTTTGGTGTCAGCTCCGGGAGGTTGCTGGCGGAATGCAAAAAAATTAAAAAAAAAAAATTGTTACGTCACAGTTTTTCTTATTGTCTGTTATTTGTGGGTTTGTTTACCAGAGTGGGTTGCTATACTCTGCCTTTGAATTTATGTAACGATTTTACACAATAGAATCTGTTGGTAGATTATATCCTATAATTTTTTCTTTCACTTTGTGAAGGGTTTCCACGTAAAAAAATATTGTGCATCATTTGTCCCTTATCCATACTAAATGGTGGCTGACGATGACGGGGGTTTGGGTATTTCGCTATGTCAGATCCGGTGACTTCGGGTGTCAAAGCCGAATAAATGATATCAGAAATGATCAAGTCTCTTTTGATACCAACAAGCGGTATTAGAGACGATCAAGCCTCTTCTGATATCAACATAATGCACAATTTATAGACCATAAAATTCTTTGGAAAAGCATCAAAAGGAGGAGAGTTTCAAGTTCTTTTTGGGTTTCGACAGGCTGATGTATCTTCTGGTTTCCTGTGTAGGCAATTTTTTGGTTAAATCTTGCTGGCGCAGTCATCTAACAATATTGCTATATGTTGGATATAGAATGAAATATGTATTTTTGGATTTTAGCTTCTTGTTGTTTTAATTTAACCTTATTTGAGGTGCATCGATCTAGCCGGTAAGAAATGTGTTGAATTTTGATCATTCCCTTGTGAGTTTCACAACAAATGAATAATTATCGGATGATCATACGAAATTTGTACGAGGATTTAATGGTCCCAGGGGGCACCCAAGCGCTGAAGAGCATGGTGCCTGCGCCTGAGGCGCACCTGATGGGTGCTCAAGTATGCCTTACGCATTTTAGGGTATTCCAAAGTCAAATCTCACACAAGGAGCGCCGCAGAGAGAAAGAAGAGAGAAGAGAAAAATGTTCGACATCCCGTTAATGTCCGATTTGAGTTTCATTTTTACTAAGGTCGGATACGTTGTTCTAGAGGAATTTTTAGAGTATATTTCATTTGGTTACTCTTATTTCTTATTGTATCTTTTATTGTGTGTTGATGGGTGTATTGAGGGGGTTGCAATCAATTATTCTTCAATCGAGATTGTAGTGAAGTGTTTCGGAAGGAGTTAGTTGTAACCGACGCAATTAATATTATAGTGGATTATTTTAAAATTTATCCAGTGATTTTTCTCTTTGTTAAAAAAGATTGTTAATATTAAAAATATTCTACATTATTATATTTCTTGTACTCATAAATTTAATGGTTGACGTTTGATGGGAGGTTTGGATTTTATTCAGATGTATCAGGTTGTGTTTATCTAGATCAAACTCCAACAAAATAGTATTGCTCAGCTTGGTCGGTATTGAGGTTGCTTGGCTGCGAGGATGAGAAGGATTTGACAATTCCCCAATATGAGATTGTAGTAAAATAATGTAAAAATGAATGTTCATTCCGCTTCATAGTAAGTGTAAAAAAATAATAATAAAGTTGAATTTAATCACTTGCTTTTTTTAGGAAACAAATACTATTGATTGAAAATATGTTAAAATTATATTTAGAAAGCTTGAAGATTGTTTTCAAATGTTATCTTTAGAATTTAAATGTAGTAAAAAGTAAAATCAGTTGAATTAAAAATCAACGCATGAATTTTTATAGTGATATTTTTTTATAGTGCTTTTGTGTCTTATATATTATTTTTTTGATCTTTATCATTTTAAAATATTCTATGTCTCTTGAAACAATCACAGAAAATGGTAAAAGAAATGTTCGAGAAATAGAGTGGAGAGAACGATCGGAGTTGAATTAGGGAAAGTAACAATAGAGATACATTACATGCATTCACCGTGAGAATATCATTCATGTTTTGGGAGTTTAAGTGCCTTAGAATTGCACATATTTTGGGGGACTTTTTCCCCCAACAATCACTCTTATTTTGATCTAAATATTTGATAATTAAGAGGTAATCGAATCAATCTTTAGGGAACATAACTACCATGACCACCCCCTTCACCGCCTCCTCCTCCACCTCCATATCCGACCCCATGGGCTCCTCCAGAGCCATAGCCGCCACCGGCTCCTCCCCCACTACCGTAGCCACCACCAGCCCCTCCAGCACCATATCCGCCTCCACCACCACCACCACTTCCGCCTCCACCACCGTAGACACCAGCACCATAGGCCCCTCCGCTACCACCTCCCTCACCACCCCCATAACCACCACCATGCTCCCCTCCGGCACCATAGCCACCTCCACCCCCACTGCCACCACCACCTCCACCTCCACCGCCATAAGCAGGTCCGCCGCCATAGCCACCACCATGTCCTACACCACCTCCCTCACCACCCCCACCACCATACCCTCCAGCATGCTCATATGCACCACCACCCCCGCTTCCTCCGCCTCCACCCCCGCCATATGCTGCTCCACCATGCCCTGCGCCGCCTCCCATACCACCCCCACTACCGTACCCTCCAGCATGCTCACCTCCCAAGCCATACGCTCCGCCGCCACCACTACCTCCCCCGCCACCACCAGCAGATGCAGCTCCAGGGTACGCTACACCGCCGCCTTCACCACCCCCACTACCATAACCACCAGCGTGTCCTCCTCCGGCATCATAAACAGAACCACCACCACCCCCACTGCCACCACCACCTCCGCCAGCATAACCTTCTACACCACCAATGCCGTGGCCAGGAATGTAGCTAGCTCCATCAAGAGTGAGCAGGGTTCTGGCGGCATGGCTTATGCCCAAACCCAATAGCAGAAACAAAATGGAAAAAGAGATCTTATAACTTGCCATGAGAGTTTTTGTTAATCCCACAACCATGGTTCTCAGAGCCAGAGCAAGATGGGGCTATTTATAGGCAGAAAAATACCACTTTTATCATAAGTTTATTACAATTTTATAAAAAATATAATATATTTCTAATTGCGAGATCTTCTTTTCTCTCTCTCTATTTTTTTTTTTTTAATTAAGTGAACCTAAATAATGAGCATATATTATCATTTTTGATAAAATTATATTAAATTTATAGTACGAACAGTATCAAATGCGCGTTATTTGCACTGGGAGTGGATGAAACAGACATGAAAAGAGAAGCTGATTCTCTCATTGCCCCTACAGTTTGGTCCTTTTCATTAAAAGTGGGGCTCTTGCATACGCACTGGATTAGGCTACTAGTTTCAGTAGTGTGCTTCTGCTGTCTTCCACATTTCACACACTACGAATACTGGGAAGAAATGGCAGCTTGGTACAGTGAGACTTCCATTTTTTTTTACAAGAAGAGTCAAATAGACAGCTTTTCTCAATCACTGCCAAAAGAGGAGGTTTCATGTATATTACTATCTTGATATGAGATCAAAGGGCAAGAACATCTCCTCTGGCATATGATTATTTTATTTTTGGATTTAGATATTATTGTTTTTATAGCTTTTTGAACTTAATCCATGTCAAGAGTGCGTCAAAAAGGTTGGTAATTGTTAAGTCTCATCTAAGAGTCTAACATTGCTATACAGTTTTTATTTCAAAGAAAAAAAATACAAAGATTAGTAAAGAAGGGGGTTAATTGGTTCGCTAGGTGATGAGTTAACAAGTTAATAGGACATTTTAGCCTACCTCACTTTTTCCTTTTGGTTTGGTAAATAAAGTGAGATGGCTCCAAAAATATCAATCAAGAGTTAGGGCAACTGATTATAGGTGTATATTTATAGAAAGCTCAAAAAATGTATTTAATTCCGCGGCGCTCAAGCGGGGCTCGAGCGCGCGCTGAGCGCACATAAGGTTTCACGTGATACCCTCGGCGGGCTTGAGCGGGGAGTAGGCGCGCAGCGAGCAGAGGATTGATGGATTTTGGGCTCGAGCTCGTGACGAGCATACAGCGAGCACAGGGCTTCTAGATTTTGGGATCGAGCTCGTGGTGAGTGCAGGGCTTTTGGATTTTGGGCTCGAGCTCACGGCAGGCGCAGTATTCCGGAAGGTGGAACGGACGGGTACGGAAATATGTTTTGACGAAACACAGCCCGACATCGACACACGATCACATAGGGTCACGGAATATGCCAATCATAAAAATTACCCTAACACTATCGAAGGAAAAATAAGCATATAGATGGCACCACCAATTTAGCTTATAAAACTTCCCTTATTTGTTAAGGTGTTCGGATTCAATAATGTCGAATTCATGCATGGATGGACCCAATTTTTCACCTTTTCAAAAAGCTGGTTGTTTTTCGCTAAATCTTAGTAATGCTAATTTCGCAGCGGGATATATTTTTGGTTTTAGAATAGAGGGTGCTGTATAGAATTTAGCCAAAATTTGGAGCAGCCAGCACACCTTGTCAGGGTAATGATGGCGTCAACTGGCGGCCTACTGTTAAAAATGCAGGAACAATCCCTTTGTTTGCCGGTAAGGGCGGCCGACTAATAAAAGCACACACACGGTGAAGTAGAAGTAGGAGAAGAGAAATGAACACCAAATATTTTACGTGAAAAATCCTTCTAAAGTAAGAAAAAAATTACGGGACACTAAGTCCACAAAAAACACTAGGTATGAGAATTTGTTATACAAACTACAAGAGGCGAAAACAAGAATAGAGTAAAGGTAAACAAAACTTTAACACTTTGTTTTCACCTACCGCTCCCTTTCTTTTCTCTTTTTCTCCTCTATTTTTCTCACTGCTACCTCGCCCCATTAGTGTGTATACACACATATATACATACGTCCCCACCATAGCCCAGTTGGTGGTTGGTGCTCAACTTTGAAGGTCTATATGTGTGCATGCACATGCCCTGTCCTGCAACAGGCGGCGCATGCCTACTCCTGTAAATCGATTAGCCTTTAGAGTTTCAAAAATGATGTCTACCAATTACCCAATCGGGTAGGTCAACTGTACACCTTTGGAATATGACAGTCATTCAGACCTTCCAAATTCAGTAGGTCAATTCTGTTGACCATCCTCTCATTTTGGCCGGTCAATCACACCGTTGAAC
This sequence comes from Nepenthes gracilis, assembly GCA_033239525.1. Classification (NCBI taxonomy): domain Eukaryota; kingdom Viridiplantae; phylum Streptophyta; class Magnoliopsida; order Caryophyllales; family Nepenthaceae; genus Nepenthes; species Nepenthes gracilis. The sequence continues at coordinate 13,673,551 of BSYO01000031.1, forward strand.
GGTCAAAATAGTTCGTCCCAATTTTTCAACAGTAAAAGTTGTCTCACGACTTTTACCGGTCAACATATTGACCGGTAGAGGTTGACCGTCCAAAAGGTTCCTGTCAACTATGTTGACCAGGATTCCTTCTTCTTGAAGTAGTATAGACGTGCTCCGTCCAAGTCTCCTGGCCACAAAGACTTCCACACGGGAATGATTACCAATAAAATTCCCTTCACGACGGTGAGGAAGTTAAGTCTATCATCCCGTTTAACCTGCAGCATGCTTCATTTTTTCCTTTGGTAGAATCTTGGTCATCATATTTGCCCTATTTTTTTCAATGTCAATCTTTTCTAGTGACAGTAGACCGGCTTCTAATACATCTCTCATCCAATGATATCGCACATCAATATACTTTGATCTGGAATGGAGTAATGAGTTCTTGTAGAGATGAGCGGGACTCTGGCTGTCACAAAGTAACACATACTTTTCTTGTCTGAGGCCCAATTCCTGAATGAACTTTTTTATTCACAGCATCTCTTTGCAAGCTTCTATCACGGCAATATACTTGGCCTTTGTAGTAGAAAGAGCAACACATTTTGTAACTTGGACTGTCAGAAAACTGCTCATCCTACAAATTTCACTAAGTATTATGAAGTGGACTTGCGACTATCAATGTCTTCGGCCATGTCAGCATCCGAGTAGCCCACCAACTGAAACTTGTCACTTCCAAGACACAAGCACCTCTTGGAAGTTTCTCGGATGTATCTCATAATCCACTCTACCGTGGACCAATACTTCTTCTTTATATTAGACAGAAACCGGCTGACTATGCCAACAGTGTGTACCATGTCCGGCCTGGTGAATACTAGGGCATACGTGAGGCTTCCTATGGCTGAGGAGTAGTTAACGCCTCTCATGTAGGCTTTCTCCTCATCTGAGGATGGACACTGGCGACTACTCAACTTGTGATGATTTATAAGTGGAGTGCTAACAGGCTTGGACTTATCCATGTTGAATCGTTGGAATATCTTCTCAAAGTAGTTTTCTTGAGACAATCATAGTCTCCTTGGCTCTCGATCAAGAATGATTCTAACACCAAGAATCTGGTTTGCCGGTCTGAGGTCTTTCATGGCAAAGGATTGCCCAAGTTGCTCATTCAACTTCTTTATCGGAGAGCTGTTTTGTCCAATAATCAACATGTCGTCCACTTAAAGGAGAAGGATAACAAAATCATTGTGTGTGAAAACACAATAATCACAAGTAGTTCACCAGTATCCTTAACTAATAATGACTGATTCGAACTTCTTGTACCACTGTCTTGGAGCCTGTTTCAATCCATACAGACTCTTCCTTAGATGACAGACTAGTTGTTCATTTCCTTTAACTTTGAACCATTCTGGCTATTCCATATAGATTTCTTCCTCCAATTCACCATAAAGAAAGGCTGTCCGAACATTCATTTGCTCCACTTCTAAATTTTGGGCCGCTGTCAAACCCAGCACAACTCGTATGGAGGACATTTTTACCACTGGAGTAAAAATCTCATCAAAATCAACTCCCTTTCGTTGGCTAAAACCTTTCACCACTAACCGTACCTTATACTTCGGCTTCATGGTATTTTCATCCGTTTTTAACCGAAAGACCCATTTGTTCTTTAGGGTCTTCTTTTCCTTAGGAAGCTTGACTAAATTAAAGGTATGATTCTCATGAAGAGAACTCATTTCATTATTCATGGCTTCTAGCCATTTTTTCTTAGTCTCATCCACCATAACCTCTTTATAATTTTCAGACTCTTCGGCATCAGTGAGCATAATATATTCACTGGATGACAGACGGACAGATGACTGTCTATTTTGTGAGAATCGTCTGACAGGAAGATCATCGGTTAGTTGAGGGATGACTTCATCCTAGTCTTCATTAGGTGCCATAATTGCCTCTCCATTATACTTAATCGCCTCAAAACCATTGTCGCCATCTTCCAGAGAAATCGGACGGACAATTTCGACACTTACTTTGTCCATCTGCTCGACATCACACTTGGTCTTCCTATAAATATCCTTGATCGTTTCGCTTTTAATGAACGCTACGTCTCTTGACCGAACAAGTATTCTTCCAGCTGGATAATAAAATCTGTAACCCAACTCATCTTCCTCGTAGTCCAGAAAGACGCACCACATCGTCTTTGGCTCCAACTTTATCCTTGCATCTCTTCAGAAAATGAACAAATACTTTACATCCAAATACCCGTAGATGATCATAAGATAGTTTTTTGTTTGACTATATCTTCTCCGACACTTCACCCTTTAAGGGTTTACTGGGCGACCTATTTATGATGTAGGCCGCCTGTCTTCAATGCTTCGACCTAGAAGTGTCCAGAAGCTCAACTTTAGAAAGCATACACCGTACTCTTTCTAGAAGTGTGCAATTCATCGACTCAGTCACTTCGTTCAACTGTGGTGTTCTTAGAGGTGTTTTTTTTGCCTAATACTATATGACTGACAATAGGTATCAAAAGGCCTTATGTATTCACAATCATTATCACTTCAGATGGCTTTCATTTTTTCCCCATCTATCGCTCAATAAGAGCATGAAACTGCTAAAATATACCGATGACCTAGTCCTTGGTTTTCAGTGGGTAGACCTACAGTTTTTTGGAACAATCGCCAATAAAAGAGATAAAATATTGAGCTCCACCAAACGACTTCTCTTTGAATGGTCCACATACTTCTGTGTGAATGAAATCAAGTAGTTCTACTTTTGGAGCATACAAGTCTCCATGAAATGAGACTCTTCTTTGTTTGCCGGCCAGCCAGTGAGGATACATCCTTAGTCCGTCCTCCTTTACTCCGACAATAAGACCCTTCCTGGTCAAATGATATAGTCCGTGTTCACTCATGTGGTCCAACCTCCTATGCCACAAATCCTCGGTCTTCTTACTGATTGCAGCATTTACATCTCTGGCAGTTGCGGATGCCTTCATAATGTACAGGCCGGAGTACTTTTTTCCTCTTGCCACTATCAGAAATCATCTGATCAGTTTCCACTTACCTTCACAGAAGGTGTTTCAGTAACCTTTATCATCCAGTCAACCAGTTGAGATGATATTGAGTCTGATGTCAGGGACATATCGAACATCATTTAACAACAGTTTTGTTCCATTATTGGTAATCAGTACAATGCCACATTTGCCAATAATTCGAGATGTTCATTCGTTGCCCATCCTTATCACTTCAATGTCTCTTGGAGTGTAAGATATGAACAATCCCCCTTTAGACGTGGTATACAAAGTGGCACCAGAATCAATCACCTAGCCGAACTCCTCGTCCGTCAGATTTGCTATGTTTTCTTCACATGTTAACAGGAGATCGCTTTCTGTGACCACTAAGACGGAAGACTTGTCCTCACCTCGTCCCTTTTTTCTTTCTTTTTTTTTGCGTTCTCACGCTTCCACTTGAAACATTACTTCTTAATGTAGCCCTTTTTGCTACAATGATATCACTCAAGATTTTGATATCTTAATCAAGATTTGTTGCGTCCTTTCTCTCCAAGTTTCTGGATGCGTCCTCTACTCTTTCCCTTAGAGTCGATCGCAAGTACTTCACTATGAGAAGACGTTGAGGTCCCTTGTGACCGCCTCGACTCATTTATGAGTAAGGAAGCTATAACCTCGTCCAGTTTGAGAGTGTCTTTTTCAAATAGTAATATAATGACAATATGGTCATAAGAAGCCGGCAAAGATGCCAGCAAAACCAACTCCTTGTCCTCCTCCTAAATCTTCTTGTTAAGGGTTGCCATCTGTGTCACAATTCGGTTGAACTCGTCTAAATATTTTTCAAAACTCCCTCCTTCTAACAACCGCAGGTTATAGAACTATTTTTCACGTGCAACCTAGTTGTCAGGTACTTGGACTTATATCGGCTCTCCAACTTCTCTTAGACCTTCGCCGAATCAATCAGGATAAGGACCTCTTGGAGCGTGTTATCCGTCAGGCATAATTTAATAGTACAATTGTCAAGATTACTTTTATCTTGCCACTCCTCCTTGGACAAGCTTTTCGACTTCTCTTCCTTCTTCTTCAGCGCTTTTATTGTTCCTTCTCTAGTCAGAATGTTCTTCACCTTCTCTTGCTAGAGAATGAAATTACTTTGCCCATTGAACTGCTCCACGCTAAACGGTAAGTTCAGTAAAGACGACGACGCCATTTAGACGGAGTTCTCAACCTCTCTCTGATACCACTTGATTGCGTCAATGGGCGGCCTACTGTCAAGAATGTAGGAACAATCCCTTTGTTGGCCGGAATGGGCAGCCGACTAATAAGAGCACACACACGATGAAGTAGAAACAAGAGAAGAGAAATGAACACCAAAAGTTTTACGTGAAAAACCCTTCTGAAGTGAGAAAAAAACCATGGGATACTAAATCCACAAAAAATACTAGGTATGAGAATTTGTTATACAAACTACAGGAGGCAGAAACAAGAATAGGGCAAATGTAAACAAAACTTCAACACTTTGTTTTCACCCATCGCTCTCTTTCATTTCACTTTTTCTCAACTATTTTTCTTACTGCTACCTCACCCCATTAGTGTGCACACACACACACACACACACACACATATACATCCCTCACCATAACCCAATTTGTGGTTGGTGCTCAACTTTTAAGGTCTGCATGTGCGCATGCGCACGCTCTATCCTGCAATAGACGACGCTTGCCTGCTCCTACAAACCGATCAGCCTTTGGAGTCCCAAGAATGTTATCTACCAACTACCTAATCGGGTAGGTCAATTGTACACATTTGGGATATGACAGTCATTTAGACCGTCCAAATTCAATCGGTCAACTCTATTGACCGTCTTCTTATTTTGGCCAGTCAATCATATTGTTGACCGGTCAAAGTAGTCCGTCCTGATTCTTCAACGGCAAAAGTCATCTCACGACTTTTACTGGTCAACTATATTGATCGAAATTCCTTCTTCTTAAAATAGTACAAACGTGCTCCGTCCAAGTCTCCTCGCCATAAAGACTTCCAAACGGGAGTGATTCCCAACAGGTAAACATGAGCTTTCCAAAGTCTGTAGATGAACAGGTTTCCCTGCCCACAGCGCCAATGTAACGGGTGGGCCACATGCATTGAAACTTTCACGTTGTAAGTTTTGTGAAGGATCAGTTATATGCAACCTTTCATTTGTGTCATTGCTTACGTAATTTGAACCAATGACCCGTAAGTTACAATGAACAGCCTTGCCACCGTGTTAAGGCTCACCTTTTACGACAAAGACCATGCCAAAGCTTACTTCACTGCCGCGTAAATTAAACAGAAGAAGTGCCACAAAAGCCAGAACCCATGACATCTTATTGATGCGGTGGTTCGTTGTATCTTCATCTAAAATTATTAATATATTGTTGACTGCTTCTGCTATCCAGCAAAGCAATTGTAGTAGTTATGGCATTTTCAAAGAGAGTACCCTGATACAGCTAAGTAATTTAGGTATGATGGTATTCTCTTTTCTTACCTAATACAAAGTCCTCCAATTTTCCATCTAGATTAAGGCAACACTGCCACGTACTAGTATTTAATCAGTAACAGTTGAATATGAATAGCCCATTGGGTTTTAGGTTACTCAGTTGAATATGAATAGCCCATTGGGTTTTAGGTTACTCAATTGTAAGCCTTACACTCATTATACATACTAATTTTTTCTTTATTCCAGTATAAATTGGACATTTACTCAATGTTCATGCGAGGATATGCGTAAATTAAGGCTTTCCAGTGACATAGATGAACAGTGCCTAGTGGGTGTATGTGCTCAATTTGACAAAGTGTTCAAGCCTAACACGTATATAAAAGGCACATATGCAATAACAAAGTTTTGCCCTTGCCATATGAATGCATTTGAAAAAGAGTTGATTTTTTAGGTCAAATTTAAGCCATTTCAAAAAAAAAAAAAAATGTCGACTTAGAGAGAAAAAAAAAAGATAAAAAAAGAGAAGGAAAAGTTTAAGTCATTCTTTGAAATTCTACTTGTATTTCATTTTTCGTTAATAATAGATAACTTATCTTAGTTTTTGTTGTAGAATGTATTATCGATTGAATGTCTTCTAAATAGTTTTCTAATTTTCTGTGCTAGGGTGTGTACACTTGAGGTGTTAATTATTTGGGTTTGACCTGGACATGTAAAATCCAGTGTAACGGAATAAAATCTGAACCTTTCGTCACACGTTAACTACTAAATTTATAAGTATAAAAAATATAATAATGTACTATACTTTTAACGTGAAAATTTTTTTTCAATTACAAAAAAAATTATGGGATAGATTTTGAATAAATTTATTATAATAATAGTGCTGCTTATAGGTAATCCCTTTCGATAGCACTTCATTACGATCTTGAGTGAAGAATAGTTGATTACAACCCATTGATACACCTAACAACTCACAATAAAAAATAAGAATAATCAAATAAAATACGCTTTAAAATTTTACTCTAAAATAACGTATTCGACCTAAACAAAAATCGAAACTTAAATCGTATTTCAACCATATATTGAATATCTTCCGTTTCTCTTTTTCTCTTTCTCAGTGCAGTATGAGATTTAATTTCAAATTACTCTAAAAATGCGTCAGGAGCAGGCACCACTGTCTTTGGTACTTGGGCACGCCTTGGGCACAAGTGCCCCTGGATTTGGTGCTCGGGTGCCTTTCAAGTGCACCTTTGGTGCAGACATCACTAGGTTGTGCGCTCGACCGCTAGTTGTGCTCCTCGCACAAATATCGCGTAACTTTTTGATGATTATTCATTTATTATAGCACTCATAAGGGAGTAATCAAAATCCAACATTGATAATTAAGATGTATTCGTGGTTCTTGAAATTTAACTTTTTACACATATTGATGTGAATAAATTGGTTTAGAGAAAATTATTTATAATTGAATCTCTTTATAGTGAAAATACTTTTTGATGTAAGATCTCGTTGTTTGGCTCTTAGTTTAAAAGAAGTTCTATGTAAATTTTCTTTTACAATTTTTATACTTGTGTTTGTAATCTCTCATGGTTTAATAAGGAGAAAAGGATAACTAATGCTGTCAGGGGATCTTGGATACAAACAAGACCGGCCCCTGTAAATTTAAGTTAAATGCGGTCCTCTTCAAATACCAGGAAATCACTAATGATGCTTACAAAAAGTGAATGGGTAATCTATTTTCGATTGTTGTTTCAGCCTATATATCTCATTTATAGAAATAATATTTTTTTTTTGATAAATGTTTAAAAGTTATACATATTTAAAATTGAGACAAGTAATAATATAGTTTAAACATTTATAATATAAGCCAAATAAAATACATATAAAAAAAAAGTGAGTTAATTTTTGCGGTTGAGAGAAAGATTGAAAAACATATCAATGAAAACTTAGAGTTAGATAATAATTTGAGTTACTTCTATTATATAAGGATATTAAAATGAATTGAATTTAATGAATAGAGTTCCCTATAGTGTATGCTCAATAAAATATTAGATCAATATAATCTCATTCTTATAATACTAAAAGATTAAATGTCAAAAAAGGATAGTTTTGATAGTTTCAAAAAAAATTAATTTACTACGCACGCTCACAAGGATATATATTTGCTGTAGAAGTTATTATGTTTTTTAGGCTTTTATAAGAAAATTTTCAGGTTTTAAAGTAGAAATAGGAAGAAAACAGCAAAATATAAAAGATTATTATTGTTTCATAATAAGTCGATGCAATTTTTTCTGAGCATCGATGATCCATTACATGCATTCTGTTTGATAGGAACCATCCTCTTACGTACCTTAAAAACTAATCTTATTGTAGTCTGAATACTTAGGTAAGAGATGGTGTTTTATTACTACAATCTCTCAAGGGACCTGTCCAGCGTGACCACTCCCTTCCCCACCCCCAGCACCTTCTCCATATCCACCAGCATCCACCAGCATGGCCCTCACCTCCAGACCCACCCCACACCAGGCATGTCCGCCTGAACCACCACCATATCCACCTCCAGCTCCTTCACCACCCCCGTATCCACCTCCTGATGATCCACCAGCATAACCACCCCCACCTCCACCGCCGCTTCCACCTCCACCTCCAAATGCACCTGCACCACCAGCACCATAACCCTCTCCGCTACCACTTCCTTCACCACCTCCATACCCGCCGGCATTACCTCCCGCACCTGACGCCCCACCACCGCCACTGCCACCACCACCGCCACCAGCTTGAGCAGCTCCACCGCCTGCTACCCCACCTCCTTCGCCACCTCCACTGCCATAACCACCAGCGTGCTCACCTCCAGGACCATAGACAGCTCCACCGCCACCACCACTGCCACCTCCACCGCCACCAGCTTGAGCAGCTCCACCGCCTGCTACCCCACCTCCTTCGCCACCTCCACTGCCATACCCACCAGCCTGCTCACCTCCAGGACCATAGACAGCTCCACCGCCTCCACCACCACCTCCACCTCCACCTCCACCAGCAGATGCACCAGGAATAAGACCTTGCACAGCACCAGCAGCATGGCCTGCAATGTCTCCTTCAACAGTGAAAAGAGCCCTAGTGGCCGAAGATATGCACACATACGATAATAGAAGGAATAAAAGAGCAGAAGAGATTTTGTGAGCAGCCATGGGAATGCTTGTTTATCTCACAACCACGATCTTGAAGCTCAGCGAAAGATTGGTATTTATAGGAATAGCGTGGGGCCTTAAAGGCACACTCTTTCATTGCTCAGCCAGTGGTAAAGAGAAGTGACTCTTGTGTGCCCACAGTTAAGACCCCTACTAGAAGAGACGCCTAAAAATAGTTTCAGTCAATTAGGCTACGTATACTTTCTTCTTAATGTGATTTCGCTTTCTTCCTTTATTGAATATCTAAATCTATATCTTCATCACTTGAACTCTTAATTGGTTCTTGAGTGAGTCAATAGCACGTCTAATCAATCGGCATCACTAACATCAATTCAGTACTCGATGCCATTTGATGAGTATTTAAGTCAATTCTTTACAACCCAGTTGCCAATTAAGGGTTATCCAACTCATTTGGTTTGAGTTTATCCTTTTTTTTTTTTTTTTTTTTTCCTCTGATCAAGTGCAATTGTATGAGTAGTTTATATTGAGTTGGTTTAGACTTTTTTTTTTTTTTTTAAGAATGAGAAGAAGATAATTAGGAACGCTGCTATATAACACTTTCAAAGACCGAAAAGGATAGCAGAGGTTAAGCATATGACTTTGGATGTTTGAGCGCGCCCCATATGATACTGCATTGTAATCGTTAGATGAAGATTTTAACATCATTCGTTAATATTTTTATTTTTAAAAAAATATATAATTTTTATTTTTTTAATAATAAAAAATGATGAACATTAGATTCCCATCTAATGGCTGTGATGGCGTCATACAGGTGCTATACAAAGTTGTGTCGTAGTGCCCCAGTTTTCTAAGAAGAAGAGCTTGATTAATCATATTGCGTAAATATCTTAAATGTTATAGATACTATATGAAAATTGATAACAATTTCTTTCATTTTGATGGGTACGGCCGTAAATGAGCCGACTCAGAGGCAATACACAAAGACGAGCGGAGGCCCCAAAGGATTACTGCCCATGGCTTACTCCTGCAAAGGTTTAAGACCAAGCAGCAAAGCGATCAACCCTAGCGGGTTGACCCGAGACCAACTAGCTGAAAATGGGTGACGAGTGTTGTCTCGCGGCACCTTGTACGCAGGAAGAACTTGCCAAAATCGTCCTAGAACAACTCAACGGGTATCCCTCGAATATTGCCTACAATCACACAATCTCTCTCAAAACGGCAATGGCGATCTAGCTTGTCTCTTCAATGGCAATTGCATAGCCGTCGCTTCCAGCATCGTCGCGAAGAAAGAAAAATTATTCTCAACTGGTGATGGCTACCATAATGGGCCATTGCAATCCCTGTGACAATTTGCCGAATCTGCACAGATTGCCATAAATCAGTCTTGGCGCCCAAGTAGGGCTAAATTGGCTCAAATGTTATAAATACCCCATCGTTCTCATGGGTAGAGGGAATCGCACTTGCAAGCCTACAGAAAAACGACTCTCTCTTCCAGAAAAGCATCCAAAAAGTCTCTCATAGCTCACACACACACTCTCTCTCATGCCACTTCCTATCAAGTGCACCACTGACTCCAAACCCCTCCCCGTCAAGCGCAACGCCTTCTCCTCAAGCCGTATTTTAACCGAACGTACTCAAACACTTAATCTCCAGACTTGTACATTATTTACCCACACATTTTAGTATCATCGCATCTTTCTATCCATTTAAGAAAGATTTCTAACATGAATATCTAAAGATATACTGAGAAGCGAATTCCGCCAATCCTCCGACCTTTCGTTTATTTAATTGTAGTGTGTAAGATCCAAATTATTAGGATGGACATCGGATTCGTTTTAATTTGATCTGGTTAGGAAGACTAAGGAAAAAAAATAAAGGTAGAATGGTGAAGATGGAGGAGGAACACCAAAATTTTTAGTCAAAGTGTCTTCAATTCTATATTTTTTCATAGTAAAAGGAGTGCATTAATGTAGCACTAAATGAGAGCCTCCTAATTTTCAAATTTAATATAAAAAATAACTCATATTACAACTCCTAAAGGTAAGACAATAAAGGACATTTACTATTTCTAATCAAAATTTGGATTAGAATTTAGGCACGAGATAATGAAAGACATTTAGTATTCCAAATTAAGTTTCAAATCCTATAATTAATTGGGATTCATTTCTCAACATCATTCAGCAGAAGCCTTCGGTTAGAGGAAGTAATTCATTGTGAAAATGCAGTTTCATGTCGCTTTAGCAAAAGACTGATTTCTCCAAGAATCTACGTGCCTGCTCTCTTTTGAGGACTATGAGAAGGGATCCAATACATGGGTATCTTTGGAGAGCTGAGTAGACAGTGCCAATCTCATCCTCTAGTATTCTCAAATAGAATAGATAACCATTTTTTCCATGTCCCTAGTGTTGGGGTTTTCAGACATGGATACACACAATCGGAGCAGCAGAATAAGCCCAAACCTCCCGTCGACCGTCAATCACTAAAATTGTGAGTATAAGGAATACAATAATGTATAATAACTTTCAACGTGAAAAACCTTTTTAACCAATGAAAAATCACGTGATAAATTTTAAAAAATTTTACTATGTAAAATCAGTTTTATAAACCCCCGAAATATAGTACCCGCAACAGATCCACCTGAGATAGAGTAAAAAGTCTCATCACTTTTCTCTTTTTTCTTTCCCTGACGGTACTCTATGCTTTCTAATTATACAAGTGTTTTTTGCCATCTCTCATATGTCATCATCCCTAAAATGTTTCGCGTTCTTTGTAATGATATCTGACCCAAAACACATTTTTCACGCTCCTAAAAACGCAATTTCTATCCTTTTACAACCCTAAAAATACATTTTCTGCGTTTTCACAATGTAAGCCACTGAAATCAACAGCCGACTATCATTCAGTATAAGCAGTCTGGTTGCCCCTCTGACTTAACGCTCCAGTCAACTATGCTTGGTCGTCCTTCAACCCCTTCGTCGCGCGCACGAACACTTTGACCCTTGTACGAATCTTATGCATTCTTCAAATTACTTTTCATTTATTGGAATACCCACGAGGGAGTAACCCAAATACCTAACACCTGAATTGGTTTACTCATTTTCTTGTTTAGTGTTTGCATACAACCTAGATATTTAAGTGAAGGCATAGAATTAAGTATGGGTCACAATGGTCAGATAGTTGGAAATCTGAAACTATAATTCACGGTTCTCCTTGTTCTAATTTGTGAGAAAGTAACAAAAGTATACAAATCAGACACACAGATAAATAAGGGATTTTAGCTAACAAACCTTTTAACTAGAAAAAAAACTACGCAATTTTAGATTCAATTAAAAACTTACACTATCTAAATTCTAATTATAAATAATATCAAATATCTCGATTGCATAACACATTACAAGTGTACAAATCGAAAAACAAACATTAACAGGCATACAGAGTTGTAGTCCAAATGGATGGCCACATTTTTCCTTTCTTCTTTTATCTTCTTTCTCTCCCATATTTCTCACTCGATTAAGTTTGGGATTAACTCTCAATGTGTGATCCAAATTATTGTAACAGATTTTTACACCCATATGCCACTCAAGTTCCAATTGAGTAGACATTATGCAAATTAATCTAAAAATCTACTATTTAAGTGCTCGTCGTGTAATTCTCATACGTGACAAGTGTAAAGGGTTTTTGCTCGAGGGAGAACTCGAGACAATATCAAGCAAAAACTTTTGTCCATGGTTTTGTTTGAGTGAAAAATTATGCAAACATTCTAAAGAACATTCAACTATTTTTTTTTAAATTAAAATTTGCATCAGTATCATGCGAAATTCTCTGATTCGATTTTATTTAAATAATTTATCAAACAAACACTACTTAACGGGCCATGGGCTTCATATTGAACATGACACACCCTAACAGATAACGACAATTATGGTAATATGCACACGACACCTCGACACCAAGATTTAAAACTGATTGTGGATAAACAGCTGAATTGATCTCACTCATTGTTTATGTGGCCTTATCATTACAACCAAGTACACAAGGCTTTTAGTTTCTCATCGTTCATTGGAGAAAGTTATGATCAAACTGTTGAAAAAATGGCATCAAACTGGTGTTAAGCACACACACTGTAGCAAATGAAGAAGAAGGAAGAAGAGGAGAACACTAAGATTTATGTGAAAAACCTTTCACAAATCGATGGAAAAATCACGAGACACTTAATCCACAAATAAATTTTTACTATGTAAGATTCACGGTTACACAAACCGTAGGAGATGAGAGTAGAGAGTAAAAGCACAATTCACTCACAATATTCTCTCTTCACACTCTCACACACTTAGAAAAACTTACACCCCATCACCGTTTCAATGTGGGTATATATATTGTGCTAATTTGTCTAATATTCTATTCCCGATAAAATCTGTACTTGCCAACAATATAAAGATACTCTACAATTTGTAGAGCTCTAGAAATAGTGCCCAAAGATCGCACATATTCTCCTGAGATCACGCATGTTTAAAAAATCTTCGAGCTGGCTCCCATGGACCCTACCAGATCTTCTAATTATAAATCCATGATCCTTCAGCTGCTTGCTTCCTTGGCCAGTCAATGCATTGAATGGCCATTTGCCTCAAATGTTTCCGCTGCGCCAACAAGCCAATTTGCACCATGGCCGGTCAACCTGTTGATCGGCCATTTTTCACTCTTTTGGTCAACACGTTGACGAGCACTTTTGCACTAAAGCTTCAGCACGACTTTAGCCGACCATGCACCTTCAACCACTTTGGCTAATCAATACATTTACTGGCACTTTCCCACAAGACCAACGTTTTCCCGATCGGCCAACGTTAATTGACCGGAATTCCTTTGTGCCTACACTGCATAGAGTCCGTGGACACTCAACAAACAAGTCTACCGACTATAGCAATGCACAGTCCTCATCCTTAGGCTACCACCTCAGACTAAAAGACACTTTTATACGGGAGTGACCCCGACAAAATTTCTCTCATGACCATGGGAAAGCCATATTCGACAGACCAGCTAAACTGTAATAGACTTCAACTTTACTTTTGGCAAAACCTTAGCCATCATATTTGACCCATTCTCCTCCGTTCGGACTTTTTCAAGCGATAGTAGTCCAATATCAGTAGCATCTCTCACCCAATGGTATCGAATATCAATATATTTTGATCTTGAATGGAATAAGGAGTTTGTACAAAGATGTATAATACTTTGACTATCACAAAGAAGAATATACTTCTCTTACTTGAAGCCCAATTCTTGCATGAACTTTTTCATCTAAAGTATCTCTTTACAAGCCTCAGCCACTGCAATGAACTCAACTTCTGTGGTAGAAAGGGCAACACACTTCTAAAGTTTTGACTGCCAAAAGACTGCTCCTCCGGTAAATTTCATCAAGTATCTCGAGGTGGGCTTTCTAGAGTTGACATCGCATACTTTGTCGGTGTCCATGTATCTGACTAGGTGAGGCTTATCATCTCCAAAGTACAAACACAACTTAGAAGTCCCTCAAAGATATCTCATTATCCATTTCGCTACAGACCAGTGCTCCCTTCTTGACTTTGACAGAAAATGACTAACTGTGCCAATAGCATGTGCAATGTCTGACCTTATATATACTGCTGTATACATCAAGCTGCATACAGTTGAGGAGTAGGGTATGCTCCTCATGCTAGCCTCCTCAGTATCCAAAGTCGGATACTGCATACTACTCAGCCTGAAGTGACTTGCCAACAGTGTGCTTACTGGTTTGGACTTATCCATATCTCCTGAGACAACTATAATTTCTTATTGTTATGGTCATGAGATATTTTGATACCCAGGATCTGTTTCGACGGCCCCAAGTCCTTTGTTGCAAAAGATTGTCCGAGTTGCTTCTTGAGTTCCTTTATCCAAGCGTTGTTTTGGCCAACTACCAGCATGTCATCCACATAAAGGAGGGGAATGATAAAGTCATTCTTGAAGAATTTTTGCACAAAAATACAATAGTCAGAAGTAGTCTTTCGATATCCTTAACCAATCATAACAGACTCAAACTTCTTCTACTACTGTCTCGGAGCCTGTTTCAATCCGTACAGAATTTTTCTTAAACGACATACCAGGTGTTCCTTCCCTTCAACCTGGAAACCCTCTGACTGCTCCATGTAGATTTCTTGTTCAAGATTATCATGAAGAAATACCATCCGAACATCTAACCTGCTCTACCCCAAGTTCAGAGCAACAGTCAGACCGAGGACCACCCTTATCAATGATATTTTTTCAATTGGAGCAAATATTATTTTGAAATCAATTCCTTTTCGTTGATTAATTCTTTTACCACCACCCTTACCTTGTACCTCGGTTTTGAGGTACTCTCATTTGTCTTCAATCGAAATGCCCATTTGTTCTTCAGTGAATGCTTCCCCTTTGACAATTTTGCCTGCTCAAATATATGATTCTCATGTAGAGAATCAATTTTCTCTTGCATAACTTTCATCCATTCATCCTTATGCTTATACTTAACTGATTCTTTAAAGTCCTCGGGTTCTCCTCCGTCAATGAGTAGTACGTACTCACTGGACGACATATGCAAGGACAATCGTCTGTCCCTTGCAAATCGTCAAACAATGACCTCCTCGGCTGGATGAGGAGAAACTTTATCTTGGTCCTCATCAGGTACAGTGACTGTCGCATTATTGTCCTTGGCCACTATTGGGCCATTGTCCTTATACTGATGAGGTATTGGACGGACAGCTTCAACGCTTACCTTGTTCGTTTGGCTAGTATCAAATAAAGTCTTCTTCTCTTTTTTAGTATTTTTAATTGTCTCCTCTTCAATAAAGAACACATCCCGTAATCGGACAAGCTTTTTCTCTACTATGTCATAAAATTTGAATCCTAGATCATCTTCCCCATAACCTAGAAAGATGCATTGTTTCGTCTTTCCCTCTAATTCGGTCCTTTTATCATTGGAAATGTGCACAAAAGTCTTGCACCCAAATACTCTAAAATGGTCGTCGAATGGCTCCTTTTCAGACTATATCTTCTCAGGAACTTTACCATTTAAGGCTTTACTGGGCAACCTACTGATAACATAGGTCGCGGTCCTTAGGGTTTCAGCCTAAAAGGATCCTAGAAGCTTTACTTCTGAAAGCATACACCTAACCCTTTCCAACAGTGTGCGGTTCATTCGCTCAGCAACGCTATTCAACTGTGGCATCTTCTGATGCCTAATACCATGAGACAGATAGTAGGCATCAAATGCCCCGATATATTCTCCACCATTATCACTCTGGATGCACTTTAGCTTTCTTCCAGTTTCACATTTCACGAGATTATAACATTGCTCAAATATTCCGTGAACGTGATCCTTGAACTTAAGTAGATAAACCCACAACTTCTTTAAGAAATCATCTATGAACGAAACAAAGTGTTGTGCTCATCGAAATGATTTCTTCTTGAATAGTCCACATACATTATTATATACCAAATCAAGCACCTCGGTCTTTTTAGATGACGAGTCTCCTCGGAGAGAGACTCTCCTCCACTTTACCACCATACAGTGAGGACAAGTCCTCAGATTAGCTTCCTTTATGTCCAGTATAAGGCCCTTCTTGCCCAGATAATATAATTCTTTTTCGCTCATATGACCCAGTCGACGGTGCCACAAGTCTGAGGTCTCTATACTGCTGGCAACGTTTACTTTACCTGCCTCAGTAGAGGCCTGCAACACGTAAAGGTTTGACATCTTTCTACCTCGGGCAACTACCAGAGATCCTCTGGTTAGCTTATATCCCCCATCACAGAAGGCGTTGCAAAAGTCAGTATCATTTAGTCTTCTACTGAGATGATATTCATCTGAATGTTGGGAACATGTCCAACGTCCCTCAAGATCAGTCGGGTGCCATTATTAGTGACGAGAGACACGTCACCATAGCCAACAACTCTGGATGTCTCCATATTTCCCATCTTCAATACTCTAAAGTCACATAGAGTGTAAGATGTAAAGAGGCCTTTTCGAGAAGTGACATGGATGGATGCTCCAATATCCACCACCCAATCGATTACCTCTCAGCCAGATTTACAATGTCATTCGCTTCACACGTTAACAGGAGATTGCCTCAAGTGATCTTTGAGACCGAGGACTATTATTCACCTTGTCCCATTTCTCCTTCTCGTCTACTTGTAATAATATTTTTTGATATAACCTTTCTTACCACAATGATGGTACTCAAAGTTTTGAAACTTTGAACGAGACTTAGTCCAACACTTTTTGCTAGATTTCAGATCCCGGCATTTTATAGCAACTCGAGCTCGGATCCTCGAATTCGATCCAGACCGTCACAGTGAAAGTGTCGAATCGTCCTCAATTTAAAAAATTACACATCATTAATTAACTCAATATTGTAAAAACATCATCAATGATCCTCATAAATGCATAATAACTTCAATAGACGACATCGATGTCCCAAAATATCAATTCTCATAAAAAAAATCTAATAAAAGTCAAACAATAACTAAATTAAAAATCTTAAATCCCATCCGGAGAGCCTTGAGCTCTAATATCACCTCTATTTGGTGGCTACGCAAAAGTCACGTGATCTCATTGATTCTGATTCAACCTGTCTAATCCAGAGCCAATAAAATATAAGAGTGAGTCAAAACCCAACAGGTGATAATAATAAAAAATACTAATAACAAAAATAATCTCAACATACTCTGAAAACCTACTATACCCGAGACAGATTATAATACGTCGTAAGTACAACTCTAAGCAAATGGGTCCCAGCAGACCCGCACATCCAAAAACAACAAGAGTGCTAATAAGCAATGGTAATCCCGTGGAATCCGACATCAACGATGATTGGGGATTTTTCCAGTCCATATGTCAGCGAGAACGACCAGCATAAACACGATAACAATCAATAAGGATTCCACCGAATCCGAATAACAATCACGGCATAGGTTCCATCGAACCCTTCACAAATGAGGTCCCAAATATACAAGATATCACGAAAGTCTCCTTAGACCTTATACATTACTGTGAACCTTCTATCCACACACCCGACCCACGGCGGGTAATCCTCAAGGTTCCGGTGCTTGCAAGTTTGACAAGCGACCCGATGGTCTCATGATACTTGCCAGCCGTAGTGTACAAGTATCGAATCAACACTCTCGTTATACCATCGGATAACCTTCACATATTCTGTGATCCTCTGATCCACAGAATATTTATATCATTATCAAGTCAAACCCAGCACCACCTCAACTCGATGTCTACTAATATCTCACAATTCGATTCACAAGATTATAAGCATCCATCCAAGCAACCTCAACCTCCACCTCCGAATATGAATCCAGTATTGGAAAACTACAGACCACATTAAAGTACAAAAGCCTCCCATCCGACCAAATACTTCAATGTTTTCACACACTCTCCTCAACATTGATCGAAAGAAACCAAGAAATACACATACTCACACACCGAGTATAACGCAAAGAAAGTTTTGCAATATCAATAACAGAACGTCGTTCGGTGCTGACCAGACCGTACTCACATCATCAAGTCTAACACAAAGGAACATATCTCAGGACATCCAAAAGGAATACATGGATTAAATATGATCAGCTCAACTACTTCACTATTTTTCTTTTGGAGCGATACCTACGACGAAGGCCAACATTATTTTTATATTAATTTTCATCCCTAATTAATTTTACAAAGTTTCAACAATTAATTGGCAATATTTATTTCTTCTTACAATCAGTATCGCTCTGAACATAGGCCAATATACAACATATACAATTGTAAATATCCCTTATACTCTCTACCATCTTTATTCTCATACATCCACATATAACCACACATTTTAGTATACATAAATATATATTTATATATATATATATACATATATACTCAATTACATTACTGCATATAATATATATATACATGCATATACATACATACATATCCTCCATATATATATATATATATATACATACCTATACACATATCACACACATATATCCATGTACACTATCCTCCAACCTAATCATTCCAGCCCATGGCCCACGTCTTACTTCCATCCACCCAAATCCCAGCATCATAGCCCACGGCCCATGTGCTATTAACCACCAACCCAGCCCATGATCCAATTTGCTTCAGCCACCAAACCCACACACACGGCCCACTGCTTCATGCAGCGTCTGCTGCCCTTCACACACACACAGACACATCCTAACACCCAGCCCTTGGCATACCCACAGCAGCACTTGCTACTTCACACACCCACATAGCAGCCTTGCCGCTACAAACATACACACACAAAACTCATACACACAGCACACACACGAAGCACAAGCATACACCCAACCCCCCAATTCCTTCAAATTACCAACGCACACAGAACACACACACACTACTTCACATCAACACACACACGGCTGTACTCACGCCTTACGCACCAACAGCAGCTCAATTGTTAAACATATACGCACACTCAATACACACAACAATTAACCTCAAATCAGTCAAGTCCTTCACTCACCCACTCCACGGCCAGAACAGAGCACGAAGCTCTATTTTCTCACCCAACTTTTTGGACCGGTCACAAACAAAATATCATCTACTCCCTTATTAATTTCTCAACAAACACACACCATCCAATTTACACTTCAAAAATGGTGAAATTAGAGGAAGAGAGAGAGAGGCAGATTTGAATCAAGCTTCGAATCCAAGTAGCACACAGCCAACAATACCAACGAAGAAGGAAAGATTTATGAGGAATCATTTTCGAATTTGAGTAAAATGACGTTAGAGGGTTCACTTGCAAATTGAGTAAAAATGACAGTAAACGGAACTCACTTGCAAATCAGAGGAGAAATAACAGTAGAAGAATTCACTTGCCTGATTGAACAGAGGCGGCGAGGGTTTAACGGTGGCGGTACAAATCGGCGATGGCGGCAACACTAACCAACGACGGCGACCACGACTGCAGAAGCGGCAGCTTCGTCCCAACTCACGACCGCGATTAGCAGCGGCAGCGACGAGGAACAAAGGCGATGACCGCACGGCTCCGTTTTCTTGCCGTTTGTCCTCTTCGGTTCCCCCTCCTAACCCTACCATCTCAATATATAGTGAAAGGTGGATCTGGAGATTTCGCAGAGTTTCCTTATGGGCATCCATCTCCTTCCTTCTCACCGCTCGTTCTCTCTCTCTCTCTCTTTCCCCCATTCCTTTCTCATTCTTTTCTTCCTCCCTTTTCTTCTTCCTTCCTTCCTTTTTCTCTCCTTTTTCTTTTCCTTTTTCTTTTCTTTCCTCTCCTCACCCTTTTCTTTCCTTTCCTTTGTTGTTATTATTATTATTATTTATTTTTATATATTAATATTATATATATAATTATTTATTATTTTTAATTATTATTTATTATTATTTTATTATTATCATTCACTATAATTAATAATATTTATTATTTATATTTATTATTGTTATTAAAGATATTAATTATCTCATTACCCTTACCATAATATTTAAACTTTTAATTAATTATATATATTTTTTTATTTATTTATTTTCAATCAATAAATTTTGATATACTAAGATTATTTAATATTAATTCATTTACGTTGGTTTGTAATTAATTTAATCTAACTCACTTACTAATTTAAATTTAAGGTAATAGTCTAAATATTTAAACCTAAAAGTAATTAAAAATAATTATTAAAACTTAATTTATCAATTTTAATTTCTTAAAATAATAAAAATATTTAGAATATTACACCTTTACTCCTTCCCTATGATTCTGTCACAAATACCTCGAAATGAACCGAGGTGGAGGTCCCTTGTAACCACCTAGACTCATTTATTAGTAAGAAAATAATCACCTCATCCAATCTACACGTGTCTTTTCCGAACAGCAATGTTGTAACGATATGATCATATGAGGCTAACAAGGAAGCTGGCAACACCAATGCCTTATCCTCTTCCTTGATCTCCTCATCAAACGCTGATATCTGTGTTAAGATCTGGCTAAACTCATCCAAATACTTCTCAAAATTTTTTCCTTCAGGTAGGCGCAGTCTATAAAACTGCTTCTTCACGTACAGCCTTGTAGTCAAAGACTTAGACTTATATTGACTTTCAAACTTCTCCTAAACCTTCGCTAGGTTTGATAAGCCAAGGACCTCCTAAAGAGTATTGTCCGCTAGATATAATTTGATAGTGCAGTTGATAAGATCCCTTATATCTTATAATTCTTTCCCAATCAAGTTCTCTGGCCTTCTCATCCTTTTTCTTCAACGCTTTTGTTGTTCCTTACTCGTTAAACTACTCCACACTAAATGATAGATTCTTTGAAGATGAAAACATCATTTAATTAAAAGCTCTCAACTTGCGCTCTCTGATACCACTTGTTAAAAAAATGACGTTAGACCAGTGACAAACACACACACAGTAGCAAATAAAGAAAAAGAAAGAAGAAGAGAATATAAAGATTTATGTGAAAAATCATTCACAAACCGAATGAAAAATTACGGGATACTTAGTTTATAAATAAATTTTTACTATATAAGATTCACGGTTATACAAATCCTAGGAGATGAGAGTAGAGAGTAAGAGTACAATTCACTTACAGTATTCTTTCTTCACACTCTCACACACTTAGAAAAACTTACACCCCATCACCGTTTCAATGCAAGCATTTATATTGTGCTAATCTGCTAAATATTCTATTCCCAATAAAATCAGTCCATGTTAACAATATGAAGATACTCTACTAGTTGTAGAGCTCTGTAGAAGTGGTGCCCAGAGATCGCACATATTCTCCTGAGATCACGCATGCTTAGAAAATCTTTGAGATGGCACCCATGGACCCTACTGGGTCTTCAGATTACAAATCCATGATCCTTCAACCGTTTGCCCCCTTGGCCGACCATTTGCCTTAAAGGCTTTCGCTGTGCCAACCGGCCAATTTGCTCCTTGGTCGGTCAACCCATTGAACCGCCATTTTTCACTTTAACCGGTCAACATTTAGACCGGCACTTTTACATTAAAGCTTCAGCACGACTTCAGTCGATCGCGCACCTTTAGCCACTTTGACCGGTCAACACGTTGACCAGTACTTTTCCACAAGACCAACGCTTCCTTTGTTAGTCAACTGACGTTGACCAGAATTCCTTTGTGCCTACACTGCGCAGAGTCCGCAGATACTCAGTTAATAAGTTCATGGACTATAGCCATGCATAGTCATCGTCCTCAGGCTACCACATCGGACTAAAAGGCACTTCCATACGGGAGTGACCCCAACACAAATTGCTATTTTCATCTTATACCTAATTTGATATATAATTTCTTCTAGAAAATAGTAGATGAAGGAGAAACAGAGGTGAGCTGAATGAAGGCATCAATTTAGCTATTCACTATCACCTGGGAAAGCTGAAAGTTCATTTGACATTGAAGTTTGCTATGGAAACACCCATGGAGTTTAGGTTATAAAAGTCATCATATGAATCATTCCTTTTAATGTTGATGTTAACTCAGTTCCCATGTGAGATTTTCATTATAGTCCAAGGGGATCTGTGCTATCCAACCAAGCAACGTAGTGGCTTTGAAGATACTGCATTAAACAACCCTTGATCTTGCCTCCGCATGATTATATTCTTCTCTGAGATGTGAAGTTTTTTTCTGAAGATTGTTGGTTTTTCTATATGTAATTTTCTTGTAATTACTGACATAACTACTTATGCTAATTTTTTCACTAAAGTTGATGTAATTTGATCTTTCAAAAATCTTGATGTCACTACATCATATTAAAGCGTGGCCCAATACACAAGATCTCCCATCTTACACACTCAAAGGTGGTCTAATATATGCACATTTGTTCCCGCAATGAAGAGAGTTTTCATAGTTTAAATCTCTAACCTTTAATTCACAATAAAAAAATCTGATTGTTATGTAAAAGCTTAGCTAGTTGCTTTTTTTCATACTGTAATATATAAAAATAAGAGACAAAGAAAACCATGAACTGATTCATACTTTAGCAATAAGCGACAAAGTTAAACTCGTCAAAGAAGAATGGATAGGGAGCTAAGAAGCCGCTTGCAATAAGTGACAGAAAAAAAAATCTTTTATAATTCATCTGACTTAAGATCCATGAAGTTTCTTTATATGAAATTTGGGTGTGGGTCTTTTCTCGAAATGGAATGGGCCTTATATTTTATTATTATTATTATTATTATTATTATTATTATTATTATTATTATTATGTCTTATCGTAAATGGGATAACAAAAATATAGTATCCTTGATCATTAGCATATCTTTTTTACGCTCTGTAATTCTTCCTTAGCTAGGTTTGGGCAGGATAGTAAAGTACAAGTATTAGTAGTATAGTAAATGATATCTTTTTTTTATGTTCTTATTCGAAATATTATGTGAATGAACCCATTAATGAATCTAATGAACAAAAAGAAAGTGTTATATGATTACTTTTCATTCTACAAAAAAAGGATTCAATCCAATTTAAACTAAAAGAAATGATTTGGCAATTTTATTTCATAGTGATTCAAAGTGAGTTTTATTTTTGAATTAAACGAAGTTATATGGCATGATCTTTATTATTAATTTACTCAAATGTTGGTCAACAAATCTGTTGATTAGAGATTGAGGGATATGTAGATGTCACAGATAATGAATCGATTTCTTTTTCTACTTTTATAATTTTTTTAGTGGTATTTAAAATAGAATGATTGATGAATTAAATAAAAAACTTTCAATTAAACTTATTCTTTTAATTGATATTTTTGCTTATTTTTTCTCTTATCTTTCAAAATTAAAACTTAGGTAAGTACTTTATAAGCATATGGTTTATTTAATGGGCATTTATCTTATTACCATTGTGTGTCTTATGATGATATATGAAGATTTTAAATGAACCAACATAAGATTGGAAATAAGATTTGAACACACAGACTACCTCTTGCAAACAGATTGCACCACTAGAAATATGGTAGCATTTACGATCACGTATAAATACAAAGAAAATCTTGATAGCAAAAGTCAAAAGTAATTTCGTTGTGTAGCGGTTTCAAACTCCCTCTATTATATTATGCAAGTCAGATTAGGTAGACCAGTCAACCTTTTTTTGTAATTATACGGCTTTTAAGTGATAATTATGCAAGCCAGATTAGATAGACCAGTCAATTTTTTTTTTTTGTACTTATACGGCTTTTAAGTGATAATTATATGTCAATTATATAAAAGAATTAAATAATCATAAAATAGTTGAAAAAAGATAATAATGGGTATACTAATAATGGGCTAACCCACGAGGGATGAATGACCCAAGACCTCAGCAGCCCATTTATGCTTGGAAGGCCAACGCCAACCATTGATTATGCTGGGGTCACTCCCTCGTGGTATCGTTGTCCGCGGACTCAAAAGAGGAAAAGGGACGCAGACTTTTTTGAGTGGTCCGAGAAGCCTGTCATGATGGACGAGAACTCATTAGAGGCATCATGTCCGAGAGGTAGCTGAGGACATGAACGAGGACTCTGAAAGCCTAAGCGTTGACTCTCTCTCTTCGTAGGCCTGCTGTAGCCTCGTTTTACAGGTGAGCAGTTGACCCACTCTGATTGGAGGTTGAGACGGTTACAACTTCCAATGGTGTCAGACCTGCCACTCTGACACTCTGGGCGTGCGCCTACCGTGGCAGGCCTAGGAGGTGTGTTCCAGCCACCCTATTGCTAGGGTGGCTAGTCGGCCACTAAGCCTTTTGTGTATATAAAGGCTTGTGCCCTTACTTGTCTCGTGCTGTGTAGTGGATTGCCAAGTGTAAGAATCTTGGAGTGAGCTTTGAGAGAGTTGTGAGCAAGCCTTATTGTAAAGATAAAGAGAGACACTTTTTAGAGAGAGATTGAGTGATATACACTTGTGATTATTTTTCTTTTATTTGGACTTTGTATAGCTAACATCCTTGTAAACAATCAATTATTTATAGTGTATTCTTTGGTGGTTTTTTTCTTAATTAAAGAAGGGTCTTTCCACGTCAAAAATCTCGTGTGTATTTCTCTCGTTTCTCTATCTCTACATTTGGCCGTCCGTCCGAGAGCTCTGCTCTGTTGCTGTCCGAGAGTTTTGTTCGTTCGATCACCGTGTCTTCCGCTTTGCACCAACAAGTGATATCAGAGAATTGGTTCTTTGAACGGTAACCTTGTTGCTGGCTGCTATGAAAGTAGGAAGCAAAATGACTTGCTTGAATAGAGCCAACTTTGACACTTGGCAAAGCAAGATGTCAAATTTACTTTTTGTGAAGTCCATGAACAATCCGGTTTTTGCTACACAAAAGCCGGCGGCAAAAATAGACGAGGAGTGGACGATGGAGCACAAGCAAGTGTGTAGTTACATCCGACAGTTCGTGGACGACAACGTGTACAATCACGTTCGCGGAGAGACGAATGCCAAGGAGCTTTGGCATAAATTGCAAAAGCTCTACGCCTCCAAGACCGAAAATAATAAAATCTATCACTTGATGAGGCTAATGTAGATTCGGTACAAGGACGGCTCATCTGTCGCCGATCACCTAAATGAGTTTCAGAGCTATGTGGACCGGCTGAATGGCATGGGGATCAAGTTTGATGATGAAGTGCTCGGACTTTGACTCCTAGCAACCCTCCCGGACTCATGGGAGGTCATGAGGATCACCATTGCCAACACAGCTCCTAACGGCATGGTGACTTTGGAGATGGCCAAAGGAGCTGTGCTGAACGTGGAAGTGAGACGGCAGTCTCAGGGTACATCCACCTCTCGGCACTCCGAGGTCCTTGTCACCGAATCAAGGAGAAGGAGCCGAGAACGGGGCCCAAAGTTTGAAGACAAATGGTGGAGTAAGTCACGTTCTCGGTACCAGAACATTGAGTGCCATCATTGTGGCAAGAAGGGCCACATCAATAAATTTTATTACAAGTGGAAGCGTGAAAATGCTGAAAAGTAGAGGGAAAAAAAGAGACATGGCGAGGAAGAGTCCTCGGTCTCTATTGTCACAGGAGGTGACCTCCTTTTGGCCTGCGAGTCTGGGGACTCTGTGAGCGTAGTCGAACTGGCCTTTGACTGAGTGGTGGATTCTGGTGCATCCATACACGTCACCTCTAGGAGAGAGTTGTTCTCTACTTATACTCCGAGTGCCCCAGGAGTGTTGAAGATTGGCAATATGGAGACGCCCGAGATCATTGGACGTGGCGACGTTTCCTTGATGACAAATAGTGGAGCCCGACTGATTTTGAGGGACATCCGATATGTCCCCGATATTCGTATGAATATCATTTCAGTAGAGAGCGACTTGATGATGAAGGCTACTGCAGCGTCTTTTGTGACGGCGGTTTCAAGCTAACAAAGGGTTCCATGGTGGTTGCATGTGGGGTAAAGGCCTCAGGCCTTTTCGTGCTGAAAGCCAAGGCCGAGGTGGCAGAGGTGAATGCCACAAGATGTGTGGAGTCCTCGGGCCTGTGGCACAAAAGGCTCGGACACATGAGTTAGCGGGGCATGAGTCATCTCGCCAAGAAGGGTCTCATCCCAGAGATGGATGAAGAAATGCCGAGGACTTACCCTCACTGCATGACAGGGAAGTAACGGAGAGTCTCCTTTCAAGGAGACGCATCTTCTAGAAGGTTCGAGGCCCTAGAGCTCGTCCACACAGATGTGTGTGGTCCCCTCCCGGAAAGGTCTTTTGGAGGAACATAATACTTTGTCTCCTTCATTAACGATTGCTCGAGGAAACTATGGGTATTTCCGCTGTTGACAAATGGTCAGGTTGCGGGAATCTTTAAACAGTTTCATATCCTCGTTGAGCGTGAGATCGGGAGGAAGTTAAAGATTGTCCGGAGTGACAATGGTGGAGAGTACATTGGGACGTTTGATGCCTATTGCAGAATTCACGGCATCAAACATCAAAGACTCCACCGAAGACGCCACAGTTGAAGGCATGGCCGAGAGGATGAATCGCACCGTGATGGAAAGGGTCAGGTGCATGTTATCCAAGGCCAGGCTTCCGGGATCTTTTTGGGCCAAAGCCTTGAAGGCGGCCGCCCACGTGATCAAGTGATGCCCAATAAGCCTCTGGATGGGGATGTTTTAGAGAAGATTTGGACCGGGAAGGAACCAGCATACAACCATCTTCGGACATTTGGCTGCAAGGCCTTTGTTCATGTTCCGAGAGATGAGATGAGCAAATTAGAGCCGAAGACCAAGCAATGTGTCTTTCTGAGCTATGGCGAGGACGAACTTGGGTACAGATTCTATGATCCAAAGGAAAGGAAGTTAGTCCGATTTCGAGATGTGGTCTTCGTTGAGGAAGAGACCATCAAGGACATTGGGAAAGAGAAGAAATCTCAACCCAATACTTCTCAGACGAACAGAGTTGATGTTGATGCTGTCCGTCCAGTGCCTCTTGAGTCCGATGTTGGCTGATCAAGAATGGCTGGCGACCATGATGAGGCGGTTCCAGCGCCTTAGGAAGATCAGGTTGAAGATCTGGCCCCTCAACAGGCCGAGGTGGCCCCTGTGAGACGGTCGTCTAGGGAGAGACGTCCGTCCGTCCGCCTTCCAGCAAGTGACTACATCCTCCTCACTGATGCTGGAGAACCTGAAGACTTTAGCCAGGCCCTGTGCAGTGCTCAAAAGGATAAATAGTTTGAGACAATGAAGGAAAAAATGACCTCTCTTCATAAGAACTATACCTTTGAGCTCTCTAAGTTTTCCAAGGGGAAGAAGGCCCTGAAAAGCATGTGGGTCTTCCAGCTAAAGACAACCGAGGACGCGTGCAAGCCAAGACACAAGGCACGGCTTGTGGTGAAGGGCTTTGGTCAACGCAAGGGTGTTGACTTTGAAAAATTTTCGCACCTGTTGTGAAGATGTCCTCGGTCCGTGTGGTTCTCGGACTGGCAGCTGCTTTGGATCTGGAGATAGAGCAACTAGACATTCGGACAGCTTTTCTTCATAGAGATCTTGAGGAAGAGATTTACATGGAGCAACCAAATGGTTTTAAAGTCAAGGGAAAGGAAGGATTGGTCTGTCGTTTGAAGAAGAGCTTGTACGGGCTAAAGTAAGCTCCGAGACAGTGGTACCGGTAGATTGAGTTTGTCATGGTCGGACGAGAATGCCATAAGACTACTTCGAACCACTGTATCTTTATCCAGAGATTTTCAAAAAATGACTTCGTCATCCTTCTCCTTTATGTGGACGACATGCTGGTTGTCGGATAGAATTGTGCTCGGATCAAGGAGCTGAAAGAGCAACTGTGACAGTCTTTTCCCATAAAAGACCTCGGACCGGCGAAGCAGATTCTGGGGATCAGAATATTTTACGACCAAGGGGACAAGAAGCTCTGGCTGTCCTAGGAAGGTTATGCTGAAAAGGTGCTTCAGCGATTCTACATGGAAAGCTCCAAGCCTGTCAGTACCCCTCTGACCAACCAATTTAGGCTGACCAAGCAGTAGTGTCTGTCCTCGGACACTGAGAAGGCACGTATGAGTAAGATTCCTTACTCCTTGGCCGTTGGTAGTCTGATGTACGCGGCCGTGTGTACGCGGACGGACATTGCTCATGCGGCAGACATTGCTCATGCGGTTGGCCTTCTAAGCCGATTTCTCTCAAACCCAGGGATGGAGCATTGGTTCGCAGTAAAGTGGATCTTCAGATGTCTCCGTGGAACCTCCAAGACGGGTTTACAGTTTGGAGGAGAGAAGCCTCAGCTGATTGGGTACACGGACGTAGACTTGGCCGGGGACGTTGATTCTCGAAAATCAACGTCTGGATACTTGGCGAAATTTGCGGGAGGGGTGGTCTCCTGGTAGTCCAAGTTGCTGAAGTGTGTCACTCTCTCGACTACGGAGGTAGAGTTCATTGCCGTGACCGAGGCATGCAAAGAAATGCTTTGGATGAAAAAGTTCGTCCGAGAATTGGGTCTAAGGTAAGAGACATACGAGGTCCTCTGTGATAGCCAAAATGTCATTCACTTGTTTAAAAACTCCTCATTCCATTCTAAGTCAAAGCACATTAACATGCGATATCATTGGGTGAGAGATATTTTTGATGATGGGCAGCTATCAATTGGAAAGGTCCGATCGGATGACAATGGCTCAGATATGTTGACCAAAGTTTTTACCAAAAAAAAAGCTGGAAGCTTGTTGTGACATTATCGGTCTAACTAACTTCACTCCCACTCGGTCGTGAGGGCAAGTTTGTTGGGGTCACTCCCTCGTGGTATCATTGTCCGCGGACTCAAAAGAGGAAAAGGACGTGGACTTTTTTGAGTGGTTCGAGAAGCTTATCATGACGGATGAGGATTCATTAGAGGCATCATGTCCGAGAGGTAGTTGAGGACATGGACGAGAACTCTGAAAGCCTAGGCGTTGACTCTTTCTCTCCGTAGACCTGCTGTAGCCACATTTTGTAGGTGGGCAGTTGACCCACTCTGATTGGAGGTTGAGGTGGCTACAACTTCCAAGGGTGTCAGGCCTACCACTCTGACATGCTGGGCTTGCGCCTGCCGTGGCAGGCCTAGGAGGCGTGCTCCTGCCACCCTACTGTTAGGGTAGCTGGCCGGCCACTAGGCCCTTTGTGTATATAAAGGCTTGTGCCCTTACTTGTCTCGTGCTGTGTAGTGGATTGCCAAATACAAGAATCTTGGAGTGAGTTTTGAGAGAGCTGTGGGCAAACCTTATTGTAAAGATAGAGAGATGCACTTATTAGAGAGAGATTGAGTGATATACGCTTGTGATTATTTTTCTTTTGTTTGGACTTTGTGTAGCTAACATCCTTGTAAACAATTAATTATTTATAGTGTATTCTTTGGTAGTTTTTTCCTTCGTTAAATAAGGGTCTTTCCACGTCAAAAATCTCATGTGTATTTCTCTCATTTCTCTATCTCTTGGCCGTCCGTCCGAGAGCTCTGCTCTATTGCTGTCCGAGTATTTTATCCGTCCGGTCACCGTGTCTTACGTTTTGTGCCAACAGATCGGACAAAAGGTTAAGGAGCCAGTAAAAGCCAAAGTGCAGGATGGCCCACTTAGACCCAAGACGGTCAACGCTTCCGTTGATCGAAAGCGTGGCCAGAAGACCAACTGAGGATCAAGATTTCACACGGCCCAGGCCCAAATTGGTCTACGTGTCGTCCTCAAGCCACAACGGTCTTCTCCCCTAGCTTCTCGTTTTCCACAGAAAGCAACCACCATTGTAACGGATGCTTCCAAAATCAATGCGTATCCCTGAAGGAGATTGCCTTCCTTCTATGTTCTGTAACCGCTAGGGTTTTCAACAGATAAGGAACAGATACCAATAAAGCGTGGAAATCAAATCTTTCCACATAAGGCAGCCCAACACTATGGCTATAAAAGGCCATGGAGTTTTCACTCCCGATGCAGGTTCTCACTTGCCCGCAAAAAGCCTCCACTTACGAAGCTCTCATACTTTCAACTTTCTAATGCTCTCTTTCTCTCTCTCTATTACTACGTTCCCAGCGAACACAATATTTAAAGATCTCGCTCCTCACGAGTAATAAAAGTCTCTCTCAGCAAGAGCACTCCCACATCATGAACACTCATCGCATTTATATTGCATCTTATTGAATCCACCTTTTTACTTTGAATGCTATTTACTGACTTGAGCATCGGAGTATTTTCGGTGGGACAATCTTTCGTCATCATCTAACCTCTTGTTCGCAATTATGGTGTGCAAGATCCAAACTCAGTAGACGGAGTCGGACTCAAACGGATGACTTGATCTGAATCTATTCGAAACTTAGATCCAAGACGCATCATTTGCCCCATCTGTAAGAAACTTATAAAAAGCAAATCAATTAGTTTCATCCTCTAAGTCAATATCATCAATTAGAATGGTAAACACCATAGCACAAGCTAGCGAGCCCGCTAGAGACGTGGCCTCACCCGACCAGGACCGCGCTGCTAGTAACCCGTTCAATGGGATGCCCGCACTATTCTTCAAAAACCTGACAGAACAAATGAGTAATATAAATCAAATGCTCATGATGCTCTGCACCCGCTAAAAGAATAGAAAGCAGGGGGCTCCATCCTCAGCAGTCCCTATTTCGGTCTATAGGAGAGAAGATCAGAAGAAGAAAAGTCGACCAAGAAGACCAAGAGGTTGGGCAACACTCAGGTTCCGGAGGTCTCACATGCCCAGAGTCGTCCAAGGCTTAAAGGACGTTTGGATAGCAGGACTCGAAGGAAAAGTCCACAGCAGAGGAATCCCCGATACTCTCGGGTTCAGATCAGGCCTCAGGCTTAGAAGGGAACCTCCAGGATCGTTAGATCCACTGGTGATAATAGCCAACCGACTATGCTCCACGCCAGAAAAAAGACAAAGTGGAGAACCTTCCTTAACTCCAAAAGATTTGGCAACGCCACCCGGACAGATTCGAGGGTGAAAAATATTTGGAACCGCGTGTTCAATGATGACAAACATGACATAGATCTGGATAGATCTCCCTTCACGGCAGAGATTTTGAACCATTTCATGCTGACAAAGTTCAAGATGCCAACTCTTAATTCTTACGATAAGAGTGCTGATCCTATAGAACACCTAGATCACTTCCGCATCCAATTGAATCTCCAGGGGTTGGAGGACGCAGTAATGTACCGTTGCTTCCCTCTTACGCTGAAGGGAGATGCCCACATTTGGTTCCATCATCTCCTGTCAAACTCGATCCGGAGCTTCCGCGAGCTCACCGACCTCTTCCTAGCGCAATACGCTTTCAACTGCCGAGAAGAAAAGCAGTCATGGCATCTCTCCCATATCAAGTAAAAGTAGTAAGAGAATCCAGGGAAGTTCCCGGATTGCTTCTTAGTAGAGGCCCAGAGGATTCCCAGGCTCACGAAAAAGATAAAGTTTAACAGTTTCATCTCTGCCATAATGCACAGGGACTCTTTTAGACACCTGACACATAAGAAACTGTAGACCTTCTGGAATGCAAAATCCAACATCAGAGCCTACGCAGCAGCAGAAGAAGCTAACGAGGCTAAGCGTCCTGAAAGGTCCGAACAACCTCGCTCGTTTCTGGCCAAGGGAAAGAGGAAGCACAACAACGACAATCACTTCTACAGGAAACAACACAGGACTGGAACAGGAACAAAGGGATTACGGGCCAATCAACCTAACACCCCTAAATGACAAATGCTCCAACGTCCTCATGCAAATCCGTATGGAGATATTTCTTAAGTGGCCCAAACCACTTAAGAAAGCGGAGGGAGGAAATCTAGCAAAATATTGTGATTTTTATCAATCTTCCGAACACTCCATGGAGGACTTCAAGACGCTCCAGTGGAAAATCGAGGAACTCATCCAGAGATGCCACCTCACTAGGTTCGTCAGGAACCTTGGGCAGGGTTCCGGCGCCTCAGGTAGGGAATGGCCAGAGCCTTTCTAGCCACGAAATCGAGTCGCGGCTAGAGTGGTCAATATGATCACAACCCGACCAACTAAGGCCCCAGCAGATCGCAATGGCCTCTAGCAATGGGCCGATAACTTTTCGGATATAAGGCACGAGGAGTTTGTACAGTAAAGGCCAGGACATTGTGGAAAGCTGACGTTGTGGACAACTGGCAGTCAAGAGTTGGTGGTAAGCTTTTCAGAGCAGCTACAGGGCACGCCTTTTGAATAGTTCGGAGTATACGCCGTCTGCAGAAAGCTCGGAAACTGGTGAAAGCCATAAATGACACGGACAGTGTGACAAATTATTTGCAAGATAGCTAATTGAGCAAATGGGATTTGGTGGAGTCGGGTCATTATAAAGGCGTACCAGGAGCTTTAGTTTTGAAAGGTGTGAGAAATCACCACGAGCCTTAGTGCTGGACACTAAGGGTTGTGCTAGTGTGTGAGTTAACACCAGGGCCGCTATGAGCTTGGCCGTTGTGTGCTAGGGGTGAAACGAAAGTTGTCGTTTTACCACACTTATAAAAAGTGAGTACCGAGTACTACAGTGAGAAGAATGAGAGAAGAAAAATAAAGAGATAAAAGAAAAGTAGAGTTTTCTTACTCCTGGTGATTGTTTTTCTTATTGTCTGTTTTTTATAGGTTTGTATACCAGGTGGGTTACTATACTCTATCTTTGGGTTTGTGTAACCATTTTACACAGTAGAATCTGTTGGTAGATTATATCCTGTGATTTTTTTCTTCGATTTGTGAAAAGTTTTTGCGTAAAAAATGCTGTGCATCCTTTGTCCCTTACTCATACTAAATGGTGGCTAACGATAACGAGGGGTTCGGGTATTTTGCTATGTCGGATCGGGTGAATCGATGTCGAACCCTAACAAGTGATATCAGAGATGGTCAAGTCTCTTTTAATACCAACAAGCGGTATCAGAGACGGTCAAGTCTCTTCTGATATCAACATAATGTACAATTTATAGACCATAAAATTCTTTGGTAAAGCGTGAAAAGGAGGAGAGTTTCGAGTTCTTTTTGGGTTTCGACAGGCTGATGTATCTTCAAGTTTCGTGTGTAGGCAATTTTTGGGTTAAATCTTGTTGGCACGGTCATCTATCAATATTGCTATATGTTGGATATGGAATGAAATATGTATTTTTGGATTTCAGCTTTGTGTTGTTTTAATTTAACCTTATTTGAGGTGCATCGATCTAGCCGATAAGAAATATGTTGAATTTTGATCATTCCCTTGTGAGTTTCACAACAAATGAATAATTATCAGAGGATCATACGAAATTTGTATAAGGATTTAATGGTCCCAAGGGCCACCCAAGCACCGAAGAGCATGGTGCCCGTGCTCGAGGTGCACCTGATGGGTGCTCAAGCATGCCTTACGCATTTTAGGGTATTCCAAAGTCAAATCTCACACAAGGGCGCCGCAAAGAGAAAGAAGAGAAGAAGAGATAAGAGGAAAATGTTCGATATTCCGTTGATGTTCGATTTGAGTTCGTTTTTACTAAAGTCAAACACGTTGTTCTAGAAGAATTTTTAGAGTATATTTCATTTGGTTACTCTTATTTTTTATTATATCTTTTCTTGTATGTTGATGGATGTGTTGAGGGTTTATAATTAATTATTCTTCACTCGAGATTGTAGTGAAGGGTTTCAAAAGGAGTTAGTTGTAACCGACGCAATTAATATTATAGTGGATTATTTTAAAATTTATTCCGTAATTTTTCTCTTTGTTAAAAAAGATTATTCATATTAAAAATATTATACATTATTATATTTTTTATACTCATAAGTTTGACAAGTTACATTTGATAGGAGGTTCGGATTTTACTCAGATGTATCGGGTTGTGTTTATTAGATCGAATTCCAACAAAATAGTGTTGCTCAGCTTGGTCGGTATTGAGGTTGCTTGGCTGCGAGGATGAGAAGGATTTGACAATTTCCCAATCTGAGATTGTAGTAGAATAATGTAAAAATGAAGGTTCATTATGCTTCATAGTAAGTGCAAAAAAATAATAACAAAGTTGGCTTTAATCATTTGTTTTTTTGAGGAAACAAATACTATTGATTGAAAACCTGTTAAAATTATATTTAGAAAGCCTAAAGAATGTTTTTAAATGTAAACTTTAGAATTTAAATGTAGTAAAAAGTAAAATCAGTTGAATTAAGAAGCAAAGCATGAATTTTTATTACTATAAGTGATATTTTTTTGTAGTACTTTCGTGTCTTTTATATTATTTTTTTGATCAAGTTTATTCTTTTAAAATATTCTATGTCTCTTAATACAATCACAAGAAATAGTAAAAGAAATATTGGAGAAATAAATTGGAGAGAACTCGAGGTTGAATACGGAAAAGTAACAATAGAGATACATTACATACATTCACCGTGAGAATATCATTCAAGTTTAGAGAGTTTAAGTGCCTTACAATTGCACATATTTTGGGAGACTTTTTCCCCCAACAATCAATCTTATTTTGATCTAAATATTTGATAATTAAGAAGTAACGGAATCAATCTTTAGGGAACATAACCACCATGACTACCCCCTTCACCGCCCCCTCCTCCACCTCCATATCCGACCCCATGGGCTCCTCCAGAGCCATAGCCGCCACCGGCTCCTCCCCCACTACCGTAGCCAGCACCAGCCCCTCCAGCACTGTATCCTCCTCCACCACCACCACCACTTCCGCCTCCACCACCGTAGACACCAGCACCATAGGCCCCTCCGTTTCCACCTCCCTCACCACCCCCATAACCACCACCATGCTCCCCTCCGGCACCATAGCCACCACCACCCCCACTGCCACCCCCACCTCCACCGCCATAAGCAGGTCCGCCACCATAGCCACCACCATGTGCTACACCACCTCCCTCACCACCCCCACCACCATACCCTCCAGGATGCTCACCTCCCACGCCATATGCACCACCACCCCCACTTCCTCCACCTCCACCCCCGCCATATGCAGCTCCACCATGCCCTACACCGCCTCCCTCACCACCCCCACTGCCATACCCTCCAGCATGCTCACCTCCCAAGCCATACACTCCGCCGCCACCACTACCTCCCCCGCCACCGCCAGCAGATGCAGCTCCACCGTACGCTACACCGCCGCCTTCACCACCCCCACTACCATAACCACCAGCGTGCCCTCCTCCGGCATCATAAACAGAACCACCACCACCCCCACTGCCACCACCACCTCCGCCAGCATAACCTCCTACACCACCGGTGCCGTAGCTAGCTCCATCAAGAGTGAGCAGGGTTCTGGCGGCATGGCTTATGCCCAAACCCAATAGCAGAAACAAAATGGAAAAAGAGATCTTATAACTTGGCATGGGAGTTTTTGTTAATCCCACAACCATGGTTCTCAGAGCCAGAGCAAGATGGGGCTATTTATAGGCAGAAAAATACCACTTTTATCATAAGTTTATTACAATTTTATAAAAAAATATAATATATTTCTAATTGAGTGATCTTCTTTTCTCTCTTTTTTTTTAATTAAGTGAACATAAATAATGAGCATATATTATCATTTTTTATAAAATTATAATAAATTTATAGTATGAGTAGTATCAAATGCGCGTTATTTGCACTGGGAGTGGCCGAAACAGACATGAAAAGAGAAGCTGATTCTCTCATTGCCCCCAACAGTTTGGTCCATTTCATAAAAAGTAGGGCTCTTGCATACACACTGGATTAGGCTACTAGTTTCAGTAGTGTGCTTCTGCTGTCTTCCACATTTCACACACTACGAATACATTGAAGAAATGACAGCTAGGTACAGTGAGACTTTCATTTTTGTACAAGAAGAGTCAATTAGACAGCTTTTTTCAATCACTGCCAAAATAGGAGGTTTCATGTATATTATTATCTTGATATGAGATCAAAGGGCAAGAACATCTCCTCTGGCATATGATTATTTTATTTTTGGATTTAGATATTATTGTTTTTATAGCGTTTTGAACTTAATCCATGATAGGTCAAGAGTGCATCAGAAATGTTTGTAACTGTTTAGTCTCATTCGAAAATTTCATCTCGCTACACAGTTTTTATTTCAAAGAAAAAAAATACAAAGATTAGTAAAGAAGGGGGTCAATTGGTTTGCTAGGTGATAAGTTAACAAGATAATAGGACATTTTAGCCAACCTCACTTTTTCCTTCTGGTTTAGTAAATAAATGATTGTTTTGCCAGTTATTTTAATATTTATTTGGCCTGTCTCTATTTATAATCAATTGTCACACTGGTTAGAAACTTTTAAAAATAATGATTGTGATAGTAAGCAGAGAGGCAAAAAAAATTTAGTTAAAAGAAGCCTATCGAAGAAAAAAATAAGCGTATAGATGGCACCACCAATTTAGCTAATAAAACTTCACTTATTTGTTAAGGTGTTTGGGTTAAGTGATGTCAACTTCCTGCATGGACGGACTCAATTTTTTCACCTTTTCAGGAAGCCGGTTATTTCTGGCCAAATTTTAGTAATGCTAATTTCGCAGCAGGATATATTTTCGGTTTTAGAATAGAGGGGGCTGCATAGAATTTAGCCAAAATGTGGAGCAACTAGCACACCTTGTCAGGGTAAACACGAGCTTTCCAAAGTCTGTAGATGAAGAAGTTCCCCTGCCCACAGCACCAATGTGACGGGTGGCCCACATGCATTGAAACTCTCACGTTGTAAGTTTTGTAAAGGATCAGTTATATGCAACCTTTCATTTGTATCATTGCTTACGTAATTTGAACCAGTAACCCAGATGTTACAATGAACAGCCTCGTCACTTTGTTAAGGCTCACCCTTTACAACAAAAACCATGCCAAAGATTACTTTATTGCCGCGTAAATCAAACAGAAGAAGCGTCACAAAAGTCAGAACCCATGACATCTTATTGATGCGGTTGTTCGTAGTATCTTCTTCTGAAATTCTTAATATATTGTTGACTGCTGCTGCTATCCAGCAAAGCAATTGTAGTAGTTATGGCATTTTCTAAGAGAGTACCCTGATACAACTAAGTAATTTAGGTTTGATGGTATTCTCTTTTCTTACTTATTACAAAGTCCTCCAATTTTCTATCTAGATTAAGGCAACACCGCCATGTACTAGTATTTAATCAGTAACAGTTGAATATGAACAGCCTGTTGGCTTTTAGGTCACCCAATTGTGAGCTTTACACCCCTTATACATATTAATTTTTTTTATTTTAGTGCATATTGGACATTTACTCGATATTCATGCGAGGATTTGCATAAGTGAAGGCTTTTGAGTGACATAAGTGAACAGTTCCTAGTGGGCGTATGTGCTCAATTTGACGGTGTACACCTAACTCGTGAATAAAGGGCACATATGCAATAACAAAGTTTTGCCCTTGGCATATGAATGCATTTGAACGGTGGTTGTGGCGTTTGAACGTCGTCTAGCATCGAAGCAAGCGTGAGAGTTAGCGTTCAAACACTATATTCAATATAAAAGAAGAGCTGATTTTTTAGGTCAAATTTAAATCATTTCAAACACAAAAAAATGCTGACTTAGAGAGAGAGAAAAAAGAGAAGAAAAAAGAAGGAAAAGTTTAAGGCATTATTTAAAATTTGATTTGTATTTTATTTTTCGCCAATATCAGATAAATCATTTTAATTTTTGTTATAGAATGTATTATCAGTTGAAAGTTTTCTAAGCAGTTTTCTCGTGTTCTTTGTTAGGGTGTGTACACTTGTAGTATTGATTATTGGGGTTTGATCCAGACATATAAAACCCGGCGTAATGGAACAAAATCTTAACCCTCCATCACAAGTCAACCATCAAAATTGTGAGTACAAAAAATATAATGATGTACAATACTTTTAACATAAAAAATCCTTTTCAACCATAAAAAAATGACGGGATAAATTTTGAATAAATTTACTATAATAATAAAAGTGCTCGTTATAAGTAATCCTCTCCGATATCCCTTTACTACGATCCCAAGCGAAGAATAGTAGATTATAAACCATTAACACACCTAACAGCCCACAATAAAAAATATAATGAGAAATAAGAACAACTAAATAAAATACGCTCTAAAAATCTACTCCATAATAATATACCCGACCTTGACAAAAATCAAATTTAAATTGGATTTCAATCGAATGTCAAATTTTTTCCTCTTCTTTCTTTTTCTTTTCTCTTTCTCTGTACAGCGCTCCTTATGTGAGATTTGATTTCAAATTACTCTACAAATGCGTCATGAGCGGGCTTCACTGTCTTTGGTGCTCGAGCACGCCTTGGGTGCAGGTGCCCTTGGATTCGGTGCTTAGGTGCCTCTCAAGTGCACCTTAGGTGCTGGCATCCCTAGGTTCGGCACTCAAGCGTTGGTTGTGCTCCTAGCATGAATATTGTACAACCTTTTGATGACTATTCATTTGTTATAATACCTACAATGGAGTAACCAATATCTAACATTAATAATCGAGATGTATTCGGGGTTCATAAAAATTAACTTTTTACACGTGTTGTTGATGTGAATGAATTGATTTGGAGGAAATTATTTGTAATCGAATCTCTTTATAGTTAAGATATTCTCGGATAGAACATCTCGTTGTTTGGCTCTTAGTTTAAAAGTGTTGGGGTCACTCCCTTGTGGGAAAAATGTCGAGGATTTTTTGCACAGATGTAATCCACGAACTTATGAGCTTTCCGTTTGAGGATTTTGAAAATGGATGGGGTCATCATTGTCCAAGGACTTATGTAGCATAGTTCCAATAACTCTATATAGTATAAGGCCGATGACTTTGTGAACTATCAATGTTCAAGGACTTGTTTAAAGAAAGCGCATGTGGATGCCAACTCAGAAAATTGTCTGAGCATGCACAATCTCTGCAGAGCCGCTTCTGCAGAGTATCAGAAGAGTTGTTTTCTACAAGGCACGATATTTTACAGGAGAGTGCCGGTGCAAAAGTCATTGTTGGAGTACGTGCGTCGGATAGTATGCATGCGGGTGTCCTCCACGTTAACTTGGATGTTGCTTTCAACAGTCAAAATATATATATTATAGTGTGTACAGAGAGCGTAGCATGTATGAGAGATGTGTGTGAAATTCTAAGTGTTGAAAGAGAAGAGAAAGAGTTAAAGAAAAGTGAGAGCGGTGAGTGAAAAATCAAGTGTGAGTTTTTGCATACTTGTACTTTCTTTTTCGTTTTTGCCTCGTAGGTTTGCGTAACCATGTGGTTTGTATAACCATTTTTCACATAGTGATTTATTGAGGATTAAGTGTCCTATAATTTTTTTCTTCTATTTGTGAAAGATTTTTCACGTAAAATTATACATTCTTCCTCTCTATCTCCTATTCTATGTATGTCCGAGTATTTGTTGTCCATCCAGCCATTTGCCTTAATAAGTTTAAAGTGTTCATGTCTATACGATCTACTAAGGAAGTTCTATGTAAATTTGCTTCTATAATTTCTATACTTGGTTACTTGTGTTTGTTATTCCTCATGGTTTAATAAGAAGAAAAGGATGGCTAATGGTGTCAGGGGATCTTGGATCCCAACAAGTCCATCCCCTTTAAATTTAAGTTAAATGCGGTCCTCTTCAAATAACAGGAAATCCTTAATGATGATTACAAAAAGTGAATGACTAATCTATTTTCAATTGTTGTTTTATCCTATATATCTCATTTATAGAAATAATATTTCTTATAAATGTTTAAAAGTTATACATATTAAAAAAATGAGACAAGTAAAGAATGCCTAATATAGTTTAAACATTTTCAATATAGGGCAAATAAAATACATATAAGAAAAAATAAATTAATTTTGGCCGGTTGAAAAAAGATTAAAAAGTATAGTAATGAAAATTTAGAGTTAGATGATAAAAATAATAATTTGAGTTATTTCTATTATATATGGATATTGCAATGACTTAAGTTTAATGAACAGAGTTTCCTATAGTGTGGGCTCAATAAAGTATCAAATATATATAGTCTCATTCTTATAATACAAAAGATTAACTTCTATGTCATAAAAAAGTAGTTTAAGAAAAAAATTATTTTACTACGCACGCTCATAGGGATATATATTTGCTGCAGAAATTATTATATTTTCTCCATTTTTTTAGGTTTTAAAAGAAGATTTTCAGATCTCAAAGTACAGATAAGAAGAAAACAGTAAAATATAAAAGATTACTAATAATTTATAATAAGTGGATGCAATTTTTTCTAAGCATCGCTGGTCCATTACATGCATCCTGTTTGATAGGAACCATCCTCTTACATACCTTAAAAACTAATCTTATTGTAGTCTAAATACTTAGGTAAGAGATGGTATTTTATTACTACAATCTTTCATGGGACGAATCCAGCGTGAACACTCCCTTCCCCACCCCCAGCACCTTCTCCATATCCACCGGCATGGCCACTTCCGGCAGCGTAGCCACCTCCACCTCCAGACCCACCTCCTCCGCCCCCACCGTAAGCATGTCCGCCTGCACCACCTCCAGCTCCTTCACCACCCCCGTGTCCAGCTCCTGATGCTCCACCAGCATAACCACCCCTACCTCCACCGCCGCTTCCACCTCCACCTCCACCTCCAATTGCAGCTGCACCACCAGCACCATAACCCTCTCCGCTACCACTTCCTTCACCACCTCCATACCCGCCAGCGTTACCTCCCCCAGCATACGCACCACCACCGCCACTGCCACCACCACTGCCACCACCGTGAGCAGCTCCACCTCCTGCTACCCCACCTCCTTCGCCACCTCCACTGCCATACCCACCAGCGTGCTCACCTCCAGCACCATAGACAGCTCCACCGCCACCACCACTGCCGCCTCCACCGCCACCAGCATGAGCAGCTCCACCGCTGCCTACCCCACCTCCTTCGCCACCTCCACTGCCATACCCCCCAGCGTGCTCACCTCCAGCACCATAGACAGCTCCACCGCCACCACCACTGCCGCCTCCACCTCCACCAGCATATGCACCAGGAATATGACCTTCCACAGCACCAACAGCACCGCCTGCAATGTCTCCTTCAACAGTGAAAAGAGCCCTAGTGGCGGAAGATATGCACACATACGATAATAGAAGGAATAAAAGAGCAGAAGAGATTTTGTGAGCAGCCATGGGAATGCTTGCTTTTCTCACAACCACGAGCTTGAAGTTCAGAGAAAGATCGGTATTTATAGGAATAGCGTGGGGCCTTAAAGGCACACTCTTTCATTGCTCAGCCATTGGTAAAGAGGAGTGGCTCGTGTGCCCACAGTTAAGACCACTACTAGAAGAGGCGCCTTAAAATAGTTTCAATCAATTAGGCTACGTGTACTTTCTTCTTAATGTGATTTTGCTTTCTTCCATTATTGACTATCTAAACATATCTCTTCATCACTGGACCTCTTAATTGGTTGATGAGTGCGCCAATACCAGTCGTTCAATTCATTTTAGTTCAACTTGCTCTTTCGATCACGTTTAATCAATGGGCATCACTTATATTAATTCAACACTCGATGGCATTTAATGAGTTTTTAACTTATGTCAGTTCTTTACACCTTAGTTCCCAATTACGGGTCATCCAACTCGTTGATTTGAGTTTATCCTTTTTTTTTTTTTTTTTTTTTTGAGTTGGTATAGTTTTTTTTTATTTCAATATAAGAAGAAGATAATCAGGGCGCTCCGATGTGCACCCTATACGACACTGTGTTGTATCCATCAGATGAAGATCTAACGCTCATCATTAATCATTTTATTTTAAAAAAATATTTCCTTTTATTTTTTTAATAATTAAAAAAAGAGGGGCATTAGATCCCCATCCAACAATTACAACGGCATCGGGCAGTATACGGAGTCGTGTCATAGTGCTCCCGTTTTCTAAGAAGAAGAGCCTGATTAGTCATAATGCATAAATATCTTAAATGTTATAGATACTATATGAAAACTGATAACAATATCTTTCCTCTTGATGGGTATGGCCTTAAATGGTCCGACTCAAAGGCAAGGCCCATAGACAAGTGGAGGCCCTAGAGGATTACGGCCCACGGCTCGCTCCCGCAAAGGATTAGGACCAAGCACCAAAGCGATAGCGGGTCGACTCGGGACTGACCAGTTGAAAACGGGTGACAAGTGCCGCCTCGTAGCACCTTAACGGATACCCTTCGAATATTGCCTACGAGTATGCAATCTTTCCCAAAACGGCAACAACGATCCAGTAAATCTCTTCTAATGACAATTGCCATAACTATTGTCTCCAGTATCGCCGCGAAGAAAGAAGAAGTCCTCTCAATTGGTCACGACTGTCATAATGGGCACCCGCAATCCCCGTAACAGCTTGCCAAAACTACATGGATAACCGTCAACCAGTTTTGGCGCCCAAGT
Organism: Nepenthes gracilis; assembly: GCA_033239525.1. Classification (NCBI taxonomy): domain Eukaryota; kingdom Viridiplantae; phylum Streptophyta; class Magnoliopsida; order Caryophyllales; family Nepenthaceae; genus Nepenthes; species Nepenthes gracilis. The sequence goes on from BSYO01000031.1 coordinate 13,715,928, forward strand.
AGGGCTGAGCTGGTTCAATCATTATAAATACCCCATCGTTTCCACAGGCATGGGGAAGCGCACTTGCAAGCATATAGAAGAACGACTCTCTCTACCAGAAAAGCCTCCAAGAAGTCTCTCATAGCTCTCACTCTCTTTGTCTCAAGCTACTTCCTATCAAGCGTATCATCATCTTCAAGCCACTCCCTGTCGAGGGAACCGCCTTCTCCCAAAGCAGTCTCTTAACTGGACAGACCCAGACACTCAATTCTCGGATTTGCACATTATCCACACACACATTTTGGCATCATCGTATCTTTCTATCTATTTGAAAAATATTTTTTACTTGAACGTTGGAAGATATACCGAGAAGCAATTCTACTAATCCTCTAACCTCTCTTTTGTTTAGTTATAGTGCATACGATCTAAACTATTAGGGATAGAGATTGGATCCGCTTCAATTTAACCCTCTTAAGGAGACTAAATAGCTTTCTAATTCGTATAAAAATCGGGACCCGGAGGACACATCACCTCTACCTATGCTTGAGGCAGCTAATCCTCCTAGTCTCTTCGTTCGACGAGTTAGTAGTGGACCTATTTATATAACATGGAAGAAAACTAACGATAGAATGGTGAAGATGGGCGAGATCAAAATTTTTATTCCTTTTAGTCTTCTTTTAGGGCGGCCATGGATCCATGACAACCGGATAGTACCGTCCACCCTTCATTAATACCTCAAGTACGTAGACATTTAGAGACAAATAAGTTTGCAGGGCAGGATGTTCGCTAATCGAAAACCCTTCAAATCAAAGGGCTTGAAGCATATTGCACCGACGCAAAAATGTACGTGGTTGTCCCTTTTTATAATTAAGAAGAAGATTTCAAGACAGAGACAATTATAAAAGAAAGCAAGTGTCTTCAATTCTATATTTTTTCATAGTAAAAAGAGTCCATTAATATAGCACTAAATGAAAGCCTCCTAATCTTCAAATTTAATATAAAAAATAACTCATATTAAATCTCCTAAAGGTAAAACAATAAAAGACATTCACTATTCCTTATCAAAATTTAGATTAAAATTTAGGCATGAGATAATAAAAGATATTTAATATTCCAAATTAAGTTTCAAATCCTATAATTAATTGGGATTTATTTCTCAACATCATTCAGCAGAAGCCTTCGGCTAGAAGAAGTAATTCATTGGGAAAATGCAGTTTCATATAGCTTTAGCAAAAGACTGATTTCTCCAAGAATCTATGTGCCTGCCCTCTTTGAGGACTATGAGAAGGGATCCAATACATGGGTAATTTTTGGAGAGCTGAGTAGACAGTGCCAATTTCTTCCTCTAGTATTCTCAAACAGAATAGATAGCCATTTTTTCCATGCCCTTGGCGTTGGGTTTTCTAGACCCGGATACACACAACCGGTGCAGCGGAATAAGCCCAAACCCCCCCGTCAATTGTCAACCATTAAAATTATAAGTATAAGGAATACAATAATGTATAACGATTTTTAATATAGAAAAAATCTTTTACAATTAAAGAAAAAATTACAGAACAAACTCAAAAACTTTATTATATAAAATTGGTTATACAAAGTCCCAAAATAGAGTACTAGCAACTGATAGACTAGAGACATAGTAGAAAGTCTCCTCACTTTTCTCTCTTTTCTTTCCCTGATGGTACTCTCTATTCACTAATTTTATGAATATTTTTCACCATCTCTTGTTTGTCATCATCTCCAAAATGTTTCATGCGCTTTATAATAACATCTGACCCAAAACGCATTTCTCGCGCTCCTAAAAACACAATTCTCATGCTTTTACAACCCTAAAAATGAATTTTTTGCTTTTTTATAATGTAAGCCATTAGAACTGACAGCTGGCCATTTTTCAATATAAGTAATCCGATCGCCTATCTGATTTAGTGGTTCAGTCGCCCTTCTAACTTTGCAATTTGATCAGCCTTCTAACTCAGCAATTCAATCATCCATGCAATTCGATATCCGGCCACCCTTTAGCCTCTTCGCTTGATCTCCTTTCGGACTCGGCTCCACCTGATCGCCTCTTAGCCTCGGCTTTGATCTGGCCGCCCCTCGGCCCGGCTCTGATCTAGTTGCCCCTTGGTCTTGCAGTTCGGCTGCCCTCCAACCTCTTTGCCTAACGCGTAAACACTTTGATTCTCACACGAATCCTGTATGATCTTTCGACGACTTTTCATTTATTGGGACACTCACAGTGGAGTGACTAATAAACCCAACACCTGGATTGGTTTGTTCACTTTCTTGTTTAGTGTTTGCATACGACCTAGATATTTAAATGAAGGCATAGAATTAAGTATGGGTCACGATGTTCAGATAGTTGGAAATCTGAAATTCTAATTCATGGTTCTTTTTGTTATAATCTTTGAGAATGTAACAAATGTATAAAAATCACATACACAAAGATAAATAAGAGAATTTTGCAAAAAATCCTTCTTAACTAGGAAAAAAACTATAATATTTTACGTTCGATTAAAAACTTACACTATGTCTAAATACTAATTATAAATAACATCAAATGTCTTGATTATATAACACATTATAAGGATACAAATCAAACAACAAACATTAAAAGGCAAACAGAGTTATAGTCCAAACAGATGGCCAAATTTTTCCTTTCTTCTTTCATCTTTTTTCTCTCCCATGTTCTCACTCTACTAAGTTTAGGATGAACACTCCATGTGTGATCCAAAATATTATGACACATTAACACCCATATGACACTCAAGTGCATATTGAGTAGACATCATGCAAATTAATCTGGAAATCTACTATTTAAGTGCTTCTCGTATAATTCTTATACGTGATGGGTTTAAAGGGTTTTTGCTGAGGGAGAACTCGAGAAAATATCAAGCAAAAACTTTTGTCCGTGGTTTTGTTTGAACAAAAAATTATGCAGACATTCTATAGAACATTCAACCAATTTTTTTAATTTAAAATTAAAATTCACGCTAATATCACGTGAAATTCTCTAGTCCGGTTTTATTTAAACAATCCAACAAACAAACACTACTTAACGGGCTATGGGCTTCATATCGGACATGACACACCCTAACAGATAGCGACCATTATGATAATACGCACACGGCACCTCGACACCAAGATTTAAAACTGATTGTGGATAAACGGCCGAATTGATCTCACCCATTGTTTATGGGCTTCATATTGGACATGACACACCCTAACAGATAGCGACCATTATGATAATACGCACACGGCACCTTGACACCAAGATTTAAAACTGATTGTGGATAAACAGCCGAATTGATATCACCCATTGTTTATGTGGCCTTGTCATTGCACCCCAGTACACAAGGCTTTCAGTTTCTCATCGTTCATTGGTGAAAGTTATAATCAAACTACTATCTTCATCTAATACCTAATTTGATATATAATTTCTGCTAGAAAATAAAAGATGAATGAGAAACAGAGTTGAGCTGAATGAAGGCATCAATTTAGCTATTCACTGTCATCTGGGAAAGCTGAAAGTTCATTTGACATAGAAGTTTGCTATGGAAACATCCATGGAGTTTAGGTTATAAAAGTCATCATATGAATCATTCCTTTTAATGTTGATGTTAACTCAGTTCCCATGTGAGATTTTCATTATAGTCCAAGGGGATTTGTGCTATCCAACCAAGCAACGTAGTGGCCATTTAAATACACCTTTTGAAGATACTTGCCAAAGAACGTGTTGGAACCAACCACGTATAATCATTTGTTTTTGAAATAGCGTATGAGTTCTTGAGAGTTTAAATTATATCACATTTTCTTGAGTTTAACTAACAATAATTAGAAAAAGAGGAGGAGAAAGAAACTCTGCATTAAACAACCCTTGATCTTGCCTCCGCATGATTATATTCTTCTCTGAGATGTGAAGTTTGTCTCTGAAGATTGTTGGTTTTGATGGGGTTCTACCCGAATACACCCTAATTCGGTGTAGCGGAAAAAACTCAAACCCTCCGTCGTTCGTCAACCACCAAAAATATGGGCACAAAGAACACAAGAGTGCACAACGATTTTTAACGTGAAAAATCCTTCTCAATTAAAAAAAAAATTATTGGACAAGCTTTGAAAAAGTTTCACTATATAAAATCGATTACAAAATCCCGAGATATAATACCAATAACCCACCCAAGATAGAATAAGAAAAACACTTTTCAAAATAAGGAAACTCTTATTCCCTCTTTTTCTCTTTGTTTTTGTTCTTTCTTTCCTCTCACTGGTGGTACTTTCTACTCACTGATTTTACAAGTGTAGTGGTGGTGAATGGCGAACGATGAGGGCTCTGTTCCGCACTTAGCTCTACTCTGTTCCACCCTCCGTTCCACACATAGTTCACACACACGCCATTCATGCACACGGTCTTTTGAAGTGCCTGGTATGCTTTATAACAACGCCTGACTGATATCCCATCTATTCCACTAGCCTAATCTTGTAGAGGATTTCTCACACTAAATATGTCGTTTTCTACGCTTTCATCAGTTCCCGTAATTTTTCACAGACGACGCATACTCTACAGGTCAACCTACTCTACACAGACGGCACATACTCTGCAAGTTAATTACCTACTCCGCACAGACTGTGCACGCTTTGCACAGACTGTGCACGGTCTGCAAGTCAGCTACTTGTTATGCACCATTACCTTCCAGCCGCAGGCTTTGCAATTGACCTGCTCTGTAAAGTCTGGTGCTTACTATGCAAAGTAGTCTAACAGCTCTGCAGGTCGTCTTTTCTGAACTGGTATTGCCTGGTCGCCCATTCGTATTTGCACCTTTGGTCAGCCTCTCTGACCAGCCTCATCTCAACTTAGCGGTCCGACCTACCTGGCCAGCTTCTCATCTCAGTCGGCTAGCCTCCCTGGCCATCTTCTTGCTGCCCGGCTGGTCGCTACTGGCTAGCCTCCTGCAAGTTGAACTCCTTGCTGCCTAGCCACTCGACCAGCCATCATCTAAGCCGGTCTACCTCCCTGGCCAGCTTCTTGCTGTCCGACAGGCCGTTGCTAGCTAGTCTCCTGCAAGCTGACCTCCTTACTACTCGGCCGCTTGGCCGACCGCTAGCCGCGTACGTACTTTCTTACACAAGCCTTGTGCAAACCTTCAATAACTTTCTATTTGTTGAGCAACCCACAAAGGAATTACCAAACTCAACAAAACTTTCCTCACGACCTTGTGGTGGAACCTTTCGCTTCTACTTGGTGACTGTCATGACCTACCTTTTGGCAACTTCCACTAAATTGGATTCCCGACGTTAGCCTCCGCAAGCCTGGATAATATCTTATTCCTCTCCACGGATCTTGGAGTTGTCCGACTCCCCTTCGGTTTCTCCTCTACAGTCGAATCATTCCTTCTTACACTTCACCTTGGCTACATCCTCCTGCCATATTGACAAATGCCCCCGTTGGTCATTGTAGTATCATCCTTAGCAACCCAAGCCTTCATCAGGTATCAATCTGATCTCCTACTTCCCCTTACCACAATTGAGGTGACTTTGGTGAGTTTCCACCGACCATTTTCAAACGCCGTTCAGGATTCTTCTTTATCGAACTTTCCGATTGAAATCACATTCAATCTCAAATCCGAGGCATGTCCTACACCCTTCAACAAGAGCTTCTTTCCGTTGTTTGTTCGTAAACAAATATCTCCAATGCCAACAACCCTCGACAAGCCACCATTATCCATCTTTAATACCCCATGGTTTGCGAGCATATAGCGCATGAAATAGGACTTTTTTGGTGTCACATGGTAAAAAGCACCAATGTCCATCACCCAACTCGTCTTCTAGCACGGTAGCCTTTATGTTTTCCCCGCGTGGACAACCAAGAGGTTTTCGTAGAGAGTGATAGTGTCCCGATCATCATCATGATCTCGCCTCTCCAAATGATCTCCTCCGACCTCCTCCTGCTTCCTATGTGGACAGTCCCACCTCCTGTGGCCCTTCTTACTATAGTGAAAGTACATCGTTTTCAAAAGCTTAGACCAACCGTTACTTCTCTCTGATTTGTTGTCTTGATCCCTCGATCTCCAACATCCATGATCGCTAACCACCACAAGTAGGTTCGGCTCCGATGGAGTTTCACCGCTTTCCATGTGCCTTGACTCATTCATAAGTAAGGAAGTAATGACCCGTCCAATTTGAGAGTATCTTTCCTGAATAGTAGTATCATGACAATATGATCATACGATGCCAAAAAAGATGCCAACAATACCAACACTTTGTCTTTCTTCTTGATTTTCTCATCAAGAGCCGACATTTGCGTCACAATCTGGTTAAACTCGTCCAAGTGCTTCTCAAAGCTTTCCCTTTCGATAGACGCAGGTCATAGAATTGCTTCTTCACATGCAACATCATTGTCAAGCATTTGGACTTACACCGGCTCTCAAACTTCTCTCAAACTTCTATTGGGTCGGACAAGCCAATGACCTCCAAAAGAATATTGTCCATAAAATACAATTTAATCATACAATTAGTAAGATTTCTCTTGTCTTGCCACTATTTCTCCGTTATATTCTCTAGCTTCTCTTCCTTCCTCCAAAGTGTTTTTACCGTTTCTTCTCCGGTCAAAATATTTCTAACCATTTCTTCCCAAATAGTGAAATTATTTTGCCCATTCAAATTGCTCTACACTAAATGGCAAGCTCCTCGATGGCGACACCACCAAATCAAAGGCCTACAATCTCTCTCTAATACCACTTGATGAGGTTCTACCCAGACACACCCTAATCCAGCGCAGCAAAAAAAATTCAAACCCCCAATCGGTCGTCAACCACCAAGAATGTGAGCACAATAAACACAAGAACACACAACGATCTTTAACGTAAAAAATTCTTCTCAACTAAGGAAAAAAACCACGGAACAAACTCTAAAAAAATTTTACTATATAAAATTGGTTACAAAAACCCCCGAAATAGAATACCAGCAACCCATCCGAAATAGAATAAGAAAAATAATTTTTAAAGTAAGGAAACTCTCATTCCCTCTTTTTCTCTTTGTTTTTCTTCTCACTTTTTTTTTACTGGTGGTACTTTATACTCACTGATTTTACAAGTGTAGTGATGATGAACGGTAAATAGCGAGGGCTCCCTTTCGCACTTGGCTTTACTCCATTCCACCCTCCGTTCTATACACGGTTCACCCGCATGCTGTTCACGCAAACTGTCTTCTGAAGCGCCTGGTGTGCTTTATAACAACGTCTGATTGATATCCCATCTATTCCCCTGATCTAATCTTATAGAAAATTTGTCACGCCAACTTTATTGTTTTATATGCTTTCAACAGTTCTCGCGCTTTTTCACAGACGGCGCATGTTCTGTAAGTCAACCTGCTTTGTATAGACGGTGCATACTCTATAAGTCAACTACCTACTCTACACAAACAACGCACGCTCTGTAAGTCAACTATCTACTCTGCACCACTACCTTCCAGCCGTAGGTTTTGCAGTTGACTTACTCTGCAAAGCCTGGTGCCTATTCTGCAATGTTGTCTACCAGCTTTGCCAGATCGTCCTCTTTGAACTTGCATTACCTGGTCATCCCTTTTCATCTACACCCTTGGTCGGCCTCTTCGACTTGCCTCATCTCATCTTAGCCGACCAACCTCATCTCAATTTAGCCGGTTGGCCTCAGTGGCCAGCTTCTTCTCTCAACAGGCCAGCCTCCTTGGCTGGCTTCTTGCTGCCCGATCGGCCGTTGCTGGCTAGCCTCCTGCAGGTTGACTTCCTTGTTGCCTGGCCACCCGACCGGCCGTCCTCTTAGCCAGCTGGCCCCCCTGGTCTGCTTCTTGCTACCCGGTCGGCCATTGCTGGCTAGCCTTCTGTAGGCTGACCTCCTTGCTACCTGACCGCCCGACCAACCGCACATCACGCGTGCACTTTCTTACACAAGTATTGTGTAAATTTTTGTGTTGAGAAACCCACAATAAAGTGACCAAACCCAACGTGTTTTACTATATGTAATTTTTTTGTAATTATTAACATGACTACTTAATATTAAGTATGCTACTTGTTTCACTAAAGATGATGTAATTTGATCTTTCAAAAATCTTGATGTCACTAAATCATATTAAAGCGTGGCCCAATACACAAGATCTCCCATCTTACACACTCAAGGTGGTCTAATATATGCACATTTGTTCCTGTAATGAAGAGAGTTTTCATAGTTTAAATCTCTAACCTTTAATTCACAATAAAAAAAAATCTGATTGTTATTTTAAAGCTTGCCTAGCTGCTTTTTTTCATACAATAATATATAAAAATAAGAGATAAAGAAAACCATGAACTGATTCATACTTTAGCAATAAGCAGCAAAGTTAAAGACGTCAAAGCAGAATGGATAGGGGGCTGAGAGGCTTCTTGCAATAAATGACAAAAAAAAAAATCTTTTATTGTTCATCTCGCTTAAGATTCATGAAGTTTCTTTACATAAAATTTGGGTGTGGGTCTTTTGCCGAAATGAAATGGGATTTACCTTTTCTCATTATTATTACGTCTTATCGAGAATGGATACTGATTATTAGCATATTATTTTTATGCTTCGTAATTCTTTCTCAGCTAGGCTTAGGTAGAATAGTAAAGTACAAGTATTAGTAATATAGCAAGTGATATCCTTTTTTTTTTTTATGTTCTCATTTGAAATATTATGTGAATGAACCCCATTAGTGAATCTAATGAGAAAAAAAATAAAAAGTGTTATAAAATTACTTTTCATTCTAAAAACAAAAAGGATTTAATCCAATTTAAACTAAAAAAAATTATCAAACTAGAAATAATTTAACAATTTTATTTTATAGTGATTCAAAGTGAGTTTTATTTTTGAATCAAACCAAGTTACATGGCATACTTTTTATTATTAATTTACTCAAATGTTGGTCAAAAAATTTGTTGATTAGAGATTGAAGGATATGTAGATGTCACAGATAATGAATTAATTTTTTTTTACTTCTGCAATTTTTTTTAGTGGCATTTAGAATGGACTGATTGATGAATTAAATCAAATACTTTTAGTTAAACTTATTCTTTTAATTGGTATTTTTTTCTCTTATCTTTTAAAATCAAAACTTAGATAAGTACTTTATAAGCATACGGTTTATTTGATGGGCATTTATGCTATTACCATTGTGTGTCATAGGATGATACATGAAGATATTAAATGAACCAAACATAAGATTGGAAATAAGATTTAAACACACAGAATACCTCTTGCAAACAGACTGTACCACTAGAAAAAGCGCTTCCACTTAATCATATACCTTAATATAAAATATGGTAGCATTTACTATTACGTATAAATAAAAAGAAAATCTTGATAGTAAGAGTCAAAAAGTTATTGCGTTGTGTAGCGGCTTCAAACTACCTATGCCAGTTATACAAAAGAATTAAATAATCATAAAGCAGTCGAACAATATGAAAATATGAAAACACACTTGTAATTGATGATTTTCGAAAGAATAGCATTTCCACTGCCCAAAAAAAAAAAAATGATAGTGATTTAAAGCTTGTTTGAACGGATCAAAGTGGCACATAAAAGTTGTTTGAGTGGGTTTTTTAAAGAAATGATAGTGATTTCTTCTTTTCTCTTTTTCTTTCTCACTGTCAACTCTCAGGATGATTAAAATAAAACCCTAAAACTTACTGAAAAAATTGAATTTTCTTGTATAGTATGTCAGGCACTCGAACAATAAAGCCATCGTTAGAGGAATGACCATGGAAAATTGGCAATCGACTTACAGTTTTAATGTAGGAGACCTAATATCAACTATGTAGCAAAAAAAAGTACGTATAAAGGCAGAAGATTTATAAAAAAGTCAACCACCTCAACAACCTCCATAACCTTCATAGCAAGCAATAATCTGTAGTGGGTGAGCACATGCTGCCGCGTCCTGGCCACAGTGGGGACTCCATAGTCATCCCCATCATATCTTGATTGGCTAGTGGATCCTTTTTCAGTATCCTTCCGTCTCCATTGCTGCTATCTCTGAAAACTAGGCTTGCTCCTTTTCACACTGTACACACAGCTGGGATTCACTATTCCCTTCACACTCCATTTCACTTTGGTTAATAGAGGGTGTTTGTTAGAAATAGATTACGCATTTAAACCATGAGAAAATACAAAATAAATGATGATAAGTACACACAATAATCAATCACAAGTAATAAAAGAACGATTTTTACATGGAAAATTTCCTATGAAATGAGAGAGAAAAATAACGGGACACTAAATCCAAAATTTTTCACTAGCAACAGTTTATTGATTACACAAACCACAAGTCTCAAGGGTCACAACCCCCTTGCTTCACACAGTTCGTACAAGAAATATAAAGTACAAGAGGAGAGGAAAAAAAATCCGACAAATATTCTTCTCAACAGCAAGAATTTTATACGTGTGATTGGCAGAAATTGGAACTTGATTCAAAACCCAACCGAAAACTTAAATCTTCCTCTTCTCCTTCTTCTCTCTCTTTCTCCTCTTTTCTCTCTCTTAAACGGCGCTCAAACTAATCAGCATACCCTAAAAATGCAAGGTGCGCATTTTATAAAAATAGGCGCGTGCTCGAGTGCCCGTTGAGCGCTCATCGGGTGCAGATCGAGCGCCCCGGTTTTGGAATTCGAGCTCAAGCGCAATTCAGGCGAGAAGCAAGCGGAAGCTTACTAGAAAATGCGCCTCGAACGCTCAACAGGAGCAACTCGAGCCTTCCTCATGCGGTGAGGATATTTGCCTCCATCCGCCACTTCAAATGGGTATGGGCCGATACGGAAGTGACCCATAATCCAACAAGCTTTTTCTCACGGTGTGTGGGGCCATTCATCGTCATCCCTGCAATAGAACAGCCAAGTTTCAAACATTTTCTTTTGCAATGCTTTGGTCATCATATTGATCCATTCTCCTCGATCCCGACCTTTTCTAGCACCAACCCCGTGTCCACGACATTCCACACCCAATGATACCTTACATCGATATGCTTTGATTTGAAATGAAATGACGAGTTCTTGCAAAGGTAAATCACACTTTGATTATCACAAAGCAACACACATCGCTTCTACTTGAGACCAAATTTTTGAATGAATTTCTTCATCTATAGCATTTTCTTGCTTGCCTCCGTTATAGTAATGAACTTCACTTCAATAGTGAAGAGAGCAACACACCACTACAATTTCAATTGTTAGGAAATGGATCCTCCCGAGAACATGACTAAATATCCCGAAATAGACTTTCGTGAGTCAACATTACTCGCCATATTTTGCATCAATATACCCAACCAAAAGTGGCATATTGCTTCCAAAACACAAACACAAGTTTAGAAGTTCCTCGAAATACTTTAGAATCCATTTCACCGCGGATCAATACTCATTACCGGGATTTGACAAGAATCGACTAACAACTCCAACAACATAAGCTATTTCTGGCCTCGTACACACCATGGCATATATTAGGCTACCCACTGCTGAAAAATAGGAAATGTCTTTCATGTGTACTTTTTCATCTTCTGTAGAAGGATATTGCCGATTGCTTAAATTGAAGTGATTGGCCAATGGGCCACTCACCGATTTTAACTTTTCTATGTTGAAACGTTGAAGCACTTTCTCCACATAATTCTCTTGTGACATCCATAAATTTCTCGTTTTACGGTCGTAAAAAATTTTAATTTTTAAAATTTACTTCATCGGTTCCAAATCTTTCATAGCAAAGAAATTTTCAAGCTGTCGTTTTAACTCCGTGATTTGAAAAGCATTACGCCCAACTATCAACATATCATCCACATAGAATAAGAGAACCACAAAATCATCATCAGAAAATGTCTGAACAAAGACACAATGATCCGAGGTCGCCTTCTGATAAACCTGACCCACCATGACAAACTCAAACTTCTTGTACCATTATCTTGGTACTTGTTTCAATCCTTACAGACTTTTCTTGAGATGACACACTAATTGCTCCTTTCCCTTGACCAAGAATTCCTCCAACCACTCCATACAGATCTCCTTCTTAAGATCACCATGAAGAAATGTCATCCGTACATCCATCTATTCTACTTCCAGGTCAAGAACAGCAGCCAACCCAAGTACCACTTGAATAGAAGACATCTTTACCACTAGAGCAAAGATCTTGTCAAAATCAATACCCTTTCGTTGATTAAAGTCCTTCACAATCAGTCTCGCTTTGTACCTCGATTATGAGCTGTTTTTATCTGTCTTTAGCCTGAACACCCACTTGTTCTTCAACACTCGTCTTCCCTTTGGCAACCTTGTCAACTCAAACGTGTAATTTTTATACAATGATGTCATCTCTTTTCCCATAGCTTCTATCCACTCTGCCTTGTGTTCATCCTCCATTGCTTCCTCAAAACATTTGGGCTTTACTCTAACGGTAAGTAACACATATTCCTTGGCCGACAGACGAATAGAGGGTCTTCAATCTCTTGTGGATCGTTGGAGTGGAATAATCTCGATAAGCTCAGCAGTATCAGGAGTAACAACCTCATCCTCATCTCTATCGGGTATTGTAGTCTTATGGTCTTTTTCCTCTTCGGCATTGCCTTAATTTTCACTCTGATAACGGACAGTTGCTGGTGTGGGATTTGAATCACATGCCAGACTGTCATTATTTTTCGAGGAAATCTTTGCACCTTTGCCAATATCCTCTATAGTCTCATTCTCGATAAACACGACATCCCTAGATCGAACCAACTTCTTCTCAATGGGATCATACAGTCGATATCCAAACTCATCTTCCCCATAACCGAGAAATATGTACTGTCTGGTCTTTGACTCCAGTTTGGTCCTTTCATCTTTGGGAACTTGAACAAAGGTCTTGCATCTAAATACCCGTAAGTGATCATAGGATACTTCTTTTTCGGTCCATATCTTTTCAGGCACTTCTCCTTTCAAGGTACCGTGAGGTGATAAATTGACGACATGAGCCACGGCCATCAAGGCTTCCCCCCAAAATGAATCAATGAGCTTCACCTCCAAAAGCACACATCGGACCCTCTTCATCAAAGTCTCATTCATCCTTTCGGCCACCCCATTTAGTTGCGGTGTCTTCAATAGAGTTTTCTGATGGCGAATTCCATGAGATCAACAATACTCATCAAAAGCTCCGATGTACTCCCCACCATTATCACTTTAGATGCATTTCAATTTCTTCTTCGTTTGCCTCTCAACCAAGGCATGAAAATGTTTCAAGAATATAAGAGCTTGGTCCTTCGATTTCAGCGGATACACCGATAATTTTTGAGAACAGTCATCAATAAACTTGATGAAGTAAAGAGCTCCTCCAAGAGTCTTCACCTTGAACAGGCCACATATGTCCGTGTGGAACAATTCAAGGAGATCAGTCTTTCTTATGGATGAATTAATATTGAATGAAATCCGTCATTACTTTCCTACAATGCAATGAGAATAAGTCTTCAACTGAGCTGTTTTTACACCATGAAGACAATTCTTCCTAACTAAACAGTTTAAGCCCTTCTCACTCATGTAACTCAACCGTCAGTGCCACGAATCTGAAGGCCCCTCATCTCTAACAATTTGCACATCTCCCCCTACAATCGAGGCTTCCAATGCATACAAGTTGGAAACTTTTCTACCCCGTGCTATAACTAGAAATCCTCTAGCCAACTTCCATGCTCCTTCGTAGAATGTGCTACAAAAACCCTCATCATCAAGCGTGCCCGCCAAGATTAGATTTAGCCGAATATCCGGGACGTGTCTAATATCCCTCAACAGCAAGTTGGTTCCATTATTCATTGTGAGGCACATATCACCACAGCCAATAATTCAAAATGTACCTTCATTGCCCATTTTCAACACTCTAAAATCACTAGAAGTGTATGAAGTGAAGAACTCCTTCCGTGGCGTGACGTGAAGTGAAGCACCACTATCCACCACACAATTGGCTTCAAGATCAACCAGATTAATCACCTCATTCTCCTGACACACCAACCAAAGATTATTCCTGGTAATAATAATAGCTATTTCTTTATCTCGAATCTTGTCTGCCTTCTTTTTATTTCTTTCTGTATTTTCTAGCTTTCAATTGTAGCAATACTTCTTAATGTGTCCATTCTTTCCATAGTGATGGCACTCGAGATTCTGATACCTCAATCTAAATTTACTTCGGCCCTTCTCTGTATGTTTAGGGCCACGCCTTTTATTTCTTCCCTGTAACTCAGAGACTAATACTTTTGAGTACGTAGAAGAAGACCCCTGTGATCAACGTCTCATCTCTTCATTCAACACCACTTCCTTTATTATCTCAATGGTTACCACACCATTTGGAGTTGTATTGGCGATAGTAATCCTTATCACCTCTCAAGAGTCTGGTAAGATAGTCAGAAGCCATAAACCCAACAGTTCATCATCAAATTTTATGTCCATACTACTCAATTGATCACCACACTATTGAAACTCATTTAAGTGATCGGTGACAGACGAGCCCTCCTCATACCTCACTTGCATTAGCTTCATCAAGGGAAATAATTTATTGTTATCGGTCTTCGAAGCATAAAGTCTTTTAAGTTTTTGCCATAAGGTTCTTGCATATGTCTCATTTCGGATGTGGTTATATACATTATTACCTACAAATTGTCTAATATAATCACAGACTTGTTCATGCTCAAATGCCCATTCCTCCTCGAGCTTGGATTCCGATTTTTACGTAGCAAATACTGGATGGTGCAATGATTTCACAAATAACAAGTCCCTCATCTTGCTGCGCTAAATATTATAATTCGTGCCATTCAAACAAATCATCTTATTTTCGGCCTCCATCGATTCAAACAAGTCACAACACCCAATACGAACCAAATCTCTGATACCACTTGTTAGAAATAAACTACATATTTGAATCACAAGGAAATACGAAATAAATGATGACAAGTACACACAATAATTAATCACAAGTAATAAAAACATAATTTTTACGTGAAAAACTCCCTATGAAATGAGGAAAAAAACCATGGAACACGGAGTCCGAAATTTTCCACTAGCAATAATTTATTGGTTACACAAAACATAAATCTCAAGAGTTACAACCCCATTACTTCACACAACCCGTACAAGAAATATAAAGCGCAAGAGGAGAGAAAAAAATCCGACAGATGTTCTTCTCAACAGCTAGAACTTTGTCCATGTGATTGGTGGAGATAAAATTTAATTCAAAACCCAACCAGAGACTCAAATCTTCATCTTCTCCTTCATCTCTCTCTTTCTCCTCTTTTCTCTCTCTTAAATGGCGCTCAAACTAATCAGCATACCCTAAAAATACAAGGTGCGCATTTTATAAAAACAAGTGCGCTCGAGCGCCCGCTAAACGCGCATCGGGTGTAGGCCCACACTCGAGCACCATTCGGGCGCGGATCCAGTGCCCAGATTCTGGAATTTGAGTTCGAGCGCAATTCATGTGGGAAGCAAGTGGA
Organism: Nepenthes gracilis; assembly: GCA_033239525.1. NCBI lineage: Eukaryota > Viridiplantae > Streptophyta > Magnoliopsida > Caryophyllales > Nepenthaceae > Nepenthes > Nepenthes gracilis. Next base: position 13,731,360 of record BSYO01000031.1, read on the forward strand.
AGCTTACTGGAAAATGCGCCTCGAGTGCCCGACAAACATAACTCGAGCCTTCCTCATGCAGTGAGGATATTTGCCTCCATCCGTCACATTAAGTGGATATGGGCCCACACGGGAGTAACCCATAACCCAATAGTGTTGTGGTGAGAGAAAAGTTCGGAAGAAATTGAATTCTATATGTATCCAACGAAAGTAAATTTCTCATTGAGATTGTTTCATTACAGAATCTTCGAGCCCGAACAGATCGTTTGGTTCTCCAACAAAGTGTGTCTGCAGTGCTTGCTGAATCTGTGAGGAGACACACAGACAATACAACAAATCTTTACATGGAAGATCTCTTTTGTCAAGTAAAGATAAATACCATGGGATCTGCGAGCTAGTAAACATCCTTCACTGTTAATAGCATCAGTTATAGAAACCTCAACACCACTCATAACTTGTGTACATAATCCTCATAGTAACAATCTCCGCAAGCTCGATATTTATACAAAGAGAAAACTAGAATAATATACTAAAGAATGGATTAATTGGAAAATAGATAGTTGATTTTGAGTCATTTTCTTGTCAATTGAATATCTAATGGACGAGTTATCAAAGGGTCGCGTGTTATTTGTATAAGAGCACCTGAGCAAAGATGTTTACTAAAGGTCGCACAATTCTCGCACGAGGTTCACTCGAGCAAAATGGCTTGTGGGGCGGAGGGGGTTCTATGAAATATTCGTGAATTATTAGCTCAAGTGTTGGGATTAGAGAGATTTCCGGTAAGCATATCCAAGGTAGTCTTAAGAGGGGCACTTAAGTGTCAGGACTAGGCAAAATCATCACAAGATAGTTGTGAGATGGGTTCTTAAATAGAAGCGGCCACACAAAATATAAAAAATGCAATTTGGATTTTTAAGACACTTGAAAATCATTTTGTAACACAAAAAGTGCCACATGAAAAGAGATAAAAGTAAAAAGAGAGAGGTTGAAGAGGCTCGGCATCCGATTAAGGTTTTATTTGAGTTCTACTCTTTGTTAAATACAGCTATGTTCTCCCATTATTTCTAAAATGTATTACCGTATGGTTACTTATTTTTCTCAGTTTACCTTCTTGAGTAGGTTAATGAATATTTTAGGATTGTATTTCAACCTATCATTTACTTGAATTGTAGTGAAGGAATTTCAAATTGGGTTTTATTTGTAATTAAATATTATTATAGTAAATTTTTTAAAATTTATCCGTAATTTTTTTATTAAAAATAATTTTACACGTTAAATATTACCATACAATTTATATGTTTGATTATGCAATTTGGTTCATTGTGCTCCTACAGTATTTAGTAGCCGATAATTGATAAAAAATTTGGGGGGTTCATTTTCACTGCAACAATTGTGTGCATAATTTTATTCCCAAAAATCCCAATATATATCACCGCTCCAAGGAACCATTCATTGTTTGTTATATATTTGACCTATCCCTTGCATTTTCTTTTGTATTGAGTCAAAAAGCTCGAGTGCTGCTCCAGCAATAGCTCTCGGCCAATCTCTCATTGGCTTGGTCGCCCTATTGTGGAGATATGGAGGTTCAGTTGTCAATTGGGAAGTGTTGGCACAGAATGGGCAAACGAGCGGCTATACACATAATTACACATAGGCACACAATAAAGTGAAAGAAAAAAAAAAGAAAGAATACAAAAGGTTTTATGTGAAAAAAACTTCTCATAAAAAAAAAATTATGGAACACTTAGTCCACAGAATGAGATCCACTATATGAGATTGACAATACAAAATAATATACGACTACACAAACCCAGGAGAGTAAAAATTGAAGAACAGAGCACAAGAAGAACAAGGAAACCACCACCATGTGTTTTTCACTCACTATTCATTTTCTTCATTGTTTTTCACTCTATCTTTTTCTCATATATTTTCGGATTGAATATCACACACAAAGCTCAAGTAATATATATACATCTAGCAAGATGTGTAGCCACCAACTTAGTACAGTGGTTGCATGCACAGTTCCCAAAACCTGCAAAGGTGCACGCTCTATCGTGCAATAGGGGGGCATACATGCCTTGCAAGTCGACTTGTTGTCTTCCCAAGAGTGCGTCCCCCATTCTGCCCAATTAGGAAAGTCAATAGCCCGCCTTTTGAGGATGACAGTTGATCAGCATTTCAATTCTCAGCCGGTCGATGCCCCGTTAACCATCCTCTTACTTAGATAGTCAACGTCTGCGTTGACCGTCTTCTTTACCTGGCCGGTCAACGCCCCACATTAACCGCTCGGACGTCCTTCTACAATCCTACGACAGATCCACATGTCATTAGCCAGTTAACATCATGTTGACCGGAACACACAATTTGTCGGTAAATGAGTTGACTAGAATTTCTGTTTGTCCAAAACTTCTGGTCAACTTTGTTGACAGGAATTCCATAAGTATAGTTCGCGGACCTCAATGCCCCACAAGGTTCTCATTCTCATTTCAAATTCTCCGACCATCAGGATTTTCACACGGAAGTGACCTCCAACAAGAAGTCTTTAAGTCACGGATGGGACTATCTAAGCCCCAGACAAATAAAAGAGGTCCAAGGATAGGACACCCGGAGTTCCATAGAGGCCAAATTCCCAAATGAAGCCAAGGTTCGAAGATCTTGGTAGCCGAGGAAAAAACCAATACTTCCGGTACTTTGAATAATAGCCGAACGGGAGTGACCCACCTCAATAATACTCACACCCTTTGTCTCTTTTGATAGAATTATTTGAAAATGGGCACATTGGGCTCAGCCATTGGTAATTCGGCTTCCTATATACAAATCGTGACCGTGCTAGAAGGCAAGCCACATGCGATGCTTTTGTTTTGTCTAAATTGAATCTCAGAATCATATTGACGTGATGTCATTGTCCGTTAACCTTATATATTTCTGATACGGTGCAGCATCTGTGAAGTAACTCACTTAAAATACAAGGCCTACCAATCCTTGCCCACTAAGAATATGTTTTAATGATATTTATTTATTAGCTAGTTAATAATATTTTAGATTAAAATATCTTAATTAATAATCATCTTTTATGTGATAAATTTGTGTTATTTAGTTTGGCTGAAAAAATATTTGTTGAAAAAAGTTGTATTATGGGTGTGTTAAATTTTAATTTTGATAAGTTTTAAACAAATAATGTTTTTTATTTAATTCCATTGAGATTGAAAATAAATTTCAAATTTGAAAATAAAAAAATATAAGTTTGGTGAAGTTTAAAACTCAGTTCCTTTCTTGTTTATGTGGCATACATAGTTCTCTTGCTAGGTTTGTGAAGTTTATAAGAGAGAGATGGTGCTGCGTGGACAATCGGCATGGCTCCTGCAAACAAAATAAGAAAACTAAAACAAAGAAGAAGATGGGGGAGGGGAGTTTAGGCAGAGGGATAAAGGAATGAAGGGAAAGAGAAATGACAGAGAGTGAGAGGAGAAAGAGGGAGCTGCAGAGAGTCAAAAGTCTCGTAAGAGGAAAGGAGAGAAAGAAAAATTGAGAAGCAAAAAAGGAGAATATTTTTCTTCATTTTCCTGTAATCAATGGGGCTTTATATCAATAGTAAAAGTCAAACTAAATTGGTTGAAATCTAACTGTAAATGCCAAAATAGAAAAACAGAATCAATGGGGAATAACCAAAGGGAATAAAAACAGAAAATTAAAAAAAAAAAAAAAAAATCAGAAAGGAAAAAAAAAAAAAAAAAGAAAAAAAAAATACTCTTCACAGATAGCCTTTGAAAAATGAGAATAAATGAGAACTCTAGCAAAAAGAAACATTAAATATGGAGTAATCATCGTCACAGACACACACATTCTCTTGACAACTGTCTAACCATTAGCCAATGTCACATTCTCTCGTGTAACGTATGGCAAAAGGGCAGGCATAATCATGCCCATTGGCCATTTATGGCTCACTCAACATATGGATCAACGAGTGACGGTTTGTAGATGAAGTTCTGATGTTAAAATCCAGTGGGTATATGGAGGTGGTGTTGATTTATTTATGCACTACATATTGTGGAATATAAAAATAAACTCATATAATTGACATTATTTAGTAAAATTTAAGGGGTTACAATTATTGTTTGACTGAAGGTGCAATATATTATTTGATTCATTATAAATTTTTTCACTTATTAAATGCATGATTTTTGATTTTTTTTTTTTTAAGAGTATCGATCACAATGGCAGTATTAAAGATCCCTTGCTAATGTTTGGGTCTTCTCTATGTGCTCCTTTTCTATTGCAGATGCGTGATGGTGGGTGAGGTTTTGAGGAAGTGGTGGGGCCGAGGAGGAGAGCATTTCATTTGATTTTCCCAGAATGATTAAGTGTGGGGATTAGAATTGAGTTAAAAACAAGTAAAAATAGTTTTTATTGAACTTATATAACAACATAACTCATTTATAATCCTAGTTATGATACATAGAAAAAATAAATAAAAATAATTTGACGATTTATATCCACTTTTTTTGTGTTAAAATATGTTAGATTGATTAAATAATTAAACTAGTACTCCAAACTATTAAATAGTGCTTTGCAAAAATGGCACATAACCGCTTTTGGCTCTAGCCCGCCCTTGTTATATAAATTTCTTTTGGGTTCAGCCAAACTATATTATTGACAAAGTCAAAAAAAAAAATTAACCTTGGCTCTAGCATTTTCCTGAAGAACAATTAGTTCACAAAACTAGCCCTATTTGATTAATGAATCCAATCATTAACATTAGGCTATGTCTATTTCCTTCTATCATTTTTACCACCATACTAACTGTTAGAAATATTTTACATTAGTATATTTTATAATTAGATAAATAGATAATCTGAAAAATTCCTAATCGTCAATAGAGATAAGCCCTAAATACACATTTATTTTACGCTCATGCGCCCTCTTCCACGAAGATCTAGGATTTAGATAGAATTTAGAAAATTATAACATAACTAATTCAAAAAGTTTAAATTCATGTATATTTATTCATGTGGTATTTCATTTTTTCATACTTGATCCACGCCTAACCTATACATGAGAGTATTTTGTCCAATACATATGCGTTAAATGTATGTCTAACCTCTGCATGAGCATCGTTTAATCAATATACCCACGTCTTATGTATGCCTATATGGCATACGTGCACTAATGCGCTATCTTCTTACTAATACCTTGACACCTAATGTACGTCTAAGCAGTACACATATGTTGAAGTGCTTGTTTCTCAATAGCTGCGTATCTTAACTTAATTTTTAACCAAACCTACGTATTTATCTCTTATTCTTGCCTCAAAAGTACATAGTAAACTGGCTATATAACTTTTGAGTTCCATTGCTTCATATAAAAAGGGATTCATTGTTTAAGAAAAATAAATTATTCTCTTTAGATAAATTATTAATATTTTCTCATTTAATATTTTTTTATTATTTATATACTTATTCCAACCTATAAATTTTGTTAGTACATTGGAGGCGTGAACACTGAGATCTATTAGTGTATTGAAATTTACTACCAAGTAAAATAAATTTGATAAAAAAATTAAAAGCTAACTTATTCTACTGTAACGAGCAAATTGAGAATGTTCATTGGTGGAAGTTATAAGTTGCAAATAAGTCAACTAATATTTAAAACATATATATTATGCGAATTGTAAGTTGTCTTAAAACTTACTTCTAAAAACAGGGAAGAGAAGAAAATAATGCAAACATGAGAAAATAAAGAAATTAAAGCTTAATACAACCCTCCAAACATAGAGAAAGGATGAAAGAAGACCATGATATTGGGAAAATAAGGAATCAAAACAAAATATAATTCTAAGATTAAGAAAAATGTTGTTCATTTTATCAACTAGAGATAGTTCACTCCTACTTCCCTGGCATTTGAGGCGTTAGGAAGAAGCAATTAAGAGCTTTTCATTGATACATCATTAATGAAATCAATCATGTGGATATTGGACCAAATTTAGGCTAACTTGCTATTCAATTTTGGCTAACTTCTATTTTCTTTTTTGTTCCAATTCTCAACCTTATTTGAAAGAGTTGATTGAAAAAGTACAAAATATTTTATTGGCAAGAGATCTGAGAACGTGTAGTTGGGCTGTAAATAGGCCCAGAGGACTAGGCCCACTTGTGAGTTTCGTTCCTTCGGACGAAGAAATCATAGGACAGACTAATTTTTTATTTGTCTACAATTCTTTTTATTTTATTTTTTTGTAAAATAATTTACATCAATTATAATTATAAAATTTAAAATAATATATAAAAATATATAATATATATATATATATATTCTCTTTAAAGTGCAAATTTTCATGTTGTTACTATTTTAAGGTAAAAATATAATTTCTTATTAAAGAAATGAGGTTATAGATAGAGCAAAGTTCCAAAGAAAATTAAGTTAATAGAAAGACTAATAAGTCAAGCAATATTTCTTTCTCTATATTGGAGAAGCACGGGATGAGCCAAAAGCAAGAAAGAAGCAATAGAAGCTCTTGTGAATCGGGTCAAGCCAATGAGAAAAAAAAATTGATTTTTGATATAAAATAAAAATCTTTTATTTGGCAAGAAAGAATGGATACTGATGGTTTAAAAAATATATCCGCTAAAAAACTCAGTGTTAGTCTACAACTTAAGTATATTGTAGGGATAAGCACCGAAAAATAATAGATACCTAAGTTAGAAAGAGTTTAATTGAATTATTAAATTATTAAGTAATTGAGTTATTAGACTGTAAAAGAATATAAAAATAGTCAAAGTAATCGGGCAATTAAACCGGACAGTTTAATCTTTAGAATGATTAAATGAAGCAAATAATTATATAACTGTTTAGTTAAATCAAATTAACAATTAATACACACAAGAGAGATGTTACATTCAAAGTATATTAAACAATGAAATTATTTAATACACGGGAGAGCAATCACTCAGACTATTCAAGAGTCATTACTCTTCATAAAATTGCCACTAATTGATAATAATACTATAAATATGTCAATATATTTTCACAAACGAAAAAGAAAAACAAAAACATCCGGAGTATAAGTATTGAGCCCAAGCCTCTTGTCATTTTAACACTCCACAAATTTCAGAGCCAAGCCCTCTATTTTTCTACTCATTCTTCTCCATTTCCTTAATTCTTTTTCCACTTTTCTTAAAAAAATTATTAATTTAAAAATATTTTAAAAAATTAATTTTGTATCATTTGATTTCTCATTTGTCATTATATTATACAGGATCTGGATAAAAAGATTTAATTATTAATCTTGCTAGATCTGAGGTGTTATCCAAATTTGAGGTGTGTATCAATATATAAATACAAAACATATTTAGCCCGTTAATTTTTTTTTTTTACTACAAATTTACCAATTATATGTTGGGAATCAAATTCTTTTTATTTTTTCCCTTCTTTTATTTATTGAGTTTGGTGCCTACAAATTTGATAAAATGAGTCAGGTCACGTAGATATACACATTTAATTTCACATACGATATATTCTCCCAAATTGTTCGATATGAACTACCCATGCCTCAATTTCAACTAATTGAGTATATATATATTTATATTACAGGAAACAGCATGGGTCCACTGACGAACGAGGCCATTAAATGACAAAACATCTTTATAATTGGAACAACCACAACCCTTAGAACAAGGTACCATCTTGAAATCTACCGGCCTTTTTACTGTACTTTCATTACTTTCAGAGATGAAAGTTCATTGATGGTGAAATTTATATAATATATGAAGTATCACAAGTAAATGATATTTTAATACAAAATCATATTTTAATACACTTCAAAAAATAAAAATGTATAAAAATAATATCGAATGACATAACCACAATCCATATATTTATAGTAATTAATTTTTTTGTGAGCATATTAATGCTAAAAATGAATAAGCCATCGCATGTTCAAAAACATATAAAGGATACTTCATAATATTAATTTCTGAAGAAATTATTATATGTTTTTAATAATCCGTAACAACAAAAAGCTCCGTGTAAAACGCGGAAGGCGGGCACACAGAAGTTGCCCAGGTGGGCCGCCGGGACGTGAAATTGGCGTGATGGACTTGTGTATATTTTAATTGAGTGGGTGATGATGACCCATTAAATTATGGAGCACTGGGGCCCATTGGGCCATATCTTATTTTGTTTTTTTTTATTTTTCTTTTTTCCTTTTTGGTTAAGTGTCGATTCGTGGCCTTGAACACGTAGATAGCGTCAACCACGTGCGAGTGCAAAATCTAGAAAAAGAAGCGTACCAATTTGCTCTTTTAATGGTCTGCGTTAGCATGGGGTGTGGGTGGTTTCAATTATTATATGTGATTAACATAGAATTAGATAATTTGATCAAATTTTATAAAATCTTAATTAAGATATATAATTCTATAAAGAGATATGGTTATAGCTAGATTAAATTTTAAAACCGGACATGCTTATAAAAAATAAATGAATGGTTTAGACTTATCTAGTCATTTTTTATTTTATTATATGTAAGTAATATTTTTATATGTAATGTCTTTATTTTTTTAGATTCTTTAGAAAATATATTTTTATATAGATGTATTTTTTAAATGACCAAAAGTCATCAAATTGGCCCAATTTTGATGGCCATTATATGTATTTTATTTAATATATTTGATATATTTTTACTTCTTTATTTTTGCTTAATTTTGATTAACTCTAGTTCCCATTGTGTCTAAATTTTTTATCAATCATTGCCTTTCACCGTCCCCTCTTCTTTGCATTGGAAGACAGCGATTGATTGGAAGTTTATGAGGAGCATGAAATTTTAGTCATTGTTTCGTAGTTTTCCTCCACCACTATGTTCTTCTTTAGAGTAAGCCTCCTTGTCTATCAATCAATATCATAGAATAGTGTGCATTAAAGTATAATCATTCATTATAGTGATTCAGAAGTTGATGTGGTTTTTGAAATCAACCAATACGATTGTTAATATGAATAGTTTAGACATTTTTTTATTAAAAAAAAGTATTTAATGTGTAAATTAATAATCAATTTAAATAGCATTAAAAAATATATAAATAAAAATAAAATATAAAAAAATTAAATATATGGTTTATCAATAAATCAACTGATAAGACAAATAGGGTTTTGCTAGCCTTAAACAATCTACCAAAGAAATAATATGCTAATCGTTATTGTGATATATTCTTATCCCTATTTGCTATTTTTTCAAAGCTTAATTTTTTTAATATGATTTTAACTCATTTATTTTCTTTAATTGGATGATTTATAGCATTTTTAGAAGCTCAATTCCCACTACTAGGGATTCAGTCGAGCTCTATGAAGATTGGATGCAATGGCTTGGAGCTTAATTAACCAAGGTTAGTGCTCGACCGAGTTGGTCTTGGCTCAGCCAAGTTATTTTAAAGCTTAGTCGTTTCAGTCTAGATCTTTGATGGCTCTGTCAGCATCCTATTAGTATTAAGAACAAGCTTATTTGTCTTTGAGAATGATCAATGGTCCTATCTAACTTGCTTGTACTCGAGTTTTAGGTTGACACGTTTTATTTCGATCTCACTGAAATGTATAAGTTCAATTAAAATTTTTTATTATACGTATAATGACAAATTTTGTATCGAAGTGAACTTCAAGTTTACTTATAAGAAAACAAACACTCTGTGAATATATAAATAATAATTCTCTTATAAATAATTCGGTATAAATATTCTAGGCATTTGCGCTCATGCAATGAGGCTGGACTTGCTAGCAGTGCTTGTGGCTTCTTATAAGGTAAGCCTAATTCAATACATCAAGATTGTTAGCATTTGTCTTTATTAATATTTTATTAGATATATAAAAAATATTCTTATTATTTGTATTGATGAGTTTTAGCCTTATATTGATATTATGTACAACTTACTTTAACAAAAAAATTATTCTACTTAAATAAATATTTCTAAGATTTAATATAAAATACTTTAAAATTGATTTTATTTTCAAACTGTAAAGTTTTACAATTGTATGCCATCATTGATGTTAGCACAACATTCTCAACGGGATCTATTTAACCTAATTAATTTTGTAAAATAAAATTTTATTAATCATAAACTTTAATAATAAGGATTAAAAAATGAAAATATTTTTAAATAATTTCTTATATTAATATTATTTTGTGTGAGCAGTTTCGGCATTCTATTGCCATTGACTATTGACCGGCAACCAGGCTTGACTAGCCGGGTCCAGTTGACCCTCAAGGCTGGACGACATTGACCATAAGTTAAATTGTTTGTAAAAATATACATAATAAAGAAAAAGAAATAATTAAATTAAAAAATATTGGGTACGGTTTATATACGGAAAGACTTGCGTCTTTAATTTATGATAATTATAATTTAATAAGATAATATAATCAAATTTAAGGTATTTATATGTGAAAAAATGTGAAAAATGTCAGTTTGAAATTGGGTTTGGCTGCGCCTGAGGCACGCCTCAAGCGTGCTGGAACACAGTTTTCAGTGAGGCCGCACATTAGGGGTGGCCAATTGGCGCTCGAACACCAGTCTGGGTATTTTACCCGCGCGCTCAGCTTTTTCCGTCATTTTATAGAGAAGAGGAAAGAAAGGACTAAGAGAGAGCACGACAGTGAAGAATGAGGAGTAAATCGAAACTATCAAGTCCATTTTCAGAGTGGAGCTAGTTGAAAAATTTGTAGATCGGGTTGAGGTAAGTGCATTTTCTATATATATTTTTTTCTTGTTACTCGTTTCTTACCGTTTCTTTTGGATATTTTTGTTCAAATGCCAATTCAAATTTAGATTTTAAAGTATACATGTCTTAAATATGTATATATATCGATTTCTTTTTTGATTTTGAAATTTATATGAAGTATTGTATTAAATTGAAAACCCTAACCCCACGCATATGATTTTCCCTCAAGATTTCTAGGTTTACATAATATATAGCTTTGAAAATCGGAACCCTAACTTTATGAAAGATTTCATTTCTAATTATTTGATATTTTATCACATGTATTTCGTGTATGTTGCCTTATATGTCCAAGAAATTATGTTGAGTACCTCATATGTAAAATTTATGGTCCAAAAATTTTAATATTTTTGTTTTGTACAATGTAGTAAAATTTCCTTTCCCTATACTCCACGTCAATTTATATATATATTTAAAGTTATGTGAATACCGTATGACAAGTAACAATTATATATGCACTGAAAAGAATTATGAATGTATTAAAGAAAACTTTGCAATTTGTTAATATTTATAAACCGTTTCTAAAGAGGGAGAACTATGTGATATGAAATTTAATGTAGAGTTTTACTTAAGATAAGTTAAGAAATTGAACCAAAAATCATTCAGCGGATAATATTTTTTAACATACTCTAGGATAATGTAGTGGTATATCGATGATTGCCCTTTATAACTATAGAGAAAAGAAAAGCAGCGTCTGACCCCTTCTTTGGGGAGTTATATAGACCATCCATCTCTGAGTGTTGAATAGGAGCGTGAAACCTTAGATTATATAGAAGTATATACAATCTTTTCTTTAATATGTTTGCTCATTGAGTTGATAAAGCCTACTAACACTGATCCCTAAAGAAAAGTAAAATTCAAGTATATTTTTGGCTAAGTATAAAGACAAAAAAATTGGCTATGCATTATGAAGGCTTTTGTACATATTTAAACTTTTGTATACGATCACGATTTCTATATCCCTTCTGATATGTATTTAAATAAAAAGTATATATATTCTTTTATATATTGTGCTATACTGTACAATTGGCTCACTTCTTTACTATTTTTGTTAACTTTTAGATGAGTAGAAGATATAGGAATTCTTACCCGACGAGTAAGATTGAAGACTTGAAAAAATTAGGCTTGTTTATTTTTATTGTCAATGTATTGTCATATGTTGGACAGGTTTATGCCGTTTTATTTATTATAGCCCAGTTAGGATTGTTCCAGACATAATTTTTTATAAATTTTGGATTTTCAAGCGATATTATTAGCCCGTTTGGTACATTTTATATTGTATGCAGCTACCGGTTTTGTTATTGATCTTGGATATGATTATTATTTTTGTGTTGGATTATTTATATGGAAGTGAAATAGAATATTTTACGTTGTGCAAGTTACAGAGGAAGTTTATTATGGGTGAGTTTTTACTTCCGCAATTATTGCTAGATATGTATATATATATATATATATATATATATATATATGTTGGAATGATCTTTGATAAGCATCTATCCTTAACGAGGTCCGACGCCATCGTCGATATTTGCATTGGTATTAGAGCCACGGATGTGTGGCGTTTGTTATTGGGTCTTGTGTTTATAATCTTTATTATTTGTAGAAGTTGGTCAAGATATTGACGTAGAAGTCTCAAGTCTAAGAGATTATTTTATCTTCTTTAGCACGAATGTTTGATGAAAATCAAGTTGTTAACGAACATTAGGACGTGGTCCATCACATATACAATTGATACAACTCAATATAAAATAGGGGTCCATATTAAATAAAAAATAATTAGTAAATAATAAGCAGTAAATATTAAGCAGTTGTAAGATTGAAGTAATGGTTTGCTCTTAACCAACGTAACGCTTATGTCAAACAATCGCACTGGCTCTAAAAGGACAGGCTCATTAACATTTAGATTATAAATACAAAGTCTTTACTCAATGAAAGGGACCCCTACAATGAGAAAAAAAAGGCATATACTATACACTATTTACAAATCATTTTCTTCTATTCTTGTCTAAATCTCATAGCCAAATCCTTCAAATATGATCAATCTTATACTTACATACTCATCCTCATCTTTCATTCTTTTGAAAAGAATTTCTAATTTATATATTAGATGATATATTGGAGAGTAAATTTCACATCTTCTTACATTTTATCAATTATTATGGTACGCAGAATTTGAATAAGAAAGTTTAAGATTCTGACCCAATACAATGGAGTACCAATTAAGATTTCAGATGCATATCAAACAGTAAAGCAAAATTTGATAATGGATGCATGTCCATCTTCTTTGTGACAGAGTGGCTTTTGGTTGATTCCCATTTCTCAATCCCCACACATTAATATATTTTTAAATTTAACTAGTGTCATATATATAAATAATCGCATGGGTCATCAAGTTTTAAAATCTTGAGGGTTCAGTGTGACTTGAAAATTTAGAGAGGCCGAAAGTTCAGTGAGGGTTCATATATTTGCTATGAATCTTAGACCTCAACTTTTTATAAGATTTTGCTCATATTTAAATAGATGGATACAGTGTTGACTATTCTCTTAACAATTTAGCCCAATGAGCACATAGGATGATGAGTGTTGTTAGTTTATCATATTATATTATGCAGTTATCTGTCATTGCATAAAAGAATTAGAATAATAAATTTAAGATATGTCTATACTAAATTATATTTATAACCGTGCCTTGTCAAACATAAACATGTTGAGGAAATCTAGGTCGGTGGAAAGAAACTTCGCATGTAATTTCGAGGATTGGACACAGCTTAAAAAATATGTGGCAACATAATGAGGGCATGTTTACATTACATTTTAAATAACTTTTACATTAATTTTTCCTAAAAAAATAAACTCATAAAAGGTAACCGTAATTCTATATTATTTTAAATGAGTATTTGAAATAAATTTTAACTTATAAGTTTTCATTAAGATAATTCCAAAATACTTTTGATTAAAATCTATACTCATATCTTTTTCCCCAAAAACTACTTTTTTTCTTTTCAAAAAAAAAAAAAAAAAAAGGGAACCCTCGGTGGGTAGTTGTCTGTATCCACTGCCATGACCTCAAGTCAATGACTCCATTTTCTTTGAAGGCATTATTAGAAGGCGCCATGGATCACCCCTTACGTCTGCGAGTACCAATTCCTCATTGAAAGTACCGTGCAATAATTAAAAGATGCTGGCCACTCCTTTTTTAAGAGTTTCAAATCCGCTTCATATTAGTCTTTTAATTATTTTAACAAATTTATATATATATATATAAACAGATAAATATAATTTTAACATAAATAAAAATTATATAAATATTCTTCAAACTTAAAACACATTAATATCTTATTTATATAAAATCATATTATGATATTATTAATTTATTTCTAATAATTGATATATAGATGTAATTATTTAGTGTAAAATAATTTATTATTTCTAATAAAATAAAAGATGTCTAGAGTTAATACATTCCTAGATTTGGATTATCAAACAAGTTAGAGAGTCACTTGATCTTCCTAATAGGTCAAGTTGAAATTAATCTGATCTTCATTATTTTAAACTCGGATCACACACATCACAACTAACAAATAAGAAGTTAGAAGATGATGGGACTTACACTCTGATTTGTCCTCCAATACTCAAATCAGAAATCTTTCTCATGAAGATAAAATGATAGGAGGAGTGAATAATGCACAGATATATGTCTCGGAGATTAAGTGTTAGTAAAGGGTTAGGCTCTGGGTGCGCTCGGTTGGGGAGCGTCTAAGAGATGGAGGACTGGACTCCAATAATGCACTTGGCTGGGAAGTGGCTTGGACATGAAGGACTAAACTCTGACGGTGTGCAAAACTAGGGAGTGACTTGGAATAGAGGATCGAGTTTCGGAGGTGTACTCAACTAAGAGCGGCTTGGAGATGGAGGACGGAACTCCGATGGTGTGCTCGGTTAGGAAGCAATTTTAAGATGCAGGATTAGATGTCGATGAGTGTACTTCATCAAGGAGCGGCTTTAAGATGGAGGATTAGGTTCTAACGGTGCGCTCAACTGATGAGCGGCTTATAGATAAAAGATTGGGTTTCGGTGGTGTGCTTGGCTGAGGAGCGACCTGGTGATGAAGGATTGAGATCCGACGGTGCAATCAACAGGGAGTGATTCAGTGGAATCTCGCCACGTCTAAGAGTTTGAGGCTTTGAAGAGCACTTCGAAGTCTGGCCTTAGGGGTACTTTTTTCAACCAAAAATCTCCCTTCTCTCCAGAGATAATGTGTCATTTATAACACTAGCGCCGGTGTGGCCTTCCTTAGACCTCATGGCTAATGCAGGCTGCTTGCATCGATCCACTAAGCTATCTCAACTATCATCGGGACTTTTAGAGAAATTGCTGCATCTGAGAATATTCTTTCCATTGCCAGAACGGTCGTGGAGGATGCCGCATGACAATTGCCTTTTAGAGAAATTTGGTGAGTTATTATTGCCTTCTTAGGAAGATGCGTAATCTTGGGCAATATTTTGAGAATATGTGCTGAGTTTCTCGGGGTGATTATTGCAAGTGCTGCCTACAAATTGGTGCTGTGCTGTTCATCGAATGATGAGATTGTGGGGTTCCCACGGATCAGCCCTAATTTCCCGTTCATCGCTAAATGGAGTCAGGTCATACTTCCTGGATCAGTCTCGGTGCCTGCTGGACCTTGAGTTAAGAGAGCATCCCATTGGGCTTCATTGTTTTGGGGCCTTAGACTCAGAGGAGTTTGTACTGGAATGCGGCTTCTGGGGCATTCTCTCCTTATGGGTCTGGATTTCAGTCAGCCCATGGGTTACCAGACCCATCACTACCCCCATGCCAAGAGGTTCAAATTCTCAACCCCCGACATATCATGATAGGACATTGCTGTGCGGGTCTTTACATGTGTTTCTTTCCCAAGTGTCTTGTAAATTTTTACTCTGTTTGGCAAGATTTAGTGCCAATGCAATACTCTACCAATGGCAAGCTTCTAACACCAGCGTAATCTCCTCGGTTTAATATTAGTCAATTTTCTCGGTTTAATATTAGTCAATCTCCTTCTACAATTATAAATGGAGGGGCTCTCTATACCTCGCATCACGAATCGCCTTCATTGGCCAAGTGGTGTGAGAGTTTAGAGTTGGCATGAAGTCTACACAACCACAAGCCAGTATTAGCGGAGACTCTTCTCCCATACTCTTGCATGGTGTGAGCAACTAAATTACTTGGATGCTGATTTCCGCTGCTAGATGTCTAGCAATCGGACAATCTAAACCACTGGCGATGATACGGCATGTGACCCTCCCTCAGGGTTTATCACCATTTATGAGAAGCATTTGAAGGTTGATCTTTGCATCCCATTCGTGAAGGACCTGAGCAAGATCCTAATGTTGTTGGAAATCCCCGTGGCTCACCTCCATCCCAATGCTTTTCAATATTTTCTTTCTCTGTGCATTTTTTGTCACATCAAGGGACTTTCTCTAGACGCCCGGGGCGTAGAAGTGATCTTTTCCTTCACCCCCAGCCCAAGTACAAAATAAGCGAAGGACCCTTGACTTAGTGAAGAATTAGAAGGACTGCTTATTCTATTTGGCAGTTGGCTTTGAGTGGCACATCTCGAACAAGTGGAGGAAAGTTAACTGCATCTAGACCTACGACCTTCAAAAGGAGGTAAAATAGATGGCTCTTGGGCTAGTGAAGCTGGTTGAGGACAATGCCGCCAACTTGTATCCCACTCATGACTGGATCAACAGAGAGACATTCAAGAGAGTTGAGTGGAAGGTAAGGGCAGAAGGGGATGATGGAGAGGTCCCAGAAATGCCTCTTCGCCGCCACAAAAGAAGGCAAAAAGATCCGATAATCCATGACTCTACTGAAGGGCTGTCTAGTGAAGCCAAGCCGTCCTCTCCTCCACCGCCCATTTTGGAGGAAGTTAGGATAATATAGGTCGTCTACGCAAAGGTATCTTGCCATCCTATGGGAGAATCTTCATATCTAACGATTACCGATGAGCCAGGTTTGCTCGTTGCGGACAGTGAGGCTCCATCCATCCTTGTTGAGGATACCTATTGTCCTGCAGAGGGTGGACTGGTCCAGCCGATCGATACCTTGTCGAAGGCTAAGCGCAATGTCCCGATCTCTAACCCCTCATCACTTGAGGAATACATCTCTTCGCCTCTTGTTGTTTTTATTAGGGAGGCGGCACAAGGTGACCAAGCTGTGGAGGAGATGATTGTGAATGAGCCGGAAGGCATAGCCATTGGGGACATCGTGCAAGGGGACGGTGAGTCACTTGCGAGACTGGACCCTATCCCTTCTTCACCGCCTTGCTTGGATCTAGTGGAGTTTCCTGCCGCTTTTGCTACAGGAGTGAATGACGCCGAGGCTAGTGATATCAGTGAGCCTACTTGGGCTCCAACCCTAACTGAGTATGGTGTCCGTTTGGCTAGTGAGGAGTCAAGGGCCATCCAAGTGGCCAAGGCGCATGTTGAGAGTGGTCCTGAGGGCAACGCTGCTCGAGAGATGCCCTAGTCAAAGGTTGCAACGTCTGCAACTCAAGAGAACTTGGGTGCTTCACCGTCAGCTTCATTACCCAAGTCTCCTTCGGAACCACCTGTGGAGGAACAACCATTCATTGAGGTACAGATCTTGCTACCGCTCTTTTCTTACCCCTAGTGTTATCTTCATCTAACCACCTGCTTTTTGCTTGCATCCACAAGAGGGACTTCGTCTGATGGACACTAACGTCAATAAGAGGCTTAGCTAATTGGTCACCAAATTTAAGCCGATTTGAAAATCATTAGGTTGCTAGTTCAGTTATATAACAGCAGCTAAATCTGCCATTGACCTTAGCTTCAGAATTTCAATTAGGTATTTCATATGCTAATATGATAATATGATAAAATCCATGAGTAATTTAAGTATTAGAATAACAATACCTAAGGAGAATTCACAACAATCAAAAGTGAAAATTAAAATACACTTGCGAAAAATTAAATGTTGCTTCCCTTACTTTTGGTTCAACCTTATCTGCCTCCTGGATCTGCTTCTACTTCCTCACGGTTTTCTTTTTTTTTCTTTCTATTTTCTCTCTTTTTTCTTTTGATTTTTTCCTTCTTATCTTCCTCACGTGGCCTTATATACCATAGAGGCCAAATAATTAAATTATTTTCCAAAATTTGAGCTGTTATCAGCACACCCATTTGCTTCCTAAAGTTTAACTTAGTTGGCCCCCTAAGTGAGCTGATTTATCCCCCTAATTTTGCTGAATCATTATACTATTTGGTGGCTTTAAAAGCTACCAAGTGACTATTAAATTGGATTAAATTTATTCAACTCATCCGTAGTCCCTTGGTGACGTGTGCTGAAATCAGCACTTGCTGATTTTCTTGTTGCCGTCGGGGTGGGTGTGTGTGTGGCTAATTTTCTTGGATATTTTGATTAAGTATAATGCTGCCATGTGTATGGGGACTCTTGTGCCTTGTGTGGGTTTAATTGATTATTGAATTATTTGGAAATTTTGTTGAAATTGGGGCTGCCGAGCTGCTGTTCTTGGCTGCTGAATCCATTACCTTTCTTTGCTGAATTTCAGCTGTGTGTGTTTGTGTGTTAAAATATATATAATTTTACTTAACTAATTTGATTTGTACTATATTTGATCAATCGTACTAAATTGGGTTATTAATCGAGTGCAAATTTAGTAACTAGATTATCTTATTATTAATCGAAATTAATTTGATTGCTAATCAATTAAGAATTTGCTAACCGAATTATTTTTTTTATTATTTATTCTATTTTTTATTAGCCAGAATTGAAGTCTCATCAATTAATTTTTTATTGCATCTTAGGGTGAGTTATTCACTTCTAAATTTTCATCGTTTATTGATATTAATTTTACATATATTAGTTTAGCTCACTTAATTATAATTCATGAAATTTCAATCCTTACACTCCATCTCTTAGGAAAATGATTGTATGTAGGCAAGCTGCTATACTTAATTGTTTGTTAGCACGCCTTTTTTGTACATATGAACACTTTAGTAAACAATTAGATCATTTCTTGGCCATAGTTGCGGACACCTTTAGTTTTATATTGATCTGTTACTGTCCCATTACTGGTTCTGTTTGCCAACTGAGCGTTATTACTATCGACGCCGAGCTTGGTAAGGATGCGGGTATCCGATTGTGCCCATTCCCGCGAGAGGAGGTCTTAGCGCCTCGAATTTATGGGGCGGTGCTTTTGACTATAAGTGGACATCATCGCAAGTCTGTTGGTGAGTTTCATTAGCGCCAACTGGGTTTCATGGCCGCAATTATCGAGCTTTGACGAAGTCAAGGTCATCATTTGCACGAAACTACTGGTGCTCGGTCCCGCTAGGGGCACGTCATTGCTTTTGCACGTCTGATTCTAATTTGTTGACCATTGTTGATTGATGATACTCATCCCTATCAGAGGGAGTTGTTACACGCATACTGAGAAAACCCCCTAGGATTTATTATGGCCGCCTACATGGGGAGGTTCAACTTTCATTCGCAAGTCCCCTAGCCATGACATTCGACCGCGCTTGAGCTACTCGACTGTAGGAGCTAAGATTTGGGTCTTACCTTAACAGGGTGGATAGTTGGTGAAGTGTTTTCACCTGACCTAGGGGCAATCTTGGCTATCTTATCTTATGCAATGACATGCAAGCACTATATGGACAAATAAAAATTAAACAAACAATTATTTTATTAATTGGAATGTGTTACCTATTACGAGCATTCCTAATAATGCATGCCGGACTTACCTGGATTTATAGATGAGTCATTGGTAATATTTCTTAAGGTTGATAGCATTTCATGTCATTGTGACCAATTTTCCATCCTGGGTGCATAACTTTTACACACCATTTCGAAGAATTACTAAGACGATGAGCGGTCCCTTCTAATTTGAGGAGAATTTGTTCCTATTGATGTTTTTGTTAGTAGCCTCTATGCTCTACAGAATGAGGTCCTCCACTTCAAATTGGTATGCTTTCACCCTCTTATTATAATATCGAGCGATCTACTGCTAATAAGCCACCGTGCGCATCTTGGCTTCGTCATTGATTTCTTCGTGTAGGTTGATATGTTCTCTGAGTTGTTGAGAGTTACGAAGCAAATTAAAACTCTCAACCCTGAAGTTGGGCGATCCTATCTCTATCGGGATCACTACTTCGGTCTCATAGAATAGATTAAAAGGTGTCTCACGGGTTGGTTTATTCGTCGTCATCCGTTACGACCACAGCATGGAAGGTAGCTTGTTTGCCCAATAGCTCTCAGCGTATTCTAACTTTATCTTTAGTCTGTAGAATAGGGTCCAATTCGTGACTTTTATTTATCTATTCGCTTGCGGATAGGTAACAAAAGTGTGAACTAGCCTTATCTCAAAACTGGAATAGTACTTGGTGAATTACTTTTTGGTAAATTGGGTTTCATTATCGATCACTATGACCTCAAAAAATCTGACTCTACAAACAATATTCTACTTAATGAACTCCATTGCATTCCTGTTCAATTTTTGAGCCAGTTGGAAGGCTTCGACCCACTTCGTGTAGTAGTCGATATTGATTATGAAAAATTTCCTCTACTCAGATGCAGTGGAAATTGGCCAAGTATGTTGAGCCCCCATTGGGAGAATGGCCACGGTGCCCTACAGGGCCTGCAACTCCGTGGGCAACCAATAAGGAATGTTATTGTGGACTTGGCAACTGTTGCACTTTTTCACGAATTACACAGCGTCTTATTTCATCATCAGCTAATAATAACATTGCCGTATTATCTTGAAGGTAAAGTTATTACCATTGATATGTGACCCACAAATGCCGAAAAGCACCTCGTTCGGTGCATAGTCAGTTTCTTATGGAGCGAGACACTGCATGTACGGGGTGGAGTACCCACGAAAGTATAATATCCTGTCACGATAGTGTACCAGCTTGCCGTCAGTTTTATGCACTTGGCGTCGTCCGAGTTTTTCAAAAAATTATCGTCAGTGATATATCTTCAATATGAGGTCATCTAGTTTTCATCATTTGATATTTGTAGCACGTCTTGCTCGGGCACCTCTATACTAAGGATGGCCAAAACCTCTTGCATGTCTCGGGAGTACTAATCGAGATTTTCAGTCGTCATTGCCTTCACCAGTCGGTCTACCTTTCGGTGATCCTCTTTCGAGATGTGCATTATCTCGACTTTATCGAATATCTGCTCCATATCTTTCCCTCTAACGAGATATTTCACAATCGTAGGGTTGGACACCTCAAAATTTTTGAGGTCTTGATTGATGATTAACTCCGAATCATTGTAGATGATCAGGCTCTTTGTCGAGCATTCCTTGGCTAGCCGGGCCCCTCAAACAAAACTTCGTACTTGGCCATATTATTGGTGGCAGAGAACCCAAGGGTCATCGAGTATTTCATCTCCGACCCGTTTGGAGTCCTTAGAACCACGCTTGCTCTGCTCCCCGATTGCGTCGTTAACCCATCTATGTATAACGTCCAAGTCAGAGTTTCTCCTTGTGGGTGGGCATCTTTGTCAAGATCGTGGGCACCGAAATCGAGGCTGTCGTTTCAACTATGAAGTCTACAATGAGTTGGCCCTTCATGGCCATCCTTAGTCTGAACTCTATGTCAAAGTCTCCAAATTCAATGGCCCATTTGACTAATTGTTTGGACGTGTCAAATTTCTATAGAATTTTTTTCAATGGTTGATTAGTCAAGACAATAATCAAATCCAAAAACTTTCAAAATGATACTCCAAAAATGCACTTAGCCAAAATTAGCTTCACCTGGTACGCTCTGAGTACTCCAAAAGTCTCACTGAGGTTGCAAATATGGTCATCGATAATTTTACTTTTGATGAGTATATCGTCAACGTGAACCTTAATATATCAACCAATTTAGGCCTTGAATATCTTGTTAATGAGCCGCTAGTATGTGGCACCTACGTTTTTCAAGTCAAAGGGTGTGACTTTAAAACAGTACGTTCCTTAATCCGTTCCCTGATCTATCATGATAGAAGTATGCTCCTCATCCTCGAGACTCATCCAAATCTAATGTAGCCTAAACAGATGTCCATGAAACTTAGTAGTTCGTACTCGGATGTGGAGTCCATTAACAAATTGATCATCGACAAAGGAAAATTGTCATTAAGACGTCAATGAAATCGACGCACATCCACCATCTCTCGTTACTTTTCTTGGCGAGAACCACGTTTAATAGCCAATCCGGATATTGGACCTCATTGATGAAACGTGTATCAAGCAACTTCTTTACCTCTTCCCGAATGGCAACCAACTTCTTTGAGGAGCGGTTTCTCTACTTTTACCAGACGGGCTTAAGAATGGGATCGAGGCCTAACTTATGTATCATTATTCTTGTCCGTATACATGGCATATCTACGGGAGTCCAGGCAAAGATATCAAAATTTTGCCAAAGGAAGGAGATCAATTGGTCATGCATGGGACCTACCAGTGAGCTCCCGACCTATATACAATTATTGGGATCACTGGGGTCCAATGGGATCTGATTAGTTACTTAACCAGATTAGGCTTGCTGCAGAGTAGTCTCGTCTTGATAGTCAAAATCTTTGACCGGTTGGTTTAGGGCAACTTGAGTGACTTGAGACAGGTAACACGTCTAATCGGTCACTTGGTTTCCAAAGGCCTCTCCGACGCCATTTACTGTTGAAAATTTCATTTTCAAGTGTGGGATCAACATCATTGCTCCGAAGAAGGTTAGACAGGGTCATCCCAAGATGACATTGTAGACCGATCATAGGTCGACCATTAGGTACGTGAGCATTCAGGATGCTGTTCTTGGGTACGCTCCTAATGTGATCTCTAGTTAGATAGCTTCCTAAACCAGCACCAGCTTATTGTCTAATCCATATAGGGGTTCCTCGGTTGATATCATCTGGCTCTTTTTTATTCAAAGTTTAAAGTACGCATCAAGATACAGTAAGTTGTAAGAACTTTCATTTTCGATAAAGATTCGTTTCAATTGGTTGTCAATTGTACCATGCAAAATGAGTACAGATATAACCAGATGGTCAAAATAGGGAGTTATTACATGTATCATATCATCATTGCTAAAAACTACTGATATCATTCATAACTCTTACCCTTATCTTTTTGCTGCTAGAAGCTTTTTCCGAATGATCCGAGGCAACACTCTTGGGTGGTCTTACAGTTACCATACCAACTACTCCAACCGTGACCCGATTTCTCAATGCTACTGCTCCTACTTATCTTCTTCTACTATGGCTGCCTACCCCAGGTCTTGTAGGAACGTAGTGAGATGTCCTTTCTAGATGAGTGCATCGATCTCTCTCTGTGAAGTCTAATAGTTCTCAGTGCTATAACCAGAAAATTAATGATAGAAACAGTACTTCGACTATCTCTTTTCTTCGGGTTCTTGAACAGTTTGGGCTAGTTCAAGAACTTTTCGTTTTGAATCTATTTGAGAAGTTATGAGAAGTTTACTCAAAAATTTTTTAATTTTTCATATTTTTCTTTATCATCGCATCATTTGTTAATATATTTTTGTATTTTGTTTATTGTATATATTGAAATGTTGGATGAGTATAATTGATATTTCATACTTGTAGTATCTAGTGATAAATTCTTTCACATATATTAAATATTTTGATGAGTCCCTGGATCTGGATTGCCATATGGATTAAAATTCGGATCCAGGGAGCCGCTCAATCTTTCTTTGCAGATCGAACAAGAGTATGTCTAATCTCTATTTCTGATAATCTGAATTTTATACATCATAACAGACAAATAAGAGGTCATAGGCTGGTAAGATTTATTTCTCGATATATCTTTCGGCATTCAAATTAGAAATATTTCTCAACAAAGTAGAAATATGGGAGGATGTAGAGGGAAGGTATGGATACACATTAGAAAAGTGGGATTAAGTGTCATGGAGGAATGAGCTCCAAGATATGCACTTGGCGGGGGAGCGGTTTTATAGATTATGGGCGCTCGTAGGTTGAGTGGCTTGAAAAATAATATACTCAAGGGTAGAATGGCATGTAAGAAAGTAGTTTGATGCTTTGGGAATACTTGAAGGTAAGAATTCTTCTCATTTTCTCCCCACAGGGGAGAAGAGAGATTTATAGAATTGGAATCGGTGAAATCTTCTTTGAGTCTCATAGCTAATGTTCATTGCCCCGGAGGATCGACCAAGCTCTTTCCTCCAGCGTACTGCAGGGCAAGTAAGACAATCATTGCTTTTCTTGGAAATGTTGGAGGGTTACATTTGCTTTCCTAGAGTGTTCCGCTGCGCGGATAGATATTTTGCGGATTTCTACTCTTGTATTAGGATAGCTATTGTGACCACATGTGGCAGGCTCTCCTCGCCTGTGCATGCTATACTATCAAAGTTGTAAACGACCGTGTGAGAGGGGCAATCATGGGCACCGCACTACACACAACCCTAATCGTCCACTCTCTGCTGAGCGATTCCGAATCTACTCATTTGGCTCACCCACATTGTTGCCCGAGCCTTCACCTTGACAAATCGCATAATGGGCTATTGTGATTTGGGCTTTCCTCCTGTTGACGTCGTGCTTCCCAGGATTTGGTCTCGAGCGGGTGCTATTGGGCTATTGCTTCCTCTACAGGCCGCGCTCTGTGCTGACTCAGGATTTGCCGGGCCGATCATATTTAAATAACTTAATCTTTCACTGTATAAAGTTTCAAAATTATGGTATTTAAGAGCTATCCAATTTTTTTTGAAAATTATTTAAATTTTAAAATATAAATTATCATCCAATATGGATTTTAAAAACTATCATTATTTAGTTCTCTAACTTCCAGATTTTTCAATTAAATTCTCGATAATATCAAATAATTTTTCCATTCTTACAAAAAATAATAACAGTAATAACCAACATACAATTTGCCCAAGAGGAAGGTTTTCAATACACCTTTTACTTGCATATATAGCATTTTTAAGTAACCGTAATTTTTTTTTTCTATCAATTTATTGTTGTTTGGATAGATTAAGATTAAAAATTTTTAAAATACCAAATTACTAAAAATATTTTCCAAAATAATTAATGATATTATCTTCATACCACACGTTAAAATGACTGCACTACGCTTTTCATGTGTAATTTATCTCTAACTAATAAAATTACTTATGATTAAGAATTAAGTAATAATAAAATATTTAATATTTTAATATTAACCATTGAATTAAATTTTTAATAATTGGGCATCGCAACCCCAACCATGCCGACCAAGTGGGTGTGTAGTGGCACAATTTCTGGCATATGACTTTATTTCCCAATCAGTGCACGTGTTCTATTTCTCAGAAAAAGTAACTTCCCCCTAACTTTTGGACATCGATGAAATAGTATATACCTTCTTTTTCTACTTTTTATTTGTTAAATTTTGTAGTTTGTTTAGTGCTATTATACATAGATATA
Organism: Nepenthes gracilis; assembly: GCA_033239525.1. NCBI lineage: Eukaryota > Viridiplantae > Streptophyta > Magnoliopsida > Caryophyllales > Nepenthaceae > Nepenthes > Nepenthes gracilis. The sequence continues at coordinate 13,756,542 of BSYO01000031.1, forward strand.
TTTATTTTCACTCATTCTAAGATAATCAAATTGATAGGTCCTTTGGATCTGAATTACTGTCCAAATTAGAAAACCTTTTAATTTTTTTCAACGGGTCAAATTAAAATGGATTTGATCTCTATTTTTGAGAGTTTGGATCTTACACACCATAACTAAACAAGCGAAAGATCAGAAGATTGGCGAAAATTATTTTTAAATATATCTTTTAACACTCAAATTAAAAAAAATTTTCAAACGGATAGAAAAATAAGATGATACGAAAATGAGTGCGTGGATGATGCACTGGTTCAGAGATTGACTATTTGTGTGAGTTCGTTGATAGACGACTTCAAGAGAAGACGGTGTGCTCGACGGAAAGCGGCTCGAAAGAAAGTGTGTAAGAGCTGCGAGAAATTTCTTAGATGCCTTTTTGGGTAGAGGATCATTCTTCTGTGGATTTGCAAATGCACATCTCCCCTACTCATGAAAACGATGGGGTATTTATAATGTTTGGGCCAGTTCAACCGTAATTGGGCACTAAAGTTGGTTGTCGGTTATCTATACAGATTTGACTGGCTGTCACAGGGATTGTGGGTGCCCATCATGGCAACCGTGAAGATTCATTATTCGTGGTGATGCTGGAGACGGTGGTTATGGCAGTTTCCATTGGAAGAGTTTCGATGGATCGTTGTTATCGTTTTTGGAGAGATTGTGCGATTGTAAATAATAATCAGGAGAAATCTGCTGAGATGTCTCAGGGCAATTTTGGCAAGTTCTCCCCATGTGCAAGGTATCATGAGCTGGCGCTGATCACCTATTTCCAGCCAATCAATCCCGTGTCGACCCGCGTTGATTGACCGCTCTGCAACATGGTCATGGGCCTTCTCGAGAGGGAGCCGTAGGCCGAAGTCCTCTGAGCCCTCTGCTTATCTATGGGTTGTGCCTTTGGGTCAGTCTGTTAATAGCCATACCCATCACAAATGAGCCAAATTATTCCTAAATAATTTGAATTTGTTTCATAAGCTTATCTAGGAACTGAATGGGGTTGATACGTCTGGATTAATAAATAAGTTGAATAGAATTATTTTGTAGGCTCGTTAACAAATTTGTCTTATTGACTTATTTAAAAGTTAACAGCATGACATTTTATTTTGAACTAATCAACAGTGGATTATGATATTTATTTTGTAAAGCCTTTCGATAATTAATACAATTTTAATACTTACTAAAAAACACGAAAAAAAATACATCAGCCCCAAAATGCATGGTGTAGAGTTAAATAGATTAAATATGTATTTGTCTCTCTTTAATTTTTAATTTTTTAAAAGCAGGAATGAGAAGTCAAAACTCTTTTCTCCTGGCCGTAGCAAATGGGCTTGGAGATCGTAATCAGCTGCGCAGGAAAATGCAGAATTGGGAGATAAACATTCATAGCTAAAACACATATATTCTCTTGGTTTTTGATTTAAGAGCCCATGCCAAAAATTTCTAATCTTTTCATCGAATGGTCCGATATCAATGTCTGGAGCAGCATCTTTATTTATACTATGGATACGATCATTATACCTTATTACTTAGATACAATCAAAGGCATTTTTTATATTAATATTTAGAAGAAGCTATTTAGTTGTTATGAAACATTTTTTAATAACGTGATATAATTCATTAATTGTTTATGTATGAGCAAAGTGATGCCTAATAATAATAAACGGGACGTTATTATAATATCATATATGCCTGAAAAATAATTAAATAATATTTTTTTAAAAAAATATATATGAGGGTATTTTTTTCATCCAAACAAGAAAACGAGGAGGAGAAAGGTTTATTGAGTCACCCTCTTTTCCATCATTAATGGGTTGCAGAAGTTAGTCGTCTGGGTAGGGATGGGTTTGATATAAATTCCCCAATTTGATCAGAAAGAACATCATCAACCTACTTCATCTGTCATATGGCCCCTCTTTGTTACTGTCATAGTAAGTGCTACTTTTTCTATTTAACTTTGGATGTTGTGTTCGTCGAGTATTTTAAGCACCCATAATTGAATGTATTTAAGTTACTCATGTTTAGTCTGAATAATAAGTAGTATGACCAAAATAAAAAATTGTGGAAATGAAAATGAAAGTAGGAGGGAGTCCGTTCCTTGCGGGAAAAGCAAGTTGCTAGGGTTTGGTTCGGAGCTAGGCTTGGGGTTCTCTGACTTTGAGCGGATAAGCACGACTCTTTCATCGTCCTTATAACATCCTAACGCCGTCTGCTTCTTTACACTAAATACATTATTAGACGAGCCTTCTCTCTCTATCTCTGAGTTCTCCACTTTCTCTCTCAACCTTTGCTGAAGACCGAAAAACAGGGTACTCTGTTTCCCCTCAAACTGGCGATCGATAACCAAGAATCCACTGTTCGAGAAATCAAGCCAAAGAGCCGAAGAATCATGGTATCTCTTAGGCTTTCCCCATCTATTGAATTTCCTTTTATGCGTCTTTGAACGTGGTCTGATGAAATTGCTGTGGTTTATCTGTTTTTGTCTCGTGGGTTTCTAAACAGGGAGCTGGAGGTCCTGCAGATGAGGACAATAGGTGGCCGCCATGGTTGAAGCCTCTGCTGCGTGAAAAGTTCTTTGTGCAATGCCAGTTACATGCTTATTCTCACAAGGGTGAATGTAATATGTACTGCCTGGACTGTATGACTGGAGCTCTTTGTTCTCTTTGCCTCGCTTATCACAAGGATCATCGTGCTATTCAGGTGCGATTTTTCTGCTTTGGATTGCTTTGGCCTTTTGGTCATCACTATTTCTACTTGCCTTTAAAACGGGTTCTTCAGTTGTTTTCTTTAGGCGTATTGGGTTTAATGTTCTCTATTTTCATTTTCTGAAAAACTTCAGACTTTCCCGGGTTATCGCTATTTTAATCAAGTTTTCGAACAACATTGATGAGTTCCTGCAATAGTCCTTATACATGACCCTGTCCATTAATTTGTATAATGTATATATTTTTAAAATCGGAACTCTCCACATTCTCAGTTTCTCTCACTTGTTTTGCTATTTTTGTATAATTAGGTTTAATGGGTATTGGCGATTTCCTTCTCTGAGGAACTCAATCTACCCGTTTCCTTGCTCATTCTGCAAAAATGTTGACTTTTCATGGGTTTGCCTGTGTTTATACGGGGACATCCATTCTATCAAAATTCCCCTGCTCTCTGAATATGAATCTTTTGCCAAAAAAAAAAAAACTGTCTTCTTTTTCCGAACAAATGGTTTTTTACCCTTGTTAATAATGATGGCTGATGGAATTTTTCTGTCTAAACAGATTAGAAGGTCTTCGTACCATGATGTGATTAGAGTATCCGAGATTCAGAAGGTTCTAGACATCAGCGGTGTTCAGACGTACATAATCAACAGTGCAAGGGTCGTCTTCCTCAATGAACGCCCTCAGCCTAGGCCTGGTAAAGGCGTCACAAACACATGTGAAGTGTGTGAGCGTGGCCTTCTTGATTCCTTCCGTTTCTGCTCTCTTGGCTGCAAGGTACCCCTCTTATTTTTTTCCCCTTTGTTTATTAATTGCAGTCGTTAAGCCTTTTTCATACCCTTTCTCCATCTCCATCTCCATCTGTATTTGCAGTTGTTGATGATGGATTTAATGCCAAAATTGAAATGGATTTCTTGCGCTAATTGCAATCTGCTTCCTCCTACATCGTTATTTGTCATTATTTGCTGCTGTTGAGTCGAATTTCGTTCAAAATTTGAATTCGTTCTTGGGATAATTGTAACTGTCTCTCTCTCAGTCTTCATATTGCCATTTGTAAGCTGAATTCAATGCTTAAATTGAAATGAACACTCTCATTTTGAAGCATTCAGGTGAGTTATTATTATTAGGCATCTCCCCCGAGTATATTTCACTCGCATTTTGAAAAGATTCTAGCATGATCGTACTAAAAAGAAAGTCAAATTGAATTGCAAATTCGGAGTTGATTTCTCGGGCCTTGTTTTTTTGATTGATTGCGAACAGCCTGTGTTTATTTGGGTCTTTCGATTATCGAAAAAAATAAATTGAATTCTATGCTAAAATTGAGATGGATTTTTTCTATTGATTGTATTTTAATCGATGACAAGTTGATTTGATTTCAGTTTTCGTTCTGATGGTTATTTCTTTCCAACTCTTTTATTTTGATGTTTGAGGTTGATTATTGCTTTTGTTAACGCTGCATAGATCCTTGGAACATCGGAGAATTTCCAGAAGAAGAATAGGAAGTTACCGGCAGCGGCGGCGGCCGACTCCGAGGACTCGTGCAGTAGCAGCAGCCATGGGAAGACGAAGAAGAACCACAACAACGTTGAGAACTTTACTCCGTCAACACCCCCTCCAACTGTTGTTAATTATAGAACGGCCAAGCGAAGAAAAGGAATTCCCCATAGAGCCCCTCTTAGTGGATTAATCACCGGATACTAGTGATCTTCGTACCTCTTAGTGGATTAATCACCGGTTACTAGTGATCTTCGTATTTTAAGTAAATTACTCTAAAACCCCTCTCACAACAATTAGATTACACTACGCCCCCTGATCTTCCTAATGCTCGAGCTTTTTATGCAAAAAAAAGCCGGCGTTAGTGACGGTTTTAGCTCTTCCCTTTTGGTTGTACATACAAGTGATGCAATAGGAGTTGGAAAGCGTGGGTAGGTGAGTAAATAAGAAAAATTGGAGGGGGGGTTTGGGAAAAAAATAATAATGTAATAATGTGTTGAAATTTTAGCAGCCTTGGAGGGTAAAAAAAAAATTATAGCTAAGTTTTTGTCCTGTGTTGAAAAAATGTAAATATTAGATTTTGCATTCAAGTGTTCTATAGTGGAAAATGATGACGCTGAAGGTTCTAATGTATGGATCGGTTTTTTTTTCCTCGACAAAAAAAAAAAAAAACTGCTGACCGTGGAAAATGGGCAATAATGTGAAACTTGTGGGTCCCGTGGCGGCTGGCCTGAGACCGTGCACGCGTCGTGCGTTGGTTGGGTCGTTGAAAAGGTGGAGGCGTTTTGATTGTGGGAATCGCGAACAGCGGCAGCCGCCTTCGGGAACGAATTGATCGGGTGTGCTGAGTGGCGGTCTATTCGGGCTCCACTATTCTACCAACAGTGGGCCCCGCAGCGATTGGAATATGACGCACCGCTTACGTCACGGATGGTGGAATTTTCCTGGAAATTATCGTGACTTCTCGCGTCTCTGTCATCCTAAACGTTTGGTCGTTTTATATATTATATATATATATTTTTTTATGTTTAATTTGGAAGATGATGGTGATTATAAATTAAAATAATATTTTAATATGATATATTAATTTTAATATATTAATATTATAAAACTAAGTTTACTCAATGTAAAAATAACTTATAATATTTAAAATATTTATAATAAAATCTCAACTTTTGCAAAAAAAAAAAAAAACACCTGTCATTGCATGTGATTCTGTGTATTATGGATATATATAATTCAAATTTGATTATAATAATAATAATTTTTTTTTATTTATTATTGTGTCATTCGTTTATAAGAGCCGGATGAATGGGTATATTTATGAAAATAACTTTTAGCAAATTTGTAAATGAGCTTGTAAATGAAAACGTTAACTCATAAATGAGACCATCGAAGAATTTATGGATAGAAAGTTTATTTGGAGGTTAATAAATAAGAATATTTAAAAGTATAACCAAATTATAAATTAATTATGTTTAAATCATATTCAAAGTATGACCCATTTGTTATAAGAATTATAAATGAGCAATTCAAATGATTTTTACTGAGTCATTTAAATGTTTAACGTATAATTAATCTTATTTTTAACATTATTAATACCTTTTCTAAAGTATAAATCAAAAAATATATAATTAGTTTGACGACATTAACATGTCAAAGTGGTTGTGTTACACATATTTTTTGCCATACAGTCACCTCAACCTGTCATCTTGAGTTTAACTATATGAGCATCTATATAATAAAAAGGGATAATTTAGTAGACAATGTCTCGCATTTTTTGGATCAAGATGTCAGAAACGTTACAAATAGAAGATTATTTTATCTAAATAATAATTTGTCACAATAAGATAATCGTATGATTAATTAAAATGCTGTCTTATTTATCAAAAGAATTCTTTTAATTAAAGCTTATCAAAAAGGAATTACATAAAATAATAGTAATAGATAATGTTGGAATAATTTATTTTAAGGTATAGATTGATCATTATTATCGTATCCTAACTCTCAATCCCAATTTTTATTATAAATAATTAGTTAATTGACAATCTAATTAACTATTTAATATTATAATTAACCATTTAATTATTCATGAAAGTAAATTTCACGTCAATATTTTGATCGATTAAAATATCGACATATCGAACCTTATATAAAGAGTTATATTAGTTTAATACAAAATCAAAGTACAAAAACATGATTGAAACTAAATTCTACAGGTTGTTTATTGCTGGACAGTCAATACCTCGCGTCCATTATAACATAATCAACATAAATTGCATCCAAATGAAACAAACTAAATCAACATTCGTCTTATAACTTATAATCCATAAATCTAATTCACTTAAACACATTAAATTATTATCCAAAAGAGTAATATAAAATTAAATATTTTATATTTTCAATCCAAACTCTTCATAAATAGCTTTCTTTCTCAATTCTGATCATCCTATAAGCATTTAAATCTCTTAGCTGAAGACGTTAGTAAAGTAAAAGTAAGAAGCAAGTCAAAAATTTAGTAAAGTATATAAGTTAATAATTGATCATACATAATTTGTATTAAAAATATATCAAAAGAAATAATACTCAGATTTCAATAGAGTGGCACGAAATTTTCTGATAATTTACATAATCAACTTACTAATTTTTTCGTAACATTTATATAAGATTTTTAGATTTATTTTACCATTTTATTATTCATTTCATGTTATTAAATTATATTGAAATATGATTTTTTTTTATTAAGGATTTGTAGAGTCTTACCGATTAAAAAAGTAGATAATCAAAATCTGAATTGTATTTATTTACATACAGTTAAAAGTTATACACTACTATTCAAGATCCATACATAGACTGTTATATATATAGTCATATAAATAGAGTCGAATATTACTTTTTATTCACGGATAATAGGTTTAAATTTTAAGTTACTACTATAATATATTAAAGTATGTCATAATATACAATCCGTTGAAATATAACCATGATCCAATATATATACTTGATGTGTCCCTAAATTCAAGTTTTTAAATAGATTAGAAAGTGCTCGATCTTTCTCTATAAATCGACTAGAATCAATCTAATTTTCATATATTTAATTTAGACCCTATATAATATAACAAAAAAACCTTTGAAATACGATAACAAGGAGGATCCTTATTTCTCAGAGATCCGGTACAGATCTTGTACTAAAGGCTTTAGTCTCCAAAGGAGGTGAGAGTTAAAAGCAAATGGCAAGGGAGCTGCCCAGGAGGTTCTCGTGCCGTGGTTATTTTTATTGACATTAGTGCATGTACCCTCATCCTAAATTTATTTATTAATACTTTTCATATGTAAAGGCCTATTGTATTATTTTTAAAATTTTAATAAATATTAATGTGTATATTAAATTTAGATAATAATTTGAATTAAGTTAGATTAGACAATTAAATCTTCTTATTCGAATTATATATACTGTAATATCAAATAGGATACTCAAAAATGCAAAACTTACTTTTTGATATATATTTAACGTTCAAATTAATAAAATTTTTTTAGAAAATAGAAAAGAAGTAAGAAAAATGAAGATGCCTAATAGTTTAAAGTGGAGTACTTGGCTTCATAATTTGTTTAGCTTTAAATAATGTGAGAGTTAAAATTTTGTACTTATTTTTTAGATTATTTTTCTTATTTTTTAAAAAAGTAAATATATTTATAACCTTAATAGCATTTAGTAATAATTTTATAAAGATAATTAATTATAATCTTAATGGTTACTCTCATTGAGAATTGAATAGTTCAATTATAATTGATCAATTAAGATAGTATTTCAATTCATTTAATCGTTTGATAGGGTCAGCTGTCCAATTTTATTTATCTGAATGGCTATTCAAAATATTAATTTTTTGTACATTCAGTAGTCAGTTACTTAATTGCTTAATTATTCAATCGTTTAAAATTCGGCCATTCAATCAAAACAAAATTTTTTTTTTTGAACTCAATAAGTTAACTAATTTACACATTTTTATAAATTTATTATTCATGGGTCTCTCATATCAATGGTTTAAGTTGACCTTATTTTAAAATATACATAGTAAATATTATTTATAAATAAATTATAAAAAGGAGATAACCAACATTTTATTTTTTTAATAGGTAATTATTAACGAGAAAGCGACAAAGGACAAGTAGCCCTGCTTGTCCACACTTGTCAATGGCGGTAATCTCCATGTACCTGCTAGCCTCGTCACAAAGGGCACTCGTCCACGTACTAAGTTGGTGGTCGATTGTTTCATTCATTTATTTATTTATTTTTAACAGAAAAAAAAGGGTTAAAGTTACTGGTAATGGGGAATGACCATAGAGGATATCACATAATAGCAAATTCCTAATAAACGTGAGCGAAGTTTTTTTTTTTTTTTTTGAATTTATTTTACGTGAGAAAAAAATGTTTACTATGGGCTATACAAACATGGATATTATTAAAATAAAAGGAGGAATGTCGAATTGGCAAAATTATTTAATAAAAAAAATATAATTTTTAGGATAAAAATGATTGTCTAAATTGAGATTGATTTAAATTATTGTGTGTATTAAAAATTATCCTCAATAGATCCGATTATTTAAAAGTAATGAAAACAAATGTAACCATTCAAAACAAAAACGATTTTTCACATTACATATTATAAAAGTCAAATTCCTACCTGATTTTCAATATTAGAATAAAAGATCAATGTTATAATGATAAACTATATATTTTGAGGAATTATTAGTGCCAGATAATTCATATTTTATGAGTGTTTTGGATTTATTTTTACAAGTGAAAAATAGAATCCAATAAGGCCATATTATGTCTCCAAAATGATTTAATAAAATTAAAGAAATTCTAATAGATGGGATTTGTTGAGATATGTTATATAATCAAAACGTATCATGACAAACTTGTTAAGAGTTGTGTAAATCTTAAATGATTGTAAAAAAAATTTATAAAGGAGCAAAAGAGAGCTAAAGAAAGGTATGAAGGAAACAATCCAATATGATAATATAAATTCAAACTTAGTAAATAATACGGTATGCAGTATAATAAATAAAGAGATTTACTTAAAATTATAATTATTTATAAATATATTATGAACATATCTTTAAGATTAATCATAATATTGATATTTATAAATATATTATTAGCTAAATTATTAAATTATAATTAATTATTTAAAATTTGATGAATAAATTAGGAATTATAATCGCTGAGTTTTGTTTATCCCCAGTCCCTGAATCCATGGAGGGCAGATTTGATCCAATTAAGTCCATGGAGCAAATCAAATAATATATTTGATCTTAGAAAAATTAGGCCATACATATTTAAATAACAGGCAAATTTGAAGACAAATACATAAGAAAAATCTAGATGTCTTACATTAGGATTCCCTTGTCTTATATTTTGGTTTATTAGTTAAAAAAAAAAAAGGGAATGTGGCGGAAATTAATATTAAATATAGACTTGTAAAAATTAAATGTAAGCTATGCCATTTCATATCTTCGTGTCGCGTCTTATTAAAACCGAAAGTTTCGAGTGATCCCACGTGAGTATACTGTCCTTGTTGTCAAGATCTGGGGGCTTCTAATCAAGCTTTTTTATTTTTAATTTTTGTATTTTGATGATTGAAAAATAAAAAAAAATAATTAATACATTATAAATAACGTACTGTCCCTAGTCACGCATTGGCAAATTGAAAATATATTTAAGCCATGCAAAAATTCATCCTCGTTAAACTTTAAGACGTGATCTCATCTAACTTATATGGACTGAATTTTACTTTATCAATTATACATACTTGTTGGGTCCAATGCTAAAGCCTAAAAGAAGGGAGTCCAGTTTAACGACACGGGACACCTATGTGGCAGCCCACCATCGGCAGCCAACGGGCACCTCTTCTTGCACCATTAATAATACGGCTTAAAAAACGGAAAAGAAGTAGGAGAACTAATTTAATGAAAAGCGATTAACATTGCTGGGTTGCGATTCGGGCGACGCGCATAGGCAACCGGCCAATCCCGACTCAAATGGGAGACCAAGAATGGCCAGCAACACTTGGTAGTCTGTTTGCCACCGCAAAACGACAGCCGACACACCGGCAATCATCAACAGCAATCAGCGGCCAATGAACCCTAACAAAAAGAGTTCTCGCATCCAAGAGCCTCTCATCAGGGGACCTATAAAATCCCTCTTCTTCAACGAAGGGGGAGGGATGGGATTCGAGATAATTGACTCAGTGTCGCAAGCCTTAAGCTTACCAACTATCCTCCGGATCCAAACTCCTGAGCCTACTCAAGCGAAAGGAAGTCAGCCACCCGCAGCAGTGCACCTAGGGAGCTAGGCCTCCCACCACCCGCCCATTACTCTCTCTCACAAAAACAAACACACACCATCCACACATTTACAGCATACTTTCGTGCACCTCTTAGCGTGCGCCCCATTTCCGTTCATTGCGAAAATTTTCTGATTTGAGCATCAGAGTGGCCTTGGTGGGAGAAATCCCGCCAGACCTCGGACTTCTCATTCGTTGATTGTGTTGTGCAAGTCTTAAGTTAACAGAGACGAAGACCAAACCCTTCCACGAATGCTTTAGACCGGTTAAGAATCTGAAAACTCTCTAATCCGTACGACAACCGAGGACCTGGGACGTAACATTAGCGCTGTCTGTGGGAATGGGACGAGAAGCCTAGCGTCTCCTTCTCACCTTCATTCCAAAGCATCAAGAATGGTGAATACTAGGGCACAAGCCAGTGCTCCATTAATAAATGTCATCGCTCACAGCGAAGACCCCTCCATGGGAAGCCACGCGGATATCCATCCAGAGCTCGACGTCTACCGCTTGGCTATGGATATGGGCAACATGAGGCTAGTACTCTAGGCCCTCTGCAATCGGACGGGTACCCCTTGGATGGGGGGTACCCCTTGGATGGGGGCTGCCCCTACAGCATCCCAAGCATCCTCCTCCAGGCAAAAGAGGCGTCACGCGGTAGCCCTCAGGAGAAGATTCAACCGACTTGATGATGTCGGGGCCCAGGCAGCATGGTCCAATTCGTGGTTGAAAGCCATCCCAGTCGAGATGATCGGAGGGAGAGCCCTGAATTGCGTAATCCCCGCAACTCCCGCGTCCAAGGGAGGCCAACTGCCGCAGACTCCAACAGTGAGCGGCCTCCCCGTACGAAAAGCTGCCACCACCGACAAGTCCAGCCACGCCCTCAGGACCACATGGAGCTCGGCGACATTATCAACGCATGGAGAGGGCATCCGACCCGCCGATGGGAGAGAAGGTCAAGGTACTGTGGGATCTCCTGCACAAGGAGAGACCCGCACGATCCTTCGCCGACCTTCAAAGGTCACCTTTCACCATGGACCTACAGACTCAGCCACTACCCTGCAAGTTCAAGATGCCCGTCCTGGGAGCAAGGACCCGATAGACTATCTCAACTGTTTCCACACCCATTTGTCCCTGCATGGAGCAAGCGAAGCGATGATGTGCTAGTGCTTTCTCGTCACCCTCAGGGGGGATGCGCTCTCTAGTTCCACGGCCTCCCGCCAAATTCCTTCTCAGTGAGACTAGTCTCTAGCTGAGACGGATGCCGTTCTGGAAGTTTCTTTCCAGTGCAGGGCCGACTTCCTCCAGTAGGAACATCGACCTTAGCTTGGTCCCCATCCGCACGACCTCTGTCCCAAACTGTCGTCGTAGCTGCTCACACTCTTCTTGAAGAGCCAAAATGCAGGCTCGAGCCCCCATGTTAGCATAGGTGAGCCTGGACACCCTCGTCTCTAATTCCACCCATGCTTCCTCAAAGTGTGCGGCGTGGGCCCTAAACTACTCTTTCTCCACTACCGTAGCTTGCATTCGGGTTCGACATCTTTGACCGCCCTGGCAACTCGTTGGAGCGAGAAATCCGCCCTCCCTGGGCAATGCTCTCGCGAGGTAGTGAACCTCTCCACCCTCTCAAAGCCCGGAGGGGCTCACGGGAATCGCGCGCAGGTCCACGACAGTAGCCTCCGAGTGACCCCCCTCTGATGCAGCGACACTCGGGACCCTAGAAGCATGGGCCTCAGTTTCGGAACCCCTGGAAGGTTATCCCGATCTAGACGACAAAGACGACTCTTCCATCCAGATTGCTGCAAGAGCAGGCGAAAGGGAGAAGGATCGCAAGCAACGTAAAAATTCACATCGTCAAAGAAGTAGCAGAGCGCGTTATTTGAGAAGGGGTTTGTGCATTTAAATAGGCGGAGTTATCCCGAAAACGCTACGCTCTGAAGGCAAGGAGTGCCAAACAAGGCTAACAAGCGCGCTCCACATGGAGAATCCCTAAAGCCTCGCGCATTTCTAAGGCAAATCACCATGACGCAGCGCCCCTCGATCTCCTGCGCACTTAATGCACCAGATAGACAGATAGATGTGATCGCCATCAGTGGCGTTCCAGCCTCTGCAGCCCGAGACGTTTGAGGCCACCGTTGAACCACGTTGTCCCCACAATGGTTGGTATATAGGCTCAAGGGGCGAAATCGACAAAACTAACCACGAGCGTCTGAAGATCCTCAAACGCACGAAACAGGTGTGCAACACATCAGGGGAAAGCAATCAGTAAGAGAAAGCACGCGCTAGAAGATAAAATAATAAAGACAAATGGACTACTTTTATTAATCAAGGCATTCCTTACAAAGTACAAGATTTATAGCAACAAAGGTACAAGAATGGGGAAGAAGATACGGCACGAAGCCCAGGCCCCATGGTAACTGCCCTGGATTCCCGAGTGGGCTTGAGGAACGTGATATACATGAGATCACCATGATCTCGTCGCTGGTTACCCAACAAGTCACCAGGGGCAGTCGCGTGTTGGCCTGCCCCCGGTGGAGACGGTCTCAGTGTTATCCACTGAGGCAGAACCAGCACCCAGCTCAGAAGCCTCGAGGAGAGACTAAAAGGGAAAACCCTGCAGTTCCCTCATTGGGGGGCTCCTCTCTCGCCTCCTCCATGGCACACGCACGAACCAAGTAAAGTGGAGACCGCGAGCGATGCACTTCATAGGTAGGAAGTATCCCCGTGAAAGTTCCGCCGCGATCACATAGCGCTCTAGACGAGACGCACCATGGAGGGGAAGCATGTGACAACAGCAGAGTGGCCGAGCCACCCTCATTAGCATGAGGAATCGACTGCAGCGCGGGTGTGAAGGCAGTCTTCTCCAAGAATTTCGAATATCCGGCTAGTCCATCCAACTCCTTCGCGGATCGCCACCGAAGGTGGAGCAAGCCAAAACCTTCACATTGTTCCCTCAAAGACAGCCAAAGGATGCACTACACTCACTAAAGAGCCCCCTATTTATGAGTGAAACAGGCATCCTTCTCGTGCTCGGAGAGGCATGCTTCCCGGCGAACGTCTTTTATGGAATAGGAAAAGCCCTCAAATCAGACGCAACCCTAGGCGTGCAAATTCTCCCAATCCAGGCACCGAATCACTGTACCGTCAGAAAGGCCTCCGTAGATGCCTGGGTGAGGCGCGAGTCTAGAAGACGACAAGTGTTGGAGCATCTCGAGGAAAACTGGCGGACCGTGTAGATTGGACCCAAGGGACATGCCAGGCCACGACCACTGGTCAACCCAGGCATGGGAGGCTAGTGTTGGGTCCAATGCTAAAGCCCAAAAAGATCCAGAACCCAACCCAATGACAAGGGATACCCACGTGGCAACCCACAATCAGTAGCCAACGGGCGCCTCCTACACCTCAATAAGGCGACTGTTGAAAAATGACAAAAGAGTAGGAGAAACCAACCAATGGAGAAACAGTCAACGCTGCCAATTGCGATTTAGGCGGCCGCCCACAAGCGACCCGCCAATCCCTACTCAAGGAGACAAGCGTGAAAGAACTCGGGTGCCTCGCCATCGCAAAACGACAAAGACACCGACAATCATCGGCGGTGATCACAATGAACCCTAAGAGGTTCGCTCCCAAGAGCCCCTCATCGGGGGACCTATAAAATCCCTCTTCTTCAACGAAGAGGGGGAGATGGGATCCGAGATAATTGACTCAGTGTCGCAAGCCTTAAACTTATCAGTTATCATTTGGATCCAAACTCCTAAGCCTACTCAGGCGGCAGAAAGTCAGCCACCCGCAGCAGTGCACCTAGAGAGCTAGGCCTCCCACCACCCGCTCATTACTCTCTCTTACATACACAAACACGCACCATCCACGCATTTACAACATACTTCCATGCACCTCTCTTAGCGTGCGCCCCACTTTCGTTCATTGTAAAAATTTGTTGACTTGAGCGTCGGAGTGGCCTTGGTGGGAGAAATTCTGTCGAACCTCTGACCGCTCGTTCGTTGATTGTGTTGTGCAAGCCTCAGGTTAACAGAGACGGAGACCGAACCATTCCACAAACGCTTTAGATCGGTTAGAAAATCCAAAGGCTCCCTAATCCGTATGACAATTGAGGACTCGGGATGCAACAATACTTAATGTTATTATCTACAAGGTGTTGTTGAAATTTTTCAGAAACAAAATAGTTACAATTGGTACAATGGAAATGAACTACCGAATTTCCTATAAATAGTTGGCAACCAAACACTATAAAAGTATAAAGTATCAAATCACATGACTAAATATGTATAAGTTACACTATAAATATTTAATATAAAAAATTGTCTCAATTAAGAGAGAAATTATGGGATAAATTTTAAATAAATCTATTATAATAGTATTCGATTATAAATGCTACCAATCTGATATCTTTTCACTATAATTTAAGTAAATAATGGTTGAACTCAATCTTTTAATACACCTTACAACCCATAAGAGAAAAATATACAAAAAATGAGGAATTAAAGTTAAAATATGTCCTAGAAATGAATTCGAGCAACATACCTCGGTTTTGTAAAGCATAGTATTTTAATTTGACCTCAATAAATTGTCGAAACCTTTATTCTTTCTCATTTCTCTCTTCTATCTCTTTATTTAGTGCCATTGTGTTGCGTCCTGGGTCCCTGGTTGTTGTACGAATTAGGGAACCTTTTAATCTTTCGACGCGGGTCAATTTGAATTGGGTCCGGTCTCCGTCGCTGATAACAAAGAACCTGTACAACACGAATCACAAACAAGAGGTCAGAGGACAATGGGGTTATCCTCCGTTGACACTCCGACGTTCAAATCAGATATCTTCCGCAATAAATAGATGAATGCACGTTTAAAGGTAAACGTGATGAGAATGTAAAGAGGTGATGACCCCGAGAGGATGTATTTGGAGGTTTGAGCTCCAAAAATGTGCCCGACAAGAGGCGGATTACCTGTATATTCGCGGAGGGCGGCTTATAGGTGCGCCTACGGAGGGCGGCTTGGAGGTGCGCTTGGTAGAGGAGTGGCTTATAGGTGCGCCCGGTAGAGAGGCAGTTTATAGGTGCACCCGTGGAGGAAAACTTGGAGGTACGCCCAAGGTAAACGTGATGAGAATGTAAAGATGCAGTGATGATGGGAGTGTGAGAGGGATGTATTTGGAGGTTTGAGCTCCAAAAATGTGCCCGACAAGAGGCGGATTACCTGTACACTCGCGGAGGGCGGCTTATAGGTGCGTCTACGGAGGGCGGCTTGGAGGTGCGCTTGGTAGAGGAGTGGCTTATAGGTGCGCCCGGTAGAGAGGCAGTTTATAGGTGTGCCCGTGGAGGAAAACTTGGAGGTACGCCCAACAGAGAGGCGGCTTATAGGTACGCCCGGCAGAGGGGCAGCTTAGAGTACGCCCGGCAGAGGGGCAGCTTAGAGTGCGCCCGACAAAGGGGCGGCTTAGAGTGCGCCCAGTGGAGGACGGCTTATAGGTGCGTGCCAGTGGAGGGCAGCTTGGAGGTGCGCTAGTTAAAGGGACGGTTTAGAGATGTGCCCGACAGAGGGGCAGCTCAGAGGTGCGTCTGGTAGATGGGGGCTTACAGGTGCGCCCGGTAGAGGGGAGGCTTAGAGGTGTGCCCAGTATAGGGGGGCTTATAGGTGCGCCCGGTAGAGGGGCGGCTTAGAGGTGCGCCCAGTAGATGGGTGACTTAGAGGAGAAGGACTAAGTTGTACTTGTGAATAAACGTTCTAATTACCTGAGTAGATGATTAACTCTTGGACAAAGAAGCTCCCCGACTCAGGGATGGAGGATCGTGACTCCAAGACGAAGGGCTAAAAAGGGTAGAGAGGTGAGAGGCATTCGGACGGGGGAGGAGGGTTGAGGGCCTCCGGGTGGAGAGGGATGGTTTCCATGACTCTGGAAGGAGGAGAGCCGCCTCTTTGATGGAGGGCCGAGGCCTCCCGGACGGGGAGGGGCGAGACCCCTTGGCGGCAGGGGGGGAGCCTTGACCGGGAGGAGGATGAGGGCCTCCTGGTAGGCGGATGACTGAGGGCCTCCTAACTGACAGAAGGCTGATGGCCTCTGGACGGGAGGAGGGCTGAGGGTCTCATGGCAGCAGAGGTCCGACGGTCTCCAAACGAGAGGACTAAAAGCCTCAAGAACTGAAGGTGGCTGAGGGGCCCCGTATGGATGGAAGGCCGAGGGGCCTCTTGGATGAGAGGAGAGTCGAGGGTCTCCTGGTCGCCAGTTTGTTCTTATTGGAGATCGGCTAGCAACGGCTATGCCATTTTCCAAGCCATATGGAGCTTCTTCGAGCTTCTCCAACTTGTCCTTCAATGTTTAAGGATGCTTGCTTTTATAGTAAAATTTGTAGATATATTGTTTCTCAAAAAGTAATGTGGGACTTTTAATTTAAAAGAAATATATTGGATTATGGGCTTGCTGCAGGGTCTTACCCATTAGACCCATGGTTATTGAATCCATCACATTGTATTAAAAATGATCTTTTTCATTGGCCTAAAAATTGCATAAGATTTGTTATATCTAGAGTTGATATTGGAACATCAGTTGCAAAACCTGAGCTTAGTGCATCCAAGTTCTCTAAGGCATGTATCAAGAGCTTTATTTTGTTTCAAATACGCACAGGCTCCAATTGAGGGCTTATCAGGCACAATTGCTCCCTGTTTGTTGGAATAGCATTTGTTCAAATAAATTTCACAAAGAGCTAGTGAATTTAATTGTTCAAATAACTCTTACATAAATATTGTGTGACCATTATTTGATATCTTCACTCAGGCTTACCTCGCACAAACATTATGCATTATTTAAATGTTATTTATACTTAGTATAGAACTTATAAAAAAATAATTCAAAACTCAACAAATTCATAGTTTGGAGATCAAGATGGAATCAAAATTTGCATGGAATAACACATCAAGCAGACTATTTATATTTATCTATAGAAGTAGAATTTCCACCTGTATTTTATTATTATTATTATTATTATTATTATTATTATTATTGAGGATAAGGTTCTAGCTTTTATTCCTTATGATGCAATATGCTTCCTTTCCATCCATTTTCCTTAGAAAAGTCCGTGTATTTAGACGAATACGTTCTCTATCATGCCCTTCTTTTTCTGCTGTGCACCATTCTACTTGGGACCTAAGGTTTTAATCAGATGATGGTCCCATTTTAATCCATGACGTCCTCTGGTTTTTTTCTAAATCTTTAGCTACTTGGCTGTTAGCGTAAGAAAAAAAAAATGTCCATATTGCACTTGGCATTTGGTCCGTATCAGTACGTGTTTGATTTGAATTCGAATAAAAAAAATGTCTCAAAAAATATTAGCTATCCATCTTTCATTAGTTTGTTATATTATCGAGTATTAAAGAATCAAAGGTGACAAAAGTTTAAACTTCAATAGGCTGAAGTGTCTTTTTTTTTTTTTTTTTTTTTTTTTTGCTTTTATGTTGATTATATTGAATTATATAAACACGGAAATTAATCTATGGATGACATAAAAAGCTTAGATTCATATAATGACCATAATCTAATACGCTTTATTATTTTTTTAAAAAAATTATTGTATAGAGTATAATGGCCAAAGGAACTTCATAAAATCAGACCTCACATCATCAAATATTTATTTTTACTGTAATTGCTATTATTATTGTTATTTGTTTTTGATATATTTATCTTGTATAATCAATCCAGTTAAATCTAATGCTCATGTGTGCTGGAAACTCTTAGATTTTAAATTCCCTTTTAGGAGATCCCATAACTCGGGATTAACTTAATTATAATTTCCTATCACAATACGTTTGAGCCTTGTACGGATTCCTATTAACTAAACGAGCAATGCTCCTCTCTTAGAAATTTCATATATATATGCTAAGCTTCTGAATTACAAAATTTGAAAATTGCCAAATTGATATAATTGCACAAATTTATGTAATTCTATCATGGTGAGTGGGGGCAGTGGATGTTGTCTCGAGATGTGGTTCTCTTTTTTGACTTGGCCTTGATCATATATTAAAATACTTAGCTATATATTATTTGAAGTTTTTTTTATGTGTTTTAGAACTTATGATCTTTGTATCACAATGAAACATCTTACTAATATATAAAACTTCTCTGTTAAATTCAAGAACAATATATTAAGCAGTGTATGGTGACGGAACGAACATAGGGCATTCACTAGGATATTCACACAGTATTTTCGAAGACCTGCATGGTTAGTTTAAGATTAATGAGACAATAAAAGAATGGTTAAGTACACATTATTCATTTAATGTGATATCAGAAATTATAGTATATATATAATTTTATCTATATATTTTGATGAAGTTGCTGTGATAGCCCTCATCATTGTAACGTGGCCACGAGCACAGTTCATGGGGTCTAAACAACTTTTTCCAAAGCTGTCGTGGAGCCCAGATATGATGAGGCCATTAGCTGCAACCCATCCCCGAGCTTGTTTTGGAGAAACACAGCAGTCCGCTTGTGACAGCATATAATTTTCCACTAAAGATCGCACTCGTTAGGGAGGTCCCAACCAAATTCGTGCATCTACACAGAACAAGTATAGCTGCTGTAACAGTTGCCGTGCTGCCACCACCACCGGAAATCCAAAACATTCTTGAGTTGGGATTGCATTGTATTTCAAATATTTAAAAAAAATATTGTTTGATATAGATGATTTAAAAGTAATGCTAGATATGAAGTATAATAGGTTTAACAGATGGCCCTTCCGAAAGCAATCATCAATTTCTTTATAATTTGTTCAGAGGAAAGTAAAATTGACTTACCCAGATATATATTAGCTGTTTGAATCCATAATTTTTAAAATTTATGATTTTTTTAATGACATTTATAAATCAGAGTGTAAATTAAAAAGTAATAGAAAATTTTATGCGATTGTCTTAAAGAGTGTATGAGCATTACTTTTTGCTGAAGCAATATCGACTCTCATAAATGTGAACTGATTATATTAATTGATTTTATAATAGAAAGATAACTTATAATCTGATTATAATTTTACTATAAAAAGAATAAAACTCCATGACTGACAAAGATAAATATAATTATCTAACACTTAGTATTGCTCTTTAGAGCAAAAAGAACTACAAAAGATTGACTTGATTTGAATATTTACAAATTACAATAGTGTTTTTGACCTTTTATCAATTATAGGTATGTCATTTTTTATAGTGGCATCTATTTGTTAGCCTCTGAACAGCCATCTTGTTTATCCAAAAAACCATTCAAAATGCATAATCTATGTGTTGATGAGTGTTTGCGTAAATAGTGTGATACTTCCTTTACTTTCATAAGAACTTCAATAATTTCAACTAAGCACTATGTTCTTTTCTTTCATTTAAAAAACATAAAAGAGGATTGAGACCCAACAAAGTGGAAAAAGAGGAGGAAAGCAAAGCAAACACCTTCTTTATGTTGGGATCACTTCCGTGGGAAAGCATGGTTGTGCTATTAATATTTGAGGATGTCCTTTTGGCACAAGGACTTGTGAGCAATATTTATGTCCGATGACTTAGATTGAGGATGAGGACTTTTACGCGATTATGATCCGCGGACTTGTGCGCTGAGCGATCGAGAATTCTGCGCAGTATAGGTTCGAGGACCTTACATAGTTAAAGCAAGATGACTTCTTATAGACCAAAGTCTGTGATTAAGCCTAAGGACTTTGGTGGAGACTTGGTGTGACTTTGCCAACGGCTAAGGAAGGAAGACAGGCTTTCCAAATATCTGTCTTTTGCAAAAACAAGCAGTTGACTTTCTTGATTGGATAGTTGGTTTCAAATTAACTACAAAAGGAAAGGAAGGCGTCATTTCTGGGATGATGACAAATCGATTTGCAGAGGAAAAGCATATGCCGTTTGCTACATAGCATGTGTCATCTGCTGCAGATTGGAGTGTGTGCCATTCGTTGCGAAATAGAGCTAGCTGTGCACGCAACCATAATGCTAAGTTGGCAATTGTTTAAATAGTCTGTATATATGTATTGAGCTTAGTTGTATGAAAAAATAGAAAAAAAATGTGTGTGAAGAAAGAGAAGAGTAGTGAGTGAAAACAAAGTGTGAAGTTCTTTGTGTTCTCGTGCTCTATTATTCATTTTTGTCTCAAGGACTTGTGTAAACGTGTGATTTTGTAACCGATTTACATAGTAAAATTTATTTGTGGACTAATTATCCCATAATTTTTTTCTTATTTTAGAAGGTTTTTCACATAAAATTTGGTATACTTATCTTCTTCCTTCTTTGTTCTTACTGTGTGTGTGCGGCCACCATTATCATCTTTGTTTCGACGCTATTTTTTCCTACAAGTGGTATCAGAGACAGATTTGAGAACTTTTAATTAAATGACGTTCTCATCGAAGAATTTGCTATTTAGTATGGAGTAGTTTCATGGGTAAGGTAATTTTATCCTTTCGCAAGAAATGGTGAAGGATATCTTAACTCGAGAAAGAATGGTGAAAGCGTTGAGGAAGAAGGACGATAAGTCGGAGAACTTAATTGAGGAGGAATGGGAAGATAAGATGGATCTTGCAAATTGTACCATCAAACTTTGTCTGGCGGATATTAGTCATATTTTGCGTTAGCACATTCCGTGACCATATCGGGTTATTCATTTGGTCGCTCGTCGGTGCATTGCACTTGCTTGGAATCTCTTCATTAGATTTTTGTTTGAGGATTGTCATCACCTACTCACGGTGATCCGCACCTGATGCTCGCCTGTCATGCGCTCAAGCCCGATTTCTAGTAGGCTTATGCTCGATGAGTGCTCGCCCTGAGCTTGAGCGTCGTATCTAGTAAGCCACTGCACGATACTCACCTCCTTCCCACTCGAGCGCCAAAAACAATGGGCCCTCGCCCGATGCTCGCCTCTTTTGCACTCGAGCGGTGCTCTGTGCGAATGTGAAACCCTAGCCCGTGTTGACTAATTGTCAAGAGGTTCTCCAAAAAAGTGTGCTAATACACAAAACCATCAAAATTTAACTAGTACAAAATAGTTTGGTTTTAAATGCACTAGGAAGCAAAGATACACTTTTGGTGGCATTGCTAAATTCATCCTAACATGTCATGGATGTGGCATTATTGGCCATATTCACTCCTACTACCCCGTAACATCACATCAAAAGCATTTTCGACAAACCTCAAAGACAAAACAACACATTCATTGTATCAACATTTTAAATGATCAAATGACCAATTTAAGAAATATAATAAAACGTGGTAAGAAAATATGAATCAAAAAAGTGAGCTCTATTAACCTTTGGTCATTCGTAACAAAAAGGGAAAATAGTTTTTTTTTAGGGGGAGATAGAGGGAGTAGTTTTTATTTTTGGGAGAGGTTATTCTTGTTAGGAGGAGTTCTTTTATGATTAATTATTATCTTTTATAATTGTTTTTCTATTTGTCTCATGCTATTATATTCTTACTATTATCTAATTCTACACTAACCATATTTGTCTAGGAATAGCAGTTCTTCCCCGGTACACATAGCAGCTCAGCAGCTTTCGTATTTTTTGTACTTCATTTTGTATTGTATCAATTGTATCTAGGAGTTAATATTTTTGTATACAAATTTTATCTCGATGGTGTCTAAACTTGTACTTATCTTGTATTTTATTTTTATTTTTTTGTAAGGATTTTTATCATGGAATTGTCAAAGGGGGAGATTGTTAGTTGTATTTTATATTGGCATATTTTGTGACTATATCGGGTTGCTTATTTGATCGCTCATTGGTGCATTACACTTGTTTGGAAGCTCTTCATCAGATTTTCGTTCAAGGATTGTCATCGCCTACTCTCGGTGATCCGCGCTTGACGCTCGCCTGTCATGTGCTCAAGCCTGATTTCCAGTAGGCCTATGCTTGATGAGTGTTCGCCCTGAGCTCGAGCGCTGTATTTAGTAAGCCACTGCACGATACTAGCCTCCTTCACACTTGAGAACCAAAAACAGTGGGCCTTCGATCGACGCTCGCCTCTTTCATGCTCGAGCAGTGCTGTGTGTGAACGTAAAACCCTAGCCAGCGCCACGGCGTGCATTTCTCCAACGACCCTATTTTTGAGACTCTTTATATATTTATGTTTTATGTTTTTAACCCGAAGGATCTGGAATGACTTTGGAGAAGTATTTCACTTGAAAATTTCCACATATTTGTGCTCAATTATTGAGAAAACTTCACTCCAACGATTGTGCTTAATTGAAAAAGTTTTCTCTACTCATCATACTTTCTCTATTGCATCTCTTCCGCCTATTAGCCTTCGTGGCATCGCCGGTGGTGTGGATACTGGGCTATAGTGGTAGTTGGCAATTCAAGCGGCTCGAGAGGAAAGATTGATGTGAAGGTCAGAGGTATCCTGTTCCGTTGCCACGGGTAAATCTAAAGAGTTCCTTGGTAGGGATCACAAAATGGGAGTAAATTAACTAGGTTAGCACGTCATTATCACCCGATCTATAAGTTAATTTTTATGGTGCATTCTTTTCTGGCATTTGAAGCTTGAGGATTTTTCTCGATAGCCGTAGTTATTGAGTTTTTTCTTCATCACAAAAAATTATCCATTTCTTATTATTACTTATTACTTTAATTTTTATACTCGATGTTGTTCATATCATTTAGATTTAAATAATCTTTACATGTATTGAATATTTATATTTTTACTGCTTCTACAAATTTATTAAGGGGTTAAAATTTTTGTGTGATTTAGGTTTGAAAAGTTGCCTTTAAACAACACATTACAGGAGGTCTTTGACTTGTCAGACCCAGTTGAGATTTGGGAGAAGCTTGAAAGTAGGTATAAGTCCAAGTCCTTGATAACAAGACTGCATGTAAAGAAGTAGTTTTATGGACTGCGTCTGTCCGAATAGGAAAGCTTTGAAAAGTACCAAGACGAGTTCAATAGGATTGTGACGCAGATGATGGCCACTGATGAGGAGATCGAGGAGAAGGACAAGGTGTTGGTACTGTTGGCTTCTTTTGCCCACCTTGTAGGACCATATTGTGACAACCTTATTGTTCAGAAAATACACACGTAAGTTGGACGAGGTTGTTGCTTCTTTACCAATGAATGAGGCAAGGTGGTCTCAAGGGACCTCCACTTTTTCCCACTCGAGGTGCTCATGATTGAGTCATTGGGAAGAAGTAAGGGGTGCGGCTCAAAGTATGGTAAAAATGGTGGCAGTAAGTTTCGGTTAAGATTTCAAAACGTGAAGTGTCATTATTGTGACAAAAAAAGGACACATTAGGAAATACTGTCACAAGTGAAAGCGTAAGAACATTGAAAATGAGAACAAAGCAAAAAATGGATGAGGTGAAGAAAAGACATCGGTCTCAATAGTTATAGGAGGCGACCTCCTATTAAATTGTAAAATTGGAACCTCTTTCCATGCAACATCTAGAAGGGGACTTGTTCACTTCTTATATTTCGAGAGATTTTGGAGTAATAAAGATGAAAAATGATGGAACGTCTCCCAATAATTGCCACAAGTGATGTGTTGTTGGTTACCAATAATGGGATAAGGTTATTGTTGGAAGATGTATGATATGTCCCTGATATCCGATTGAATATAATTTTAGTTGACAGACTTGATGACGAAGGTTATTGCAATGCCTTTATGAAGGAGAATAGAAGTTGACCAGAGGGCCTCTGTTTTACTCGAGGACAAAAGAGCACAGGCCTGTATATAATGAAAACGTCTACTGTGATTGGAGATGCATATGCGACAAGTAATGAGGAGTTATCGGACCTGTGACACCGATAGCTGGACCACATTAGTGAAAATGGATTATGCCATTTGGCCAAGAAGGGCCTTATTCCAGCAATGAAGGAAGATAGACCAAGGACTTGTTCTCACTGCATGGCTGGAAAGCAAAGAAGGGTCTCGTTCCAGGGAAACTTGTCCTCTATGAAGGTGAAACTACTTGACCTAATTCACACTGATGTGTGTGGACCATTCAAAGAAAAGTCATTTGGAGGGGCCTAATACTTCGTGTCGTTCATTGATGACTGCTCGAGGAAACTGTGGATTTTTTCACTTAAGACCAAGGACCAAGTTTTCGGTACTTTTGAGTATTTTCATGCTCTAGTGGAACAACATATCGAAAAGAAGTTGAAGACTACCCAAAGCGATAATGGTGGCGAGTACATTGGGGCATTTGATACCTATTGCCGAAAGTATGGCATTCGGCATCATAAAATGCCACCAAAGACGCCACAATTGAATGAAATGATCGATCTGATGAACCACACACTTTTGAAAAGGGTCAAGTGCCTGCTTTTTGAGGCAAAGCTTTTTGGATCCTTCTGGACAAAAGTTTTGAAGACGGCTACCTATGTCATCAATAGGTCGCCCAGTTGGCTATTGAATGGTGAGGTGCCAGAGAAGATTTGGTCTAGAAAGGAGCCGTCCGTGACCATCTTTGGATATTTGGGTGTAAGACTTTTGTTCACATCCCGATGGATGAGAGGACCAAGTTGGAGTCAGAGACGATACAATGCGTCTTTTTGGGCTACGGAATAGATGAAGTGGGATACAAATTTTATAACTCAATTCAGAAGAAACTTGTCCGGTCAAAGGACATAATTTTTACTGAAGGAGAAACCATTAAGATATTAGATAGAATACCAAATCTAACACCGGTCAAACGGACAAGATAAGTGTTGATATTGTCCGACCGATACTTCTTCACGACAAGGACAATGTCCTAAGAGTGGCCGAGAACAATAATAAAGCTATCGTGGCACCTGATGAAGATGAGAAAGTTCTCGCTCCTCAACAGGCGGAGGAGGTTGAGGAGATTCCTATCTGATGGTTCATGAGAGATAGGAGATCGTCCATCCACCTAACATTCAGTGAGTACGTCCTGCTCATTGATGTAGGAGAGTCTGAAGATTTTGACGATGTTATAAAGGATGATAATAAGGAAAGGTGGACGAAAGCAATGTAAGACGAAATGAGCTCGTTGCATAAAAATTATACGTTTAAATTGACTAAATTGTTAAAGGGGAAGAAAGCCCTAAAGAATAAATAGGTCTTTCATTTGAAGACAAACGAAAATACCACACGGCCGAGTCATAAGGCGCAGTTAGTGGTAAAAAGCTTCAACCAGTCAAAGGGCGCAGATTTTGATAAGATATTTGCTCATGTGGTGAAGATGTCATTTATAAGGGTTGTACTCGATTTGGTTGCTGCATTGGATTTGGAAGTGGAGTAGCTGGATGTTCGGACGGTATTCCTCTATGGTGATCTTGAAGAGAAAATTTATATGGAATAGTCTGCAGGATTTGCGGTTAAAGGGAAGGAATGGCTAGTGCGTCGTTTAAGAAAGAGCCTGCATAAACTGAAACAAGCTCCAAGACAATGATATAGGAAATTTAAATCTATCATGGTTGATCAAGGATACCGAAAGACCACTTTTGACCACTGTATATTTATTCAGAGATTTTTTGAGGATGACTTTATCATCGTTCTTCTTTATGTGGATAACATATTGATCGTTGAACTCAGTGGTGCTTGGATGAAGGAGTTGAAATAGCAACTTGGGCAGTCATTTACTATGAAGGATTTGGGGTCGGAAAAATAAATTATGGATATCAGAATAATTTGCGACCGAGAGGCGAGGAAATTACGGCTATCCCAAGAAAGTTACATTGAAAAGGTGCTTCAATGTTTTAATATAGATAAGTCCAAACCAATGAGCACCCCTTTAGCTAACCATTTCAAACTGAGCAGTCAATACTGTCCTTTTGCTGATAGAGAAAAGACCAGCATGAAAGGCGTCACATACTCGGCTATTGGTAGCTTGATGTATGCGGCCAGACATTGTACATGTCGTTGGCACTGTCAGCCGATTTCTGTCCAATCCTGGAAGAGAGTAGTAGTCCGCAGTCAAATGGATAATGAGATACATCCAATGAACTTCTGAAATGTGTCTGCGTCTCGGAAGTGATAAGTTTCAGTTGGTAGGATACTCCAATACTGATATAGTAAGAGACACTGACTCCCGAAAGTCAACTTCGGGTTATTTGGTAAAGTTTATTGGAGGGGCAGTCTCGTGGCAGTCGAAGTTGCAAAAATGCGTTGTCCTCTCGACCACTGAGGCTGAGTTTATTGCAATGACAGATACTTACAAAGAGATATTGTGAATAAAAAAATTCATCCAAGAATAGGGTTTCTGGCAGGAGAAATATGTTATACTTTATGATTGTTAAAGTTCCATACATTTCTGTAAGAACTCTCATTCCACTCAAGATCAAAGTATATTAATATTTGATATTATTGGGAGATGAATGTTATTGAAACAGGATTGCTGTCACTGAAAAAAGTCAAAATTGAGAAAAATGGGGTGGACATGATGACAAAAATTTTTCCAAAAGGAAAGGCTGAGGTTTGCTGCAGTTTGGCTGAGTTAACAGATTCTGACTCCCCATGATTGTGTGGGAAGGTTGGTTGGAGTTACTCTCGTCTGAAAGTACCGTTGTGCCGTTATTGTCCAAGGACATCCTTTTGGCACGAAAGCTTGTGAGCAAGATTTATGTCCGAGGACTTAGATTAAGGACGAGGACTTTTGCGGGGTTATGGTTCACGGACTTGTGTGCTGAGCGACCGAGGATTCTGTGCTATATAGGCCCAAGGACTTTACATAGTTAAGGCATGAGGATTTCTTAGAGACCGAAGTCTGTGATTAAGCCCGAGGACTCTGATTGAGGCTTGGTGTAGATTTGCCAACAGCTGAGGAAGGAAGATAAACTTTCTGAATATCTGTCTTTTGTAAAAGTAGGTAGTTGACTTTCCTGATTAGAAAGCTAGTTTCAAGTCAACTGCAAAAGGAAAGAAAGGTACCATCTCTTGGATGATGACAAGTCGATTTGCAAAGGAAAAGCATGCACTGTCCGCTGTAGATTGGAGTGTGCACTGTTAGTTGCAGAATAGAGCTAGCTGTGCATGCAACCATAATGCTGAGTTAGCGATTGTTCAAATGGTCTGTATATATGTTTTGAGATTGGTTGTATGAAAAAAGAGAAGGAAAAAAGAATATGAAGAAATAGAAGAGTAGTGAGTGAAAACAAAGTGTAAAATTCTTTATATTCTCATACTCTGTTCTCCATCTTTTCATCTCAAGGGCTTGTGTAGCCATGCTATTTTATAACCGATTCATATAGTGAAATTTATTTGTGAACTAATTGTCCTGTAATTTTTCTTTTATTTCAGAAGGATTTTTCACGTAAAATTTGGTGTACTCATTTTCTTCCTTACTTCTTTGTTCTTACTGTGTGTATGCTGTCACTATTATCATCTTTGTTCTGACAATATTTTTCCCTACACTTTATTAAACTTAACAAGAATTGAAATTAATGGTATCAAATCTCCCATAATTCTTCAATAATTTAGTAGTAAAGTAGTAGACTATTTATTAACTTGTCAATATTTATAGTGTATAAGCAAAATTTTATTAAAATATCACATGAAGATACACTCAAGATATTCTTAAATAACGTAATAATTTTTTATCAATATTAATAAATTTATATAAAAATAACTGAATGAATAAAATACGACAGCACTTGTCTTAATAATATCCCAAAATCGTTTCTTTTTTATTTAATCAAACTCGCCCAATGCCAATCTAGCAGCTGCTGTCCAATATTTTGGCCCATTGCTGGCTTTACTTACCAAAAAAGCCCAACGGGAAGAGTTTTGGGCCGTGCCGTACAGTTACAAGTGGGTCAGGCGGTGGAAGGCGGTTAACATGGAATCCTGAATGACATTTCTCAAATTCAATAGTTCAAAAAATTAATTATCTTAAAATAATTATATTATAATTATTAAAATATTTAAATTATAGTTATTTATTTTTAAAATGATGATTCAAATTGAGAGAGAGACAAATTTTATCTCCACAGTGAATCGGAATGGTCGCTAAAAAATTGGTAATTGTTATATTTTTTAAAATTTAATTTTTAACTTTTATGTTAATTAATTTATACAAATAAAAATTTAGAATGAAAATGAAAAAAATAAAAAGGAAGAGAAGAGTTAAAGAATTAACACATGGCAAATGCCATGTCAAATTATCGCTGATACTTACTGTCAATTTCACCTTATAAAAGCACCTAACAATAGGCCATACGCACCAGCTGATGCACATTTGTTACGGTTTGGATATATAGTTTAATACAATTAAAATTATTTTATATTATTAGATAAACTTTCACAAATGAATATGATGGTAATTAGTTCCTTTAAATCAATTCAAAATTACATGACAAATTATTGGAAACCGTTTTAAAAACGGATAAGAATTTAGACCGACTCATTATAGAAAATAGGTGCATCAAGTGTATAAGGAATTATAATAAAATAATAAAATGATCAAAAATATAAATAATATATAATTTTATTGATTTAACGAAACTCAAATATCAACCAATTTAAAAGAAAATTATTTAGATTTCTTAAACTAGTAAAAAACAAACTTACTATAAAGTCAATTTATAATAAAGTAAGTAAAGATACGTTAGATTTTTTAGGTGATTATTTCTGACATGTCACCTCTATCAAAACGTATACTAATAGCTCTTCAAGCCACTATCAAAACGTATACTAATAGCTCTTCAAGCCACGGATTTGGACTCTTCTCAAATTTTTGGGATTTTTTCTTCACCGATTTGAGATTCTAAGCAACAATAATGTTTCATATAAGCCACTTGTACTTTGTAGCATTACAAGCTAAATAATGTGCTTAACTAGTTGTAGGTTGTTTTTAAAGTATTTACAAACTTTTTGTTAAATAGCTGTGCTACTTACAAGTTTTAAAGATTTGAGTCACTAGGAGGACTCTCCACAAAGCAAAACAATTGAATCATTTTTCTGCCCCTAATTGCTTCAGACCATGATGAGCAAAATAATATTTAGAAAATTTTTGGTAACGAAGATAACCGTTTTCGATAATAAACTGATGTCACGCTAAAATTGTGATAACCGTGTTAGAGGCAAATTTTTGATAGTCGAGAAATATCGTCCCGACCTTTATTTCCTTAAATAAATATTAGAAAAGGAATATGAAAATTAAAGGACACCATAAATAATGACAATAAGTTAAAAGAATAACACTAATTCATTTTCAACCTGCCCACCTTCATAATTAAAGACTTTTGAACTACCCAAAGTAAATTATGTTTTCAACAACTAATAATTATAACAAACTGTTGCTTTGCATTCTTATCTAAAAATTTTTGGTATGAAGTTAATTTTGGCCGATGCCTCATAACTTCATCATACTCTCTAAAAAATTTGGCAAGAGCCAACAATTAAGTCAAACTCGTACTATTTACTACATAATAATTGTACCGAACCGCGAAGGATGACAAACCTTTCACATCCCAATATAATTAATCACCAAGGACACAATATATTAAAATATGTAAAATTTTAAATATTAAAAATATACCTTGCAAAGGTAGCACCCCCCCGCCCCTTTCTTCTTCATCTAACAAAAGCATTTCACTTTCGGTGACACCCGCAAATTGTGCTGATCCCTACAGCTTTATGTCTTCTTCAACAGGGAGAACCAGGCAAATCTTCAAAACGTCTCATCACATCCTTTTACACCAACAAACAAGCAAGAACATCATCATCTATATACATTCATTACAAACCTAAAATAAAATAAAAGAAGAAGAAGAAGAAGAAGAAGGAATGAAATGACAAGAAGCAATTAAAATCCCATTTCACTAGAACAGTCTTGGTCGATCGTTTTCATGATCAAGCTTAACGCAGGCTGCTGTTTACGTATAGCCTTGCTTGTATCTGCGGAAAAGATCCTCAGTTTTAGCATTCCGAAAGGCACAGCAGCCAATCAAATAAACCCAAATCAAGGCGATCAGGGTTATGAGCAAAACCACGTCGGCTCTTCTCCATTCCTTCCTGAGATTAGCCAGCAATCCGGCTTTACACGAGCTGCAACCGTAGCACAGCTGGTTCTGATCGTTGCTCCACCCCAAGCAATCTATGTCCGCCGCCGTGTCTATGGGACTTATCCAGTACGTCGGGTTTATGAATGTATATCCGCATTCTGTCGGTGGTTTACAGCATCCTGACTGTCGATCCAGTTTGTAAATCCGGATGATGAAGATGCCAGCAGATATGGCCGAAACAAATCATTAATCTTTCATTGGGGATTTGGGAGTCAACAACAATAAAATAATAAACAATGGTATAATAAAATTGTTAAAATTATAATATCCTTCTTTATTAAAAATATTATATTCTTAATAAATTAGAAGATTTCTATATTTTAATTTAGCTATATATATATATATATATATATATATTATCTTCTCATATTTCTATAAAAATATCACATTCATATTGAGAAATTTTAAAGGTTAAAATCATGGACAAATGAGGGGAGAATTTACTATTTTCGAAATGGGGATTATAATAGGAGCATTGTGCTTTTCAAACAAATCAAAAACCCCAATGAAAAGGCCATATTTATTACAAAATGCATGCAGCTAGATCCCTATGCTACTATTAATATTCATTCAAAATTTACATCAAGCGGTACAATAATTTTTTCGGATCAAGTCTTAAAATAAGAAGTCACATACAACAATTCTTTTAGATTTACAATGTGTTTGGTTTAAGCTTTTAAGAGAAAACAGTGGAAAATGTTGAATACTTGAAACTATGGGTAGGAAAAATGAACATATAAATCTATGAAATGTGTTTTATTTGGTTGCATGATTTGAAATTCTAGATTATTATTATTATTTTTGTCTATGTAACGCAAAATTTACTTGAGATGTTTGACAACTTCCTACGGTCATTCCATAGAAAATATAATTACAGACCGTGGAATCTTATTTTAACAAAATATAACTACAGATTTCCACAATTATAATTTTATGATTTTCATCTTTGCAGGTCAAAAATGACGTAATTGTATAATACACACTTCGGAAGGAGGATGCCAAACACACTGTAATTCTCCATGAGACCATGGTAAGAAATCCCAGCTTAGGTGATTCAAGTATGAGAAAAACTTTGTTTTCCCGTATCATCAACTCCTTCAAGCTTAATTTGTACTATTTGTGCTCAAAATTTATCATCGCAAACGACAATAACAGAAGAAGAAAGAAAGAGAAAGGAGCGTTGAAGTACCTGCAATGGAGTCAGATGAGCATTAAAGAAATCCTGAGCCATACGATAACTCTGGTTCAGATCATCACACATACTAGTTGAGACAAGACAATTCTTAATCCCATCCCACTTATAAGAACTCTCAACCCTTCTCCTAAGCCACCCCGAGAAATCATCGAGCCTGTATTCCAAGTAAGCGCGGCTCGGTGCCAGGTGAGCTGATCCCCTCATTGTCACCATAAACACAAAAACAACCAAACCAGCAAGCAGTATGATCATGATCATCATAGCAACAAGGTAGAACATGAGCAGCGGCCCCACCCGCCAAAACCCGCCCACGAAGCCCGCAAGGGCCACGACCAAGATCAGTATGCCCAATATGATGACCGGCCATTGCAAGATCTTTACACATGAGTTGTCAGCCTCGCTCGAAAGCCAGATCCCAGCTCCGATTATCGGGATCGAGAGGAGCACAGCAACGAAGTTTATGGCTCCGACCACGTTGTTGCTTAGGGCCATTAATATTGAGAAGAAACTTTTTGGAGAAGATTCTTAACTTGGATGCATAAAATGTTAACAAACTTGTGAATAACAATGATTCTTAAAGAGGGCCTTGAGCTTTGAGTCCCAACACTCTCACATTTTACTTTTGAAATTTTTATCTGCTTTTCCCCCTTCCCACTTTCCTGCTTTTGAAAAGTGAGAAGGAAAAGCCAAAGCAACTAATTTGATTTCCTCGGGATTAGAAAATGGTGTGTTTCCCATCTAAAATCGGTTCATACTTAGAGAGAACTTGTTATATTCATATATGCTCTTTCAGGAAGAAAGAATCTTATATCAACTAAAAATACTGCCGCGTTGAGCTGATATTATTAAACAGAACTGTAAGTGGAAATAGAGTTGTTAAACTTCAAATTAATAGTTGAGGTTTGAATGACAAATCATTTGCCTAAAAGAAATTAATATGAATCATCAATTCTAAAAGTTAAGCGGTTAAGAAATAACATGAACAAAAAAGAAATTGAACTCGGCGTATATTATTACCTTCCCTGTCCTAATTCCAAACCTCAGAGTATTAATTTTGAGCTTGAGTAGCTGATGATCCGAGGAGTTTCCAGAGCTTGAGTAATGTTGAAAGGTTAAAGCTAATGAAAAAGGAAAAGTGGCACAAGGCATCAGCACTTCGACTTTCCCAACTTTAGTAACACTTACTAAATATAATGAGTTTAAATTATAAAAATAGAACATTTATAATACAGAGGTAAGATTTGGTACAATTTTTTTGGAAACATATTTTTAAATTAATAGAAAAGTCTCATTGTAACCAATACCTTGTAAATATGTGATGGCCCATCATCTAGTAACATGGACTTTTGAGTTTGGATGATATTCAACACATGTAAATAAGTTCTATATATGTCTGTATTTCATTCATACTGGCATAGATAGACAATTAATGGCTACAAATAATTCCCTAGGCCTAACAATTATTCCTCTAGTCACTAGTGGGATTAGGACCAGAGGAGTACTTTTTGCTGGTAACAATAAGTCAAAAATGAGAGAAATGTAGAGCACATTTTTTTAATGCAAATCAGGCTCTAATATCAACTGTATCTAAATCTTACAATATACAGTTATGAATAGTTATCTAACTGTATGTGCGTTCATGTCACACACATGGCTCCACCATGGTACTGATACACATGGCTCCACCTACCACAATTAAGGCCCCTTGGTCACCTCCCACGTGCAATCGGCTGTCCCTCCGCTGCTCCCCCATATAACTCTTACAAGGGATTATTATTTGAAGTTAAGGTCAGTTCCTAACCCATGCCTTATCCTATAAATCTAGAAGCTAAGTTATCTATTTAACCGAGTTGACATTATTTGTGAAATTTGGATTTTGAATATTAATAAAAAATTAGCCTTTAACATTTTATAAGTATTTGATAATTTAGATTGATCCTATAAGTTCTAATTGGTTATGATTGTGAATTCTTAGCTTGATCAAAATTCCTTTTAATCTTCAATTGTATCAATTGGTATTAGAGAGAGCATGGCTTGAAGGTCGTGTAGATGTGACGCTACAAATGTTTCCATCTCAAAAATACATCTCCATGAAGAACTTGTGGAAACTAGAAAAAATCGTCACATTTTCCTCTTATTCCTATAAAATTCCCAAACCAAAATAAATGATCTACTCCTTACTTAAGTTCACACTCTTGAAAACCAACCGTTCTTTACGCCTAGTGATGCTCTGGCAAATGATGACAAATTTATAAACTCCACCTTGACTTCACTAGGATCACCCACCACAATGCATCGCCAACCCCCACATCTCACACCACCCCTTGTCCTGGCTGAAAGATCACCATAAACAACTCCATTTTCTATGAATTCTTTAGCTTGAGCTGTTGAAAATGCTGATAAGAGTATCTGAGTGGACATTCCCAATTTTAACAGAAAGTTAGACCCCAAAGCTTATAGAGATTGGATTAATGTTGTTAAGGTCTTCTTTGATTAGAAGGATATGTCCAAAGATTAGAAGGTTAGGTTTGTCTCCACAGAACACTAGAAGATCCACCATTGTGGCAGTTTTACCAAATCAGCAGTGAAAGGAGAGGCTATGCTCAAGTAAGTACTTGGGCCAAAATGAAGCTAAGTTTTGAAGAAAACTATTTGCCAATCAATTATTTGCAAATCTTGTATCGAAAGTGCCATTTTCTATAACAAAAGTCTGATCAAGATGTGATAAGTTAAATGAGGAATTTTAGTTCCTTAGCCAAATCAAGTTATAAAAAACCGATGATTGATTAGTAGTTTAATATCTAAACATTCGAAAACTTGCTATCTAGGAGGAGCTCACTTTACACTACTTGATGTCTCAAGAGGAGGCCATTCAAATGGGCCTCAAGGCCGACGGAAAGCTGAGATCCCGAAGGACCATGCAACCCACCACTTTGGGACCCAAGAAGACCAACACTTCATTCCATAAAACCTATTCTATTGAAAAGGGGAAATGACAGACGAGTACGCCAATTGGGTCTTTTAATCGAAACAACAGTATTGCCAGTAGGAAAGATGAGAGCTTTTGATGTAGAAAGTGAGGACACTGCCCCTAGAATTGTCTGCAAAGGAGCAGCGAGTTTGGAGTCCAATTGGCCAACAAAGTCCCTAAGCATATTCCCGAAACAACCGAGGAAGACAACAATGAACCGCAGGAGGTCTTTGAGCCATATGAAGAGGTCAATTTCCCCAATGAGTCTTAACTAGCCCTCTAGCTAATGACCACGATGATTGGTTGTGAAATAATATTTACCACACTTATAAAATGACCCACGAGAAGCAATTTGTGTCAATTTGGTCTATATGAAAATGGTCACAAAGTTAAACTTGTCATGGGAAGCTCATCCAAAGCCCTATCAGGTCTCGTAATTTAAGAAAGGAGGAGGAATCACCATCCAAGAGTGATGCATTGCCACATTCTCCATCAGAAATGCGGTCTAGTGGGCTGTCATATTGCTGAATGCCTGTCACATACGACCAACAAATCTAACACGATGGTTATAAACAATACCTACACATTAACCTTCTAAGGAATAAGATTTCTTCTTCGGTGACTCAAAGATACTCTATTGTCCATAAAGGGGATGAATGGAGTTTTTCTGTGGTGACCTGAACCTGAATCACCTGACCCGACTCAAATTGACTACACGAAAAAATCAAACTATAAATACTCATTATAAATCCATTATTAATATCAAACTCTTCAAAACGAGAGATTATATGAATGTCAATACAAAATAAAATTAAAGAAAACGTAATCCTAACATACCATCTAATATCTATAAAAACGAAAAATAAATCTCTCATCTCTCAAAATGATACTTATAGACTCCAAAATCGTCTCTCTATCTAAGATTTTCACAACAAATGTATGATTTCCAGTAACACGATATCAACCTGCTCTATTCTAGAGTTGAAAAATTATAAGAGTGAGTTAAATATTTAACAAATAACATAATCAATAAAATAAGATTTCATTAAAACATCTCGGAGAAAATCACCAAATATACCTGATGCGTACCTGGATCCGATTTCGAACAGATTCGGATTCGTCTAGATGGTTCGACCCGACTCCGTTCGCTGAGTCTGAATCTTACACACCACTAAAGTGAACGAGAGGTCAGTGTGTCAGCGGGAAGTTGTCCCATCGAAAACACTCCGACGTTCAAGTCACTAAAAAGCCTAAGAAGCGAGGAAGGTAAACTAGTAAGTAAAAGAGAGTAAAGGGAATAAGTTTGTCGGGAGTGTTGGCCCGTTGAGAACGTGAGTTCCCGCTTACTGCTCACAAAGAGCAAGTGGAAGCGGCGTCCCGAAAGCTTGGAAGCTTTAGGAAACAGTTCTCAGAAAGCCGGAAAGGTTTCCTGCGATCTGGAGACTTTTGGTGGGATTGGAGGATGAATGCTTGTGCAGAGAAAAAAGAGAAGGAGAATCTTTGCCCAAGCACCGTAAGCGTTCGTGAGTTAGACTATAGGAAGTCTCTTTGTTCTTTCAGAAAATGTGTTCTGAATGTTCTCTTGAAGACAAGTTAGAGAGTGAGCAAAAGAGCTTCTGTTTTCGTGTGAGCGTGTGTGTCTTCTAGAATGAAGACTTCAAACTTATATGGATAGCAGGAGAGTCACCTTCTCTGTGCAAGGTGGCGTGCTTTTCTAGACTGGCAATGGTGGCCTTCTCTGAGTTGGTGGGCTTGACAGACGTGATTTGATGGATCCTTTTCCTTCTGAACAGTGCAACGGATATTCAAACCATTTCATCTCTTTCATACTTTTGTGACCGTTTTGACTCCAACGTTAGCGCTAAGTTCATTGCCGCCTTTTCGGAGAAAATCAGCTTTCAGGAAAGCGTGTAATCATAAAAGGACCGTTGCTTTTCGTGCACGAGTTCGCCTACCAAATTGGGCCTGGCCCGTAGCAGGTTTATCGCCTTTTTGGGCCTGCTATTACAGTACTTCCGGTCAATACTCGGGTTGACCGTCTGTACGCGAGTTGGCCGCCTGCTAGCATCTCGACGGTCAACGCTGGCGTTAACCGCTTTGGGCCTTTCAGGATTTGAGCCTTCGCCTCCTGTTGGGCCATCATTTGAGTTGACCGTTCAACAGGCTATTTGGGCCCTCTTTGATCGTGGGCCAGCCCATACTATAGTATACCCATCAATACCAAAGCAATAATAAAAAGCAATTAACCTTTAACTACCCGAGATTCTATACTATTTCATAACCATAACTCAAAAGTTACAAAGGTATCTAATAAGGATTTCCATCAAAACTGAACATCGAGAATGTAATTGGCATTTCATCATATTTGAATATCAATAAGAATATAAGTTCTATTAAACTTATCTCAACAAATGTCCTAACTTAATAATATATTACAATAATTTTATTAGATCTTATTCAATTATTGTGAACAACCGACTACACCCCCATCGCTAACAGTTAGGTAATATCCACAAGGTTCCAATACTTACAAATTTGATAATTGATCAACTCAATGATCTTATGATATTTTATCACTCATGATGTATAAGTATCGAACCTAATTCCATCGGATAATATTCTTGTTATCTCATTAGGGTAAGCCCAAAATATGCTATGGTCATATCTCATGGTTTAAGCAGGAGCTATGCCGAAACAAAAAATGAAATATCCTATCTCAATCAGCATGTCAAGCCTAACACATCTCAGTGTGATATCCCTTGATATTTTACTGCGCATTATTTATAGGATTAAAAATATCCATCTATGAATATAGACCTCAACCCATCAAGATATAGAAATAAAAAAAATAAAAAATTATATTATGGTCTCACAGATATTATAGTCCTTGAGATCAGTGTTTTTATATAATTTTCTTTATTTTAAATATAGATATTAAGAACATACTCACATATCTAAAGATAACAAAAGAAGGGTAATTTAACGACCAAGGATAAGAGAACAATCTCTAGAATAACTATACTAAGCCTTACACCTAATATTTGGATCGAAATAACTTTCTAGTCCTCTAATGTTTGAAAATTGGCTTGCATGCTGGGCTTAGTCATATAAAAAATAATAAAAATTGAATCATACGAATATAAAATTAAGCATATATCATATATACTTTATTTGTTACATTATTTTATAACTAAACCCAATAAAACAATAAGGAGAATTTCATAAATTTCGATTAACAAGAAAGTATAGAGATCATATTGTTCAACAACTACAAATATTTTACTTGTATAATGTGTGAGATTATGACAAGATAGGAGTATCATTTACCTCAAGACACATGAAAATATTGGATCAATAAAAATGAATATTTATCACTGCTACTCTCTAAATAAAATATAGAATCATTACTAAAGGATTGGTCTAAAGTAAAGGAAAAAGTTAAAACCATTTTTCTTTTCTTTCTCTTTCTAAATTACAATTTTCTCTCCCTTTCAAACATTTAGAGGATAATGTAACAAAAACAATAAATAAATAAAGTCATCAGTTAAATAGAAAAATAGGTGATGGTGTGAAGGAAATCAAGTAAAATTGATTAGGGGATGAATCAAGATTTACACTTAATTCCTTTCTTAATTTTTACTTAGTCACTAATTTGTTGACAAGGTAAAATTCTCTTAAATACATGAAAGGAGAAGCCAATTATAGGAAGATGGAGTGTATTCATATTTGATGATATAAGAACTTTAAAAATGGAGGCCAAGAAAAAGGATAAACTGAGTGTCAATGAAACCCAACCATAATTCACTTCTATATTAATTAACAATTTAATAACAAGATAAGAATTAAATTAATTAATTATGTGATAATTATGATCCATGCATGAGAGGAGGATGAAAATGATGGGAAAGTAAGAAGCACGAGTTCTACTATTTTCTAGTTGTGTTTAACACCTTTTCCAATTTAAATTATGACTAAGGTTAATTTTAAAATCAATACTCTAATTAATTATTTATTCATTTTTAATTACACACATAAGTACATAATAAAGTAATAACAAATTTTTGTTATTATTTTTGCTACTGATATTCTAAGACATTAATATTAATTATTGGCTACTGATAGAAGAATTACCAAAATACTTTGTCAATATTTTTGCAAATTTAATCCAACTGGTTTCAATATAAATTTAGTTTAGGCTTCCCTACATTAAATAGTTCATTAATTACCTTTAATAATGACCCCTTCCATATCAAAAGTCCAATAAGCTCAAAGCAAAAATACTAGGATATTACAGTTCTCCCATTTAAAGAATCTCGTCATGGAAATATGTATTTTGTATCTTGAATAAAAATTAATATTTCTCCTTCATGTCTTCTTTTGACTCCCACATTGCTTTGCTCTAGTTATGGGGCCTCTATAAAATTTTTACCATTAGAATAGTATTTCAGAGAAGGATTTTCTCCTAGCAATCTAATATTTGAATTGGTTGCTCTTTGAAAGATAAGTCATCATGTACTTGTAATGGCAAGAAGTCAATTCCATAAGATGGGTCGTGCAAATAATTTTTAAGTATAAAATTATGAAAAATATTGTGTACTATAGACAAGGTTGGAGGTAACGTCAACCAATAAGTCACGTCATTAATACAGTCCAAAATCTTAAAATGTCCTACAAAATGAAGTTGAAGCTTTCCTTTCATCCCGAAACGTGTCAAACCCTTTCATGGCAAAACCTTCAAGAGCACCCCATCACCAACCTCAAATTGTTAATCTAGTTGTCTCTTATTAGCCTAATTCTTCTATCTACTCTGAACTATCTGAAAATGATCTCCAATCAAGCTGAATATCTCCGTGGTCTCCTACACAAGTTGGATCTCATAATCCTCCGATTATCAACATCCTCCCAGGTAACTGGAGGATGACACTTTCTCTTATAAAGTGCCTCAAAAAGAAACCTTGAAAATATTCATCTGATGACTATTGTTATACACAAACACCGCTAGTGGTAGATGTGAATCCCAATTGCCTCCATAATCAAATACAGATAGCCACAGCATATTCTCTAATGTCTGAACGGTTCGCTCGAATTGTTCTTCAATCTATGTATAAAAGATCGTGTTAAATCTCAACTTTGTCCCGAACTATTATTGTGAACTTCACAAAAAGCTCAATACAAATTGTGGTTCTCGATTAAACACAAGAGTGATTGGAATCCCGTGAAATTACACAATCTCGTCAATGCATAATCTAGTAAGACGATCCAACGAAAAGACCGTAATGGCTAAGAAGTGAGCTGATTTTCTCAATCAATCTATGATCACCCAGAACGCATTATGATCACCTATTGTCTTCAGAAGCCTAGAAATGAAAATCCATAGCTCACTTGTTACTCAGAATAGGCATATGCTATAGCTTTCATACTGGTTGCTGATACTTTGTCTTAATTTGCCAGCATATCAAGCACTTAGAAATATGTTCTGTAGCATCCTTTTTTAATCTGCTCTACCAGAAAATTTTCTTCATGTATTAGTACATCTTGGTACTGCCTGGATGTGTCGTATACCTGAAATGACGAGTCTTGCCAAGAATCTCCCTTCGCAAGACCATATTATTAGGAATACATACTCGGTCATGATACCTTAATACACTATCCTTCTTGACGAAAAGGATTGGTGTTTCCCGTGGTGAGGTATTGGGCTGAATGAAAAAAAAAATCAAGCAACTCGTGTAATTGACTCTTTAATTTCTTCAACTCTAATGGTCTACAAGATGGGGGACCTTAGAGATAGGTGCTGTTCCCAAAACTAACTCAATAATGAAATCAACCTTGCGCTTTTGTGCAAGTCCTACTAACTCCTCTTGAAACACGTTAGGAGATTTCTACACCATCGAAATATCCTCTAACTTGGGATTCTTCACTTCTAAAGCTATTACAAAGAAGCTTCCATCAAAGTAAGGACCTTCCATGGGTTGGCTACATTCTACTAGAGCTTCATTCGGAATTTCAGTTCTATTATTGCACCTGTGACCAATTGTACAAAAGCAGGCGAGTTTTCCAAAAAATGAATGAGCTTTTCCTAGATCAAGAAAGGATAACGGAGGTCCCTATATTAGCACTCACTTATTTCGTAGAGGTATCCATGGTTGAATGTGACGCCTTTTACATTGGTATTTGCATGGTTTAAAGCCAATGAGGTCATCCAATTACTTTTTTTAGTGAGAAATTATATGAGATCAAGAAACAATGCTCAACTTATGATGTTGGATTCTTCGTGGTGGTCTAAGCTTTTGGGCTTTGGCAGTGTTACCTAATACATTGTGAATTTGTTCACCTTTTCGACTATGAGTCTCTTCACTTCCTACACGCTTAAAAGAAATTAAACTCTTAGCATGTAAAGTGGGTTTTCTTCTAACAAGAATATATGTTAGTCCCCAATAGGAGTTTCCAATAGAGTTGTTGATGCCCTAAGCCAAAAGGATTGTCTCCTCCGAACTTTATTGTATGAGGCAACCAATTTTAATTTGCTTCTTGAAAGTTATCATGCAATTCGTATTTCTCAAAGATTTTGAAGCTTTGCTCACATAGTTCCAAGGACCCAATTTGCCTAACCGGTGGGTATTTTTTCCTTAGAGAATTAATTACGAATACTTGAAGGATCCTTGCATCTTATGTTATTTCAAGCTCCATAGTGGCTTCCTTGACATAGACTTTGGGCAAGACAAAATGCTCAATTTAGTAAAAAAGAGAATACTTTTGGCCAAAGCTTAAACGTGATGTAGAGAGATTTTTAAAAAGGTGTATCACTTGCCAATGTACCAAAGACAAACAACTAAATCATACACTACATCAACCTCCATGGGAGGATCTCAGCATGGACTTCATCTTGGTCCTTCCTTGAACTAACCATAGCCATGACTTGATCTTTGTTGTGGTAGATTGATTTTCTAAGATGGCCCATTTTATTCCATGCAAGAAATCCATGAATGCTTGCTGTGTCACTCAACTCCTCTTTCATGAAGTGGTCTAGCTACAGGGTGCACCCTTTACCATAACTTCTGATTGTGACATCCAATTTATAAGACAAATTTGGCAAATATTGTGGGGACTTATGGGGACCAAGTTACAATTATCAAGCACTTGACACCTGCAAATAGATGGGCAAACGAAAATTGTTAAACAATCCATTGGCAACTTGTTTTGCAGCTTTCAGTTGACCGCCCAAAACTTTGGATCGTTATCATTTCTCAAGTTGAGTTTGCTTATAATTCATCCCAGAATTGGTTTACTTAAATGTCTCCTTTTGAGATAAACTACAGAAGCAACCCAGCCACATCCTCAACTGAACATCTTTCATTGTAAAGAGACCCATTAGTATGGATTCTGAAGAATTGTCCAGCCACATCCGAGAAATCCATGAACAAATCGGTAAGTGTTTAAAATGATATTACAGTGAAATATAAGGAATTAGCCGACCAACACCACCAGCATAATGAGTTTAAACAAGGCGATCTAGTTATGGTAAATTTATGAAAAGAATATTTTTCCATGAAAAGTTACAATAAACTCAAGAATCAAATATTTAGATTATGTTGGATCATCATGATATTTAGACCTAATGTCTCTCAAATTGATCTCCCCAAAAATTTTGAAATCGGTCACACTTTTAATATTTTCGATCTATGCCCCTTCTATGGGTCCGCCGACTCACCATCTCCACCACTCGTACCCATTCCAATTCCAAACAAGTTCAAAATTATTAACTCACGATCTACCACTACCTGTAAAGGAACATATACTTAGCACCTCATACGTTGGCTCAATAAACTCTCGATAGAAAATGTTTGGGTAAATCAATAAGAACTTGAAAAACTTCATACCATGACACACAAATCAATGATGCCATGCAAAACTCGAGGTGGAGTTTTTTCCAAGGAGGAGAGAATGATGCACGTGGCTCCATCATGATACACGTGGCTCCACCTATTGCTATTAAGGCCCCTTGATGACCTCCCCATGCACATGTCCCTATCCCTCCTCGGCTTCCCCATATTACCCTTCCAAGAAGATTATTATTTGAAGTTAATGTTAATCCCTAACCCTCATCATCTCCCGTTAACCTAGTAGCTAATTTAGTAGCTAAGTTATCTATTTAAGTTAGTGGGTATTATTTATAAAACTCATATTGTAAGTATTAATTAAAGAATTAGTCGTTGGTTTTTCATGAGAATTTGATCATCTAGATTAATTATGCCAGTTCCAATTGGCCAACGCTGTAAGTCCCTAATTTGATAAAAAAAATACCACTATCTTTTCCTGCATCATCATTAATAGTAAATGTTAGGCAATATAGTCTACAATAAGTCTGTTTTTTGTTTTGTATGTATTTTTTTGCT
The DNA here is from genome assembly GCA_033239525.1 of Nepenthes gracilis. NCBI lineage: Eukaryota > Viridiplantae > Streptophyta > Magnoliopsida > Caryophyllales > Nepenthaceae > Nepenthes > Nepenthes gracilis. The sequence continues at coordinate 13,799,660 of BSYO01000031.1, forward strand.
TAAGTATTCTGTACGCCATGGAATTTCTTTCAAGTCATGTTGCAGACCAAATTAGTCCTGCTTTAACATGTAAAATTCTATCACACGATCGTATTGTTGGATATATATTTTTCATAATAAAAGGAGAATTGTTTGAACAACTACAATTGTTCAGATAATTATTCATTGTGATTGTTCAGATAACCTCCATTCCTTATTTTGCTATGTTATCCCTTTTATGTGTTTTTCTAGGCTTGGTTACATCGGTCTAAAATACCAGACATATTGCATTACAAGATATTTAGGAATGGTTAGGCGAATGTGGCCTTAGTCTTATATTCTTATATGAAAATAAGACTACTTTTATGGCTTAAACTCTAACCTTTCTTAGCATGATTGGACAATATAAAGTGGTATGCTTCGTGCATATCTCTGAATAATTAAAAGTTTAAAATTGTTCATATGGATCAAAGAAATGGTGAACAATATATTGCACAGAGCTAGAGCCTATGTGAGGCAACAGGTTGGGTAGCAGATAGAAATGCAGGATTAATTATTTTCATTTTGTATGATTCCTCTTTTAATATTTCAACCTATCAACCAAGGCAAAGCACTGCTTTCTTAGATCCAAGATCAACATGCATGGATTTAGCAAATTCTATCAATCTGCAAATCACTCAATTAATTAGACACCAGGTATTCACATTTCATAAAAAAAGAGAAGTGGGTGTTATCAGAATTATTTCAACGAGTCCATAAAAAGGGTTTTCATTTTTTATAAAAATGAGAAAATATACAGAGTTAGAGAGGGGGGAGGAGATGACATCAAGTTAGCCCTTTTATAGCTGTAGAGACGGTAAGGACACCTTGACATTAATGAAGGGCAGCTTTTTCCTCAATTATTCTAAGTATCTGACGAACTGCCTCTGCTATTCCATCTACACAATTGTGTTGGCATCTTTCTTCCACTTGCAACAATGATAAGCAATCATCCCAACTCTCAGTTTTTCTAAATTTATCCATCAACAAATGCATTTCCTAATTTGTCAGACCCCCACAAATACTGGAAGGAATCCATTCAGTCTCTGTCCCGTACTTGAATTTGATAATTAATGAAGCCAAGTTGCCAGCTAGAACTACCTGTTAAATTAGGCCCCTACCTTTATGATACCAAGCTCATTGTAATGTAATTCACCATGCTCTATGTAATACAATTCACATAATAAAACACAAAATTGCATGACCACTCACATTCTTGCAAGTTGAATTACAAAGTCATGGTCTTTGTATATATATATATATTATACTGAATTCATCATGTTTATTACTTGCTTCTTGTCTAACATATTCCACATCTAATATAACATTTTCAGTATCGGAATCATAAAATAGTGTTAGCTTATAATATAATGCACACATCTTATGTGCTGAGCATACACTATAAAGGGGGTCCTTGGCTGGCTCCACTGAGGCTGATTGTGCCTTCTCAACCAGTGAATGAGGCATAGGATAGTCTTCTATATCATGTTTACGCTCTTTATGAAAAAAGATGTGGTCTTGTGTGAAATAACATAGTATATACAATCACAAAATAGACCTCTATATAAGTATATATGTACCAGAAAAAGTGACATACATGTATATATTTTGCATATAGAAAGAACCATAAGTGAAACTAATTACCTTGGCACTGATGGAATAAGGGACTAAAAGATCCAAGTGGTTGACATTGAGGTGTTGGATGGAGAGGTGAAGTGTTTGAAAACCGGCAACCAGTTTGGAGAGTAGGCTTGAGATTCTCCTTGAGAGGATCCAAACATTTGCATGTTTTTCTGTCAGGGTGACCTTGATCTCAGCCATTGATGCCCTGCCCCCTGATGAACATCTGTTCGGGATAGGAGACTGAGAACCAGTGTTTCGATGATATGTGAAGAATTCCGAAAATGGGGGTTGTGAAGATGTGGTGGTGGCAGCAGTGGAGGCCATGTCATTATGCCCTTGGCTTCCTCCTTTTTGTACAAACAGCATCTTTTGAACTTCAAGGGACTGCAGAAGACGTTCAAGTTCCTTTACATTTTCTATGGCACCGTCCACTATAGAAGCCTGGTCATCCTGCATATATAAGGTAACAAATTAAAGGACAATACAAAGCAATAAGCTTGATTAAGAATTAAAATATTGGGAACCGGACTGCTTGTTTGAACCGTGAAAAAATAATCAATAAGCAAATCTTTCTCTTATCTCTTTTTCCTCTTTTTCTCACTGTGTCGGCGCTCTAATCTCAGAAAGTCACTAAGTGTAACTCCAAAAATCTCATTAGGCCTTTTCATATCAGGAACGATGCTCGAGTACTCGTCAAGTGTGCATCATGCACTAGCCAACTGTATAATCGACACATAAGTTCCCTTCAGGCGGACGTCAAGTGCTGAGCAATTTGGACAAATCCCACTCGTGCGCTCCTTGGACGTTCCTCGGGCGGCCCCAATCTGGCCAATGCATACATGTGCGCCTATCAGACGTCCCTTATGTGCCCCTAATCTAGAATTGGCGCATATATGTGAATTAGATGCCTATCGTGCAACACTTAGGAGCTTTTCTCCTACCAAATCAAAACATGTGTATCATCATGCATGCCACCCAATATTATATCAAATGAGTATGAAACCCGCGAGTGACCCACAACCCAACGTACATTTTGATTGATATATAACCAATTGCAAAACATCACCCGTATGAAGAAAATAGGTTGACAATCAAACGTGCTCAGGATGATTAATTGTTATGATCACCATAATGAATAGGAAGCAATCTTCAGAGGAGAGACAACCGTGTGAAAGGAATTTTTAATTGGTTAAAGATCTCTGTCCACGGGCAGAGACGAACAATGTGAATTTATCTACTAGAGAATGAGAATGAATGCTTTTCTCTATTTCATGGAGATTTAATTTAGAGGGGAAGACAACAATATATACATATATATATAATAGTCAAGAATCATTAAAGAAGGAAAGAATAGATTTATCCAGTGATTGAGTAAATGGGATACGTACCCTTTGGGCATGAGATTCAGGCACGAGTGAGCGTAAAACGGCGAGATGCTCATTCATCCGCTTACGAAGATTTCTCTCCAGAACAATGTGCGCCATCCTTTGCGTGTCGGCTTCCTCTTCGTTCTTTCCACCTCTCCGACCCCTCCGTTTCTTCTTCCGCCCTTGTACACCCAGATTCCGCCTCCTGCCCGCCATTTCTCCAGTCACATATCCACACGCCGCCACAGTAGGGATCGCACTGGCACCAACATGAAAATTCTGAGGATTCACAATATTGTTTTCAACTAAGCAAGTGGTGTCGTAGATCATCATCAAGTTGCAGAGATCAATGCTGGAAGAAGATATCGCTTCTGATGCCATTTTCTCCAACACCTAATTTAAGCTTTTAACATTTTATAGCTACGACCTGCTATCTCCAACGCTGGCCAGGCTCGGAAGCAACAAATGATGCCCGTTAGAAGGTGAGAGGAGGGCTTATCTTTCTTCCGATAGTGGATTTGGGCATACAAAACTTTTAACAAATAAAAAATTTAATGAAAAAATTTTTATAATCATTTAAATATTTTTTAATAAAAATTATAATATTAATATTTATAAAATATTTAATTTAACAGTAATTTTTTTAAAAAAATAATTATTTAAATAATATTTTTTTATTTAAAATTTAATCCATCTTATTTTTCTTATTCAACGGAGTGTGTTTTACATGCGTCTAAATTTTTTATTTTGTTCTTCTGCATCTTACTGGTTTATTGAGCCTCAGACATTTTCTTGGAGTTCCACGTACTTATAAGATGACTAATGTTGACCTCCTAAATTGTGTTTTGTTATTGTTAAGAGATGGTATGATGCGTCATCCCAAATTAATGAAAACTTTAATTAGTTGGCTAAGCCTAACATGTTAGATTTGGCGTATATATACTAGCCTATAGTATAGTCCGTTCAAGATAAACACTTACCTATTAATTATCTTGACGTGACACTATAACATATTAAAATTGTATCGTATTGACTAAAGTTACGGCCAAGGTCTAAAAAGTATTGCTTGAAAACTATTAGCCCTAGAAAGCATTGAAAATATGGCTGAAATAGAGGTTGAATCTAATAATAGAAAGAGACGCCACCAGAGATTACGACAGGGGTGCAACCAGGCCTAAGCACCAACCAAGAGTGTCAGGTTTGCGTGTAAGATACCAAGTCTCTGGCACCTAGAAATTAATATGATATTTTATACTCTCAACATACTTTTAACAAAAATATGCTGCAAATGTAGACGTGTATATGAATGATAACTCTTCTAATGGGAAGACTTCACGAGTTAAGCAAACAAACAAAAAAATAATAATAATAAAACGACATTAAGTTAGAAAAGGTGAAAGGATTTTCTCTTGTATTTTTGTTAAACACTCACACAAGGTAGTCATCTCTCATGATTTACCACCTAGAAGATTATTCAGTAACAAAGCCTCACTTCTTCCATAGATAGTCACCAAGGTTAATTGCTTTTCTGATTTTCTTTCAACAAATCAATATTTACTAATTTGAGTGTCGAAAATATTTTCTGAAAGCATGTTCAGTATCTTTAATTAGGCTTTATTTTATTTGTAATATGTAGGAAAC